>OX421972.1:9573377-10179627 GCA_949128135.1 Parasteatoda lunata
ATTGCAGTCACTTTAGTTTTTGTGTTTGAATATATCATCAGCGAAATTGGAATTTAATTCGGGATTTAAGACCTCCTTGCTTTATGCTTATGGCAATACGTAGGAATTTGTTACTTTGTTCAGATAAACATCGAATGTGATCTGGTTGGCGGATGTTGATGAAACGTTTTATCGACGTTTTATGGATTAAGAGGAAATTAATCTGCAATTAAAAATAATCAGCTCAAATTTCGAAACCAGTGAGAAAAATGCGTGCATAAAGAAATGCATTATAAACTCGAATGAAAGTTGTAAAATATTAAATTATGGCATATTATTCACTGTCTATTGCGTTAGAGCGCGCTTCAAAAAAAAAAAAAAAAAAAAAAAAAAATGGTTATTCTGGCTTTTGGCAGGTGGTCACATTAATGTAACTGAACTGTATTTTTGAATTTTCCATGCCTTGCAATATAGCCATACGCGAAACCAGATTCAGACACGAATGGTAATTATTAATAGCTTTAAAAAAATAGTACTTTTCTCATTCCTAGATTGTATTGTTACAAAGAAAGCTTCATTACTGTGGCCGTGATACTCAATTATGATATAGCGGTATGCAATAAAATATTATACGAACAATTATAGCGTGCAATAATGTCTAATACGAAAAAAAAAAGTTCTTTTTTTCTTTCAAAACGCTTAAATAACGTATTAAAAAAATTGCTCTAATTTTTTTGCAGAGGTATGTATAAACAGAATTTTGCTTTGCATTAATTTAATTTAAAATTGCACGTTAAAGTTGGAACCTTGATGTTCCTTTATTTAAATGATTTCATTAGTGGTGAACCTAGCGCGTTTTAAATCTGTGTTCAATCATAAATTGAAAATTTAATTGTGTGGAATTAATTTAGATAAATAACTGAAGAGAAAATCTCTTCGCCCATGTTTTTAAAAGCGAATGTGAGCGAGGAATAAAATTTAATTTTTGAAAAGAATACTTTTTCAGTGAGATGAATAATGTGATTGCTTTCAACTGGATTATGAGTTTGCCAAAAAATGTGGAGTCCACACTATTTTTAGTGGAGGATATAAATCCGAATCTTCTTTTTCTCTCACCTCTTGTTCTTTCTGTCCAAACATTGAGATGCATAATTTAACTGGCGTCTTGCCTAATTCCTGTTCGAAGTGGAGTAGTTGTTGAAGAGTGTTGTTTGATTATTTATGTCTCTTCCCCCCACATTTCTCGTTTGCTCCGAACCAGGAAAAGTAGGGCTTCAGAACAAATTAGTTTTGATTCCTTCAAAGAGGGAGATTCCAGATTTTGTTCTGTGATTTGGAAGGGAAAAAAAAAAGTAAAAATGAAATTTATTGATGTGCAGGGCTCAAAGTTGTCCTTAAATTCTTTAAACAAAAGAAAGTGTCCTTAATTATTAAACATTTCCATAAATGTCCTGAAATTTTTGTGATTTATTTTCAAAATTTTGGTTGAAATTAACAGGAAGAAACAATATTATTTATCTAAAAAAGAATTAAAGAAATTTCAAATTCAAATATTATGTTATATTCATGAAACGAAGTAAAAAAACAATATGAACGACGACGTCTTTATAGCGCGTCAAGTATTAATCAACTTCCAGAATTAGGGACAATTACCCTTGATTTGATGGTATAAAAGCATTCGATGTTGGAGAAATAAAAAAAAAGTTCTTATCTCTGTTCTCACTCAACATCGCTATGTCATGTTTTTAACAAGAGAATCCTCTTATTTTGCTACTACTGAACGATTTTCCATGTTTAGACTACTTCTCATTTTTTTTACACTTAAGTGTAGGAACTATTAAAACTTTTAACAATTGTATATCTGCGAATGCATGTTGGAATTACAAATTGCTCCCATTAGAAAATCAGCATCCTTAAATTGTCCTTAATTTTAAAGGCAATTTTGTCCTTAATTTTTATATTTTGGACTTCCAGCTCCGTTGTGTTAGAAGTTGTATTAAATAGAGTTAGTTTTTAATTTTAAGCTTTAAAATATACATATCGATGTAAATGTTATATATCTATGATAATAAAAGTTATGTTCGTGCTTTCGAAGAAGGTAATCTAGAGATTACGTAAGAAGCTCAAGCGGAGCAAGTTCCATCTCTGTATTGTTATTTTTGTCTCTTGTACCTGTTCGTTTTAGCTTTTTATGTTGTTTTTGTATTAAATAGTTCAAAGTTTCTTTCTTCTTTTTTTTTCTTTTCACTAGTTTTCTCCTATTTTGAATATTGTTACAGGTCGTCATAACTGATATTTTTTTTCTTTCCTCTTGTAAAAATATTTTCTGGACTCTTATTGTATCTAACTTGCACAGTTTTAAACCAAGTGTCCCCAAAACGAAAAATTTCTGAAAAATTAATAAAAGTAAAACGGAATGAGATAGAAATGAAAGATTTATTACATTCAACTTTAAACTTGAGAAAATTCTATTTCATTGGTTTGCAAAATAAGTTGTAAAATTAATCAACAGATGGCGCTTCTAACTGAGAAGTATGTTTTCAAAATAACCACCATTTGCAGCAACAGAAACGTGGTGGAATCTGAGGGCAAAATTAATATTGTGCAAATATTTCAGTTGGAAACGTCTAAAATGCTGCTAAAAACATTATTTTTACTTTTTATTGTCAGCAGTGCTTTGTGTGGACGAACTTAAATTAATTTTGGAATTGATTTTTCAAAACTTAGTTTCCTAAGCAGAATGCTGTTAACCGTACACTTCTGTTTTTTTCCATTTTCTTTTATTGATTTTTCAAATCATCAGTTTTTTTTTATCACTTGTTACTATAGATGGTGTTTTCAATATAGATGTAAACAATAACAATCCCGAGCTCTATACCTGCTCTAGTTCCGGTTAGAAAGTTTGCAACTGCTTACTACAGCTTATTCTGCGAGGCGATATTTTCAAACGGATAATTTTGTTTTCAATAAAAGAAATAAATTAGATAATTTCTGAGCTCAAATCTGCCGTATTTCATAAGATATTAATGTTATTATGTAATTCTGATGAGTTTGAAGTGAAAATTTGTTTTAGTTATTTATAGATATATTGTTAAAAAAGGTGGCATGGTTGCTAAATTTTGAATAACTCGCTTTTTTGGTAGTCCTGATTTGGCCTCTTTCCATTTGTTTATTACTGTTTGTTCTTGTTGCAAGCTGTGCACCATCTTACGTTAGTGTTAGCACCTTTAGCATTGTAAACACAAGTATTGTTAGCACTGTAAACACAAGTAATAAATTATCAAAGACCACGTTTGCAAGAATCTCTAAACAGAATGATCACGTTGTGAGCCAAATGGCTTTAAAATACACCGGAAACAGTAACCCGGAAGTATAGGCGCCATGGAGCTTGCAGCGTTCCCTAGTGCAGAAAACACCATCCATAAAAAAAAAAAATTTCTTCGTGAGAAGCGAAACACTTGTATAACTTTTTATTTAGTGATAGAATTTTCATCTAACTTGCTACCTTCATTGTTCGAGAAACTTTTCTGAGATGTACTCATTTATCTACAAATTATTAAATTTTATGCAAATTACAGTCTGGTCAAAATTTGATCTTCGTATTGTTATTTTGCATTTTTTTAAAAAAATATCCTAATAGTTAAAAGGAAAAATAAATCTTAGATACTGGAATGAAGAAGTATTCAGAAACGCAAAATTTTAGATTTATTCAAGGTAACGAGGGATTGCAAATATTATTGATTCTTGTTCATTTTTGGTTGCATTAATTGTGAATGATGGTATATGAAACGATGTGCAATAAATCTATCCATATTCGAGATAACTAGCCGTATGCACATATATCCAATAATCTCTACATATAACTAATTGTGTTGTCATAGTTTTACAGTAATGTGCAAAGTTTCAGATTTCTACAAAAATCGATTTCTTTTATTGGTTTCGTGGTTTTTTTATTAAAAAATCTAAAAATAAGTGCATTATAAATACTGTTTGGATTAAATAAAATTATTCATATTTATAATAAATTTATTCACTTTCTCCAAACAAAGAAGATGCAAAAATAAATAAATTCATAACTGAGTAAAATTTCCCATATTGCTCTCAAAAGAAATATATGGGGCGAAAAGCGAAATGTAAATTACATGGTTTATTCGCGCCTGTTACAGTTTATATTAATTGTATTTATCTTTTATTATAGCTAACTATATTTTATTCCCTGGAATATTTCTGAGACAAAGTATTAGGTGTATAAAGTGTTCCCTCTGTATACTTTTATTTACGATCTGCCTGGCTTTGTATTTTATTTGTAGTTAAATGTATCAAATTGTTTTCCTGTCATACTCTTTTACTGTTAAAAAGTAGACCTTCACATTTTTAATGGATGGATTTTTTGAATTTCTTGATAGTTTCTCAATACTTGAATTAATTTAATATTGCATGCTTAAAAGAAAAGAAAAAACGATTTAAAATTTCTGAAATATATTGTTGTTACCATGTTGAATCCATTGTTGCTATAGGTACAAAATTTAAATATTCAATGGCAGTTGCGTGTAGACTTGTATGCAAATGAGAATTCATTATTTACAAGAATGAGTTTTACATAAAGAAAATACCGTAAAATTTGTTAGCGCATTTAAATAGTTTTCTTTTTTTTACCTGTTTTAAAACTTGTTTTGTATGGCTTTCCCCCCCCCCCTTTTTTTTTTTTTTTTTTCAAAGTGTGCTGTTCATTTACTTTTAAGAAAGCATTAAAAGTATGGCATAGTTAACAAATAAATCATGTTTTTCAGGCTATTGTTTCTCGTTATGCGATACAGGTATTTGCGATGACATTACTGTTTAAACTGTCTAGAAAAGGCTTTTCTTCAGTCGCTTAAGAGCTTATTGTTCCCTTAAATTATTACATTTTTGAAATCATACATATATTTCTTTATGATGTATAAATTCTACATATACATTGCAGTTTGTTTGAAATTTGAATTTTTATTAAAAAGTATTTTCACTTTTGAATTTTTCCTTGTTTAAGAGTGAAAAAAAAAAAAAATCGATTTTTTTTTTTAATAATAAAAATTATACGAATTGGATATTTTTATTTAATTTTTTTAAATTGAAATATTGTGTAAAAATATTATGTGTTTTCCAAAACTCGTTCAGTAAGTAAAATAATAATAATAAAAGTCACAGTTCATAATACCTTAACCTCAAGCAAAGTTATAATATTAAGTTTCTCTTCTATTTTGTTGTAAATAACTATCTGAGCTTTAAAAAAAGAATAATTAAATTATTTTAAAAATCGCTGTTTTTCAAGATTTTTTTACCTAGTTAAAATCTTTATGATCAGTTAAAAATTTTAAATGTTTGTTAATTTTTATAAGTCTAGAGAAAACAACCTTGGAGTAATTTTTCAAACATTAATAGGTCTCAAACGCTTTTCTTTTTCTCCAAGCTATAGATTTTCTTTTTGCGACATTTTCTTAAGCATAGAGAACGACTTTCTTCTAAAATTAGGTAAAATTTAACAAAACAGTCAAGTTACTAACTGCTGGGGTTATAAAGATGACATGTTTACTGAAGAACGTTATTTTATGGTGGCGTGATTTCTTAACGGTATTAAAACTTCAATATTACGTATAAATGTACATTTATGAGATTATACACACTAATAATTTATTAATTTCCTGTACCAATTCTGGTATCTATAGTGCTCGAAATAAAAAACGGACCACCATGAAAAACTTTTGATCTAATGATCGGATCTTCAGGTTCAAGGACTTAATCTTAATGGTTCGAGGGGGTGAACTGAAATATGATAATTAATTAGTGCAGACGATATTTTAAGTTACGAAATCAGATACAAAAACGTACCTTCTCTCAAAAAACATACCTTTTTTCGTCGGATTCGGATCTTTGACCCCCAAAATGTAGGGGGCAGTCGCTATCTGGGAAATAAGGTCCTAATAGTTTGGCTCCCTTAATGTTAATTTTACTTATTATTTTACTTTTGTTTATTTTGCCATATCTCGAAAAATTCCAAAACGAATCGAAATTTTTTGCGCAAAATTATAAAATTCGTGTATCTAAAGATAATTCCATTCTAATTTATTACTGTAGTATTAATAGAAAACCATCATGATATATTTGTTAGAAGGTTTGCATAGATTTTCGAATACTAACTGGCTGTTTAGGAAATAGGCAAAAGTGGGAGAATGTTTCTCACCATTACACTATTTCCATAATAATATGAAATAAACCCGGTTTTGTTATGCGGAGAAGCAGGTAATAGTACTTCTTTAAAAAGTAATTAATCAACTTTAAATAAGTCTACTGATCTTTTTATCTGATCCTTTTTTGATAATCAAAATTTATAAAGATGTTTCGTTTAAAAATTAACAACTTGGTGGCGACCTTATTTTAAAACCAAATTATGTCAAGAAAGTTGATAAGCAAGACAGCATA
Source organism: Parasteatoda lunata (assembly GCA_949128135.1). NCBI lineage: Eukaryota > Metazoa > Arthropoda > Arachnida > Araneae > Theridiidae > Parasteatoda > Parasteatoda lunata. The sequence goes on from OX421972.1 coordinate 9,579,813, forward strand.
TGTATGTCTATTTTTACGCTTCTCGTCTTTATCTTTGACTTAGCCTTTCATTCATCTCTGCATATCTGAATGTCGCGGAAGATATTCTTATCGTGTCCGGCAAAGTAATGGTAGATTTTTTTTTAAAAAAATCACTTTTCCTATTTCATTCTGTCGGAAGAAATTGCTCTATCTCGACGAAGGACTCATTGTTTTTTTTTCCACCGTGACGTTTGTCAGTGAGAAATATTCTATTTATTCTGCTCTTATTATCTCTATTTTCAGAAGAAAAATGAAATTCTTTCTTTAAAAATGCGTTGATAAGTAATTGATAGAAATAAAATCAACTAGAGCTCGTATGTAATGGATTCAAAAACTGATATCCCAGGTGTCGCTAGTTGTTCATGGCGTAAGCTGAACATTATTCTAAAAGTAGCTCGCCTGTGAGTTGATTATTCTAGACACAGCATAAAAAGGCTTGTTTACGAATATGAGCTCAACTCGAAATGCGTGTTTAAGTAAATGAGCACACACTGTAAAAGAGGATACTCAAAATATCGCGAAACTTTCTTCGTTTGTAACGAAAACTTTTCCTGGTATATGTTTCGAGCAAAGATTCCGTCCAAGTGACGAAATAATAATCGTCACTTCTTCAAGAAAACGAATATCGTTGTCCAGGAATCTAACCTTCTCCGGGTCATATTTTTAATTGTCCTTCTACACTGGCTAAACTCTACAACATGGACCCAAACCCCACAGATTATCAACTGGGTATTCGCCAAGGGTCTATGACATTGCCAGGACTGCTTTGGACGCCTTCGGTGACTATTTAATTCCACCGTACTACTGGGGTAAGGCAACAACAACTAACGAATTTCGTCAAAATTAAACGAACGAAATTAAACGATTCCGTCACTATTTTTTCAAAAAAAGAAGGAAAAAAAACGTAATGCCTAATGTATTTAACTTTTCCGGTAATCCTTTTTGGTGGGCACCACATAGGTGGCACAACACTACAATGACAGATAGAACAAAGAGATGGATTATATCCTTGACAACCATACAGATGGTCGGCTCAATTCGTCACTTAATTTTCGATTGTCTAGTCTTTATTCTAGTTTCGTCATTCTGGTTAATAATCTCCCACAATGCACTACGAGTTGTGGAAAGGTTCGTCTTATATTTGAGAGTTGTCGTTTCTTCACAAATCACATGATTTCATGACGAAAATATTTTATTTTTATTTACTATCTGTCGTTGAACAGCCGACCCAATTTTGGGTTTACGACTACTAATGTTCAACTCCGTAGCCTTCTAATTTTGAACCAATCCAGAAGACAAACTCCTGGATCAGTACCCCCAGAGGTATTGATTTGTTATGGAAACATGGAGGACTTTGCCACTCGACAGATTTAACGTGCATCAGGCTGTCTCGGCCCGTGACGAAATGATTTTCAAAATTGTGAAGGCTAGGAGATTTTAACTAATGATCTGTTTACCGCTCAGGATATTTTACGTCAGCACTGTGGTCGTTACGAGCCAGGATGCGGAATTCGTAACGACCAGCCATCGCTGGGAATTCGTACCCGGGAAGCTTTCAAGGAAAAGCGAGCACTCTATCCTCGGAGCCACCACGGCTCTTACTTATACATTGTATGTATTGTAATAAAAATTATAATACACACAGTTATATATAACTGAGGAGCCGTGAGAAAATGTTAGATTTTGATAGGGTGCTGCATCTTGAAAAAATTTGGGATATCGTATGTAATTCTTTTCAAATTGTTATTACTTATAATAACCAGTTTATATATATATATATATTAGTTTATGAGGGTTTATCGTTGTCGCAGTGTCCTCAAAACTAATCCTATCTAAGCTTAAATTTTCTAGGGTGTTATGTTGAATGATTTATTTACATTTATTTAGATGTCTGAGAAAACAGTAATTTCGATGAATAAACAGCTTATTGAATCGTAATATAGAACTGACTTGTGGCAATATTTATAAATTAACCGCGCTGCTTTGCTGTGTTTCAAACTATTGTTCGTTCATGGTAAAGTGATAGTTTTCGAGTCAAAGAAGTAAATTAATGAAATAATTTTAAAAAATTTAAAGAAAAAAAAAACTATTTTTCCAGTAGTAAATAAAATTTATAATGTAACTTATAAGAATCGAGTTCATCTCACTTAATTTTCCACATATTATATTCATTTTGTATAAATTTTATCTTTGAATGTGTTGCGAGAATTTCCTATAACATTTTTAAAGAAAGATGTTTTTGATGTTATTATTGCTAGGGGTCGTTAGTTCGATCCTGGAAGCTGTACAACCGACGTGCATACGCAGCGTTAAATCTGCCGTAGTTGAAGTCTTTCTCGCTGGTTGTGGTATGGAAATTTGGCGATAGAGGTATCAGCTCAGGCGTTGTCCACGTCGTCTGACCGTTTTCAAAATTATGGCTTTAATCATACGGCTTTTTCAGTTGCTTCACCTTTGAGACAAGGGCAGCTTATAAGACTTGAATATGCTCAAAAAAATAAACAAAACAATAAGACAAAATATCAATTGGTGAGATTGGGCTCCTAACGGTAAAAATTTTGTGATACGTGGTAATGTTTTCGTTATTATTTGTACGTTTGATTATGATATTTTGATAAGTTTTGTGTTGATGTTATTTCTTGTCTCCTGAAGTTGTTAATTTATATTCTGATCTCTTGGTAAAAGTGCTATTATCAAAAACCGTAATTGTAATAATATTTAAAATCTTGTACGTAATATTTACTGAATTCCCGTGAAAATTTTAAATGTTTATTTTCTTTTTTTTTAGGTAAGAACTCAACGTTTTATTTCACGTAAAAGGAAGAAAACAAAGCAGTTCTTGAAAGTAATGTTAAAATTGTTTAAACTTTTATGCAATTGATTTAATGTTGAGACTGATGAAACTATGATAAAATACAGGGCAATGCTATCTGTGTACCATAAATACCAAAGGAGTTTCATTTTTTAAATGTTCCTAGAGGCTTTTTTTCTCTTTTAAATGTTCCTGGAGGGATTTTTTCTCTCTTTTCTTTCTTTTCTTTTTCTTTCTTTTTTTTTTTGTTATAATTGTTGAATTGCGTGATTTTTGTGTGTCTAAGAGGTAGCGTATTTTTTTTCTGTTAGAGAATATTTCAAATCCAGTAATTTGTTTCCATCGTAGTCTATGGGAAAAACTAACTAAACGTTCAATTATTTTTTTAAAAAAATTTTGTGCACAAAATTTGTTTTAATAAATATTTTGCTGTTGTAACTAATAAAAGGGCATTTCTCTTAACAACATTTTTAAATTTTTTTAATTGATTGCGTATTGAATTTGACAGTACTAAACCGAAGCAGCTATACTGTGCCAAACACTAGTGATTTGAAGGCTTAATTTTGTTTTCACTTGATTTGAAGGCTTAAATTTTTGTTTACTAAAACCATTCTTTATTTGTTATAAAAGTTACATTTATAAATTTTCAGGTTATTATTTTTTTAAAAAAAGAACGTAGATGATTAGAATTTGTTGAAATATTTATGAATTTTATTTGTTTTAAAATAATTTTGTAAGTTTCGCATTATTAAGGTTTCTTAAAGGTCTATTTTGGCTTTATAGATCAGAGTTTTATTAAGATCTCCCCCTCCCCTCCCCTTTAAAACAAATATTTGCTGATCATCCTTTTAATAAAATTGACACGCAGTTCTATAAAACATAAAAAAACTATAAGAAGGATGAAACAGTAAACTAATATTAATATAAATCCATCTTAAAATTTATTGTGAAGAGAAAATTAGGAAAAAATATTCATTTTAGGCATTATCGGCATTAAATTATTTCTGCATTAAATTATGATATTCACTTTTTCGTTGCTGTAAATCTGTAAAAGAAGTTTTGAATGGAATTCTAAAAAAAACTAAACTCAATGGTGCGACAGCCCATAGAGGGCCAAGGCCTGCTGTTCCCATCTCAGTTTTCTTGACCTTGAGCTCTGGGGTGCAGGAGCAGATGTTCCGGTCAGGTGATCAGCCGAGCGCGGAACCCCCAGTGTTTAGTTCCCAAGCATGCTTGGCACTCATTTATCGACCCACCGAAGGGATGAAAGGCTGAGTCGACCTTGCCCGGACCGAGGATCGAACCCAGGACCTATGGCACGGGGGCGCGAAGCGCTACCACTTAGCCACCGGGCGTCAATTAGAGAACCAGGTTTAATATTTCTGCATAGTTATGATTGTTTTTCGGCCTTTGATACTTCCCCCCCCCCCGTAATTCAAACACAGTTGAAGATTATTGAATTTGGGAGTTTACAATTACTTTAAACTGTAGGGCACTTTTAACGGCACAACTTTTTGCCATTAAAACAAACCTCCTTTAAAAAAAAACATTATCTGTTGACTTTCACACGTATTTAAACTCAAAATGTTTTGTAAAATAATTTTTTTTTGTTGTATTTATTTCACTAAATTATGATTATAAGCAATAATTCATAGCTTAAATTTTAATAATACATATATAGTTTTGAATTATTGTGATTTTTCTTGTATACAGTATACTCTCGATATCTCAAAGTTGAAGGGACGCTAAAAAAAGTTTCGAGATAGCGAGTTTTCTAGATACGAAATATGTTCTAAAAAGTAGAAAAAAACATTCTTAAATATTACTGTAAAAAGTAGAAAATATTACTCTTAAAAGTTGTCGTGAAACATAAGAATGACTACTATTAAATACGTAAGTAATGATAGTTGACTATAAGTCTAAATACACCGATAATTTTATTTTTAAAAGTATAATGCAAAAGTAATTATGCATTCAATAGAAAAGAATTGGTTAAAAATAATTTTACATTGGGATTTTTCCGAAAAAATTCTTTTTCTATTTCGAAAAAAATTCGACATAACAAGGTTTTGAAAAGAAACTCTTCGACATAGGAATTCAAATTAACATTAGATGGATATATAGGGGGAAAATATTTTTTTGACACAACGAGGTTTTCGAGTGTACTGAATTAATATTTTAGGTTGTGTCTATTTTATCCGTTATATAGCTAGTAAAAATTTTATTGAGTTATAAGATGTACTATAAAATGAAAACCTATTGCAATAGTAAATATATAACATTAAGTTCTCTGCTTTGCTTGCCCTTCATTACAAACGTGAATTTTGTTATTATGTTCTTATTTTACATCTGTTTTCGAATAATTTATGAATTTCTCCTTGATTTTTATCAATTTTGTACGAACCAACTTCCCAGAATGTATCAAATAATGTTCATTTCCTGAGCGCGTTCTTTCTAATGAACAGCTATCGCAAAACGGGTGACCGAGGGGGAAAGTCGCGGTAAAAGGTCATAAAAATCTAATCTTTAGTGTCTTCAAGAACTTCTGTTTCGTAACTGATTTGATTGTGTCGTTTGTTAAGAGAGGAGCGACCGGTTTCTACGTAAACTAAACATCAACAAATGTTCGTGCTTCCATCATTTCTTAAATAATTATTGACTTGCAGAATTATTATTGCAATGTCCTAGAGACTGAATGCTTGAAAGGACGTTCACATCAATTCGTTAGTTCGTTAGGCATTAGTGTATGAACAGATGTATAGACACAAAGACAGAAACATATTTGGTTTCTTTCTTCTTCTTTTTTTTTTGTTTTTTTTTTTTTTTTTGTTCATTAAGAGAAATTTTTGCATTAAACAGTCTGTGTAATTGGGCTGTTTTAAATTACATAAAATCTAATTTGAAATTATATTAATTATTTAATTTAATCATATTAGGGGTTTATATAATCATATGAACATTAGATGAGTAATATAATATCATAATTTTGAGTCTCTTTGTAAAATTGAAATAAAATAGGAATTAAAAATTGACATAAAATCTAATATGAAATTATGTTAGGTTGGTAATCTATCTATATATTTCTCTTATGTGTTACGGTGTGGTAAAAGAAAAGAGAAATTAACGAAGAAAATGACGAAAATAATAATAAATTTTATATATTTATAAGTTTTTTAGCTTGATGTTTTATTTTGCATTATTTGCTTAATATGGTCTATTTTCGTTTCAAATTTTTTTGGTGCTCACACTATTGTATTGATGTATTTTGCTATGGGTATATTAATACATTATTAGAAAGCATTCCTTTTTGCTGATATAATTGTGTGAGCTGATAACAAGATTATCTTTTCCTTATTTTGTTTGCCGGCTTTATACTTTTTTTCAATTTTTTAAATATTTTTTTAAAAATGTTTTGTTTGCTTATAATTTTTCTCCTCTGTAGAGAATTGATATATTTTCCCCATGTTTTCTTTGTATTTTTAACCTATAATATATACACACACAGGAAACCTGATTTTACGTTTTACGTCCTGCTAGCGTTAGAAAACGCATCGAGATAACGTAAAATCGGGTTGAAAAAATCTATATTTTTCAAAAATTTACAAGATGAATTATTGGAAATTTTTTTTAATTTTTAAATATTTTTTGTTTTAAGATGCAATTATAAGAGTATCCCTCTTAATACTTACTATTGTTCTCAAATTTGCTTTATGGTTTACATCTGCAAATGTTTCAGAGTTTTCATGTTTTCGAACTCTTGATTAGTTGTGGGTATATAGTTCGATATTTTTTGCTCATCTTCATCGTTTTCATCACTATTATCGGTAGCAAGCATTAAATCAGATGTTAAAAAATTGAAAAGCAATGAGATGTGGGTTGCGTCATCGACTTCGGAATATCTTCAGACATGTAATTTTGTTCCGAAGGGCCGATCTTCCCGTTGGATAACCGAGAAGCTTTATGAAACCCATTTGTAATGCATTTTATTCAACACTGTCCTACCTTGTAGAGATGAAATTCAGAGCTTCCAGAACATTTATTTTACTAGAAGCGTCTTGCAGGTCACCTAAATCAAGGAAAAGAAATGATTACATAATCAGTTGTTTAATGTAACGTTTTTTAAACGATTGAAAGATTCAAGCGTTGAAGTTTGCTGGAAAAAATTCCACTCGTGAATTTTACAATTTATGCTCCCATATTTCTTTTAGCCACACTTTCTGTGCTTTGCCCATCCCATTCTGATTTTGACTCGAAAAGGAAATTTTTTTTTAAATTCATTTTTTTTTTTTTTTTTAACGGCAGACACTGAACGTATCGTTCTTCGCCATGGAGGGTGTCGGAAGTGTTGGTCATTTTGCGTTGCCTTATGACCAAAGTTACGGATGCTAGCAACATTACCCACGCCACACTGCCACATATACCCGTTTCTAGGGTGGGCCATATTTGCAGAACAGAGGACAAGACAGAGAAACATCCATGCTCCGAGCGGAACTCGAACCCTCAATCATTGACTTCTCAGTCAGGCACGATAATCAGCTCGGCCACCTGGCCGGCGAGTAGGAAATATCCTCTCACAGACAAAAGGACAATAAGATAGAATAGAAAGTAAGTCAGAAAAATTACAAACAGCAAATAAACAAGGCTCTCATAAAAAGTTTATGTGAGCTTTGTCTGATTTTGATCAGTTAAATAGGGTTACGTAAAATCATTCGTTATAATTTAACATTATCGGCGGTATAAGCAGTTTTCACGGAACAACAGAAAATGATGTAGGAAGCGGAATAAGTACGAAACGGTCAACGTAAGACCGAGGTTCCGCATATATGCACGATAGTTATGGCTCGAGAGGTGTGTAAAGAAGTAGTACGACACGTATTGGAGCCAAAGAATATGCAAAGGGGAAGAAGTCTAGCTTCCAGAGGCATAATGTAAACTAGTCCCCTAAGGTTAGGTGCGATCCCTGTGTATAAAGGAGAAAACAACAATTAGGGGCACAACAGCAGAGATTCTTGAACCCTCCTCTCCTCCCAACTACTACTGGGATTGGGGTGCCAAGAAGAAACGTTTTCTCTTTTTGTTTATTGTTGGTTTGTTCTGCATTTTTGCACTATTAATTAATATATTTCTTTGAGAATACATTATATCATCCATGTCAATTAAATCTGCTTACACATTTTGACATATCAAGAAAGAATATAACGGCGGTTGGTGGCGTACTCATAGTATAGGTGACGTACCTCTTGACTGTCACTTTACTTCTTATTTGCATGCGCTGGATAATGCTCTTCTAAATCTGATGAGTATGTTGCTCACCCTGTAAGTTGTTTTTCTGGTATAGCCGAGCGGCCTCTTTGATGGGTTCTATCTCATCTTACGACAGAGAGCTGACTACTATGCTGAAATGTCTCATTCTTACAGCGGTTTGTGTGATTTAATGACTGCCAGGCAGGTCTTTAATTATTACAGAGAGCTTTGACAATATCGCATATATGTCTTGAAAATAGTTAAAATTGAAATCTAAGTACTTCCTACAGCTAGACGGGGAAGAATTTAGTTAATATATTGTTAAAAAGTAATTAAGTTGTTAGAATTGAAGTTGGGGGAGAATTAGAATATTTAAATATTGTTTAGTTGTGCATTTAGATTGGTTACCATTAGAGTTTATTTATTGTATAAGATAATTTTGAAAAGTGACTAAGGTGGTTATCAGAGGTGGCTAGTTTAATTATATATAAGGTTGAATAATATATTCTTATCAATATTAGGTTGGTTGTATAATCATATAAGTAATTTATGTATTAAAATAAAATAAAAATCGCTGATTAGGTTCTTGAATAAATTACTTCGGGATTCAAAATATGCGAAAACAAATGCACCAAACAATAAGACACCTCATTTTTGGGAAAACGCATGCGTTTAATTTCGGATGCGAATTTTATTTGGTTATAAACAATAGCCAAGACACAAAAATTTCTTTTGTTTCATTTCCTTCAAATAAAAAAAAAATTGTACAATTATAATAATACTGCATTTATTAATAAGATCTTTATGATTTAGCATGTATACTAAAAAACATGCTCTAAAAATAAATTTAGAATTTTTTTTAAAAATGTTATTTTTAATTACTTTTAGTTTAATTTTTTTCTTACTAATTTTTGGAACAGTCTTAAATTTTCTTCTGATAATCTTACGGTTATAAGAAAAAATTTCGCTACCACTTTTCTTAGTTTTTCCAAAACAGTAATAAACATAGCTTTTGAGTTCATTTAGGTATTAAATTAACCTGGTTATAATTTCGAAAGTCGCCTATTGTTTAGAAGCTAACTTATTAGCTGTCTGTCTCTGAATTTAACACGTTGAATGTCATGGGGGTCACCGCGAAGCCAAGATTATTAGATACACATAATTCGAGTAAATTTTTAATGCTTTTAATTTTTTATATTATTACCGTTAGTAAAATGGTTTGAAGAAATTAATGCAATACATACTGAGAAAATCATTTTGGCCAGACGGGCAAGCCATGTAAAATTAGCGTGGCATATTCAACGTGTTAAGTACGATTTTTCACAAATTTTGCCAATTCTTAGTACTGGCAGTTCTAACTGTGTCTTTTAACTGAATCGATAAAATAAGAAGGATGAAAACTATTATTAACTCAAGTAAGAAAAGTCATTACTAATCGATGAAAATACAAGGTTGAAATTTCTAATTTAAGATAGTTTAACAGAAGGCGGTATATGGGGGAGGGGGGAGGGCTATGACTAGGCCTGAAAGTGAGGGTGAAAAAGAATAAGTAAAACAATTTAATTTGTAACTGGAGTAGTAAAATAACTGATTTAAATCATAAGCTGTTCATCACCATTTACTTTCACAAAGGTAAGAAAAACTCTTTTGTCGTGGATATTTTACTCTTCAAGCTAGAATGAAATGATTTTTTTTTTTACTAGTTTTTTTACTTTCCGTTTTGGTGTAAATAAACTTTCAGTAATGGTGATGTTGTTCATAGCTCATCTTCAGTAGCTATTTCTATGGTTGCTACTCTATAGGGAGAACAGGGAATACCTGGAAAGTACAGGGAATTTAAAAATATTCTAAAACAACAACTGATTTAAAAAAAAAAATTTTCCTTACAATAGGGAAAATACTTTTTTTTATTTCTTATTTTTTATTTCCGTCTATTAAAAAAATGCCGACCTCTCAAAGCGCAATCTATGTGATATTTAAAGATCAGCTATTCTATTTCATTTACTACAATATTTGTTTTTTAAGTATGTTGATCTGTTCCTTGAAGTTTTTCTAGCAATTAAAACTAGTATAGTTATTTTAATATAGCTTACACAAGAGCAGAGTGATTGTGTGTTTCCTTTTAATATATTGTGTATAATATGTACTGGGAAAACATGGGGAATTTTTTCCCCTCCAGATTTGAGTAGAAACTCTGTAATGATTGTTCTATCCTAAGGTTCTATCAATTTATAGTGGCTTCATATGCTATTAAATATTCAAGAAATAGTTCACTTGTTCCAATTTATAATTCAACCTGCGAGGCTATTTTTCCTAAGCAACCATTCTTCTTTTTCCATCTTTCTTTTTCCTTTCCTTTTTTTTTTAAAATTTTTTTTTCCCACTTACCACCTTCAGTATTAACTTTTTATTTCTTTGAACTGAAGAGCTTAATTGAAAAAAATTTCTAAGACACAATTTTGAACAATTGACGGTTCTCAGGAGAAAGTTCTGAAATACAAAATTGATTTATTTTGCTAAGTCTTTACTTTTTTGAGATCTAATTGTATGAAGTTACAGTGGAACATGTTAAGCTAACCGATCTTAATCAGTTAATCATTTATCTAAGTGGACCATAAACTGTTACACCACAAGTGATCAACCTGCACAGGTTTCACTATAGTGTAAGTGAGAGTTTTTAAAAGTTTTAGAAAAAAGGTTCAAGTGAATTTGGCTAATTAATTTGTCTTTTAGTAGCAAATTTGAACGCCAAGAATGCGAACAGTTTAAATGAGTGTTAGAAATTTACAAATTTTGCCAATTTAAAGTTTGAGAATAACGAATGAAGGCACGGCATAATCTTTATTTCCGATTGTCTACGCATAAAATTTAATTTACGTAAATTCACTGAAATATTACTTATAAACCACCATCCACTAAGCTCTTCAATTGTTGATCACGAACTTAATAACAAATAAAATTGTTTTCGACAGTTTTTTTTTTTTTTTTTTTTTTTTTTTTTTTTTTTTTGGGACCTTTACCGAACTCTTTCCCTTTAATTAACGAGGACGATGTTGACGGGGCAGCTACTTATTAAATCCTTATTGAAAAGGCTAATTCATGAGTGATTTACCCAATCGAGGGACAATGCGTGTTGTATTTCTATACGCTTTCCTGAATCCCGCCTTTTTTAGCCTTGATTTTTTGACAGTGATTTTGAATAAGTTGCGATTATGCAACGAGAGGGATTAATTCCTCATAATCTGGCTGTTTAGATTTAGTGTCACGCTATAATCAAAGCCTGGGCTCTTTTTTTACTCTGCTTAGATGAATGCAGATAGGCGTCGTAATTTTTATGATCCCATCCATCACGCAACTGCGAACTAAAATAGGAAATAAATGACGTCAACCTCAAACATTGAATAAGGTTATTATTTTACTTTCAAATATGATGATCCGCCAGGAGACAAAATAAAGAACTCCCTCTATCAGTGAGATATTTAAAGTTTTACTTTATAAAATGAGCATACATAAACTTCCAAGATTATCTGGATTAATCGCAAAATGTCTCAATGCAGAAGATCTTTGAAAAAAAAGGAATTCATTCTTTTTATAATTAATGTGCTAATATAATTATTTTTTTTAAGTTTGCTTATTTTTTTAAACAAATGCACATGACAGTCCCATCTTCTGATTTAAAATGCTGTAAATCCTGAGAAAAATTTTACATATATATCGTGCGTTTAAACTTAAACTTAAACATTGACGAATGAATATATATTAAGTTGAAGATTTCAACCGATCTGCCAAAGAAATGCTTAAGTTTTCTTCTTACAACATAAATGCCAATGTATTAGAACGTATTCCAAGTCTGCTTTTCCATGAATAATGTTCAATATCTGTTACCATTATTTATTATTGGATCTGAATCTTGGACTCTTGCTAGCAGATCCTTAAAAAAAGGAAAGAAACAAAACAGCAGAAAGAAGTATTAACTGTGGCTTAACTGGAGATGAGGCTACAAGAGAGCGAGTAACGTAACAACAAACTTAGTCTTCAATGCTATCAAGTGAGTTAAAACGTAAAAAATAGTAACAAGTCTGATCATATACCCTGAAAAAATGATAATCACAGGATTTAAAAAATTTTACGCTGGTGTTTTGCTAACATCTAACGACTGAGAAAACGAACATGCACAAGGTGGTCTAATGAAATCCGAAAAGTGCTACTCGTTAATTGGAAGGCAAGTGCAACAGATCGAATTTTTTGGAAAACTACGGCGGAGTAATATTTTTATTATATTCTAATACCTGTGAGCAACGTAATCCTTGGTTAAACTTTTACAAATAGATTCGTTGTATTTAAAAAGATACAAAAAATTAATGATTGTTTTTGTCCTTTCATTAGTTAGTGATTCAATTAAAAAGTTCTGCAATAGCACATTTTTTTCCACATTTCAGCTTTGCTTAGTAATACAACGCGTAATGTGTAAAATATTAAAAGAAACTGTTTACTCAAATTTTGTTAGATATGTGCAGCAAGATTTCAATTATTTATTTATTTACTTTTAAAAATAGCGGTTTTTTTTCCTTCTAAATACGCAAATTTATTGATTATAAAAAGTGGCTATTTCTGATTTTATTTAAAAATTTATTTTGCTAAATGCAGTACGATTTTTAAGTATTAAATTTTATAATTTAGAAGAGGGTAAAATGTGCATAAATTAATGTTATTTGTTTTAATAGATGCATTTTAATTCGTAATTAGCGTATTTAATCTTAAATTATAATTTTTATTAAATTTTTTTTTTTAATTAATAAGTATTTACTCTTTTTCCTGGAAATTTTAATTTTCTTGGCGTCAATAATACTGGATGCTACTTATATTATACGCATGCGCTGCTACACGTGACCTTTAATTTACGCCAGGGCTCGAAAAACCACCCGTCCGCCCGTCCTCGGCGGTCAAAAATTCCCCGCGGACAACGAATTTCTCGAATCCGACGTCCGCGCGGACGGCCATTTTCCCGTTAAAGTTCGTGATACATTTTCAATTTTTGTTATCTTACAAGAGTCTATCGCCTCACTTCTATAATGACCCTCTAATCTAGAAATACAGCAACATACTGCGCTTGGTGGAATCGATGTTTTCTCTGTCTGGGAGTAAGTACTGCAGCGGTTGAAAGGAGCTTTTCAGTAATGAACTTACAAAAAAACACATTACGTACTGGTCTTAACTAGAAGCATTAAACGCAATTATGAACATCTACCTAAATAGAAAACCCCTTTCAGATTTCTGAGCAGAAACCTCTGTCAATCATTGGATTGATTGTGGAACTGGCAAACATCATATTTGATCCATTTAAAAAACGCTGTACCCTTGGATAAATTGACATTCCAGATAACTTGACCTTTCTCATTTAAATTATTTCATATAAGAAATAAATTATTCATAAAATAAATACTAGGTTACTATTAGTAACCTAGTATTTCTTTTATTACTGTATAATGTAATCCTAGTATTTGTAATCCTAGTTACTACTAATTCAATGTGCAATTTATATGATGAATGTTTGTAATAAATAAGAGAAAATTATATTTTTATTTATTTAGAAATGACGGGTTAGTATTGTTGGACAAGCCGTCCTCAGGGACGGTTAAAATTTCCGAGTTTTTTCGAGCCCTGATTTACGCTACAGGGTCGATGTAAGCAATGATATTCATACATTATTATGTATTCATATTCCTTGTAGAAGTTGCAACCGCTTCCTGTTAGTTCTAGAAATTTTAAATCTAAATATATCTCGCACTTCAATTTTTTTCGAATTAGTCAAAGAAAAAATATCGCAAAAATAATGTTTGAAATTGTTAGTGTTTACATTAGCTCTGACAGATATATTTCGTTAAGTTTTAGCATATTTTGTAAGCATGTGCTATCAATGATTTATGTATCGAAGCCAAAGCAAACGAATCGTTCTTTCAAATTCTTGAGTTGCATATATCAGCGAACGATTTATGGTTTTGAAGGAAAAAGCAAACCTGACTGTGAAAGTGTTTGGAACATCTTTTTTAGGTCACTCGTACGACTCGGCTTTGTTTTGGAGGCGCGGATGCGTTGTAGAATGAGTGATAGGCAAGATCTCCTCTCGTTCGTCAAAAACAGTGCTAGGTCAATGCCTTTTGTTGCGGGGTCATTCACACATTGCGTTCAATTATGTATACGATAACAGTGTTTATCGCGTCCCTTCGCACTTTTCCTTTTTAACTTGAGTGCGTTGTGACAGGAGACGGTTATATGCAAGAATAGTTGAGCAAATGCCCCCTGAACATTTCGAAAATATTTTTTTTTATTTTATTGGTTGCTTTAATTTTATTTATTTGTAACTAATGCCCATATTGCTGTTGGAAATTTAGCCTGTTCACTGATTTTGTGAGATGACTTCTATATAGTAAAATGAACGTTGATATAAAATTTTATATTTGAAACAAAAGTAATAGGAAGGGTCTCTAGTTTTAAAACTTTTTATTCATTCCAAAATTTTAAATGCAATTTTTTTTTTTGTTTTAAAATAAAATTTTCTAAGATAACAATGTATTAATGAAATGGGAAAAACAATTGCCATTTTATAATAATATAATCAAATCTAGAATATGACAAAATAATAAAACAAGTAATTTTTATGCGGAAATTCTCAATCAAGTAAGTCTCGAAAGTAGTTTGAATAACACTTTTATATGAATTCAAAAATTATAAAACTCTTTTATTTTCTTGATATGAAAATAAGTTGATTTTGTCATGTGAAAGCAATAAAAACGGTATTTAATTTTTAAAAAATTCACGTTTTATACATATTATGTAAGTATTATCTTATTCAAACAATGACCATTTGAAAAACTTATATTTTATTAAATTGTTATCTAAAAATTGTGCAAATTCAACCACGTAAAACCTTTTTTTTTAAGGTTCCCTCGGAAATAAGCTTGATATTCTTTATGTTCAATCAAGAGACCAAATATTTTTCTGTTAATTGTTTATTAAAAAATTAAATTTGAATTTAAAACAGAGTTAGATGCAAAAAGGCCCTGTCTTTGTAAAATAAGTTATGATGCAACAAATTCTTCGATGTGTCCCCAGAATACTTAGTCTAGAAGCTAAAAAATTTTTTAATAAGATCGGTGCTTTAGTTTTTAAGAAATTGTCTTCGCTATCTGCAATAAAGTGTTAAAAAAACTCTATTTTCGCCCCCAGCTCGTCTATATAGCTATAACTGTAACTATAGCTGTAATTGTCCAGCTATAATTTATTTAAAAAAAAAGAAAGGAATTTTTTTTTTAAACTTTAAAATCTATGTATTCTTGTTGTTACACTTTCGTGAAGAACAACTCTTGTCTAGCATGGCTAAGAAATAAGTTGTGTGATTTAAAAAAAAAAAAAAATTAAAAAAATAAAACTGTATTTAGTATATTATAAGTATTATTTTAGTCTTTGACGGAATGTTATTCCCGAATATCATTGCTTTTATCCTATCCTGTTCATTTCATAAGCTGATCAAATCACTCTGTTTCGAAAATTTTTGTTGTCAGCTTGCACCTGCTACTGTGATAGCAATTGTTGGTTTCATTACTATTTATAGTTTTGAGGAATTTCTTACTTTATTTGAATCGTAATTGTGATTTGCTTTGACTACGCAGCAATGAACCAGTTTTGTAATTGTGTTTACCTAGCATGCCAATTTATTAAACTTAGTTTTTTTCCTTCAATACAACTTTTTTTGTTAAAAAATATTAAGTTCAGTAAATATAATATTTTATTTTACGAAATTTCATCCACGTTTGATTGTTTAATTCGGCCAACGGTTCATTTCAAGGATTCTTATGTTCTCAAGAAGACTTCATTGTTTTTATTATTTTTAATTACATTAATGATGAAGCGTTTTGTCGATAATAGAATCTTTTTTATATTCAAATCCGACTCAGAAGAAATTTTCTAGTAAAAAAATTTTTATTTGTTGAATTATTTATTTAGCTACTTTTAGCACGTTTGCAAACTAACTTTTTTCCCCTTTCTTCATTTCAGATTTTAATAATTTTATATGTCTCTTAACACTAGATTGCCCAAGGAAGTAATTTCGACTGCTTTTTAATTTCAAATAGAAAAACAATGATGACACAATTTCTTAGAATTTTGTGACTTTTATAATTATTTTTATTGTTGATAATAACTTGTTATATAACTGAAAATAATATCAAAAATTAATTTTAAACTAATTTCTTTATACATTATTCTTTCACAATCCAGTCATTTTGACTGCTTTTGGGCAATATAGGTATTTCAGTCTTTCTAGTGTTAATTATTTAGATATTTTATTTATTTACCTTTATATTTTAAGGATTTTATTACGTTTTTTGTAAAACAAAAAATTTCCCGGCAAAAGTTTATTAAAAAATTTTTTAGTTGATTTCACGACTTTTCATGTTTATATTCGAAGTTTTATTAAAAAACTGCCTTTTGGGCATTATTTAGTTCATGCTTATAATATCCAAGTTAGTTTATTGTCAAATGATGTCCTTAAAATAATAAATTGTAATAAAAATAATAAAAAAATTCCCATAAAAGAATATTCTAGTTTTAATGGTATATTATAACAATTTAATAACAAATCATGCATCAAAATGAAAGTAAACTAACCCAGTTTTTTTTTTTTTTTTTTTTTTTAAACAATTGTTCAATATGTGCTGCTCCATTTATTACACAAACCACACACATCATTCAACACTAAGTCTACACATAGGCTTAAAAGTCGAGAGTATCTCTGGTTAAAACTAGGTTCGCTTATTTTCAATTTGGTGTATTATTTGTTGCAAATAGTCTTATTAAAAATTATAACATTTCGTTGAATCTATGATTTTTTTTTTTTTTTTTTTTTTTTTTTTTTTTTTTTTTTTTTAAAGGAATATCCTGCATTAGTTGATTGCTATTTGCAATTTTCCTTCAGTCTTAAAATTAAACTTAAAAAGACTTTAAATAATTTATTTTAGAAGTGCATAATATAACAATAAATAAATATGAGAAATTTATTATTTTTTGCTGAAATTGCTTGAAGCATGTTAAAATTATTGCAAAATTAGCATCTTCTGTTTTTTAGCATTTCTCTCATTGTTTATAAATTATCATTTAACTGCAGAATGACGGGTTTAATAACGCAAGGAAATTTTAACTCCAGTCTAATTTATTACTATTCAAAAATATTCTCAACATTAATAGGATTTATCGTAAACTTGCTTTTAAATGTCAAAAATATAAATTTAAATTAATATTGAATTAAAATTTTCTTTTCTTTGCGCTTCATATGTATTGTAATCGTTATAATGTTATTCGCTGGGTCTTGAAAATATATTAGTTTTCTAAAGAAATTTAATATGTAGTTTTTTAAAAATAGCAGTGTGTGTGCAATCAGTAGATAATGGTCACCTCAAGTTTCTATCTGGGTCTTCTAGCGTAGGCGGTGTTACCATGGTGACACTGAACCCTGGAAATCTTCACATGATGCAGATTTCAGAAGAAGATGACATCTTTGCAAAAAATTTTGTATCCGATGCTATAAAATATAATATTATTTTAAAGATACACTGTTGTATTGAAACTAATGTTGGAGAGACGAGTACTATTCCTGGAATATTCTATGGGGAACAGCTCTTTATTTTTGTTTAAAAATAAACAAAATGAAATTAATATAGTGTCAGTAGTGATAATCCTTGAATTACTTTTGATATGACGATGGATTTACTATAGGGTTCAATTTTCACAGTTTAAGCAAAGTTTACAATATAAGCAACGCATTTAATAGGACAGCTATTAATTAGGTTATATTTTCAGACCACAAAACTTACCTCTAATCTGAATCGAATACTTTTCTTCCTCTCTTAATATTCAGTGACTAAAAAAAAAAAAAAAAAACGTGAATATTTTTTTTAAAAAAATATACCTTCTACTTTTAATTTACATTTAATTCAAAGGAATTAATTTCTCTTTGATTAGACATATGATGTACAGTCAGCAAAAAAAAAAAAAAACGATATCACCCTGAATAATTTTTGTTCTAATGATCGGATTTTCACGAACTAAATGTCAATCTTAATGGTTCCTGGGGGTGACCTCAAATTTGCTAATTAGTTAGTGTTAACTATTAATTAAGTTACGAAATCAGACACAAAAACGTACTTTCTCTGAATAAAATTTTTTTTTTTTTTTTTTTTACATATTTGGAATCCAGATACTTGAATTAGGGGGGGCAGACAAAATTTTGAAAAAAATGGGTGGTAAATAGGGTCGCAACAAAGGTTTATATATTTGGCGATAGTCCAGAAAACCGCCAAAAAAAGTCGCCAGCGCAAATGAATATTTTAAGATAACCCATTGACTAATTCAAAAGAAGAATGCTTAATTTTACTAGGTTGCTAAGCAACCAAGCTCTGACTGAAAAAAAAATTGAAATGATGTTCTGTGATTACTCAGAGAGGTTTAATTAATAGTTAATAGAAAATATTTCGAAGTTTCTAGGCAAAAGTCAATTTTTAAGCTGATTTCTGTCCAAAAAGCAAAGTTTTTTTTTATTTTAATCTCCCTTGAAAAGAAAATTTGAATCGATAATAAATTATTTTGATTTCTTAGAATTTAAATACATGAACTTTTTACCTGATATTATTTAGATTATGTTGTTTTTGCTATATTTATTCGAGGATTTCATACTAAAATCAAATTAACATAACTTATTATGGCTAAATACAAAATTTTAGGAATAATCACTTTTACAGCTTTAATCAAGTCTTCTAGGCAAGAAAGTTTGAAGGAAAAAAAAGTGCTTGAAAAATAAAATGTATATTGTATAGTAATTCTAATGCGCATTCACAAGTTTTTCTATAATTTACGATATTTCTTTTTCCTATAACTCAAGGAATTGCTGAATGTTTAGTGGTATTTTAAAAGCATTGAAATAGGTTATGTTTAAGAATAAGATATTGAAATAATATGTTGCATATAGTATGATTCATTGTTTAAAAAATCGCTTCATTCTGCTAGATATTTAGATTACAAGGTTTTCTCTGGATAAAGATGATTAGCAAATAGCATCCTTATGCTTCGATACATTTAGAAACTTACGTTCGCAAATTCACCATAAAATATCGCACAGCATATTCTTCAATTACGATAAGCTACATTTACCACCAAATACTGATACTATGATTATTTTTGTTTTCTTATATATATCTGATATGATACTCTTTTTTTAAACAGAGCTTGTAAGGTCCTTAAGATACTGAAAGGGGGACACGAAAAAGATAAAATATTTAATTTTATTAACTCAAAATATCTGGTCTCAAAATTTTAATTTTAAACCAAGTTAAATATAACTTTTACAATATTGATGCTCTTATGTTTTTAAAGACCACATGAATCCTGTTGAAATATGAAAATGCATATTTTTACTTTAACGAGTGTAAAATCCTTATCAAAATAATGATCAAGACCCAAATGTAAAACAGTATAACTGATGATAAAAACTCAACTGGCTTCAAAAAATATGAAGCGGGAAGTAAAAGTCGACATGTTTCGAGCGTTCAAATATATTCACCCATTCTCAAAACTTGTCAAGCTTGTGACTTTTATTATTGTGCTCAAAACATTTCTATTTTTATCATCATCTATTAATTTTTAAATCAATGAAGTTTTTATATTTTCGATTCAATTTCTTGGGATTATCTATTTAGTTACACAACATATTAAATTATTTCACTCGATATTAAAATAAGTTTTGCTTAAGTTATAGGCACAAGTTCTTAGTTTAAAAAAATAATTCGCTATTTTGTAAAAAAATCAATGCAGTACAATTTTTTTTTTGCTGCAAGCCTTAACATTTTAATTTAAGGACATAAAAAAATTCCGTTTACAATTGAAATTTCAAAAGTCGAATGTGAAAATGGAATGTCCCCTAGCACCAGAAATCGAAATTAAATAGTTACAAGGACAACTATTTTAAACAGGTTAGCGTTTCCGTCCTACTCGAAGTTGTTTGAAAAGGTATTTTGTATATATAGATTCCAAAGTTTATTCTACAAATATTTTAGGGTATACTTTCGGAGTATTTTGATCGAGTTCATTTTAACACCCTTATTTGCTTAAAATTATTAAATAATATGCTTAAAATAAATTATTTAAGCAATATGATTTAACGCATTTATAGTATAATAGTAAACGGGGCTTCCATCGCATATCCTTAACCTTGATACCGCTATCATTAAATAAATGGAATAAGCTGAGATAAATAATAAAAGTTAATTTTTTCCCCGTTTTAATTTTCAAGGAAATATGTTTCGATCAAACAGATTTCATTCTGGAAATAGCGAAATTATTGAGTAGGTCCCTTGGAGCATTATCATTCTTATCCTCTTTTGACGAAATATAGGAAAAACTGGTTTTCACAGTTCTGTAAAAAGTATGTTAGCCTTCTTGCCACGTTTATTTTTATTTATTTATTTTTAATCAAAATAAGTTCGGAAATTTACGTATTTTTTATTGCATTTTTTTAAATCAGATGATTCTAAAATTCGCACGGCTTCGGAAACTTCTTACAAATTTCAATTTTTAGTGTTTCCTGCTAAACAAAATAAGGCATTGTTCCTGATAACAAATTATACTACAATAATATCTTGGGAATTGTGCTAAAGTAAAAAAATAAACAAAATAGTTCAGTATATTATCCGGAAAAAAATCTACATGGAATCATAAAGAAAGAATAATTTAAGATACTGAGATATTTTAAGACGCTTAAAAATTTTGGCTACGTATTTGACAGCTTTTTATGTTCGGTATCTTTATACTCTTTGTAGTGACTTATAAAACATGGACACTATTTTAGATAATCTATGTTGAAGTCACAAGAAACAAAACAAAAAAGACAATCAATGATTTATATTATGATTATATTTTTTGCGAAAAAAATAGTATGCTTAGTAAATAATCAGCTGTTTTGCATTAAATAATTTTAAACAGCGGAGTGTTTTTAATTTCTTAACAAGGCTTTATTCTTAGCTAGCAGACAATAATTCTTTTAAAAAACACTTGACTATAATGTAAAAAGGAACTTTACTTTAAAGAAAATCTAAATTAAAGTACTAAAAAAATTGATTAGTATATTAATGAAGAAATAATAAATGTAGTAGGGTAAAGAATAAAATTTTTAAAAATGCTAAAATTTAATTAAATAGTTGGTAAAATAGTTCTGCGAAACACTTCCGGACAGGTGATTAAAAAATTGCTTTTAAGATAAACACGATATATAAGATGTTGAGAAATTTGCGATGATGTGAGATATGCTTAAATATGTTTACTACGTATTTTTATTAATATTCATAAAAAATATATACAAGAAACTGATAAATATTTTATTCCAAATCTATTCATACGTATGTATATTATTGTAATTGTATCAGTTATTGAGGAAAAAAAAACTAAAAAATAATCACATTAAATAAGCACAATCTGGTGTATAATCATATTCTATCAAAAGCATGCTTTTATAAAACTCGACATTCGTTGAATAAAATGTTTTTTTTCCAATAAAATGTTTTATTCAAATTTCTTTACTTAATTTCAAATAGATTTTTAGAGGACTAAAAAAGAAACATTGTATTTTATAGTTTTAAAAAAATAAAATTAAAATGATTAGCAAACGATTATTAGCGAAAAAAATATGAATGAAATTTTACGCCACGCGCACTAAATCAAGTTCTTCGTAAGTTTATCACATTTTAATATTAATCGCCCTATTTAATCATTTTTTCATTGTCGCCAAATTATTTTTTTAAAAATAATTTTAATTTTTCTCATCTTCTAATAAATAAAAACAGTTGAAACTTTAGATTTTTAAATTGAAAAGCATGTAGATTAATACGGTATAAAAAAAATTCATACCTTATAATTCAAAATTTTTTCATCCTCTCTTTAATTAAATAATAAAAAATAATTAATAATTATTAAAAATTATTTTTTCATGAAATTATCTTTGGGTAAATGCGTTTTATGAGTTGGTGCAATATTTTTTTGAATTGCTTCATTAGTTTTTAAAATATGACTGAAAACGCAAAAAGTGAAATTAACATTAAGGGGTCCAAACTTTGAATCGCTCTCCTGACCAAACTATGGGGACCACATTTCCCAGATTGCGGCTACCCCCTATATTTTGAAGATAAGGATTCCAAATATGTAAAAAAATATATATATGTTTATTCAAAGAAAGTACGTTTTTGTGTCTGATTTCGTAACTTAATTAATAGTTAGCACTAATTAATTAGCATATTTGAGGTCACTCCCAGGAACCATTGAGATTGACACTTAGTTCGTGAAAATCCGATCATTAGAACGAAAATTATTCAGGGTGATATCTTTTTTTTTTGCTGACTGTACATATGAATTCGCTGGTCGGTTTATATATTACCTTTGTGTTTGATTCTGTATTATCTTGAATTTTTATTTTCTATTTTTTGCTTAATTTATTCCATTTTCGTTTCAATTTTTTTTATACTTCTCAAACTATTGTATTGATATATTTTGCTTTGACTATATTAATACAATATTAGAAAGCACTCTTTTATGCGGATGTAATCATGTGAACTGATGACGATTTTCTTTATTTTGTTTTCCAGCTTTTTAATTTGTTTTATAAATTGTTTAAAATTTGTTAATATTTTTTAAAAATCATTTTGGATTAATAATTTCTTCTTCTGTATTAAAAAAATCTTTATATTTTTTCAATATTTATCTCTTAATGCTCAATATTATACTCGTAATATAATTTTTTATGCATATCGTATAAATTTAATCCCGTAATTCCTTACTTTCCAATAATGATACGTAACATGGCGGCTGTTACTTCTCTCAAAAAATTCAGGAGCTATCTTATGTATCTATAATTAAGGGAATGTTATTTTCCTACCTGAAATTTGGAAACCGAGTGCAAAAAACTTTTTTTTAACCACTATCTAACAAACCGTTTATAACTTTTTTCTAGTTTTTATTAAAATCGTTCTTGAAGATTTTTCCGATATTTCTAAATATCGAAGCTCCCTCGGTATAAAGAAACCATAACAATGATGAAAATTTTTTTTTTTCGAAGCAAAGTCTTTAGACAATTATTTCGAAAGTGGCAAAATGAACTTTTGCGATTTACCGCCCACGTTTTTAAATTATGATATCGAAGAATCTAAGTAAGTAAAAATTATTGAGTGATTTTTCTCTCTCATTTAAAAGTGGATTTACTATTTTTTTAAAAAATTTAATTAGTATTTTTTTATGTACACAAAAATTAAGTTTCCTCTCGTTTCGAACAAAGCGAGGAAACCTTTCTCTATTCTCTTTTAAAACATCATTGCTAAGTTCTCTGTTTTCAAATTTTCATTGTTGAAAAGCTGTAAAAACAAACTTTTATCAATTACATGCTAATGACAGCATAATGTATCTTGATTTTCTTAGTGTATTGAGACATTTTATGTACTTTTTATAACTTCTTGATCTTTTGGCTAAAATCCAATGCCCTTTCTTTAGGATTTCAAAACTTAAAGTACTACATTCATTAAAAAAAAATCTGAGTTACAAGTAAATAAAATAATGACTTTTTCTCTTCAACAGTATTATTTACGATTTTTTTTTACGAAGACTCAACTCAACTAGCATTTTCAGGGAGAACAACACAGTGGAAACCTGTAAAAAAGATTTTTTTTTTAAATGAATTTTGTAACGACTGGGATTAACTTAATATTTTTTTATTTATTATTGTACATATTTTAATCTTTATTTTATGTTGCAAATGCAAACATTTTAAAAAATAGCGCTTCTATAATGCATTATTTATAACTTATTCTTAACCTGCAATATTATATTTAACCATTACATAATTTAATGGTTTTAAGCAATCATTTCTTTTATGACCATAATTATCCACAACTTTAGAAAAAAAAAGTCCTATAATTTTTGATTTCGTTTTAATTTTTTTAAAACTAAATGAAGGAACTTTTTGTTTCTCGTGAAATGTTTAAAAATTTAAAATTGCAGTGTTTTGGTTTGGTAAAAAGGTTGAAAAGCGTACCAGTTAAAAGATACAGCAGCAAGTAAGAGAAACATAGTTGATCCTCATAAATGTATAAAATTTTGCAATCAACTTAATCAATTAATGTTCCCTTTTCTGCAGCCTCAAGTGCTAATCTAGCCATTTTTCTTGTCCCCTCATATGACCTCTCACATTTTGTTAGATTGGCAGCCGAAATTCTGCTGTCATCTTCATTTTGAGCCTATTTTTTGGCTACTTGATCGAATTCCAATTGTACCATAACTGTCATTAACCCTTTGCAACCTTTATTAAAGCTAAATAAGTTGCAATTTCAACTGTTTATTAATTCTTTTTCGTACATGTTTTAAACAAATTTTTACAATAAAATCGATAAAATGATAGTATTTTACTAAAATGTTTTGATAGGAGTGAGCAAATTCATTAGTCAACTGAACGTACAAGTTAACATGTTCTTACGTATCACCGCGCGTCTCGCTCGGCCTAGTATGCTGTAACTTATGCTGTAAATCAATTCATTCTATTGTTTAACTATCAAAAAGTACAGTACAGTTTTTTTTTTTTTTTTTTTAAATTTCTGAAAATTTTACTGTGTTAGGTGTTTGCTCAGACGTATAGTATATTATTATTTTTGTCTTTTTTAAACTTATAATCCATTTGAACTTCTTTTAGAGCTCTGAAGCGTTTATTCCATTGTTTTTATAAGAAACAAGAAATGATGTCATTCATTAAATTGAAAATACAGAACAATGGCTTACGTTATTGAAATTCTACATAACTTTTAAGGGCAGATTTTTCTCTCTCTCTCGATTTGTGTTGAAATAAGATGTCTCGAGGATTATATTATAGCAAAAGTTCGTTGACCTTAGACTTACTTGTAGAAATCTTGATTTCTCTTTTTGTTTTTAAATGCTACTACATTTGCATTGAAATATATATATTCGTAAAGTTGAATCCCTTTCGCTAGTTTTTATCGCTTTCATCTTTTATAATGGTTTCCCCTTCTTCAAAATAATAGCGGCAACGAAAAATGATTTTGCGAAAGATGTCGGAAGGATTACATTATTACAAATTGAGCCAATTCTGTCCTGTTGTGAAAGTGCTTCACTTTCCTCTCTTTCATATGTCGTCCCCCATCCCAATCCGATTCCTGGTTCTCGAACTCTTCCCGCTCATTACGAAGGATTTGGTGTTCCCGTTGCCAGGAGCAACCCAGGTTTTATGAGTGGGCGATCTGTTCGGGCACGTGGGTTCGTTCACTCTAGGAGAAGAGGCGGGCGTTTTCCAACCGATTCCCCTTCATTGTTTGTAATTAGAAGAACTAAGTGTTTATTTCAAATTTTCAATATTTAAAATTGCATGGGGGTTCGGTTTAGTCATTGAAAGATGTTGAGTTGGATTGCAGTATTTTTATTTATTATTTTTTAATCGTATAACAAAAATTTACCGTAAATTATGAAACGATAAGAAATTTCACAAATTGCCTGAGCATTCAAACTATCGGCTAATGATAAACATTTTTCAAATGAAATAATTTTTTTAAGAGCATCAATGTTAATAACATAATTGTAATAAATCTCTCCCACCCCTAAATAAAAGAAGTTATGTATTTTTGAGAAATAAGTCTTAATCAATTCTAACTTGATACTTTTTCATATTTTGCCTGTTGAGAGTTTTAATTGTATAGAATGCCTAAGTATTAGTATTTACAATTACTAGATAAATTAAGTATATAATTTTCATATTGCGTTTTGGGCCTAAAAATATTAAAACCGTCGTTGAACAGCCGACCCAAGTTTGGGTTTACGACTATTAATGTTCAACTCTGTAGCCTTGTTATTTTTAACCAATCCAGAAGACCAGGAAAAGGAAACTCCTGGATCAGTACTTCCAGAGGTATGATTTGTTTTGGGAACATGGGGGACTTTGTGACTCGACCTCGCGCATCAGTCACCATTTTATACCCAGGGTGTCTTCCGCCAACGGGGATCGAATCCACGCCCTCTTGGACATGGGCCCAGTGCCCTACTAACGAGGAGGCTCATGGTGGTAATTTACTCTTTTTCCACAATATCTTTCGAAACATGTAAAATAGAAGACTGTCATAATTTGAGATATTACTAAGGCATGTGGTATTTCACTCTCTATTTTCATTTTCTTTCTGATGAAATTATACCACTATGATTCTAAAAAATTATTTTAACAGCATTCAAATCGGCGTTCTTTAGTTTAAACTAAATTTTAAAAAAAATCTTAAAAATTTACTAATGCGCGAACATTTATCTAAAAATTGTCAACCACTATTTCTTCTAATCTAATAAAGCAAAGCGATCCCTTTATTTTCAATCTTTTTTGAAAGATATAGTACTATTTAATGATAATTTATCGTGACGTATTAAATTTCGTGACTTATTAAAAAGAAACATCGCGAAAACTGAAATTAAAAATTTAACTTAAACTTCAAGATGGTGAGAGAAGAGAAATTGAGTGTTTGAAATAAACGTAATTTTTAAATGGTTGAAATAATTATGAAAACAGGTCTAAAAATAACAGTTCATTTATTGTTTATTAATTTTTTTTTTACCGGAGTTTTGAAAGATAGAAAGATTTGAATCAACTATCATAATACTCATGCAGTAATCTCACTACAGTAAACCTCCTCAATAATTTATAAAAAGAGTTGAACTGAACTGAATCGCGAGTCAAATGGTAAAGTACTGGAATTGGCTACACTGCGCCAAACATACATGACATATATTTTTTAGTCAAGCCGATCAAAGCGTGATGTGAACTAAACTTGACTCAAAAATGGAGAGGGGGGGGGGATTTTGAAGCTTCTACATAACACGGTACCAAACATACATATAACATTGTATATTCTAGTCAAGCGTGTTGTAAACTAAATTTGACTCAAAAATGGAGGGGAAAAAATTTCCAAGGTACTTGAAATAGATAAAAGGTAATAAAATGGTATATAATATCCTTTTGTTTTTAAATTTTAGAAAAATAAACAATTGTTCAATGACCTTTTTTAAAGAAAATAAATGAAAATGTATACTAGTAAACCATATCTTGTATAAAAATTGGAGCGTAAAGCGACCGGACGCTGAAAAGAACGTTATCAGCAGTTTCGAGCGATTACATTAGTTATGTTAAACTAATGTAAATCAAAGTTTCCCCGCTCCCAAAATGGTTTTAACAATTTTTTTTCTCTCTGTGTGAAATTTATTTTATTTGAATATATCATTGCGGAAAAGACAGCCAAAAATATTCATTTTATATGAATGCTTAATACAATAATGATTGTCCAACGTCATCGAATTTACTTATTAAGTCAAAGTCTCTAAGCTTCGGTAACTCTGCTCGATTTATAATTTAAGAGAAACTCTCAACTAATAATAAAGCGCTGAATAGTTTAATGAATGATCTTCCTTTAATGAATCTGTGAAGTATCGACTTACAAACAATGTGAAAAGCAGCAGGCTTTTAGCTCGCTTATCAACAACCCTTTGCAGGTAGTATTTTATATGAGCTTGAAACTATAACCCTTAAAATCGCCCTCTTAAAGACTTGCCTGCTTTTAAAAGTTTTTCGGCGGATAATTAAACACTTGTTCAGTAACCGAACTGCTATCTATCGCCTTTCCCAATTATAAACCCATCAATTATATCCTCTTTTTTTTTTTTTTCTTCCTCTCTCTGAAGGGAGAATTAATAATTAAAACGACTCTCGGGGTTTATGTTAAGTATTATATATTCACGATAAATGTATCGCTAGTATATTTATAACCCTCTTTTTCGTTGGCGGTGCTTTGTGTAGGTTATAAAGCATGTATTGTTTGGCTGAAATTGTTTGCGCCCACACGTAAAAGAATCCTATGAACTTCGTAGCTGGCTTTTGTTAGATGAGAGCGTGCACCCACATGGGTAGGTCGTGTTTCTGGTTCATCCGTTGCTGGAAATAAGTTTCTTTTTCTAATCTAAATCGAAGCAATGCGGCAGTCACTTTTATCCTCACTCTTAAGTTAATCTGAAAAGAATGTACGGTTTACTGTTGAAAAAAGAAGTTATCATGAGTTTTTGAATGTTGTATTTAAATTGAAAAGATATGTTGTCGCTCACTCGAATTTTGAGGTGTTCTGTGTTCGTTAAAATTTACAATGGTTGTTCAATTAATAGAATTTTGCTAGAGTTCACTAATGGATTAGAACTTAGGCATTAAAAACATACATTCAACTAAAACGTACATTGAAATTTAACTTGATTATGACAGAACAAAAATACTATTTTGCCTAATAATATATCTACATTAAAGTTCGATAAGTGCTCTTTCATAACTTCAACGAATATGATGCAGTATAAAGTCACGTCCATTTATCTTTTTTCTTTAGTTCTATTTTTATTTATTATTATTATTATTATTTTGTACTGTTCCGTTTGGAAGGGTTTAAAAAACCTATAACCTATCAATGGAGTCAATGTAAGTTTAGCAATTTTTTCTGACAACCCCTGTTTTTTTTTTTTAATAAATGAAGCTAGTTCCCTTGTCACAAATATTAGCTCAATACGGAGATAAACTGAAAATAGTTTTAAAAGTTGGGCAAAATATGAAAACGCGTAGTTTTCTCCCGAGGTGACTCAAATATATATTTGATAATACCAATTTACGCGTCCGAAATTCCGATCTGCTAAAGCAATTTTTTTTTTTTTTTTTCAACGTTGCATCGAATGGGACAAAATTGATAGAACAAATAATTCCAAATTTTTTAAAGGTTTTATGTGTAAAAAGCTCAGTTTTGTTCTTAAACCTATGCCTATTTATGATATGTATTTATAAACAAGCAATATTTTAGACTCTATATATAATTTTATGCTAACTTGAATGAGACTAAAACCAAGCCGCGATAGGACAAATAGTTTAGAAGTTATAGGAGTCGTAAAAGGTTTCATGCTTATAAAAAGAACAACTTTTGTATTTATTTTGATTTATTCGTCTAACATTTTTATCTAATGTATCGAAGCTTAATTTTTTATATATTATTTTTACTTTATTCGATAAAATCAAAGGTAAATTGATAGAACTTAATAGTTTAGAAGTTTTCCTTAAATTCAATAAACTGACGGTTCTATGAATGAGGTTCACAAATCAAAACAATCAGAAACTATTAATATTTCATTCCTGATCCTCGTTGTGCTTGCAACTCCAACCTTGACTCCGATGGTTCAGTAACAAAAAAGTTAAGAATTCAAAAATCAAAAAAATTAAAATAATAATGAACTGCGAGTTTCCGAAATCTTTCACACGAAATTTAACGCTTTTTTTCCTTCTTTTTTTTTTTAATGGATATTATTGTAAAAGTGCAGATTAATAATTTTATATTCAAAAATCTCATAACTTCTAAACTATTAATTCTATCGACAAGGTTTTTTTTCCTCATTCAATTTAGTATTAAAAAATGTATAGGATTTATTACTGCCCTTGCATAGATAATAGATACCTCAGAGACGTAGACTGTAAATAGTTGTAAGTACTAAACTGTTCTTTTTTCGATCAAAAACATTTACTTTTCCATTATTCATGCTATTAGTTTTGTTTCGGTTTCATTTGATTAAGCGAATAAAAATACACAGTTAAAAGGCCATATTTTTCTAGATAAGTATGTCAGACGTGGAAATATATGTATATAATCGAACATTGTATTCTATACTATACAATGGTCTGTCCAGACATTTTGTGAAAGGTCCGTTTTTCGTGAAATTGTGAAAAAATTACTCACATTCTTTCAACCAGGGTCCGCTTTTGTGAATTTTTGCAAATAGGGTCCGTTATTGCAAAAAAAAAAAAAAAAAAACTTTTTCAAGGAGCTTTTAAATTGTAAAGACATATAAGATTATGCACAACACTAAAAAATTATAATTAAAAATATTTAATTCTAAAAAATAAACAGCAATTGCTACTACTAAATTAGAGATGCAACATACAAATATTTGGTATTTAGCCTATACTGCTGAACGCAGAATATTCATTTCGGACGAGTAATGGAAGAATCGTTTGCGGAAGACAAAACTTAATTCGTTTACATCCATCTTTCTTGTTTTCTGCCCTAGGAAGGGTTTATTCAATTAACAAAACAATAATGAAGATTAACAAATTTGTGAAGGGTCCGATTAAAATAAAAATCACTTTGTGAAGGGTCCGTTTTTAAGTTAAAATATTTTGTGAAGGGTCCGTTTTTATGAAAAGATATTTTGTGAAGGGTCCGTTAACGGACCTAAATTTCTTCTAAACAGACCCCTGCTATACGTCTAAAAAAAAATTTGTAACTTCTGTCTATTCTGTATATATTCCTCTTAGCTATTATTTTTATCGAGTTGATGTCATTTGATTTAGCTTCAAATATACAAAGGAAAAATACCGCACTTGTCTAAAGAGTAGCGTTAAATTTTTTGATCCGTCTACCTCTCTGTAAATCTAATATAGCCGCTCAAGCTCAACACATGGGAGGAGGCCAACTTCAAATATTCGTGCTGTACTCGATTCACAACTTTTAAAAACACTTCTATCTTTCTCTTAATTTTTTTTCCCCCAGCATAATTTCGTTTCAGCAAATAAAGTAGCAATCGTTCATTATAAATAAAATAGGATACGCTACAACAAAAATGACCCACGTCGAGCTTCTAATGTTAAATGTTATAGTATTCTATTTAAACTAAATAAATCGATAGTATAGTTAATTGTTTTAGACTAATTGATGTATTTTTAATTTTATTTATGTATGGTTTTATAGCGTCTTTTTATAAAGGTAGTTGAGTTATTTTTATAACGTAGTTATCGTTAAAATATCTTAAAATAATTTTAATAATAATATAAGCTCAAAATGTGTCGTAGCAAAATTAACCAATATTAAAAATTTATGTTGAAAGCGGTAATGCGATAATTAGGAGGACAAATTATTACCCAAGTTTAGATACGAATTTCTACATCGACATGAGCATTTTTTTAAAATTCATCAAAGTCTGCGGTATTATACATTATATCATTTTTTTAATACTGGTCTTCTTCCTATCTCTCGTTTCTTAAAGACACTTCCCACCCCCCTCCAAGTCTAGAGTTTCATTTAATTTTGAACAAGCTGAACTTTTATTTAACATGTAGTTGTTGAAACTTTCAGAACTGTTGTGTTTAACTTTTTACGTATTTCTAGTCTTTCGTCATCATCATTATTTCAATTGTAGCGAAAAATCACGAGTTCAAAGGGTTAATAATGATATGCCTCTTTTTCTTTTAAGATGTCACGATTTCGTTTCTAAATGTATCGTGAATGCAATTCTTTTCTGTATCCTTTTTTCCATATTTCCATCCCGCATACTGCTGTAATCTTCATTCAATAGACTAGGTTGCTAATCTAGTTACTTCCCTAAAAAGTATTATTCGCTGTGATCGCGGAAAATGATAGTAGACCTGATAACTAAACTTTTAATATTTCAGAGTAATTTTTTTTCTGTATTTTCTCTAAACAATCGTTTGGTATTAAACTAATTATTGATCTTTTTAATTTACCATTATTCGTTTAAAAAAAAAAAAAAAACATTAAGATTTAGATGAAAAGAAGTCAATTGCTTATAGTATGGTGAACAATTTTGAAAATCGTTTTAAAAATGCGTTTTAATTTGGAAATAATCTATTTTTACTTAATTTTATTTCAAGTGATAGATACTGATAAAAACAATTAAAGGGCAAAACGTGCTTTTTTTTAAATTTAAGAATTAAATAAGTAACATCTACACGCATGTAACGTATTAGATGATAGCTAAGCTCCTCGCGGACACTTCTATACTATATATTTCGCAGTTCTCTTTTGTGGGTCTTTGCCGAACAATTATTTGATATTTAATTATTAATCTATTATTTTATAATCTAAAACCATAATGTGTTATAAACATGAAGATTTATGTGAAAAGAATTTAATAACTCTCAGTTTTTCTGTACACATTTCAAAAGTGTTAAATAAAGAATTTTAATTTAGAAAATCTTTACCTATATTTTATTTCTATTGCGAAAATTTTATTAATAATAACTATATTATAGTCTGTTTGGATATCACTGTTCATCAAAATGTTTCCCCTCAGTAGTGTTTTCAGGTTTTTACTTTTTAATTTTCCCATTGTAATTGCACAATACGGAATAACATCTAATTGTGCCTACACGGAAACCGTGGTGTTTTTGACCAAAAACGCTCTCTTGTACACTTTGAAACGGTGGATTATCGTTATATTGACCCAAACCCTTGTTTCTATTATCAGCACTGAATTTGCTCCAAACATCGAATTAAGTACTTCAGTCACAGTCATTATTGTTATTATTTAGTTTATTCAAAATGAAACAAAGTTGAATTTCGGCTTCTTCTACTTCTTCCCCTCCTCTAACATTCTAGTTAGCGTTAATACAAAATACAATACAAAATAGTTTAATGATTTTACGTGTCAAAAAAAGTATCAAAAAATGCTATAATGCTATAATATTTGAGGTGCTATATTAAGGACAGAAAAAAAAATAACGTTAACTATCGCATTATGTATTATTATATATAAGAGACTATGTTGAGTCGATAGTCTGGTTTGCATTCCATTAACCTTCTAAAATTTAATAACTTTCTTCAGAATACACGGAATTTGAAACTCTTGGTTGTGGTAATTACAGTAGAAGAGGGGTAGGCCATGCCACAGGTAGTACGGAAAACCTGGTGTGCATAGTGGCAAATTATGTTTTTATGCAAATTGTCTTTTCCTGTGTAATTGCCTTTTTCTGTTTAGTCGCTGCTGTTGCCATGACGATTCCGTTTTATTGGATTCTCAACTTTTTTTTTTCCCCTCTGTTTCTTCCTCCCATCCCACCTTCTTTTTAATATTTCTCTCACACAATCAGGCTTTTGTTATCACGGGTTATGGACCTGTTTCATGCCACGTGTAAAAAACATCGTTTTGCGGATGTGTTCCAAATGTGGTGCCGGCACCCTCCCGTTTAGAACCTCTGCAATATCGCCGGTAATTTAATTCGCCAGCACTTCCCTCTTCATATTCGAAATGTAACTTCTGACATCCCTCTTGATTATATATATATATATATATATATATATATATATATATATATATATATATATATATATATATATATATATATATATATATATATATATATATATATAAGCAGCTTTTATAAGGTGTGAAAAAGGAAATTAAAAGAAAAATCTCTCAAAAAATTTCCCATACCTTTAGTATTTTTTTAAAAATTTTAATAATACAAAATGTATCAATACTTCGATAAAATAATTTATTAACAATGAAATTTATAAGCTACACTACATTAGTTATTAAACTCGTGATAAAAATTTGCACATTAAAAAACGAAAATTTTTACCACAATAATTATTATACACGTCTATATTAAATGTCTTTTGACCTTATAATAACCATGTTTTGTAGAATTAACGAAAAATATAATAAGTCCTACGTAAAATATAATCAGTTATTAATAATTATTTTAATTTATGTAAAATGAATTAAGCATTGGTGGCATATATATATATATATATATATATATATATATATATATATATATTTTTTTTTTTTTCCCTTTTAAATCTGGTTTTAGCTTAAAATAATTTGATTTTCTGTTTATCTTTTTTGTTTACATTATTCCATCTGGCATCCGTTTGGCCACTAAAGCAGTTCATATTTAATATCCCCGAAAACTTCTTTCTAATCAAAAGTAAAATAAATTGTGTGTTTAAATTCTGTTTTATTGAATATAATCTTTGTTTTATAAATAGTTTTGTTATGGGTTGATTTAAAACGTAACGGATAATTCTTATTAAATACGATAGAAAAAATTTATAAAAGTTTTATCTGAACTGATATTTGTTTTATGAAATGTTTTTGGAAAACATGTATTGTAAAAAAATTTTAGTGATAGAGTTACCCTTTTTTCTATATATTTTTTTCCATATTTTATGAAAATACTATCAGCACCCATTTATAAGAAACTACACGAACTTATTTTTCACATAATGTTTATTTCAAATCTATATTTCCCCCCTGGTACAACGGTTCCAAAGTGTTGTTCCTCAAAATCCTAGGGTTCCGTGGAGGAGTTTAGTGGGTTCCGAGAGTTAGGTTCTTTAATCATTGTTTGAAACCTTTAAATATATTTGGATATTTATCCATTATTCATAAAATATTTCGGTAGCCTTTATTGGGTTAAAAAGTCAGCAAAAACGAATCTAAAATTTTAAAAAGTAAAAAAAAAAAAAAAAAAAAAAAAAAAAAAGAATTTTTTTAACAACATTATGTATTGAATTAGCTATGAAATGGACTTGCAAATGTAAAAGATTGCGTTAATTTTTTCCATCGCACTTTTCATAACAAAATAAAATAACTAAATTCGTTAATAAAGTAATATGTTTCCCTAATAACAACGTTTATTGTAGTTCTTTTTTTTCTTTTTTATTTCAAATAAAAGCGCAATTCGGCTTATTTTATTCCTTTCCAGCTTATATATGTTACTGCGAAAGACCAAAACTGGTGGTTGTTGACGTGCACTCGTGAATGTTGACAATCACATAATCGCCTTGGTAATTGTCCGAAATATATACTAGGTCTCTGCCGAGTATACATTTGGCCGGTATGCCCACCATCAATGTTTCTTTAAGGTCAAGTGCCACAGCCCAGTATACACTTAACCGGTACTCCGAACGCTGATGTTTCTCTTAATCTATTCTCGGCAGATATTAAAATATCGAATAAATAAAGTAATATCAAGGAATAAATTTATATCAAATTGGATATAACAAATATTTCGGACTTTATCTAAGCGACTATGTGATTGTTGACATTCCCCGTTGAAAGTCGACATTCTCTTGATTTTGGTCATTCACATATATATATGCACCAAATATAAATGAACAACTAGACTAGATTATAGACTAAAACAAAAAACAACGCGAACAAGGTACATAAATGGACTAACTTCTTTATTCATATTGTTCTTTGCTTTAGTCTACACAACACAAAGTATCCTTTGTTGTCGATTCAGTTCCAGAGTTACGAATTTAACTGTCGGACATAAAACCTACTTAAAAATTACTATGGATAAAACAATGAAAAAATTTTTAAAATATTTTATTTTCTCTTATTAAATATTTTCAAAACAAAGTCTTTTTTGTAGTTAATACGATCAAAATTGTCCTTTTACATTTTATTTATAGATTTCGGGTTCCGCCAAAAGAAGGTTGGGTTTTTTAGTGTTCCGCTGCCGAAAAAAATTTGGAACCATTCCTTTAGTAAATAAAAAGTTGATTTTTAGCCTTTATTCACACATTTTTTGGATACGCTGGAAGTTGTTCACAATGCAGCGTTAAAAACTAACGACGTGTGAAAATTTGTGTTTTGGCTAAACCTGAAATTTTTCTCTTACTTTTTAAATCACGAGTGGCGGATTTCCTGTTGCGTGGCTTTGTGATGACTGTTGATGGTATCCGGTCGAACAATTCAAAATAGATATTATTAAGAGTAAAGTCTTTTTATAAAAAATACTTCGCGAAATTGAAAGTTTTATAAATGTTGTCAATTGGATGCTTTCATGACAGGCTTTTTCCCATTTGTATATCAACCATCTACATATCGTACATCATCTTTGGTTTTGATTTTTTGCAATCGTAGTTATTAAGTAATTACGATAATTTTACCATTCAGAATGTTAGTTATAAAAATATCTGCAAGCTAATTTATTCAAAGTGACATAGAAGAAGTTCAAATCCAAGTATTCTTATTTATTAACTTTTTATAGCTGGATTTTACACTTCATCGTATGACCCACCAGATTCCTTCTGTGGCAAGAAGCCGAGATCACATCATCTAATCGAATGCATTCAAAAACATGTGTATGAAAGTTGATTATGGTGCAAGGCACATTTCCCTTATTTTCTTACAGCACATGAATAACCATCTTATTTTTTAGACTGGTGTCCGATTGATTTTTCTGTTAAGTTCATCTTGGAGACATGTGGGTTGTTAAACGGATTCTTCGCAAAGCTTTTCCTTTAACGTCAATGACGATTTTAATTCATAATTTCAAAACTCCAAGGAAGACACGATTTTTTATGGCTGTTTTCTTCACTAAAACAGGAAAATCTTATTTTCACATATTCACAAAGAGTAGATTTTTCACTGTTTCACAAAAACAGACCTTCTCCCCCCAAAAGTTAGACCACTAGTTTTAATAATTTTTTAAAAAAAAACTTTTTGTTTTTATTTTTAAAAAAAAAATAATAACAATAATAATAAAATAAAATGAATAAACAAATAAGTAAAATTAAAATCTTAATTTCACAAAATTATAAGTTAATGTTTCATAAAAAGTCTGGAATGATAAGTGCTAATAAAGACATACTTTAAAAATAATCCTTGTGCAAGAAGATTTTTTGCAGCTTATAGCAAATTTTGTGACACTGATAAGGCATGTACTAGCTTTGTAGATATGTTGATAGTTTTTAATCTTTATTCGAACGTGATATATTAACTTCTGCAAACCTCAAAATATGCTAATTTACTCTCTTATTGGCGTTTCATGCCATCTCAAGACAACATTATAATCCAACTCAGCTTGTGCATTTTGTCAGAAAGCTATCAGAATAACGCATTAACTGCAATTCATCTCGGTAATTAGGTGTTGGGTTTAGGTTTGATTCAATTACTGAAATTTTAAATTTAAAATAAAAACAGTTTCCACCATTTGAATTTAGAGTAAATGTTTTTTTAGGAAGAGCACAGGTTTATCAACGCTTTTTAAGGCAGTTTAACTTACAACAGTTTTAACTTACATAAACATCTTTTTTATGTAAATTGAAATAAATATATTTATAATAATTATATTTATATATCTATTTCATTTATTATGGAATGATAGATTTTCTTCGAATTTTTCTAAAAAAAGAAGAAAAAAAATTCATGGGTACCATGGGCTTAGATTGAGCTATTAAAAAAAAATTTTTTTTTTAATATTTTATATTAAATACTGATTATATATTTCTAAAGTTATGTAAAAAAAAGTTATTGTTCAAATACTGTTCTAAAAATGTATAAATGTTTTAATAATTTTTTTTTTTTTTTTTTTTTTTTTTTTTTTTTTTTTTGGTTGGTGGTTTGGTTGGTGGTTTTTTTGGTTGGTGGTTTGGTTGGTTGGTTGGTGGTTAAAAAATGGTTTACTGTTTAAAATTTCCGAACATAATTTCTCTTGCGTAAAATTCATTTGAAGAAAACTTTCATATGAAGAATTGTGTAATCAAAAAGGGCTTGAACACAAGGCAAAAACTTAAAAATAAAATCAATAAAAACAAAATATTATTTGTAATAGAATAAGGTATTTGTCTGTTGTGTGTCAATTACGGGAAAGCGATGATACTATTCATCTACAATATTTAATACGTTGGTAGACCTCGACTACACTTAAAATGAATATAAAAATATTTTTTTTCCTCTCTTTTTGGAGTTAAGATGCAGATCATTTTTGTTCTTAAATGTTTGAAAATGACAACGTTAATATAAAAACTAATATTTAACCTCAGTATTTTTTCTCAGCTTGTGCAATTCCCATTTCTTATGGGTTTCAACTAGGCATTTTTTAATACATTTTAAATTATCCTTTACGAATTTCTAGAGGACCACTTATATGAACCAGTAAGCACATTTGAAAAGGAATTTCCGGTATATGAGTGCGAAACATATTGAAACGTTCTGCTTTGCACAGGGAGACCTCTTTAATTACAACTCTCTGTTCTTTTTTCTTCTTCTTCTTTTTTTCTTTCTTTCTTTAAAGTTCCGTAATAAGAAAGCAAAAAAAGAAGAAGAGGAAAAAATAGTGAAAAAAAACCCTCTCCGCTTTTTGACAAGGGTGGTACAATTTTCCTGGATCATCGAAGAACATCTTCTAGTTAAGAGAAATGCTGTCGAGGGCAGGTTCATTTAAATGTGGTTTTATCCGTTTCTTAAAAGGATTCTTGAATTTAAATCAAATGTCTTCATCTTATTTATTTCTCTTCTTTCTTTTAATGGGGAAGGATTGTAGTAGTATCTTCGTGATTTCAGCTCTATTGACGGAATCACTTTTCCTGGATATGAATATCAACACCTGATTTTTATTAGTTACTATAAAACCTCCTGCAGCTTCGATATTTTTAACCTAATGCATAACTGAGTCCTTGTTGAAGGTCGTCATTAGCGGTGTTTGGCTGACAGCTGCATCCAGGCTTTCTGCCAATCTTACCAAGTTCTCTACTCTTGCGGAAGTTTTTCTTCTTCCCCCAACATATTTTACCGGCATTGCTTCTGATATGAATTTAATTCTGATCGATGTTCCTTTACATTAATACGGAAAGTTTAAAAATCCATTCATTTCGATGCATTACGTCATCTGTTGTTATGGTAAGAAACATATCGATATTAAAAATTTTAGGTCACATTCCTCGGAACGAGTTTCATAAATAAGAATTTTGATGTAAACTTTAGCCGCCTTTTCTAAAAATTATTTTTTATTTACATGTGATATTTCTTTTAAAAAATATCAAGGATGAAAACATTTTTTAAAATGCTTCCTTAACTATTATGATAAATCATTTGTTTGAATCTTGTGATTTTTATTAGTATAATTAAATCGTTTTAATCTTATTTTATGTATTAATGCAACGTTTCGAATACGAAGTTGAAGTAGACAGGGTTTAGGTACTATATTAAAAGAGTTAGCCAGACATAATTTTAGGGGAATTTACACTTTGCATTGGTAATTGTTGGAGAATTTAGCTTATGACATCAGTTTTATGCCAAACTTATAACCATTTTTTATTTTATTTAAAATTATAAAAAACTTAATTCCGTACCGATGTTAACCTTTTTATGGGTATAATTGTAAGAATTTAAAATTTTTCTCCTACCCTTAATGTTGCCTGGTCTTTATCATGAAAATTGGTGACATAAGAAATTTCCACTCATTTATTTTCTTCAATTTTATGAGAAATATATGTTATTTTCCTTAAAAATCGGCTCACACGGTTCATGTTTTCCTTCAACCTTGATAAGAGGAAATTTCGGGTTGATCCAAGAAAGCGATCTGAATTAAGAGTATTCAATTGGTTCTGGCATTGTTTTGAACATCCTTAACATTTTTCTGAGCTTAGACATTTAAGTTCTATTTTCGCTGAGTATCGATTGTAGAACAACAACGCTGATTTTAAATAGACTTTCTCTTTTTTTTGTTTTGTTACCGCGTTCTTCATCTGTAGCAGCAGATAAAACTCTCAACCCTTTATTTACAGAATACCTGGAAATCGTTTAAAATAACCTTTCTTTTGCTCGGTTCTTCGCCAAAAAAAGTCTTCTCTCATAGATGACAACATCAGACGGCGGGGCGCCAGAATTACAACGGAAAAGAACGTTTTCTCTTTGGACTGTTGTGCTCAGGTAGTAGCCTTCACCTTCAAGCGTTCTTACCTAAACTCTTAAGATCTTTGGAAAACAGCCCTTTTGGCTTTCTGCCTGGAGCGATTTTCGTTTGGCTAAATTGCGTGCTGTTTATAAAGGTTTAACCCCTTCGACACTCCGTGCATCCTCTGATTGCACGCTGCAGCACGTGAGGTAGTATGGTCGTCCTCCTGCTTGATTCCATGGGTAAGTTAGACTTCATTGCTACATGCTATTTATTAGACCAGCGGTTTCCAATTTTTTTTACTCCGGCTATGGAACCTGAAATCATCACCCTTCGTTCGCTGGAACTCCGACTTTATAAACAAGGTACATAAACAAATCTGAAAGAATTTACCAATGAAAGACAACTTTATATTGAAAATGTTTTTATAATTAATGATCTTAAATTTATTTTTATTGTCCGACAGTTTAATTCGTACTCCTGGAGTCTAGTTATGAATTTATTTTTCGTGTATATGCATAAGCTGAAAATAAATTAAATAAGCTGAATTATGGCTTTCTTTGAAATGAAAAAAGAAAAATAACTGCTTTAAAAGTTAATGGTTATTAGGGAAACCTATTGATTTATTAACGAATTGAGTTATTTTTTTATTTAGATTTGAAAAGCATGCCATTTCTTTGGAATAAATGCCTTTTTTATAATTTATTCAATATTGGAAAATTTACTTTTATTTAAAAAAAAAAAAATCTTTTTCATTGGCATTTTACTTTAAACAATTTCATTAAAGCAACCGAAATATTCAATAGAAAATGAATTGTTTATTAGATCTGAATATAATTAAACGTTCAAGAATCATAACTAATAAAAACAAGCTCCGATTCTCGGAACCCTTTTAACTCTTTCGCAGAACCCTAAGGTTCCACGGAATACCAAATGGAAATCACTGTATTAGATAAATCATTTACATTCACGTGGTCTTTTGACCGTCGAGTCGCTACACAAAATTAATAGGGAAATTTAAAATCTTAACCCATATTCTTAGATTGAAGGTGTTTTACCTAAGCGTTCTTTATTAAGAGGGGGTGAAGAAACTTTTGACAACAGTTTTGTCTTG
Source organism: Parasteatoda lunata (assembly GCA_949128135.1). Classification (NCBI taxonomy): domain Eukaryota; kingdom Metazoa; phylum Arthropoda; class Arachnida; order Araneae; family Theridiidae; genus Parasteatoda; species Parasteatoda lunata. Next base: position 9,620,577 of record OX421972.1, read on the forward strand.
TCGCTGTAACTAAATCTTCCAATTATAACTTAAAAAATGCTTGGAAAAAAATTGAATAAAAAACACATTTTCTTACTCATACACATGCACATCCACATTCCGATACAATTACAGATATACATACACATATTCTCATGAGCACACATACAGTTACTGTTATGTATTTCATGCGCGTGAGTTTTTCGTTTTTCAAATTTTTGTTTTTTAATTATTATTCTCCACTACAAAGACGTGGTTTTTTAAAATATTTTTTTTTATTTTTTTATAATTTTCGCGTACTCTAATTAATGCTGTTTTTCGAATCTCTGTCGCCAAGAAAAATAAAAAAGACATAGTTTAAGTGCCTTACACTTGAAGAAATGCGATGAATTTGAACTATATGTATAATCTTGTCGTAAAGAATTATATGGGCTTTAGAACAGACAGATACTTTAAATATTATAAAAGTTATTAAACTTTTTTAAAAAAAATCGCTAATTTGGCGGAATTTTTCCACATAGACGAAAATTATCAAAATCACTGCCTTATTCTCACTTTTCGCAAATTTTCATGAGCCCTAGTAATGTAGCATTGGAAAAAGTTTTTAAATTTTAAAGAATTGGAACCTATCCGCTTTTCATTTTTACAAAACTGTGGCTTTTCTCCATATTGACATTTTACGCCATTTTTAAAATGAGCGTACATAGCGCTGTCTTTAGATAGGTTAAACTTGACCTAACAGTCATGAGTAACAGTTGCAAACACACAGCAGTTATAAAAATAGCATATTATTTCGGGGAAAAAAGCATTATTTCATATTACGACGTAGCCTTCGAAAAACAGCCTTCTGTTGGGACTCATTTGAACTAATGAATGCTTCCTTTCGATTTCTACTTTGCATACCTAATAAGTCATTGTTGTTTTATAGACTTCTTTTTGTTTTAGTTACATGTTTATTTTTTGGTATAAAGATTGTAAAAAAATAGAGAGCCCAGACCAGAGGTTACTATAAATTTTTCACCTATAGTTTGTCATCTTCTGTAAGAGTTTTTAAGTTTATTGCGTGCTTACATCCGGTTTTCAGAGATTCCAACTTGCTCTGGACAGCAGATAAATATTTTCGAGTGGTAATCTTTGATTGTAAGATTCTTGGTTTCGTATATCGAGTTTTTACGCACCACAACTTCTAAATATTTCAAAATTTTATGTGAGACGCCACATTATTGCAGTTAAGCCGCTTTCAGCCTTTTAAAAAGTCGGCAAATTTAACAAAAAAAAAAAACTTAGTTCAGTGTTTCCTAAACTTATGACTTTTGTGTACCTTATCTAAATTTTTTGTAACGCTGTGTACCACTAATAAAAGTAATAAATGTATTTTTTACTATAAAAAAAATTGTACAAAATTTGAAAATCGCAACTGGCTATTGACACCACTAATTATTAAATGTTAACTCTGCAAAAAATAGCCAATAAAAAAATATGTAATCATAAATTTGCATGGCTAGCTTTGTTTTTAAAATTAAATTTTTTGAAATTTTCGTTGGTTGCAAGATATTTCGCATAAGAACGCGTACCCCCGCTAATATGTTCTCGTACCTCTGGGGGTACGCGTACCACACTTTGAGAAACACTGACTTTGTTAATTCTTTTCGAAGAAAATTCTTTTAGAGGAAAAAGCAATAGGAAGCGCTGCAGTGTTTTTAAAATACGAATATATTACAATCAGCTGTGGCGTGACTTTTTTTTTATTTTAAAATAAAAGTTTATGCTACCTTTTTAAGATCTCTATTTATCACCCAATATTTTCAAAATTTTGTCTACCCATAATTCAAGGGTTCCATCGAACAAGAATACATATAAAAGGCTCTATGTTTGTCCAGGGAAAGTATGTTTGCGTGTCTGATTTCGTAATTTTATGAATGGTTAGCACTAATTATTATAACTCTACCAATCGAACCATTAAAATTATCAGTACGTGAAAATCAGATCACTGGTACAAGAGTTATTCTGTATAGTATCTTCCTCTCCTTATTTTTGTACCTTTCAGTTGAATGTTTTATAACCGGCGTTGAACAGACGACCCAATTTTGAGTTTACGTCTACCGAAGTTTAGTTTCGTAACCTTGTAATTTTAAACACAATCCAGAAGACAAGGGGAACTCTTGGATTGAGAGAAATTCGTTTTCACCGAGGACTTTTTTGATGGAACTAACCCGCATTTGTGTTACATGAAGACGAAAACCTCCCATGGTAAGCCTGGCGGCAAGAACTATCCCATGATCCATCTACCACTGAGGATATTTTACGTCAGCACCGTGGTCGGTGCGAACCGGGTGCAGCAGTAGTATCGATCAGTCATCGCGAGAATTTGAACATGGTAACATCATTTTGAGGCGAGTGCTCTATTTCCTAAGCTACCGCGGCCTCAATTGAATGTTTGATCAGATTGGAGGGAGCGCTGGATATCGTCCCCAGACAGTGAAGGAGCACTGAGTTATTAAGTTTCAGTAACACTGATTGATATAATTTTTTCCCTAGCTCGCTTGCAGCCCATTTGTCATTGAACTCAGCATTTAATCCAGAGGCATCCCAGTGGACTAATTTTTTTTATTCTTGTCTGATTTGTTTTTTACTCTTAAGTCCGACTTAGTTTATAACACTAAACACTGTTTGATTTCATTTGTATTTGGCGCAGTAAAGCTTCTTCTGGTTTTGAGCCTGTAAACTAAACATTCAATCAAACATTCTCAACGGATTTTGACACATGTTGACCTCTCCAGGTGGTTATGTTTTTAAAGTATATGCGGACTCTAGGACACCTAGGTGGCCTTGTTTTTTGTTAGTTTCCTGACTACTCTGCTATTTTTCTAACACAAGCATAGTTTCTAACAACATTTGATTTTCTTGCAGTAACTACGTTTTATCACAGTTCCCTCCCCCCCTGTTAGTTTGGCGTAGTCTTATCCGTTTTTTGTGCTATCGAACTTCACATTCAATTTATACTATCTACTGATTTATTAAATCTCTTATTAACTAAACTGTTAATTAGCTTGTGAACTACTATCTGAATCTTTAAATCGCGAACTAGCACAATAACTGAAACATTAAATCAATCACCATGCATTTATAAAATCACTAAATTACTAATTAAGTCCATTAATTATTGATTAAATCTTAAAAAATCATTCCTGTATAAAAAAAAGCATGCTAACTAAAATATTTTTTGGGAAAAGCGAGGTAACTTATATTTTTTAAGCGCACCGATGAAAATAAATGGTGATTGAGGGAAAGTAATAATCATTTATTTATAAATAGTATATTTAGAAAATCGGTAACTATTACTTAAATTTGACGAACAAAAGTTATTTATTCCTCATAAACCATGAATCCTGAAATTTTCAGTCTTTATCTTCTTGTTAAGTGGAAAATACCAGACATCATTTTTTTCTAATAACCAGAGAGTTTTTGGCAAGGAAAAAAGAGGAAAACGTTTTTCCATTTGAAAAAATAAAAAGAAATGCACAAAACATAATGTTCAATTAAAAATTCAATTTCTACTTAAAATGTTAGAGAGGCGCTTTTTTTTATATCATTAATAACACAATATTAGTAGTTATTAGTTAAGAAATTACAATGGTTTTTTATGACTGTTATTAGTTGTAACTACATAAATTATTAATTGCTGGAGAATACTAAAATAAATGTTCGAAAGTGTTTTACATTTTTTTTAAAAATTAAATTTCAGTTTGATATAATAAGCTAATTGATGGAATAATCGAGTTGAATTTGAAGTGAATGTTCAAAAATAAGTATAGAAGGTTTTTGCTTATAAAAGTCCATTTGTATATTATTAAAATTAAAAAAATTTATCGATTGTGCAAACATATAAAAATGTTTTTTCCCCCTAATTATACAAAAGGCAAAACTTATTATTATTCTGTTAAGCAATGAAAAACATTCACTGAACATAGATATAATAATTTTTCCCTCTTTTTAAATCATCGTAAAATTTTAATCAACTTTAAAACATTCATAGTACAATATGAATGTTAGTAAGAATTTTAAAAGATCCTGAAAAATTTATTTCATTTGATAAACACACACTAACAGAATTCTTAAAATAAAAACATTAGCTCAATTTTTTTGAATGCAAAAATCTGAATATTGGGAATAAATGACGAACAGAAAACCTATCCACATCATGCCAGAAAGTATTTATGAACAGTGTGATTAGTTAGTGACACTTGTCTCATCCTTGTAAATGGCTTCAATACCTGGAATTGCTTTCTTTTATTATTTTCATTTTAAAATAAGCAAAAATCTTCGAAAACAATTTATCTTAATGTCTTACCCAGAGATTCAGTGTTATTATAATTTAGATCACTATCTTAATAGTCCTGTAGTGAACTGATCGCAAAGTCTCGGTTCCAAGTTGAATCCCGAAAGCGAAATCAAACATCACTGCCTGTGGTCAGTAAACGGGTGGGTCATCAGTCCGTGTAGGGACCGAGGGTGCTCGACTTCACGTCCAGAGCAGGAGAGCCATTCACTCCGCAGAGGACCAAAAATTGCGATGACATATCTTCCGATCATCACTTTTCGAAAATGATCCATTGTGCAGCTCTAGTGCGACGTAAATAAAGTAGGGGAGTGTCGGGTTCCCCGCCCACTAAAATTATGCCCGTCATATGTATAGAATATTTTTTCAAGTCAATGGGCCATCGGACATTAATTGTTATATTAAAAAAAGATTATTTTCAAAGTTTCAAGTATTTATGCAGCTGGTAACATGGTAAACAATAGTTTTGAAAATATGTTAAATACAGTAGTCAAATTTTTTAAATTTCTATTTTTTTAAGTTAAACTATTCTTTTTTTGGTTTATTCTTTTTGAATTATTTAATTAGATGATAAAACAATAGAAACATGCGAAAATATTGATTATTACTCAATATTATACAGAAATATAAGCAATACTCCTTAAGTGGGCGGGGCTACCCGACTCTTTCCCTACCTACGTATCTAATCTTACAGTTTGCTATTCTTTACGTCTACAGTTCTCGCTTTTCTTTTAGTGAACGACGTGGGTACTTGCTACTCATTACATGATTGTGTCTAATCACGTGACTGTGCATGACATGTTAACGTTACAGCTTCAAGACTTGGGTTTATTATCACGCTTACTCAGTTTCTGGATCAGATTTAATTGGATACCTGCAAGTGACGTCACGCGTGTGTATTGAATTTGATTTTCTGACACAAACGTAATGTCCCTTGCAGGTATCCAATTGAAAAATTTGTTTATCTGTATTTTACGTATTAAAGTTGATTCGGTTGAATTATCTTTATACTGCCTTGATCATTGTTCTAACATTTATATGCTTTTCTTTCTTCAAGGTGGCTAAAGAATAGGGATATGTCAATTATGTTTAATTAAACACTCTAGGTGTCAGAAAAAATTAAAGATTTTAAGAATCCAATATTTTTGCCAAACAATTGGTCTTCCCAGAATGTTATTGGCCACCCCGTTTTTAAATCCTTACAATTATTTACTTTATTTTTAAAAAAATTATTTCAATATTCATTTTAGAAATGCTTCCGAATGTATTGAAGACTATTTGGTATTACTACGATTAACCAAGCATTTTCTTTTTCCACAACATCCGTTTTTCATCAATTTAATATTATCGGTTGCAAAGGTTTATCCTGCAACGCCTATCCTGAAAGGACGCCTGACAATCGGATCCTTAGTAAAAAATACCACCACATTGAAATTTTTATAAAGAACCCTACCAGGGGGGAACAACCAACCTTCTCTGGTTTTCGCTAAAATACATTTGAGATGGAATTTTTTTTCCTTTTATTTATTGGTCACGCAGTGGACAGATCGTTAAGACACGGTTCCCACCAGATCACCGAAGTCAAGCATCACTGGCTGCGGTCAGTGTGCGGGTGGGTGACCTCTTGGATCAGTCTGCGTAGGGACCGAGGGTGTGCGGTATTGGTTCTCGTTAAACTGTTCTACAGTAAAGTGCTCGGCTTCGCGCGCAGGTCGTCGGGCTACCAAAGCAGGGGAGCCATCCCCTCTGCAGAGGATCAAAATTGTGATGGTATGTCTTCGGATCATCCTCAGGGATGTTTCCTAGACCGTCGCCAGTAGCCCATTGTGCAGCTCTAGTGCGACGTAAATGAGCTACAACTACAACATCTTTTATTTATTGCAAAATTTATTTATTTTTGTACTATAAAACTTTGTACTGTACTATAGTTTAAAATATATTTTAATAATTTTTGAACTATTTTGTATTATCATTATGTACTATAAAATGTTTTTGTTCTTTTAAAGTTGGTTAAAAAATAATAGTTCTGTGTGCAGTATAATTTCTTGCTGTTACACTGCTGCGAATGTTTCATAGGAAACCTTGCACTGAAAACGTTATGATTATTCAAAAACACTTCTTCCTGTTTTATTCTAATTTTTTATTTAGAAAAGGAAAACTGTATTTCGCATGAGAATTGTATCTAACGAATTTTAAGAAACAGTTTAAGTGACGGTTTAAATAATTCAAAATGGATGATATGCTGTTCACTAGTAAAACAAAAAGTGATGTGAACTGCTCTTTCTAAATCTAATTTAATAGAAGGAGAAAAGGTGAGAGAAGTTTTTTTATTTTTTTTATATTATTTTTCTTTTAAGTCGATTTAATTTTAAAAAAATAATAATAATTCTCCCTAAAAATCCCTAAAACGTAAAATGTTGTGAATTTCCCTTCATATTTTTTCCGCATTGGCTTTACTAACGAAACTTGCACTCTTTCGCTGAAGAGTTTAGAAAGAGGGATGGAGGAAGTTAGGTAGAAAGGGACAAAATCTTGGCTCAGAGCCAAAGGCCGTGCGTACTCGCGGGCACCGTTCCAAAAAAACAAAAGAGTAGAGAAAAAAAAAAGGGGAAAAAAAAAACGTTAACTGTTAAAAAAACGCGATAGAAGAATCGACTAAGCTTCCATCATCTTTTCCCCCCTACTGAGGCATTTTCGTTCTTTTTTTTTTCCCCATATTATTAATGCTCCATTCTGAGGTGGTGCAAAGAGAGAACATATTAAGCCTCTTTATATTTTTCATTGTAAAGTTATTATTAAAGGGGAATTGTTATGAGCCGGTAGGAGTTGTAACTGTTTCATTGATGAAATGTGTATTGATGTTACTAATATTCTTCCTTGTATTCGCGTTGTTAAATATGTATGTATTTAACCTAATGATCGGAGGCGTCGCTTATTAACTTTCTTTGTTTTCAAAATTTGATTTATGGGAAGTTATTATTTTCTTTTTTAATATCAAAAAGCCCTAGCTAATGATAAATTTATGTAATCTTTTTGAATAACTTTAAGTAGCTATTCTTAAAATAAAGACTATTTGGAAGAAATAATTACATTAATAATTAATTTCTTAAGAGTGGAGTGATGATTGAACCCACAACTTTCAGCTAAGAACTTTATTATTAGGGTGTAGAGTGAGTGGTTCGAATAAGTCGAAATTTTTTGAAATCGTTTGGCTGTGTTGCTTAAAAGGTCTCAACTATCATTATTAAGAAGCATGCATTTTCTTATAACTCCTAAGTTCTATATCTGCTGCCCCCTCAATGAACCGTAAGGGCTGGGATAGCCTGGTCGGTAGGGCGCTGGGCCCATGTCCAGGAGGTCGTGGGTTTGATCCTCGCCGGCCGTGGGTTTGATCCTCGCCGGCCGTAAACACTCCGTGTAGTAAATGGTGACTGATGCACGTTAAATCTGTGTAGTCTCAAAGTCCTCCATATTCTCATAACAAATCAAAACCTCTGGGGGTACTGATCGAGGAGTTTCCTTGTCTTCTGGATTGGTTCAAAATTACAAGGCTACGGAGTTGAACATTAGTAGTCGTAAACCCATGAAATTGGATCGGCTTTTCAACGACGGTTATAAAATAAAATAAAATAAAAATGAACCGTAAGGTGTGAAAATAGCATTATAGTGCTTATCATTAAAAAAAATTATAAAAAATAATTACAAATTTTATTGATCTCTTTGCAATAACGGTCAAAGGTAACCATTTCCCAACACTATCTCTACAAAATTTTATAAATGTAAGTTAATTGATAGTTAACATCTTATAATTTTTAAATAAATATATATTACACTCCTTTTAAACGCAATCCAAGATACAAATGTTTGATATCCGAAATGCGGTGTTTTTGAGATAATTTACAAAAGATATTAAGTTATTTTAAAATTTTGTGCATTTATTGTTTTTAAAAATGTCAACTTTTGAGCACTGTTACAAACCAACCAAAAAAATCTAAGTTTTGAAATATTTCTGAATTTTAAGCATTTTTTAGTCTTTTTTTTTTTTTTTTTCTTTTCTTCTTCTTCACAACTTATAGAGGCAGCAAACGATCAGAGTTAGTCAGAATCACACGATTTTGCTTATTACTTATAATGGCAATTTAGGGGATATTTCCTTATCGTGATATTTCACGCCAACTACGATCACCAAGGCGCCAAATTGATTTTAAACTTTCAATTTAAAAAATAAACAAATAATAACAGATAAAAAAAAAAATCGTGCAGATTTTTGCTCTTCTTTTAAGAAGTATTTTGAGGCCAGAAATTTGTAAACATGTACGTTTACACTTTCAGGCTTATGACTGCTCACATGCTTGATATTTAAATTTTTTGTTGCCAATGTGAAAAAGAAATGAGGAATTCTTTGTCGCCATGCAAGGGAAATCTATAATGAATAATAACGACAAAACTGTAATTAATAATAAAAAATTTAATTAAAAAATTTTAAATAATAATTGGAAGTAATTTTGGTAAGTTAAGTATGCATTACCTTAATTTGAGAAGAGAATAATTGTCATATTGAATGATGAAACTTTTTATAATTAGTCATAAAAAATAAATTTTTTGTTTTAATTTATCAGTTTTAAAAAGAAATCTTATTTCTATTTCAGCAGATAAGTCTAAGACGTTGGCCAAGAATGTCAGTTCTGCCCCTTATATTAGGAGAACAGCATCAGTGGATACCATCTATCTGCTGGGACAGTGGCAAAGAGATGCCCTCTACCTCAGCTATTGTGGACGTCTCATGATGGATAGGGCTACACAGGTATTCATTCAAATGATTTTATTCAGGAAAGACACTGGTATGTTAACACACCCAAAGTTATCAAAATGAAATTTTAGCCTATAAGAACTCCTAAATATAAAGTCTGAAAGTGTAAAATTATTTCCTTTTTATTTATAACTATTATTTGTTCAAAATATTAAACCAATCACTTTATTTTAAATTTAGATCAGTTTTAGTTCATGGTATGACCTAAGAATCAACTAAGTTTTTTCAATTTCCAATGTTTATTTACTATGTTCGAAATGTTTTTTTTTTCTTCGAAGCTTTCAATAATGGTGTCATTTATTTCCTTTCAAAATCTCTGCAAATGATGTTTAAAACAAGTTATTATCATAAGATGGTCATGATCATAATTATAATCATATAGTTATAAGGTGTATTGGGAGGAGTATATGAGGGTTGGGGAATGGCATGAAATTCTATTTTTAATCAATAATGTAGTTTTTTAGTTATTCTAAAAGTTTTTATTTATTGTGAAATCTATTTCTCTGTTGTTTTTTTTTTTATGCACTGTTCTAAAGTGGGTTAAAATAGAAAAGTTTGGCTTACCTTTTCCTGCTGTTATTGCACCACAGTTGCAGGCATATTTGATATAGAATTACAAAAGCACCCACCAAGGATGAAAAATTTTACTTTAAATTTAGAAAATTTCACTTAGAATTTTTATAGCACTTTTACATGGTATTTTGATATATATAAATAAAGAAGGTGGGGAAATACGTGGTGGCTAAGATTTGTAGGCCTGCTGGAACTAGGCTGTTCGACCTAGAGACTGTCTAATTTAACCAAAACATCCATTGTTTAATTGTATACATAATATAATTCTCTATAGGTCATAAGATGTACTACTTTTTTCTTTTATAAATGATTTTTTTTCTAGAAAAAGTAAACCACCTGGTTTTACCCTACTAGCTAGGTAAAACCGGGTACACATGTTAATTCTATGAGAATTTTAGAAATAGTAGAATTTCAGTGAAAATACCACAGGCTATTTTTTATGAGAAGTTAAGAAAATTATGCATGTAATTTACACCACGTGATTGTTTAAAGCCATACTCAAAGGGGAAGGTGAAAGAGAGGAACAATTCTCCAGAGGCCAAGGAAAGCTGAGGACTTGACCGAAAGTCTTTTTTTTTTTTTTTTTTTTTTTTTTTTTTTTTTTTTTTTTTTAATTTATTAATTTAATAAAATTTAAAAAAAATTTTTTCAAAAGAAAAAGGCAGAGAATTTCTTTGTATGAAAACTACAATTTTGTATTAAGGGTTTTAAAAAATTCTACAAAATATGAAAAGCTTTTTGTGCTTTGAGGATAGGTAAGTGCAATAAATTTTCTCAAGGGGTCCATGTTCAGCCATGGATGTAGTTAACTTTTTCCTCCGCTGCACTGCAGCTTTTTTGGGCCCAGCATAGACACAAACCAAAGGGGGTGGTATCGGACTGAGTAGTACCCCGTTTTACATGGCAAGAAAAATTCTCAAAACCAAACAGAACAATGCTACTTATTTGGCTAAATCCTTATTGTTTGTTAGGGTATGAGTCTTTAGTAAACGTATAATAAACTGGACTAAAAATAAATTTTTATAACTGTATTGGCATTAAATAAAAATAGCTTAAAAAATAGGAGGATATTAGAGAGTTGACATAGTAAATCAAACTAATCTACACAGACTCTATGAATTAATCAACAATGACACTCCAATATGGTAAGTCCTTCTTGACTAGTAGAGTGTAATTCAGAGTTTGCCCGTTAAAAAACAGAATTAATTCTGCAAAAATCGACGTACCAAGTTTCTCCCCACTCCCCCCTATCTATCTATCTATCTATATCTAACACAATAAAGACAAGAAGGATAAAAGAAAAGAGAAATTATCGAAGAAAATTAAGAAAAATAATAATTTTTATTTTCTATAAGCTACAAGTGCATAGTTGAATGCATAAAATAAGTTGAAAATATAGAGAAAATATGGAAAAAATATTAAGATTTTAAAACATTGAAAGAAAAAAAATCATCAAAAGAAAAAATATTTTTAAAAACGTTTAAATTCTTGAAAAAAAATTTAAATTTGAAAAACAAAATTAAAAAGATATAATTTTGTCATCAGCTCGCACAATTATATCCGTATTATTACCATTTTTTCAAATTTCTGAAAATATACTTAGAGAATAATTATTTTATAACTTAAGAGGTGTATAGATCAGGCTTGCAAAGGTTGACTCAGAACAGCAAAACACAGTGTTTTTTTTTTTTTTTTTTTTAATTTTATTGGGCCCATTAAAAAACCCCATCTTTATACCCACCAAGTGGGTTTTTTCACATTTAATTATTTCCAATAAATTTTCTTTGCTATAATCAAACCAAAATGTTCTTTGTAATTATCAGCTTATGTTTTTATACATTTAGCTTAGTAAGTTTTTATATAAAATCATATGATGTAAAACATATTTCAATAATCTAATTTTTGCAAATAAAATTGTGATGAACAATAAGCCAAATACATGAAAAATTAAAGTACACGATTAAAAATATGTTTATTTATAATATATTACTTATCTTTAAAATGAATTCTGTGTAATATGCTTACACATAATACTTATTGCATAATTTAGTTGGATGGTAAGCCCTTCAGAGTTTATTAAAATACGTCAAAGGATATATATTCGAAACATATTACATATATTACTGATAGACATCAATTATTATTTTGATACTTTTGAAATATTACATTACATATAACCAATATTTCAAAATGAATAAGATTATTTTAGACAAAGAATGTAGAATTAAGTTTTTCAGTTTAAAAAAAATTAATTATGTATTGAGTATTGAGTATGTTAAAAGATTAGACCAAAATAACCCCCTTATATATCAAGATCTCTGTTATAGACTACCTGTTTCTATCTACTGTGCCTTTCTTAAAAAAAGAAATCTATATATAAATATAAAGTTTAGAATATTAGTTGAAAGCTAAAATAGTGCATCTAATTACTCAATCACTGCTTCTCTTAGAGCAGCTGGTTTAGAAAGAATATTTTCTAATTTTAGATTAGTTAAGTTCAAAATGTGAAATTGCTTAGGGGCTGAATAGTTTCCGTTACCTTTGAACATTTCAATAATAAGAAATAGAGAGACTTTCTGATATTTGAAATTTTAAGTTTCATGATATTGTCATGACCGTTAAGATTAAAATTATATTTTACAAGTACCAAAAATGTCTTTTATATGAAAAAAATTTTGTTAATTGTAAAAGAAAATTTAAATATTATAAGTGAACACATAATTATTTAATAATGAAATGTGAAAGCATAGTGTGTATATTGGTTGTTACTAATTAAATTTAATGAGCATTTCGCATGTTTATTAAAATCAAATTATGTACTTGAAATGTTTAGAAAACAAATGTTTATTTTTTAAAATCTTTTTTCATTCATTTCAAAAGCAAAATGAATGAAAATGATAAAAATTGAATTTTTTCATACATTGTAGTGTTAACAAAAAATAAATGCACTTTATTTCTTTTATAATGCTTCTAGAAATTCCATTCATTAACTTTAAAGCAAATTATATGTTTGTCTATAATTTGAAATTAATTAGATAACTTATTATGTTTTACATTTTACAAAAAATCATATCAGTATCTTCATCATTATGCAATTTATTATACATTTAGAAGGCATAAAAAATAGCAAAATTAGTTATTCTCATATTCATTTATTTTATTAACCCCTTTGGTTAATAAACAAGCAATATTTTTTCATCTTATAATATATCTTATGTTTATATTTAGCATATATGAGTATGCACATAGAATATGCTTAAAAATTCGCTTTTCTGGATAAAATGGGTTTTTTCATGAAAAAAAACAAAAAATGAAGCAAAAAAAAACTTTTTTTCATGAAAACTCATGTTAGGTTTTTACAAAACCAAGGGTTTTGCGAACTCTGGCTTAGGTCTTGCGATTTCTCATGCATATCAATAAAGATTAAAGGTTTGAGAGACCTGCAATAAATTAAGAACGAAAAAGCGTGTTTTTGAATTTCCTATGCCAAGTAATATAACAATATACTTGTCTCAATTACTTTGGTTATTATGTGCAATAATTGCACAAAATTTCTTAAACTTAGCTTGAATATTCATGAAGATAGGGACATATTTATAAAAATACTAATTTTTCTTTTTTTTTTTCTTCCTTGACGATAGAAATACTCAATTAAATTAAACAAAATTATTGGAGTAAATTTTAGTTAATAAAAAAGAAAATTTTAAAGTTAAAAATCTTTTTTTTTCCTTTTTTTTTTTTTTTAAATAATTGTGTTAGTTATGAGTATTTAAAGTAATCGTTTCATACTGCACATGTGAGGGAAAATATTTAAAAGAAAAAAAGTCATTATTTTGTTCTGCATCATAATGGACGCTATAAGCTGATCTAGATTATTAAAAAAAGTCCTATTTGAATATTTTAAAGTTTTTAAAAAGTTTCTAGGAATTTTCAAAGTAACTTTTGTAAATTTTAAAAGGGAGTTTTAAATGGTAAGGAGTTTTCCACAAATATCATTTTGTATCATAAAATTTTATAACAAATGATACCATACAATGATATTATTATTTGTTATTGCAAAAAATTTGATGCTATAATAAAAGAAAACATGTTAAATAAAACATACTCTATTAGGAGATTGTTCTCTATTAATACTGGTACCATTCATGGGTGCTGGGATTGAATGTACTATGACCTCCCAAAGATTTTCCGTATTCAGTAAATTTTGTCTGATTATTCAGCATCTTTACAAAATTTCATTTCCTCTCTCTTTTTTTAAAAAAAAAAAACTTAACTTCAATTAATCCATATTATAACTTAAAAGTTTAAAATAGTGATTAAAATAAACATGCATAGGCATCATTTCAGGTATCTTTATTTTAATTAGGGGGTTCTCGATTCCCAGAATATTAAATTTTTGATTGATATTCAATGAGATTTACTGATCACCAAAATATTTGTTATTATTAAAAAACTTTTTATTATCTAAAAATAATTTGCATGATTGGCCTAAAAATGCCAAAGTGGGAAGTCATGTTATAGTTTCATGAAGCTCTATATCATCTAGTTATGTGTAATCTCAATTTTATGTCAGATTTTTATTCTGTTATTGTCATGCTTAAATGTATTTAGACTCCAGAAGAATTTGAAGAGGCTGATCGAAGACTATCTCAAAAGAAAGGATCTTCAATTTCTGGAGAAACATTAGAAATGAAAGTGAGCACTTTTTTTATATACTTTTTAAAATAGATATTTAATGACTATTTTTTTAAAGTTAATTTCTTTATACAAAGGTACATTTTGTTCTGAGTGTGCTATAAAATAAATTTTATTAACACTAAGGAAACTGTTTAGTTGTAGTTTTACTGTTGTCTTATTCGAAAATGCTCAGTAATTAATGCAGGAAGAATTTCATCAATACAATAATTGTTTGGATTATTACATTTTTACCAGTTAGATGTTAATATGAATTCTTCATTTATTGTTTCTTGTACTTGGGGAATCTACTTTCTATTCTGAAATTTCTTTCACCTTAAATATTTCTTTAACCATGAAAATTTACTGTGAGCTACTAAATTTTTTAAAAAACTATTAATTAAACTCAATTTTACTTTTAGAGTTAAGGGCTCTTCGTTTTATTTTAAACAAACTATGAATTAATTTTTGTGTATAAAAGTTTTTTTTATCCATCTCAATAATAATGCTTGGTGTTAGTAAATTCCTATAATAATTTTTGAAAATTTTTTAAATTAAAGAATATCTTCAAAGTATAATTGACTGCATTTTTTAAAATTTAAGAATCCTGTGGATCCTGTTTAAGGAATTTTAAACTCATGAGCAAATAGAAAATAAGTTACCTTGCTGTTTTTTATGTGAGCTGAAAAGTTAGTCCCGTATGCAGAAATTAAATAAAAATGAAATTTGTATGGAAAGATTTGCATGGTTTTTTAAAAAGGAATTTTCTTAAACTCAGAATTTTAGAATAGTGATAATAAATAATTAAAAACTTCTCTTCATCATTTAAGTGAACAAAATGATCGTTGCAATATCTTGCAACCTTAATCACTAGACTGGTTTTCCTATATTTTGAATCTGTTGTTTTACACCTTGTTCAATTAATAAAAGTGATTGTTTCTGGCATTAGTTTTGCTGAGTAGCACTAAGTTTTTTTACCATACCATATCATATTTACCTTATGATTTTTTGCCATAAATATGGTTAGTTTCTTATTTTCATATTAAAATAGATAATGCTTAAATAAATTAAATCATAACACATTGCTGTTAATCTTGAGAATGTGTAATTTCATTAGATTAGTGCATTTTTTAATACATTATGTAACTAATTTCCAATTTTCACATTTAAAATTAATTACAACTACGTTGCTGACCTATGAGAATACTGCTTTGCCATGGAAAAATCAATGTGAGTGATAAAATAACCAAAATAGAGATTTTTAGGCATCCAATTTTTTTGTATGAGATTGCTTAAAATATTATTGCAAAAAGTGTTTATTCAAAAATCAATTTTTCTTTATAATTTTTTTTAAAATTTCTATTTTTTATGTTTACAGCATTAGCAATAGAAAAAAAATAAATAGCTGTCTAGCCATTTTTCTCCATTTATCGTGAAACAGTTACATGGTTTTACCAATTGCATGGCAGAATACAGCTCATTATTAATATGTGAACCTATTGTAACAGAAAACTCAGCATATTTTTATAATCTAATACTATAGGTTTGAAAATGAATTTGCAGTGTGTATTTTGCATAAAATCTGTGAATGTTTTTCAGAAATTTAATGAATTAAAATTTCTGAAGAATTGATTAGTTTATATTAATATCTTCTTTAAAATAAATGAGTTAAAATACAACAATTAAAAATGTTACCTCTCTGTTTGCTCTCCACAAAAGCTTTGTTGCAATAGTTGTGTGTGTATTATATGTATTAGATGGACAGAATAAAAAATAGGATGGTAATAAAATGTAGGGAAAAAAAGCTATTCACAGTTTCCGAATGTGGTATTGACGCAAACATCTGCATGCTATAACTAAACATTTGACTGTTAGACAACTATTTCAGCAAACCATGAAAGTTTACTAGTGTGTAGCCATGCTTATCACCTTTAAATAAATGTACTAGTTATGAAAGTACTGTGAGAGAAATAAGAACATTTCAAATTCGCAAAATTGGCAAGGATCTGTGCTTTATAAGAAGAATGTTTAGTTGTCTACGGTTAAAAGTGTGCAGAAAATTAAAATCAAATAAGTAAGTAACATTCAAAATATTAAATCAAAATAGAAAAGTGCTTAAAGCAGCTAAATCAAATCCAAATTTGTTTTATTTTAGGTTTAAGTCCGAAAAACAATACTAGCAGAGAAAAAAAAAGAATTTTACGATATGTGTGTTAGCAGGACAGCACTTCATCAGGGGACACATTGCCTGCTAATACATAGGAGCCTTTCTGTTGTCAGTGGGGAAACCAAAAGCTGACAGTGCCCCGAGGCCCCATAATGGAAAATTAAATAAGAAAAAGCAATTAGAAAATTTGAAATTTAAATGCAAGGAAAATTAAAAGAAAAACAATCACAAAGTCTTAATAATGACATAAAAGTACACAAACTAAGACATAATAAAGATATGTCCACAAAAAAGAAAAATAAAGATAAAGTTTCGTAATTTTACTATTCATATAAATATAAATTGAGCCTGAAAAGAAAAGATTAATGAATACATAATAAAATATTAAGAGTGCATATTAATATGTAGTGCTGCTAATTTAAATATTTCTTCTTCGTAAACAGTTTGATATGAAAAATGCAAATTTATTCTTTCTGCATTCCCTTTTAAAAATTTATCTTTGTACTAGTTTACAATTAGCTGGTGTGTGTTAATTATTTTTCAATTTCCTCTCAGTTTATCCGCCAGCGCCTGCAAAGGACCAATCATAATAGCCGCCTCACGGGGCCCTCCAGCTCTTACCAAAGGCAGAGTCCCGTTCAAGGGGACCACCATGCCATATCATCGTCCACCTGCGGAGCCACATCTCCTATTCTGCCGTCCATCTCTCCCCACCACCAGGGGGCACAACTTGCTGCTAGCAATGGCAACAATGCCAGTGCCACCTATTCCTCTTTTGCCTCTGCATCATCGCGTGCTCTTCCTATTCCAATCCCTGA
The DNA here is from genome assembly GCA_949128135.1 of Parasteatoda lunata. Lineage (NCBI taxonomy): Eukaryota > Metazoa > Arthropoda > Arachnida > Araneae > Theridiidae > Parasteatoda > Parasteatoda lunata. Next base: position 9,637,937 of record OX421972.1, read on the forward strand.
CATTCCGAAGCCTCTGATTCCAAGAATGAGAAGTAGTGTCGAGGGTCTTAATCAGGTACCCACCACCTCACTTTTCCTATTTGTAACAGGGGTTTCTTTTAAAAGCCCAGTCCGCTTGGTTTTTCCTTTTTTTTTTTTTTTTTTTTTTTTTTTTTTTTTAAATAAAAGCCCTGGTTTTTATCAGATTTTTGTTGAAAAACCCTTGCTTTTTCAAGTTTTTTTTTCTCGAGCCCTCAATGAAATTGCAGGATTTGCTTCTAGCATGAAAGGTAAATATTTGGTAACTATTTATACCTTGTTTTGTTGCTATATATCCTATTGTTTTTATTTCATAAAGAAACAGATTGTTGCAAAAAAATTAAAATAACACAATTAAAAGATAGAATTTTTTTTTATTGGATTAGCAATGGTTTAGTCTTAGTGGTGATTAGGCAAAAATATAAACTTGATAATTTTTCTCAGTTGTCATTGAAATTTAATATACAACTTTGCTTTTTATATTCCTAATCGATAATTTTTCAAGCTATATAAATTATTTTATTTAATGAAAACTGATCATTATAATCATTTCTAATAACTGATCATTTTTTCATAAATGAAGTAAATTGATTCAATTATAATTTGCAGCATTTTAAAATTTGCTTTACCCTCTACCTAGACAATTAAAAAAAATGCAAAATTTATATCATATCAAAAGTTATCGTGTAATAAAAATTTGTCTAATAAAAAAATGTATTCATAAGATTTTGCGAGCCCTAATCCCCAATGTGTTCTTCATAAGAACAGATACTTCACTTATTCATCCAAATTTAAGGCACATTAATAAATATACCCTCAAAACAAGTTGAATGCATTTCAATTGACATATCAAGTAAATTTATCATCAATTGTTTGGATGTTTTTGTTTTAATAAAAGTACTTTACAGTTATTTTGCTTTTTGAAGTAAAACTTATTTACGTGTTTCCGTAAATTTTGAAGGAAAAAAGACCACCTTGGAAAAAAATATTTTTTTAAAAAATGAACCCCCCCCCCAAAAAAAAAAATAATTTAAAAAAATACGATGAACCCTAGTTCTTCACCAACTTTATAGACCTATTGTGTGCTCCATTGTTACATTTTCATTTGTGTACTTAATTTTATTGTGCTCAGTTCAGATTTGTTGAAGTATGTTACTTTATAATGGACCCGCAAAGATTTGTACCCATCAAATTCGAAAAATTAGTTGTATTAGAGCTGTGTTTCTTTTTTAAACTAAAGTTATAAGTATTTGCTACCAACTACTACTTTTTTTGTATCGCACTACTAACTACACTACCTTTTTAAAAAGTTGCACACTATACTACAAACTACGAAAAAAAGTATCTACTACAGTAGTTTCACTACTTGTAATGTACGACTGTGTCAGAATTATCTTTGAAGTAGTACTTGCTATCCACACATCCAATGAAGGACAGCTAGAAGCTCCACTCTGAAGAAATATATTCATTTCACAATAATTATGTTTTAAATGTTATTGCTTTTAATACTTTTTTTAAACCAATATTTGTATTGCTTGATAAAAAAATTTCATTCGCTTCAAAAATATGCAGATTGGAAATAACAGTCACACTCAAAAATAGGTGCCCATTTCCAAAACATGCTAGACATGAATAAGAAGAAACACTATTTTTGAGTGCTTAAAGCATGTTGAGTATTGTTTCCAATCTGCATATTTTTGAATGAAATGAAGTTTCTTGAATGAAATTACATCTTACTGCTTCAGTTTCTTGCAATTATTTATTGAATTCTTGTATATTTAATATGAATATTCATATGTTTAAAAATTCATTATTATGAACAAAATATGCTAAATACAAAAATATTTTAAATAGTATAATAAATTTTCTTTGAAGTGAAATGTGAATATATTTTTCTTCTTAGGAATTTAAAATTGAAACTGTATGAAATAATGTTTTTTTTTCTTTTAGGAAATAGAACGGATAGTTTTAAGAGAAATTTCTAACACTGATGGAGAAGAAAGTGATAGAGTAAGTTCTCTACTTTTACATCTTAAGTTACATAACTGCAATTTTAACTATATTAATGTGGGAGAGTTTCCATGTTTAAAAAAATTAATATTGTTTAGTGATTGTTCTATGTAAAATCAATCTAGATAACTTATTTAATGAAATGCAACTTTACCAAATACCTGTCATCAAAGTTCACACATTTACATTAAATGCCCTTAAAATATAACTTTTCATTAAACTAACAGTCGCTCAAAGACTCGATCTTGCCGCCCAGCAGCGTTTCATTCTTTACAGTTTTGATATTAAAGTTACTCTCATCAAGTTCTTTGACATCTACCAACCATCTTCTGTGACCTAGAGTCCCCAGATTTAAAAATGGTCTTTTTTCATAGCTATTATTAATCATATGCTGACTGTAACTAAACCACCTTCATCTCTTTTATATCAATGCCTCTAAACTTTTCCATAATTTTCGAATTTTTCCTAATTTCCCTCCGTTATCATAGACAGGTTCATACATTTTCCTTATTATTTTCTTCCAGATTAACAAAGAATTCTGAAATAAAAATTTTAGGTTTTTGATCATGACTTGGCATGTACATTTGCATAAGTTAGTTAATCAATATTTTTTGGAAGATAATGACTAAGTATATCCATCATAAAAATTCAGTTATTTGTAATATGAATTATAATAGTATTATGGAAAAAAAATGATTTATAACAGAATTTATCTTTTTAAAATTTTTAGAGGTCATTTGAAATTTAAGTTTAATACATTTTCAGAAACTTTTAGCAAGCTAAAAAATTATGTTTAACATGAAAATAGGTATTAAAATGTACTAAATTTCCTTGGACAAATTTTTAAATAAAAAAAAAGGTTTCCTGGTTTAAAGTTGTAATAAGCTATGGATATAATTTATTTTTAGCCTTATTTAACTGCTTTATTCAGCTTCATATTTAAATAAGAATTTAAGTTATATTTAAATTTTCTTCTTTATGTAGATGCTGAAAAAATAAAATGAGTTTGGTATTTTTTACAAGAATGGCAAAACATATCGGAGTAAAGTTTTAGTTAGTATTTGTTGATAGATGAATATTGCTTATATTATTTTTATTTTATGATCTTATGAAGTGTGGAAATGGGTTCTAGTAAAGCATCTTCTCGTAACATTTCCACATAGAAGAAGAAGAAAACTATTTACTTTTATAATAACTTCAATCCAAAGTGCCTTTAACATTATATACTAGACTGCAGTTATGTTGTGAACTATTAAAAACTGAGTTATACATTTTATGTTTGAAGGCATTGGAACCTACTCCAGAAGGGCACAGAGCACCTATTGCTGATTTGTTCCGAAACACACAAAGTGTTAATACTCAAACTCCTTTCGATCGTGGTTCCAGTAGTCAGAGTAGTAACAGTTCCCACAGTGGCAGCCAATCTATTTCCCCTGTTGTACCAATCATACCTGGTCAAATGGATAGTTCTAGGCCCTCGAGTAATGGTAGGTGATAGAACATTTAAGCATCTTCATGCCTTTGTTATAACGCCTAATATAATACAATATATATATATATTTTTTAAAGACATTTAGTATTTAATTGTATACATTGTGTCTGCAGATTTGGCTCTATTATATTAAATATCGCCTGCATTTTGCAAACACTAGGTTTAATGGAAAAGTGTCATAGGTAATTTTATAGGCTTTTAGGTTAATTGGAAACTATGTGAAGAATTTATCAACCAAACTGAATCTCTTAGGCTTATTGCAAAAACTTTTTGTAAAGGTGTTTATAATAATAAGCCTTTTATTATCTATCATATAAAATTTAGTGGAATAAAGTGAAATTTGTAAATGTAATGATTATACAGAGATCAAAGTTATGTAGGTTCTCTGTAGTTTCTATTTAACATTTTATTTTAGTGCTGATTACATCATATTTTTAACTCGGAAAAACTTTCTATTTCTTTTCTTTCAAGAAGTTTTTACTTTATTTTTCTTCTTTTTGTTTTTATCTCACATTTTCCTTAGTTGCTGGAATGTATATTTTTGCAAAAAAGGTAATGCTTCTGTTGAACATTCAATCATCTTTTAAGGATTGAATGAGAAGAAAGAGAGAAGTTCCAACTTCTCTCTATCTTTCTTCTAAAATCTAAAATTCTGATTTCAAAATTGGAGTGAAGCAGAAATAAAAGTATTTCCAACAGTAATATTTTAAAACTCCTACAAGATAACAGTGAGTATGTCACATGCTAATATCAGTAACTCTATTTGATTTAGATAAAATCCATTTTTTTCTTCATTTAATGTATCCTATAAGTAAAGTTTTTATTTTTATACCATAGCGTAAGTTGTGGAAGTGATGTAAAACAGATCTCTGTATGTTTAATACTTTTTTGTGGGTATGTACATTGTATTTTGTGTGTGTACATTTGACAGAGCAATAGAGAAAAGCCATAGATCTAAAGACTGGATGTAAATATCATAATCACTCTATACCATGTCACAATTCCTTTCCATGTTACTTATAACATGGTTAACAAACCACCAGTTAATTAAGTGTTTTTTAGGATTGTGGCAATACAAATTCATGTGATGTTCAAGTCAGGCTTTAGAGAAAATGTAATTATCAGTTAGATATTTAAATGGCCATTTTCTTTTTTGGATGTTTTGTTAGAAAAATCATGTGTAAATTGTATTTTATTGTAATTTTGTCTGATATTGAGTGCAGATGAAAACTTTGCACAGAATCTGAATTTATAGGAATACTTAGAAAAAGCGTGTTTTAACGCAAAACTATCTTTCTTTCTTTACTATTTTTTTTAAAATAAAAATATAAACTTACATTTTTATTTTCGGATTTTTATGAAGGCTTTTAAGTTTTATTACTTTTATTTTGTATTGCAATTCATACTTACATTATTTCTCAGAACTCTATGTCAGTATATTAACTAGAACAGAAAATAGTTTGTTGTTCCTGATGACATTTAAACAAGCCATTGGTGTTGCAAATTAAGTCTGGAAGATTTTGTCTCACCAGAGAGCAACGCTATGTAAAAGTGTTACTTAGCTCAGAACTCCCTGTATAGATGGCAGCACCTCTCATTTGTGAGGCCACTTCTTCAATTTAGACATAGATTTGAAGAGGAAGAAAATTTTTTCCAAATCCTTATACCCATGGTACTACTGAGCAACAGACTGCAGGTCTTTCGATTCCACTGGTTTTTAGAGCATGTATATCACATGTCTTAGCAATGTCAAGGATCAAACCCCGGCCTTTCCTGATCAAAATCTGATACTCCAACTAGTGGGCCACCACGGCTTGCAGAAAATATGAACTATGATTAAGATAGGTGTCTAAATTGAAATCAAATGTAAATATCTTTGATTTCAGAAAGTTCTAATTACTTTTGTAGAAAACTTTGAGTTTGTGTCCCCACTTCGATCCTTAATCTTAATCTAAGAAAATCTCTGCTCCTCTTATCAGCTTTGATCACATCACACATTTGAACTTAACATGTTAAATGCGCTATTTGTATCATTTAGAACTATGTCATTGAATAAAATGAATCTCTTATGGATATTTTTAAGGGAGGGTGACATGTATCATGACTTGAGTAGCATTTTTAGTAATTGTAATAAAAGATTATTGAATTACATTTAAAAATAATTAAAATAATGTTCATTTATGTTGGTATTATATTTGATTTTTAAATAGTGATTAAATAGAATTGTTTTTCTTTTTCCCTTAAATTTTCTAAATATTTTGTTCATATAATGATTTTTCAGAAGGAAGTAAAGACTCTCCAGATTTAGAAGGATATACTAATAAATTGGCAACCAGTCCTCATATTAATAAATTTCTTGCTAGAGAGCCCCCTGATGGGTGTGAAAAAGTGAAAATAGCTGAGGAAACAAGGTAGGAAGTAATATTTCTTCACGGAATGCATCCTTCATTTTTATAAAATTAATTGTGAAGGTTATATTGGCAACAAAACTTCTGATAATTACAAATGTGCTGTCATCAAATACAAATAACTCTCCTGTCATCAAATGCAAATAGAAATAACTCTTAATTAGACAGTTAAATTTGTGCAGTTTTTTAAATGAGCTAGCCGAATTTCGAACAAAAAATGAACCCTAATAAGTTTAATCAAATTATCTATAAATGTTACATAAATTACATAGTGAAACCAAAATTATTAACAAAATTTCAGTTTTTATTTGGAGTTGGACATATATAATTCTAATTGAAACATAAAATGTTCCACAATATCATAATTTTGACCACTTTCTGATTAATTGATTCTTAAAATGATATAGTTTTTATTTAGCCTTTTTTTTAAAACCTAGAATCTGTTTTGCTAGTTTATATCCTTAGCAAATATATAATACTCAATACATTACTTATTATTTAGTGTTGCACAGTCAAACAGAAATATTTCTCTGGTGCTATTATTGCACTCAACATTGAATCCAAATTAAAACATGCCAACCTAGACATTAATTTAGAAGTTTTCTGTTTAATTTAATCTATATTTTCATCTATATACATGTGCCAGAATTTAGATTGATAAATAACAACTTATTTTTTCCTTATTTGGTTTTTTGAAGCTTTTAAATTTTGTCTTTAATTATAATAATTAGTATACTCTTTGGATGTTATCTTTCTTGTATTATTGAAAAATCATGTTATATGTAAATTGTTTCCTGTCTGTTTCTATAGTGATATTTGATATGCATTTCTAGCATATGAATAGATTAAACTGTGCTTGCATTAACTATTAATCGAGTTTATGTTAATAGCTTTTTTTTTTTTTATTTATTTTAATTTTAATGGTTATAGATTACTTAATAATGTGTTGGTACAAACATGAAAAAAATAAAGTTTATAACTTTCTGTATGTCTTTAAAAAAATTACAAAATGCCTCAATTCTCGAGAGTTTTATACATTGGTTATTAAAAAATTTTAAGAATTATTTTAAATTCATAAATATAAAATTTTTTTATACAAATAAACAATATGATAAGCCATTGGTATTGGCTAAAAATGGTCCTGAATTTTGTCGTGGCATTTGTTCTTGAAACTGGAAAAGCTGGGAATTATCAGGAAAAATTAAAATCTTCTCTGAAACTTCTTAATTTTAGACAATTTAGCACTACATTTCAATGTATCTCTTATTAGACATTCTTAGAATCAATTTGTGCTTTTATAGAATACTTATTACATATATAATTTTAAAGTTCAAGAAGTTATTGATTATCTCTCTTCTTCAAGGGAAAAAAACCTGTTAAACATAGGGTAATATTGAAATTCTGAAAAGAATAAATAAAAATAAATGTTAAATAAATTTTTTGGAAAGCAAACCACGGATATGTTTTCACATATATATTTTTTCCTCTATATATAATAATTCTAATATTTGCTGAAGAATAATAGAATTTTTTGCACCATTTCATAAAGTACTGTAAGGAATATTTTTTTTTTTCCCATTTAGGAGCTGTGCTGATTTTCAAGAGTTTAGTTGTCCCAAGCCCAGTATGCATTTTGTTCTGTTACCCAGTCAAAGATCCGCATTTGATCCCCTCTGCAAGAACTGTGGCGCTATATCTACTCCAAACGGGGACATCATCAAACCTGGTGCTCCATCCGCTAGTAAAAGACTTCAATAAATTTATGTAAATTAAATTATATGGGGGAAAGAAACCATCCACCATAAAACCTCTGTCTTCACCTTTATGACAAAATTGTTTCATAGCAAAAAAGAAAATGTCCAAAATCCCACAGCATGGTGGTTAACAAAAGAAATATTAATTAAATACTGTTAGTAGGTTTAGAGTTTGATTAACTCGTGTTTATCAAGCTATGAATCCTCAATGATTCAGAAAATATGATATGTTTTTTCCTCATGACAATTTTGATTATTTTGTGTCTGTGTGTGTCTGTATTATGTTTAATCTAGACAGTGTTGCATATTTGCCTTTCTTAATGTGAGTGTAAATTTGTGGTCAATATATATTGACAAACAAATTATTTATATGTTAGTTGAGTGTAATGAGTTAATTTTTTGTTTACAATGAGTTATTGGCCAGTTTAGATTCTTAAAATTTTAAAGCAAGTTTCTTTTTTTTCTTCTGAAATTCACAACTACTATACTTATTTACTATCTTTTATTTTAAATACTGTAGAGTGCCGATTATCCAGACAGGTTGGGGACCAAAGACCATTTGGCGAATTAAAAATCTAAATAATTGAAAACTTTAAAAAAGAACTGTCGCTGAAAATTTTCGAATTTGACTTATTCATGGTTTTTAATTTTACATCATAGTTTTTTTAAAAATAAAAACTGATAAGAAGTTTAAAGTCGAATTGCAATATTTTTTCAATACCTTGTACTCTTAATGTGCCAATACAAGGGCTATGTTAACGTTTTCGTCTTTTTTTCACTCTTTTAACAATATCAATTTTTGGATGCAACAATAGTATGTATGATTCTCTTGCGCATTTCAGACACATTTGAAAACATCTTTTACTCTTTAAAAGCTTGCAAGAAAAAACTGTTTTCAAAGTCATTAAAAAAGAAATCTTTTTTTGTCCTCTCATTAAACTCTTCCAAAAAAAGTTCTTGCAAAAAAAAAAAAAATCATTTTTTTTTTTTTTTGAGCAATTACTTTAAAAAATGCATGGTCCTGATCAATCGAGATAAACAGTGCTTTACTCTATTTTATTTTTTTAAAAATTCCTGTGCTTCTTTACCAACTAATTGTTCGTTGTGAATATTTATCTACTAGTTACATAATAGTTTCATTAGCCATTTATAGAAATTTTTTCAAAAACATTTTCATCATGAGTGTATATCAGATTTTGGACCATACATGCATGTGACTTATTCTTTTTAGATCTTGTTAAAAGAAAGAAGAAAAAAGGTAATATAGACATGCCATTTTTGACTTGTCTAATCTGATGTAAAATTGTTTCTCTTGAAAAGCATTTTCTTAACAAAATGATTATACATTATGCGAAGCTTCATTTACAATTATTTGGTTTTTGACAGTTTAAATTTTCTGCATCCTCTTGATGAAATATGAGCTGATGCGCTATTTTTGTATCTGGATTATGTTTAGTGAAAAAGCTGCAGGAGTAACGTTTTTAAAAGTTTAAGCCTTTATTTATTAAAGAATTTTGTTAATAAAGATGAATGTATGGGTTAAAAAAATAGTAACAACCTATTGTGCCTGATAGTAATTTAATTTTTTAAAATCAGAATTTTACTGGGGACTTATTAATATTTTTTTACAAACTTTAATTTGTTTTATTGCTATTTATTACAATTTTAATTTTTATTAACATTGATTTACTTTTTTTTTTTGCTATTTAAAAAAGTGAGAGAAGTGAGCATTTTTAAAAACGGTTGAAACGGTTGAAAAGGCAATTATTTTTCAAAAACCTGCTAACACTCAGAGGAATTTTTATAACCACAACTAAAACTGTATTGTGAATAACATATTTTTTATTATCATTCTTTACTGAAATTGCAGTATTTTTTCGCAACTAAGTAGAAAATAAATGTAGTTTCTTACTGTTATTTTCTTTTTCATTAATCTCTTATTTAAAATGCTGTGTAGAAAAAAGAAAATTTTTTTTAGTTTTCTTTACCTTAAAAAATGAATTTGGTCTTAATTTGAAATTTGCTTCAAAAAGTAATTTCAACTCAAAGTTGCATATGTTTTTTTAAAAAACAATTTGAGTTTTACAGATGTGAAATGCAAATTAATCAAAGAAACAATGTCAGAAATAATTCATTTATAGTTTTTTTTTTTTTTTTTTAATGATTTGGTATTAAGTTCCATGGTTTATTTTAAAGCAGTTTTAAGAGATAGTCGAGAAGCTCACACTTTAGGCTTATCAATTTTTATTTATTTAAAAAGAAAAACCAGCAGACTTATTTACCTGACTATGCATGATAAATTGAGTGATAATGACACTACATATTTAAAATTCTTAAAAATTTAATTGCATATTCAGTGAATAAATTTGTAGAGATTTTCATTCATCTGATGTACTGAATCTTGAATAGGAAAAAAAGTCTTTGTATCTAACATGGATTAATAGTTATGACAAACAGCCAGGGTTGTGTTAAGGCATGATGGGACCTGATGATTATTATTTGGCCAAACTATCCTAAACTTAACTTTTTTTTCAGAAATATTGAAAAATTTTATGAATTTCAGCTCCAATTAAACTTATTTTCAAAAAAACTTTTTATGTTTTTAATTTTTCAAAAATAATTATATTAACCATTAATATTTGATTAAATGTCCATGTCAGCAAAAACATCCTATATGAAATTTCAAATGTGAGTAGTAGTAGTAAGAATTAACAAATATACAAATTTAAAAAATTAAAAGAAACAAATTAGAATTTTCCGCTTTTACAAAAATTTTTATACTTGGCCAACAGAAGCCTCTAGAAATAGTAAGGATTTATCAATGAATATGGAGAAAATCAAGAACTTGGGACTTAAAACAAAAGAAGAAAATATTAGTAAATTGGATGAGAGGCTGAAAGAAATAACATTACCTGATATAATTTGTTTATCTATTATTTTCCGAATTTTACATTCAAAAATGCATGAAACTTTTAAAGATTCTAAAAGGAAAACAGTAAAACATTACACTTAATGTCTAATAATTTTTTTAGAAAATCCCAAAAATAAATTTTACCTTCAAATGTTTTAGAGGTGCCTAAACAATATAGGGGCCTAGAGCTATAGGTTCAGTAGTCCCCCTCTTAATCTGGCTCAGTAAAACTGTCCTAAAATTAGCAGAGTTGTTTACTTCACTTGGTTCCTCCAAATGTCACTTTTTTACTAGGTTAACTGTTTATAGAACTACATATAATTTCATATTTTATCACTAAAAAGTCATGCCAACTACTTCGAAGTTACATAAATTATTTTAAGCTGCCTAAATATAAAAATTAAACTTTGTTTTTAGTTTGTTTGAAACATTTCTACTAGAAGTCACTTCCTAGCAAGAAAATTAACAATTTACAAAAAAAAAAAAAACAAAAAAAAAAAAAAAAAAAAAAACTGTTCGTTTGAAATATAATAGCCAATTTATTTGATAAAATATATGGTTTAAAGCTGTAAGTTATTATATTATTATAATAATCAGCAATAAAGCTAATTTATTTTACATAATATATGGTTATTTAACATTCTTTTTGTGTGCAAATTATCGATACTTTGAATGTTAAAAATAATTTTTTAAAACTAGAGAAAAGAATGCGTACCTATAATTTTGAGTGCATGCTGTACAAAGATACATTGTCTTTGTCTATCATTCTATGTTAAGTCAACAAAAACATTTTATTTAAATTCTTCTTAGTTAATTTTGGCTTTCAACCTCTATCACAGACCTCTATGTCATAACTTTCCAACTATGTTAGATACATACAGAGACTTCTAAAATGAGTATAAGAGCTTTGAAATGTAGGAGTTATTTATTATTATTATTATTTTTTTTTAAGATTTAATTTGAGCGAGCAAATGTGTTTTGGTAAATAAATTATATTTAAAACCGTTTGAATCAGAATGTAATAAATATATGCATTTGAAGTTTAATCGGTGATGAATATTAACTTGTTAAACTTAATCTGCTTCTGATCCATGGATAGCTCTTTTGAAAGTTACCATATGGAATTTGACAATCTTAGCATTAAACAATTTGACAATATAGTCAGAATTGTGAAAGTGCTAATGGAGAAAAAGTTTATTAAAATTGTGGCTTAGTCACATCTTCATTGTGAAAGGAGATATGAATAAGTTTGAATGTTAATTGTTGGAAGAATGTCTGTTTTAAAAAATAATTAAGTTCACGGTTCTGAATAACATTCCAGATTTTCTAACTATTGCAGTTTTTATAAACTCACTTTAAATGAAATGGTAAAGATACAATCATTTTTAGTTTTTTTTTTTTTTTTTTTTTTTGTATCAACATTAAATACCACATGAATAAATACTTCATTATTAGAACTTGACGGAACTTAAGAAAGAAAATATATTTTTGTGTATGACATCTTTAAAATAGCACCTAAGAGACAGCACAAATGTTTAATGAGGAGAAATAAGTTTTAAACAGTCATATAACTTATAAATAGCACACAATTTCATGCTTAGAAGTACCAAATTCTAGAAAATTTTAAAAAAAAATTTGGTGTATATTTATTTTTATATAATCTAACATTCAAAACCGAACTCAATTAGTTATGGTATAAATTTAATTTGTCTTAAAAATCAATGTTTGAATTTCCCATTAAGCAAGTTCTCAACTACTTTTTCCAAAATTTTATTTGATTTCCCACATTCTCATTCTACTATTTAACAGGATAATCATAAAATTAAATCTACAACTCTTACATTTTATGCTATTGTATTACACTTTCTGTTTATTTAATATTATGTACTTAGTTATAAAGGTTGTGTTACACTATTATTTGAATGCTAATAAATGAAATAATTTCTTAGTTTTAAGAAAAACTGAAATAAACTAATTGACTATATTGATAAGCAATTGGATACTGCTATTTTTACACATTTAAATGTCAAATATAATTATAAATGTTACACCAAATACTGTTAACTATAACTACTTATTATGCCTAAAACTAGAGTGTTTCTAGGCTTTTTGTATCAGGTGTGTGTTTGAAAAAGTATGGAAATTCAAGGTTGGATTACTTAATTCGCAGTGTGCTGACTCTGTACTGTATACTGTGTGAAATGTTTTTTGATAGTATTGGATATTCTTATTAAGTTGCTGAACATTGGGCCACTGTAAGAACAGGGGAAATAAGTTGGTTTAAACATTTCTAACTTTATATCTGCTTTGATAGTTTTAGTAAATTTTAAAATGAGTACTCATTTTTCTGTTAAAAATATTTTCCAACCAATATTATTCCATTAATATATATTAATTATTTTAGGTATACATTTTTATCAAAATTTAATTTTATTTCAACTCCTGTGTTTATGTATATGGGCTATAATACCATTATTCAAGTGGGATTAGTAGTTCAATAAATGTTTATATATTCTTATTTTGCTAGACTAGCTTAGATATATTCATTGTAACTAAAGTAATTTTGGCTTTAAAATGTATGTTTTTTTATGGATGTAAATTATTTTAGCGCAGTATTTACAACACCCTTATTCCACTCGAATATTTCTTGCAGAAAGATACACAAATGGGATAAAATACTGCAAAGTAAAATATGAAAAGAACAAAAACTAGTGCGCAACAATATATTTAATTCATTAAAATTCAAGGAGATGTGATCAGTTAGTTTCTTTTTTTTCTAAACAGGTTTGAAAAATTTCAAATCTTTGAAGACAGTCCTTAAGGGATACATCACAGTAAATAAAAAATACGCTACCTGTTTGAAGGAGATCAGAAAAATATAATTCTCTGACTGATAAACATCTGAATAAAATTGTATGGATTTTCTCTTAAGCTTGTTTCTCCATTAAAAGGAACCGTGAAAAACCGGGCTATTATACAGGAAAGCAACTAAATTGAAGCTGGGAAAAAGATTTGTTTGTATGTAAGCCAGGTTCATTCAAAATATATATGTGTACAGTATACTCTTGATATCTCAAAGTTGAAGGATCGCTAAAAATATTTCAAGCCAGCAAGCTTTTGAGGTAACAAGATAAGAACTAAATATATTTTAAAGAGTAGAAAAATATATTCTAAAATATTACTCTAAAAAGTTGAAACATAAGAATAATTATTATAAAATATCTATATAGTAATCATAGTTGACTATGAGTCTAAATGCAATAATGATAATTTTATTTTAAAATTAAAAGAAAAATAATTATGCATTAAATAGAAAAGAATTAATTTACAATGAACTTACATTGTGATTTTTGTGAGAAAAAAAAAAATTCGCTAAAACAAGGCTTTGAGAAGAAACCCTTCGACTTCGGAATTCAATTTAACAACAGGTGGATATGTAATGCCAGGGAGAAAAATATTTTTTTTTGACATAACATGATTTTTGAGGTATCGAGACTATACTGTATATATCGACATGAAATATTTTTTTAAGTAATTAAAAGTTTCTGAATTATTTTGTTATTTATTTAAATAGACTATTTTTAATGCATATTTTTGATATATGTGTTTGTTAAGTATATCTTTGATTTAAATGGTTAGCTAAACTTAAAACGAGCTCGAATGAGTTTTAGCTTGATTACCTGTATTATAGCGATTGTACTGTGCACAAAAAATCATATTTCAGCTTTCCTACATAAAACCGGTTTATCTCATGTTTTTATAGAGGGAAATGGTTATATAGAACGGAAATATTCTGTAAAATTTACAAGACTGTTAACAAATTATTTTTTAAATCCATTATCTGATTTTTTTTTTTTTTTTTCTGAAACTTTTTGTTCACATCTCTACAACTTAATATGCTTATAAATTAGTGAGTAAGTCACTAATGAAAATGAAGAACAATGAGTGCCTCACACATGCTGCAGGACTGCATGATGACTGGACCTCAAGGTGCCGAGATGCCTTTAAAAAGTGTGAATGAGTTCTTGGGCTGTCTGTTAGGCAAATGTACCATTGCAAGGGTGCTTATTGATTCTTGAGATTTTGTCAATAAAAAGAGCTTATTCATAAATAAAATTACACTCCTCCTCTATAAACACGTCCAATAAATAACTGAGTTGCAGACATTTTTCTTATCTTTATCACATTGAATTGGGGTTTTTTTTTCTTGTTTTATAAATTTTGATATATTTTCTTAAGTAATTTTTCTTATTTCAACAAATATTTATTTGCATACATCTTTTTTTTGTAAAAATTAGTGTAAGTTGATTAAATTAGGATGTAATGATTTTCTTAATAAGATTTTTATGAAAAAATTTATTTAAAAATAAGTTTTATGGGATTTTTTTTACGTATCCTCTTCTAAATAGATTTTGATTTTTTTTAAAAATTAAATTTCATTCATTTATAGTAGTGCTTTTTTATATCTTGTATGATTAAAACTTTTTAATCATTATGCTGTATGATTAACTGAGTTTTATTGTATTTTATTAATTCACTATCACTTTTCTTTTGTTTAAATATCTCATAAATTATGCATTGACAGTTTCAAATTAAAAATGCATCACCAGTTTAACATCTTTTATCTTTTCAACTAGGTTTTAGAGCATTCATAATTAAAAACTTAGCTCTATAAATCAATAAAATAATAATCAATACTACAATAATGTAAAAACTGTTCATGATAATTATTAAGAATCTAATGTTTTAATTTTGCATTTGTTTTTCTGTTTTAAGTTAAAATAATTACAGTAAAAATAATAATTAGCTGGTGATAATTCTTTTGTTGTTTATTTTTAGGTCTGACGTGCTATATTTATAGCATATTTTATGTTAAATTTTAAGTTTGTACGAACTGATGATCTTCAATATATTACCCCAAAAAATTTATAAAATTGTTTTATGCTGATTTTTTTCTTAACTTAGACTGTTTTAGTCAACTATTTACATAATAGTTCTGTTTTCATCTTTAATGTATTTTTTAAAAGAATGAAGAAAATAATGTTTCAAAAGTCATTGCTTTTGATATCATATATTTTATGCTAACAGTTTGTAATGAATATGTAAAAATATTGTTTGTAATATTTATTATATTGTTCAGTAAATTTTGTTAAAATTTGAAGAACTTAAAGGTAATACCTTTTGCAATTTTTTTTTTTTAAATATCAATGACTTAACTTTAAAATAATAGTGAAACTACTTGCATTGAAATATATGTATATTTTTATAGAAATAGAAGATATTGTTTCATATAGCTTTCTTATTGTAATGGCAATCTTATGGTTTTTTTTTCCCTGTGACTATCATACATAATTTTTTTATGTTAGTAGAGGATGACTAAAAAATAATTAGCCACTTTTTGCTCTTCCTAATGCTCCTTAATTTTTGTTGAAAGCATACAGTCTGTCGTATACACTACGAAATTAATCACTCTTGAGTATGAAACTGGTGACTATTTAACGAGTGTCCTTATTCTTTAAAGAAATGGTCGTCCTATGGCCTTTTCTCTCTTTACAATCCACGTTCACTGAATATCTGGATCATGTACTTATCTTCTGGTACTGAATTCCTGGTGCTTAGTACGATGGGATAGCCTTACATTCTCAAGATTGATAAGCACGTCCGCATTCCTACTTTTGATAAGTCACTGCAAGGGGTCAGAAGAGGGGTTTTGGGTGTATGTGTGTGTGTATGTGTATATAGTTTGTTAACGTGCTACTCCGTGTTCCAGTCCACGAGAGTCGAACTGGGAGTACAAACGGGGTCTTTGAAAAGCACCCCCAGCCACAGCTTCCAATCACCAACGCACAGAACTGGCAAGTTGCCAGGACCCAGGGACTTAGCCTGTGCCTCCTTCGTAGAATCATTTACACTCATTCATCATGTTCGAATGGGGTACCTGTTTAAGCACACGATCATTCCTGTTTTTGTTACTTTAAATCTAACATGTTGCCAAAATCCTAATTTTAACATGTTGAACGCCACACCTGCTCTGTCAGGGAACACATGCTGCTTAAGAAACGCTGGTATTGTGGTGAGTGCACTACTAACAGATTAATATAAACAAAAATTAAGTCAATTTTAAATAATTGCTTAAAGCAATGTAATTTTTTAGTTTTATATTATACTTTGTTTAGTCAGCCACTGGTGACTGAGGCAGTTTAAACCGATAGTTTACTGTCAGTTACGGATGACTTGCATGGCCCATTAACAGTGTCCGTCACCTATGACTGACGTGGCATTAACAGTGCCGGTAATTGTGGCAATTGACATGTTAAAAACAACACAAACAATATTTAAAAAAACTAATATGTTGCCAAAATGCTAATTTTAAAGTAATTAATAATAAAAAATTTATCAAAAAGACAATGACTACTTTCCAGTTTGCCGTGGTGCCAAAAGTTTGATTAAGGTAATGAATGAAAAGTGCAATAGAAAAGTCTTAAAAATACCCCATTATTCAACCAAAAAGTATTTTGTTTTGTAACGTTCCTAGTAAAGCTGCATTGAAAAGGAATGATTGCGAACATGTTTAAACACTATCCCCCTCATTATTTTCATAAAAGAATGGATCTTTTGTGTGTGTGCACTTGGAACAAAGACTGTATAGTATGTTTACTTGTTCCGAAATTTTTTTCACTGAAAAGTAATGATGACAAAGCTGAGTGTTTCAAAATGTCTGCATCTGTTAAAACTTACATATATGGCGGTTTTGCATGCACGCAACTGCTTTTGATAATGTTTACAAGCAAAGTCCTGTTATTATTATTATTTGATTGTATTGACCCCCTTAAAATCATGTTATCTAAAAGTGTCTAATTCAAGAAATGATCTCTGTCTATTGCTGGCTTTTTAAACCGTGACGAAATTCAATGGTTAAATGGTTTTCAGTTGAGATTAAAATTATTAATATACTATTTAAGATTTGGACAAGTTATTCATTAATAATGTAACATTTGCTAATTTTCAAATTAAAAAAAAAATTAAGCAGTTTTTATTGTAAGTCTTGTCATTTGCACTTGCTTCAATTTTCATAAATCTATTATTTTTTAAATATTTAAGGTCTAATACAAAGTGTTGTGTGCAGCAGTCAGTATTTAATTTTTAAAAGTTAATAAAACATACTGTTAGAGTAAATAACCCTAATAGTGATTTAAACAAAAATATGTAAATAGTATGGTTTTTTTAAAATACTGATTAACAATCATTTGAAAATAAAAAATATTACATTCCTAATGATGGAGTTAACTATTTAGTCTTTAATTTTGTTGATGTTAGTGATAATTTAAATTGATTTGCATAGTTGAAAAAGCAGGATTATATTTTTTCTCTTTCCTTTTCTGAGAGTATGTTTAATATTGACAATCATTTCTGAATCCTATTTAAAACAAGTGGTGAAAAGAAATTCTTAATCACAAAAGAATTATTTTGCTTTCAGTTCCAAAGATACTGATTATTCATAAAGCAAAATTGTGATTATTTTAATTACAAATCTGTTTAGGATTTTGAATATTTTTTTTCTCTCCCTTAATTTTTGAATACTAATTGTCAGAGATCATTTTATGCGTTAATTTGGTTGTTGGAAGAATTTAGTAATTTACTCTCAACTCTAAAATAACAAAGGGAAACTAAATACTGTTAGGATGTATTTTAATGTATATATTTAAAATAAATAATTTATATATTTTTATGATTTTATTTCTATTTATATCAAATTTTATGTTGCAATAAGGGAATTACCAATTGATAAATAAATGACTGATAAATATGTTTAAAAATTATTTTGAAAGTTTATTATTATTTATAGTTATTTTGATATGTTTAAATTTTTTTTTTAATGAAATAGTATGATTTTGAATTTATAAATACATATCTCAGAGTTGCAAATTTCAAAGGTAGATCAATAATTATATTCATACTCTCAAATTAGAAAACAACATTATGAGTACTACTATAAACATATATCATCAGTATTGCATCAGGGTTGATGTTCTTTCTGGATATGTATACTAGCTTGTATCCTTTTGTCATCAGTGCTACTACAGAAATTTTGCTATGATGATTGTTTTTCATGTCAAAGCAGAGTTTTATTTTTAGTTATTACCTTCTCTTTTTTATTTACTTAGATTTAAAGATTCCTTCCTTTATGTGAAATGAAACTTGCAACTTAATTCTACTTTAAAAAAAAAAAATTTTTTATTTTTTTTTTTAAACTTGCTGTTTGTTAAAAATTAATTTTATTTGGGGGTAAAGGAGGGTAAATCTGCTTAAAATACCGTTTCTTTGTCAAATACTTATATTCTTCCACCTACCCTGTTGACTTGGACACTATTACTTCTCTGATTGTTCTCATGACATTTGTGATATTTTTATTTAGTTTTATGGAATTGAAAGTGAATTTTTCAGTTTAACAGACTTAATAATCAGAAAATCAAAGTACAAATTTGCCATCTACTACTGAATGTAAACATCATAGTGATTGCATGCAGATGTATATTTTAATGAAAAACAGTTGGAATGCCTGCCTATTAGGAATATATATTGCATTATTATTTTTTCTCCTTTTTATATGACACGTTTAGTTTGTTTCTTTTCTTTTATTATTCGTGGAAGTTGCTGCTTTTATTTTGTAAAATAAATAAACAGAAAAATTAAAAGAAAAAAAAATTTTTGTGCTATGTGTTTTAGCTAGAAGAAAGCACTTGTACATGTTGGTTTGGGTTAGGCCTAAATAAAACGTTATTCTTATCTCTACATGTATTTACTTACAAGTATTCGTTTTCTTATGAAAGCTTAGCTCCTTATGTTTGTAATGCATGTTCCTGTCCAAAAAAAGGGGGGAAATGTCTTTGTATCTATGCTACAAAAACAAAACAAATACAACACAATCAGATCAGAGATAAAGGAATGACAGTTTTGTGCTCATTTACATGAATGAACAAGTACTTTTGTGGTACTTGTAATTTATGATGTAACACCCACTGTGTGAATGACTGCTTTTCGTTCATTCTGTTTCTTTACGTGTAGATCTGAAGAGTACAAATATAAATATCACACTATTTAGATTGTTATACTGTATTTCCTGAATTGGTTTCTTTTATTTTTATTTTATTGTATTCCTTATAGAGAAATATCGTTTTGTAAGAATTAAATCTTGATTTATTATTAAAATATTGATTTGTTGTAAATAAACGAAACTGTTGAAAAAAGGAGTTATTGTTTTTCTTTAAGTTTGGGTAAACACACATTTGCACAATTATTGCAAATACAGTACTCTTAATTACTGTTAGTGGAGGGTATATGTCCCCACTCACTAATTGGAAATCTTTAAATGGCCCCCTCAATATTTCCGACAAATAAAAAATCATAGATTTAAATTTGCAGAAGGTTAAATGAAGAATGTGATTAATCTTTTTAAAGATGTTTAGCTATGCATTTTAATTTTATCTACCTTAAAATCTGGACACCCGTGAGTGATTCTAATTACTTATTTCTCTAATATTCTGTTGACAGGAGCTATGCTGTGTTACATTTTATCGGTACAAACATTGTTGATAATTTAGGCCAAGTAATCAATTGTGTTCATAAGCAGCATGGGGACTCCAAGACTATTTTTCTAGCATCCTGGGGATCCTCACAACGAGTCAGTTGTCGGCAAACTCTCTTCATCTCATACTTGTGAAATGCAGGGGCGGGTCCATATTGGGGCTTATGAAGAATATCTGTACCTCCTTCTTTTTTTTTTTTTTTTGCTGGACATCTTGTCGCCCTCAAAATCTCAATGGGACAACGCCAACAACTTCTTCACTAACTCCTCATAGGTTTGTAATTAAGAGTTCCCCAGGAGGCCTTGAATAGCAGGGATAGTAGTTGAATATAATAAATTGAATTTTTTAAGTTTTTTCCCAATTTCAAGGTGGAGTTCTACTTTGTTGAAAAAGATCACTGGATTGTAAAAGCAAACTGGCTTAGCCTTGTTTATAATTTGGAATGTTCTTATCTCGATCATTTTATCGATTGCAGATAACTTAAACTTTTAATACTGCAAAAAAGTAAATATGATAATTTTGGAAGTCCAATATTATACTCCAGATATAACAGGGACAGTTGCACTATTTAGGAAATTTTATTGTATTGCAGCCACTATCAGTGTTTGAGTTTCAGACTACATGCAAGGAGTGGCTAAAGAATTATTTTCTCTTGTAATAGAACATGGTTTTAACAATTTGGTGTTGAGTGCCAAATAAATACTCCCTGTAACTCTAATACAGTGAAAACTAGGAAAGACCACTTTTAGGAGGTACATAATTTTTTCCATAGACTTAGTGTTGAAGAAAAACTATAAGAGAGACCATTAAAACCTCTCCCAGCGACCTTGCAAACATATGCACCAAATGTGGAAAAGGTCAAATAAGGAAAAATATCAAAACAAATAAGTAGATTAAAATGTAAGACGATGCTATCCATGATTTACTAATAGAGTTGAAAGTTAAATTTTAAAAAAAGTTATTTTAGAAAAAACAAGCACCTCAAACAAACAAAATCTTGTATTTTAAAAGCTAACTAATTTTTATGATATAAAATTAAATGCAAACTTAAAAAACATAATTCTTAATTTATTTAAAATAGCTTTATCATTCATGATTAGTAAATTTGTTTATACAGTCATATCGGATGGGATCATTTTTAGGTGCTAAATTTTTATTGAAAGATCCGTTTTTTCATGACGCCAACAGAAGTGGCATTTCCTCAACAAAAAAAATGATACTAAAATTAAAACCATATGTTAAAAATTATGTACCTTTGATAACAATTTTGAAGTCAATGGAAGTAACCACCGTCAAAAACAATTTTACTGGGGAATGGAGAGAGGTTTCACTGTAATTTGTTCTCATCCTTTTTATCTACAATTTTATGCTAGTGAAATGGAATCTACACTGACAGCATCAACACTACTGATTATTTCTAATGGAATTTGAAAAGGCTAAGTATAGAAATGTGCAATAGTCTTTAGTTCTTATTTACCTTTTATCATTTGATATTATGTGCAAGGAGTGCTATTAAAAGATTTTTTATAAACTAACTAAACAAATATTATAATTAATAGAATTCTGTAATTTAATTAAATTATCTATAGATTTATAAATATATCAAAAAATTATAAAGTAAGTAAAACTATTGGTAGGTCTAAACTTCCACACTGTCAGTTTTTTTTTTTTTTTTTTTTTTAAAGATTGATTAACTGTAGAAGTAATATAATTAAAAAATATTCTAATAACAAGAATAAATACAATAAAAATAAAAAAGAAACTTTACTAACAATGATTTGTGATAAATATTAACAATGAAATTGTTTCATATTTTTAAGAAGAGTTCAAGTATGTACATGATTTTTTTTTTTTTGAAAAAAAAAACTTTTCATGTGAAAATAAATTGTTTTTAAATATTCACATATTTAAAAATTAGACTAAAGCTAAAAAAAATGTGCACTCTGTGCAAATGAAAGTACAGAAATGGACATACTATAGTTTGGGTTCTATAAACAAGAACCTTCCTCAGTGTCTAACCATAGTTGGTGTTTATAGATCCACTACTACAGTAAGTCCATTTCTGTACTTTCATTTGCGCTTAGTTCAATTTTTTTTTTATTTTTTACTTTAGTTTACAAAGCACAAAGTATGCCCTATCCTTTTTGGATAAAACAAGAAATTCAGTAAATTACAAATTTCTTCAGCCCATCGCCATGCCGCAGTAGGTGCATGTGTATCCAAAACTCCAAACATCCTGCAAAGCTATGCTTTTACAAGAAGGACATTGTCGATAAGAAATCACATCAGCAAGAAGTAAGGATTGACAGCAACGAGCAAACAAATGATTTTTGGAACATTGCCCTGACTTAATATTATCCAGTTTCACATCTCCTTTGCAAATAGCACATCTTTCTCTTGCAGGTATAGATTCCACGTCTGATGGGACATCTGTACCAAGTGCCAAGTATAAGCTTTCCAGGGGCATTTGGAACTCTTTAAAAAGCCAGTCTGCCATTAGAAGAAGTGATTGTCCTTGTGCAGGAGTTAGTAGATCTATTTTGTCTTGGCAGTTCTCAAATACTTTTGAAATATAGTTTTTCATGATGACAGCTTCCACAGTATAGAGTTTGGATTCCTGTAATTAAATACATTTTTAATGAAATGTTAGGAAAAAAAAGCAGTATAAATTCCAAATGAAAAAAAAAAGTAAAAAAATAAAAAACAAAAAAAAAAAAAAAAGATACCACTAAATTTTAAACAGTCCTTGACAATAAAAACAATATTTTTCTTTCAATTTATAAATTTTAAAATATTAGATTCAGTTAGAAAACTAAAAAACTTACTAAATTTTCTTTATCTTTGGGTAATGAAGTTGCTAAACCAGACACATAAGAATGAAGAATAAACCTATAAAAAAATTTGTAATATAACACCATTGAATATATACATTTTTTTGCAATGATTACCCCATAAATTTGATGGAATATATTTTATTTAATTAACTATTATATTATTTCAATTAATTATTATATTGTGTAACATAGGTATGATAAAGGAACACAATGTAACTATTAGATTTCAAACGAGAAACGGCCAGAATAACAGTCCTTAAAATTTGTGTTACACAGAATATTTCTTTACCTAATAGAAAGATAAAGGTACAAAATTTAATGATTGATCAATTTTAGAAGAGTTTCTTCGCAATATTTTTGATCGGTTCAACAATAACAAATGTTCTTTATGAACTAGTAAAATATTAATGATACTTAAAATTGTACTGATAATATGGTACAAATTCTTTTCTATTTCACTAACTGAGCCTGTTATCAATAATGTTTGTAAAGAATCTTTTAATAAATCTTATGATTTTTATTCGAAATCTAATCAAAACAGGATTTACAAGCCCTTATCTTTATTATTGCAACTAATTACTTCATAGTTAGTACTTTTAAATTGAAACTAATTATATATGTTACTATGAATGACCGAAATCAAGAGATTGTCGACTTTTACCGGTGAATGTCAACAATCACATTTGGTGAATGTCCGAAATATTTGTTATATCCAATTTGGTATTAATTTATTCGTTGATATTATTATATTTTTTCAATACTTTAATATCTGCTGAGGATAGATTAGGAGAAACATCAGTGTTTGGAATACCAGTTAAATGCATACTGGGCAGTGGCACCTGACTTTAAAAAAACATTGACATACCTGCCAATATTTGAGGAATAAAATGACAGAGATTTTAATAATAAAGTTTTGATACAGCATGCATAATCATGTAAGTCCAAAAGAGAAATTCAAAACTGGAAATAATATAAGCACTTACATTTACAAAGTAAAATATATAGATATAAATCTTAATCCAAAGAAGACTTTTTTCAAACCATTATTTATAATTACTTAAACTATAAACACTCAACATACTGGCATCATCTAAAGGATGAAAATAAGGGGTATTTGAAAATATATGAGTAAACAGGAAATAGTCATAAAATACAGGAGTCTTGGGCAGGTTATTGCATTGATGTAGGGCAAATGTATACAGGGAAGTGGCACTTCACTAGACCTAGTATGTATTTCAGACATTTACCAAACAACTAATGTGATTGCCAACAATCACCGATTTCGGCCATTCACAGAAACATGTACATACTACATTAAATAAACAATAATACTTTCCATAGTTAGCTTGATAACATTGAAGATGAGAAGATTATAATATTACAAGCAAAATATTCATTCTGCATGCAAGGTAAAACAAAAAGTATATCAGTATTAATCAACACTATGTGATCATGCACAACACTCAAAGACATAACTATAAATTTAAATAATTTCAATATTTTTTATTATTATTAGTTGTTTTTTTTTTCATAGTGACTTTAAATTATTAGATTAAGCAAAACATTTTTTTAGAAGTGCAACTCATCCAAACAAAAATTATCTGATCCATGGATAGCTCTTTTGAAAGTTACCATATGGAATTTGACAATCTTAGCATTAAACAATTTGACAATATAGTCAGAATTGTGAAAGTGCTAATGGAGAAAAAGTTTATTAAAATTGTGGCTTAGTCACATCTTCATTGTGAAAGGAGATATGAATAAGTTTGAATGTTAATTGTTGGAAGAATGTCTGTTTTAAAAAATAATTAAGTTCACGGTTCTGAATAACATTCCAGATTTTCTAACTATTGCAGTTTTTATAAACTCACTTTAAATGAAATGGTAAAGATACAATCATTTTTAGTTTTTTTTTTTTTTTTTTTTTTTGTATCAACATTAAATACCACATGAATAAATACTTCATTATTAGAACTTGACGGAACTTAAGAAAGAAAATATATTTTTGTGTATGACATCTTTAAAATAGCACCTAAGAGACAGCACAAATGTTTAATGAGGAGAAATAAGTTTTAAACAGTCATATAACTTATAAATAGCACACAATTTCATGCTTAGAAGTACCAAATTCTAGAAAATTTTAAAAAAAAATTTGGTGTATATTTATTTTTATATAATCTAACATTCAAAACCGAACTCAATTAGTTATGGTATAAATTTAATTTGTCTTAAAAATCAATGTTTGAATTTCCCATTAAGCAAGTTCTCAACTACTTTTTCCAAAATTTTATTTGATTTCCCACATTCTCATTCTACTATTTAACAGGATAATCATAAAATTAAATCTACAACTCTTACATTTTATGCTATTGTATTACACTTTCTGTTTATTTAATATTATGTACTTAGTTATAAAGGTTGTGTTACACTATTATTTGAATGCTAATAAATGAAATAATTTCTTAGTTTTAAGAAAAACTGAAATAAACTAATTGACTATATTGATAAGCAATTGGATACTGCTATTTTTACACATTTAAATGTCAAATATAATTATAAATGTTACACCAAATACTGTTAACTATAACTACTTATTATGCCTAAAACTAGAGTGTTTCTAGGCTTTTTGTATCAGGTGTGTGTTTGAAAAAGTATGGAAATTCAAGGTTGGATTACTTAATTCGCAGTGTGCTGACTCTGTACTGTATACTGTGTGAAATGTTTTTTGATAGTATTGGATATTCTTATTAAGTTGCTGAACATTGGGCCACTGTAAGAACAGGGGAAATAAGTTGGTTTAAACATTTCTAACTTTATATCTGCTTTGATAGTTTTAGTAAATTTTAAAATGAGTACTCATTTTTCTGTTAAAAATATTTTCCAACCAATATTATTCCATTAATATATATTAATTATTTTAGGTATACATTTTTATCAAAATTTAATTTTATTTCAACTCCTGTGTTTATGTATATGGGCAAAACAGGATTTACAAGCCCTTATCTTTATTATTGCAACTAATTACTTCATAGTTAGTACTTTTAAATTGAAACTAATTATATATGTTACTATGAATGACCGAAATCAAGAGATTGTCGACTTTTACCGGTGAATGTCAACAATCACATTTGGTGAATGTCCGAAATATTTGTTATATCCAATTTGGTATTAATTTATTCGTTGATATTATTATATTTTTTCAATACTTTAATATCTGCTGAGGATAGATTAGGAGAAACATCAGTGTTTGGAATACCAGTTAAATGCATACTGGGCAGTGGCACCTGACTTTAAAAAAACATTGACATACCTGCCAATATTTGAGGAATAAAATGACAGAGATTTTAATAATAAAGTTTTGATACAGCATGCATAATCATGTAAGTCCAAAAGAGAAATTCAAAACTGGAAATAATATAAGCACTTACATTTACAAAGTAAAATATATAGATATAAATCTTAATCCAAAGAAGACTTTTTTCAAACCATTATTTATAATTACTTAAACTATAAACACTCAACATACTGGCATCATCTAAAGGATGAAAATAAGGGGTATTTGAAAATATATGAGTAAACAGGAAATAGTCATAAAATACAGGAGTCTTGGGCAGGTTATTGCATTGATGTAGGGCAAATGTATACAGGGAAGTGGCACTTCACTAGACCTAGTATGTATTTCAGACATTTACCAAACAACTAATGTGATTGCCAACAATCACCGATTTCGGCCATTCACAGAAACATGTACATACTACATTAAATAAACAATAATACTTTCCATAGTTAGCTTGATAACATTGAAGATGAGAAGATTATAATATTACAAGCAAAATATTCATTCTGCATGCAAGGTAAAACAAAAAGTATATCAGTATTAATCAACACTATGTGATCATGCACAACACTCAAAGACATAACTATAAATTTAAATAATTTCAATATTTTTTATTATTATTAGTTGTTTTTTTTTTCATAGTGACTTTAAATTATTAGATTAAGCAAAACATTTTTTTAGAAGTGCAACTCATCCAAACAAAAATTATTCTCTGTATCATTCTACACCGAGATTATGCTACTGATCGTGGGCAACTCAAAAGTGTTAAAATTTACCACTACCAAGCAAATAACTCCATTGATTACGAATTTTATTACATAACTTAAATTTTTATTCAAATTATTTTTGATTTTAAACTATTTATGTTTATAGAAACATATTTCAAAAGTAAAAAAAAATAAACACATAGTTTGAGATAGTCTTTAAAATACTAATTCCGAACATCATCCGACTTTCATTTTGATAATTTATGTTCCCTAACAGATCTCAATGAAATCATGAGGAAAATACCTGGATATTGGAAACGTGTTTAACAAAATTCTTTTTAGTACACGCAGTTTAGGTGAACAATATGAAAAGAATAATTGTGAAACAATAAAGAGGATTGGTGAGTGGAAGCGAACAGGAAGCTCAGTGAACTTGTTTAAAATAAAAAATTTAAAAGCCTTTTTTTATCAGTAAATAGATTTAAAGCTATAAAGATTTTTTTATCAACAATATTTTTCATATTGTGAAGCAATAATACAGTAGTGAACAGGAAACTCAATCCCATAGTTTGAAACAAAATTTTTGAAAACCTCTTTTTTTTTATTTGCAAGTAGATTGAAAGCTATACTTTTTTGTCAACAATATTTTTGGTAATGAAACTAAACAATTTAATAAGTAGTTAACTACAATATATGTTAAACACTAATTTAAGCATTTTACCTGCAAGGGCAAATTATTAAGACCGTTATATTAAAAAGAATCCGAAACAAATCCCAATCCACAGTTTGGATTCAAATGTAGATTATGTGTATTCAGTGGGATACAGAGCTAAAGTACAAGAAAATTAGCTTTATTGTAATTTAGAAAAGAAACAGGGGTAATTGTGACAAAAGGTGAAAAACCCCAAAAATTTTATGTACCAAATTCAATATCAAGATATCAATTTAATTATTGTACATGTTTCATACTAAACATAAATTTTTGAAATAAGATTAATAATTAAATTACCTACCAATGAAACCATACAGTAACTAATTTCAGAAAAAACTTAGTTCCTAAAAGAATCGCAATGATGGATTTTTAAAATCACGTGAATATGAATGACAATATTGGATTTTAAAAATTGCTTGAACATCATTTGGAGAATTTGAATTTTAAATCACGTAAATACAAATTGTAATGCATAGCTTTTAAATCACGTAAATACAAATAGTAATGCATAGCTTTTAAATCATGTAAAAATACGAAAATCGATGTTTGATATTACAAACGTGTGAATACAAATCGCAATATTGGACTTTATAAACGCGAGAATACGAATTGTGAAATTGGATTTTAAATTCGTGTGAATACGAATCACGTAATTGGATTTTAATAACGTGTGAATACGAATCGCAAAATTTATTTTAAAAACGCGTCAACACAAAACGTGACATTGGATTTCTAAATCACGTGAACACGAATCGCAACGTGTAACTTTTAAATTAGGTAAATAAGAAAATCGATGAATAAGAATCGCGATATTAGCGGATTCCAGCGAAGTTCCAAATATTCAAATTGGCGAAAATTCCCCAAACCAAAAAAACCCTCATATTGGCGGATTCTGCTCATTGGTAAAAGCATCTTGTTGCTGGAATTTGAAAAAGTTTCAAAATTTGATTTTTAAATTGAGGAATTCTGTGAACATTTCGTCTTTGGATTATAAGTTTTCGATTAGTGAAAGTCCAAGAACAAATGGTCCTGAGAAAAGTGGAATTCGTCGATATTCCCAGAAAAATCATATGCCCTCCTGATTTGTTGACCCGGAAGTATAATACGAAAAACCCAGAATTCCGGGGTACCACTGGCTAATACAACCCCCCCCCCCCCCCCGTAGAAAGTATACAAAGATATTTTTAAAAATTTAAATAAACTATTGTTTGCAGTACTTCACATTTCTAACATAAATATTATATAAGAAAATTCTTAACAAACCTCATGAAATAGAGCTCGAGAGAGGAACAGTTTCCATAGGTCGATGGATCTTTATCTAAAAATGCAGTAAGCCATTCTGGTAATGATGTTCCACAGGTTAAATTGATGCGTATTATTTCTAGAAAATCTGTCTGCCTGCTTATTGCATTATTGGATGAAGGTAAAAAGGAAAACTGCGGCTTCAAAAGACTTTTAAGTTTTGTATAGATTTCCTCAAATGGTTTTGAAACAAACATTGCAAACTGAAAGAGATATTAAACAGTGAGAAAACACATACAACAGAGGTAAAAATAAAAAAGCGTAAGCCTGTTTTTAAATAATTTGTCAAATAAAAGCATTGAGGGTTTAAGAAAATGTAGAATATAATATGAAAATTTTATATTTTGTTTTTACATATTCTTATAAAGATAAACATTGGAATGCCTTTGAATTTTTAACACTAATTTTTGTTTAGTGTTGATACAATGAAAAGTTAAATTTTATTATCACGAATATTTTAAAATATTTTTTGTTCTCGATGCACTGTTCTTAAAATTATTCAAAAAACTTAAAGGATATTTTAAAGCAAAATACATTAAAAACAATAAATTGATTTTTATTATATATTGAAATTTTTGATAATTTGAAATTTTAAAAATTTATTTAAAACTAGATTATTTAGCATGGAATGACTAATTTAATTACTTTTATTATATTTTTATCATAAATGCAGTGAAAATGTTTTCTATTTTGGAAAAAAAAAAAAAAAACATTTATTTGGTAACAGTTATCATTTAAAAAAAATTTTTTTTGCAAATTTACATTAACTGTTTTATGTAATTTTTACTTTCAGCCTAAGAAGTTTTAGCTCTCACAAAGATTTGTATGAGATATACTATCTTATCCAGGCAAGCATTGACGCAATTTCAAAATTTTTAATTTGAAGAATCTTATCAAATATGTATATTTTATACTATAACAATGGAAGAGCTCTGACGGGCAAATTTTTTTAGTCAAGGGCAAAAAATCGAGAAAAAATATTGGTGGGCTAGGTAGAAACTTCTAAAACAAAAAAACAATTTACAAGTTTTAATTTAAATATTTAATGAGATTAATGAAACTGAGATTTCATTTTTAAAAGTTCCTTATAATAAGGTTCGAAGTGACATGTACTTATTTTAAGGAACGAGGTTTGTCTGTTAGTCTACTTCTGAAATGATTTTTTCAAAGGTTCATAGTTGAAAACACTTGTTCACATGTATTAGATTAAGCAAACATAGCACTGATTTTCTGGGCATGAAATATTAAATTTTGGAGACTAGCTTTTGGTAATGATTTGTAAAACTCAAACTTTGGCATATTTAGAAACTGTTTCAGATGATTGCCAGGTTGCAACTCAATTAATTCAAAGCTGTAAATCCGACCTCACTGTTTCACAATTTATGTTGAAAGGCGTGGTAAAAATATCTAATTTTGTTTTAATGGCTCTGAAATCTTGAAATCTGAGTTCAAACTCAAAATAGAGTTTTTTCAAGCTATCCTCATTAATCTTAAGCTTTTCCTTATTTACTGAGGGTATTGAATTAACTTCGAGAAATGAGACAAGTTCAGGGGCGCCCATATGTTTGAATTTAGGGGGGAGGGGGGCTCATGAAAGAAAACGACAAATAGCTTAATGGATTAAAAAATTAATGAGAGGAAATTTTATCTATTTAAATATTTTTAACTTAATTAGCTGAATAACTAATTAATTTAAATTATTTTAATTATACATGATTGATCAAATACATGTTTCATTACGCATATAATTTCTAGGGAGGGGCCCGGGCAGGCCCCTTCGGCCCTCCCCTATGGGCGACCATGGACAAGTTGTTCTTAGTTAGCTGCCCAGCGAACCATGTTGTTTGATCAGGGTCCAAATAATGTGGCATTTAAAAGATAGGCGGTTAAAAGTAAACCTAGGTGCTTGCCCATGGTTGGGTGATGTGCTATAACCATGGTCAAGTTTGAAAAATACAATTTCTGAACAAAATATTCAAACATTTATAGACTGGTTCAAAGCTTGTATGACTAGTGTGCCAGAAAAATAAAGAGCAGAGTGTGAAAAAGAATAAATAATGATCTTACCAATAATGGCTCTTTCTTCTCAAGGTGATCAAAATATGTTGCAGTGCTGAAATGAGAATGAAATTAATTTAGTACTGAAATAAACAAAATTGTGAGAGGTGCAGTCAGTACAGTTAGCATGTAGAACACATTGTACATGTTTTTACAACAAGTATAACCTTAAAACAAAAAAAAAAAAAAAGATTATACACGTAAGAAACTTTTAATTTGTAACTTTGATTTTTTTTATTATTTTCTTTTATATGTTTATGCATAAAAAAAAAAATAAAAAAAACTGAGAGAGATCCATAAAATTTCCACAAGCCACAATTACATTAAATAAAATTTACAGTAAGTTAAGTTTGAATGGAACAGATGAAGTAAGAATTTAGAGTTTGAATATGTAATAAGATGACTTTCTTATAGTATTCCAAGAAATTATAGCCTTATTTAGTGTTTTAAATCAATTATGTAAATTAAAGATAACTTTGGCTTATTATTCAAATCAGAAGGTGATAAAAATTTTCTTCTAATTATTTTGCACTTAAATCTATATTTATTATACATTTACATTACAATCTATATTTATTATTATACATTTATTTATTGATCAGAAAAAACAAATTTAAAAAAATACCCTCACTTGTAGTTGAATGTAAATTTTACTGCATATATATATATATATATATATATATATATATATATATATATATATATATACACACAGGGTGATTCTAAAAAGATGGGCAAACTTTTAGGAAGTGATAGTACACAGTCAAGCAAACAATTTTTATCAAAGAATGCATGGTCGAAAACAAAACGCAAAGGTGCTGACACATTTGGAAAGTTGTTTGATGCAAACGTGAAAGCTCCATTCCTGTTGGGAGTTACTGTGCTGTGTTACTTGTCGCCAAGCTTTCGGCCGCTGCACTGAAAGTTCGTGATATACCTGGTGTGTTTCAGAATGTTAGCCTATCTTTCCTCGCCGTTCCATAGGATTGCGTGCATAGCCGCTGCCGGTCACTGTTTCGAACACTTATTGTAATCACATGACATTAAATTTGCTTTTATAACTTAACTTCATCGTTCTTTGTGTGTTTTTGCCTCATATAAGAATATAAATTTTGACGCCCTCTAGCGGTTTTGCGTTTTGTTTTCGACCATGCATTCTTTGATAAAAATTGTTTGCTTGGGTGTGTACAATCACTTCCTAAAATTTTGCCCATCTTTTTAGAATCACCCTGTATATATATATATATATATATGTCTGTAAAAAGTAATCCACCAGTCTTTACAATAACAAACCTTTTTCGAAAAATTAAAAAAAAAAAAAAAAAACACTGCTATTTATGAGTAATAATGTAACTAAAAAAAAAATTATCAGTACCAAAAACTGACTAAATGTCTATTAAACTATTATAATGGACATCTCAACTCTATAGCCTAATTTTTAACAATTTAGTTTAAGTATTTTAATTTGTAGCGAATTTTGCACTACATAGCTTGATATTTTTTTAAAAATATATATAGATTGCCAATTTACATTTAATCGCAACCAGGATCATACGATGTAAGCAGTGGCTTTCTAAGGCTAAAGCGGGCCCTAGGCAACATTGTAATTTCGGGCCTATTCTTCAGTCATGACACATACTTTGCGTTTGATAGTTTGGTTTTAAAACATATAGTATGTAGTTCTATTTAGTTATCGGATTCCAAGAAAAAAAATAGTATACGTGTTTTTGAATTTATTGTTAATAGTTTTATATCCCTCAAGATCATTTTTTAATGTTGCTAATTAAAGAATCGCATACAACAAAAAAAAATATTAACTTGAAAATGTTCTTTGCCACTGAATTTAATTTCATGTTCTGGAATTTCATCATGAAATAGTTTTCGTATTTTCTGCCGTTTTTTATCAATAGTATATGCAATATCTTTAACTTTTTCTAAATTGTCAAAATCATCTCTAACAGTTTGTATGAAATCTATCAATGAATCATGTATTAAAACTGCTGTATTTAGGGATTCGTCTTATTGTTGAAGAGTCTTGTTTGAAGCATCTATTCTCTCTAAAATCTTTTCCCATATAGTAAGTAACAGTACATACTCAAATGTATCAAGTTTTTTATGTAAATCGGCAGCTTCAGCCCTTGTTAATGGTTTTTCATCTTTGTTTAAGGAAAAATAACGTAAACAATGTTTAATTTCTTCATTGGTGTCACAAATAGGTTTAATACTCAAGTGTTTGCTCTTACAAAATTTTTGTAATGCATTCGACCTATGTGTAGAACTTGAAAAAAATATGTACAATTTCTGAACGATATTGAAAAAAGTCGTCATTTCCATGCAACTTTTGGTAGCAGCGTTTCCAATTAAATTTAATGAATGATTTGCGCATGGTATAAAATGGACAGAAAAAATATGTTTTTTTTTTCTGGATTGGAGTCCCTTATATTTACCTGACATATTAGACGCATTATCATAACTCTGTCCTCGACAGTTAGTGATGTCTAAGTCTATATTATTTAAAAATTCTAAAATAACTTCCTCCAAGTTTTCACCAGTATGAGAATATATAGGCAGAAATCCCGAAAATCGTTCTTTAATACCACTTGGAAGAACATTGCGAATAATGAAGGTCACCTGATCTAAGTCAGATATATCAGTTGTTGAATCAATAATAAGCACGGGAACGCTCGTCCACACTTGTCGACTTTATCAATCAACGAACCAACATAATTTGGATACATTTCAGCAATAATTATGAATATCACGTTTTTCTGTTAAATAAAAATACAAATTAATTATAAAAATTAAAAACCTAATTTTCGGGCTCCAAAGATTACGGACCCTAGGCACGTGTCTAGGTTGTCTAAGCCTTATTAATCGCCCCTGGATGTGAGTCATGACTTCCACTTTTTAAATTTTTTAAAAATAAATAATATTACCTACCATGAGGCTATAATTTCAGGGAAGAAATATTTTTTTTCTTTTTTTTTTCCTACACTTTTAGTTCTTTTGCATCAATTATTTTATTACTATTATATCTAGAACATACCAGCATTATTTCTAAATTTGATGGAGCTGACTTAAAAGCCACATGCTGCTACACTATACAAAACTTAAACAGCCATTTAAACCAACTTTGATCAAAAATTAAAACAAAAAACCAAAAAAAAGAAGGAAAGACACTTAAGATGTCTTTTGGTGGTTGGAATCCAAAGATAAAAAAATTTATTTGCTTAAAGATAAGTAGTGGAATGCATATGATTTATATTAGCATTACTGAGCATCAATTACAAAGTATTTAACAAAAAACACATCCTACTTTAAAACCAATCCAAATAGAAATCCATTGGGTGAAACTCCTAAACCTTTAATCATATTATTCTTCAAATCCAGATCAACAGATATCTTTTCATGCTGAAACTTTATTTCTAAATAATATACAAAACCTTTTTAAGTATGCAAAAACTACTGCAAATAAATATTTTATACATATGGCTTATTAGCTTGTACAGCGCGCAAAAGTACCACCCTGAATAAATTTGGATCTTCAGGTTTTAAGACTCAATCTTAATGGTTCAAGGGGGTGACCTCAAATATGCTAATTAATCCGTGCAGACAATATTTTAAACTCTGAAATCAAACAAAAACGTACCTTCTCTGAATTAACATACCTTTTAATTTGACAGATTCACATTTTTGTCCCCATAGTTTGATCTGGAGAGCGATCCAAAGTTTGGGCCCATTAATGTTAATTTTACTTTTTTAGTTTTTCGATGTATTTTATACGTACGTCTTTTTTAAAATTCGATTTCTCAGGAACTATTCAACCGAATTTGCTTAAATTTTGTATTTTGCCATGCAAATTTACATACTTCAAAATTATGTAAAAAACGGTATACCTCACAATTCAAATTTTTTTAGATATTTATTTAATAAAATAATAAAAAATAATAAATATTTACTAAAATATAATTTTTACATGGAATTTTCTTCAGAAAAACGAACTTCATAATTGTGTGAAAAAATGTTTCAATTCGTTTAAAAAGCTATTGAGATATGGTGAAATACGCAAAAAGTAAAATTTACATTATGGGGTTCCTGAACTTTGTACCTGAACTTCTGACCAAACTATGGGAACCATATTTCCCAGATTGCAGCTACCCTATATATTTTGGTATCAGAAATCCAAATGAAAAAGATATGTTTGTTGGGAAAAAGATATGTTTATTCGGAGAAAGTGCGTTTTTATGTCTGATTTCGTAACTTAAACTACGTCTGCACAAAGTAATTAACATATTTGAGGTCACCCTTATGAGCCATTAAGATTGAGTCCTCTTGAAGATCTGATCATTAGATCAAAAGTTATTCAGGGTGGTCTGTTTATTTTTTTGCACACTGTACAATATACATGTATACATTTTACTAGTTTATAAACAGAACATATAAATAAAGACAATTAGCTTGTTCTGCGTGACCACAAACACTCAGGGGAAAAAAATATTCCCTGACTTTCCCATACTAATTTTATCAATTTCTTTTTTGTAACTTCTGGCCTAATTTTTATAATTAATATTTCAGTTACGTTTTAAAACATAATTAAGGCATAACTGAAGAGGCCCCTTGCCATCAAACTAACAGTGGGAGGTTTTCGTGGCTTTCCTCTCCATGTAACGCAAATTCGGGTTAGTTCCATCAAAAAGTCCTCCACGAAGGCAAATTTCTCCCAAAACTTGATACAGGAGTTCTCTTGTCTTCTGGATTGGGTTCAAAATTACAAGGCTATGGAGTTGAACATTGGTAGTGTAAACCCAAAATTGAGTTTTTGTTCAACTACAGTTATAAAATATAAAATAAACAAACCTACTATTGGATTTGTAAAATGAAAAAAAGTTTTTTAAATTATTACAAGACCAATTTTTTTTTGGAAAAACTATTGAACTTTTAAGTACCCCAAACTCAAATTAATTCATTTTTCCTAACTTTTGGGGTATTTTAGTTGAATTTTCAGACTTTTCTCTGATTTTTCCAGATTGATAAAATTCTCTGTTCTGTGCCACTAGTTCTTAAAAAGCTTGCTTTTTGGCTAATATGGTGACCTCCTAAAATGGTGACCCTAACAGAGTTTTCAACATATCTGCTCTGATGCTATACCTGATGCCATATCTGCTGCTATACCTGAATGACGAATGTCAATATACCAGTGGGCAATGGGAAAAAAAAGTTACATTTATAATTAGCTTTATGCAAAATTGCTTAAAATCAGTGAAAATCAAATCAGTGACTAATTTTTAGTGAAAATAATTTCACTAAAATAATTTTTAAGCAGTTTAGAAGTGAGTGAATAGTTTTTAAGCAATTACTTAAATGCAGGTAACACTTGTAATAACAGAACTTCATAAAGGTTTTTTAAACATTAAACCAACTATTTATTCAAAATTTCTTTATAAAATTCAGAGTCTTTTTAAATCAGTGTTCATAATAAACTAGTTTAACTGGTCTAAAGAAATATGTCATTTTTCCATTTCGTCGCACAAGTAGATTCAGCTATTTAAATATTTATTTTTTATTTTAATAACTAGAGGTCACCAAAAAAAAAAAAAAAAAGAATATTTAAAAAAAAAAAAAAAGTTTATTCATTCAAAAAAACAGTTTATTCATTTGCTACTAACAACTTTTGTGGCTTTCTTGCCTGTGCCACCTAAATGGAAAAGCACCTTAAATATTAATAAAAAATAGTTACCATCATTTCCTAATGAAACTTTAATTTCTATTACAAGACCTTCCATTGTTGTGATAAGTACTCTGTACTGAGGCATTGCATTATCTATCACAGTCATTCCTAAAAATTGGTCAAAAACATTACAAACAGAATATCTGAAAAATACAGTATTTACATTTCCCCCAATTTTTTACCAAAATTTTAATACCCTGACTTGTTTTAGCTTTAAAGTCATTTTTAGACTTGCAAATAAAATTAAAGTCAAATCTATTAAGGTTCTACTAAA
Organism: Parasteatoda lunata; assembly: GCA_949128135.1. Taxonomy (NCBI): domain Eukaryota; kingdom Metazoa; phylum Arthropoda; class Arachnida; order Araneae; family Theridiidae; genus Parasteatoda; species Parasteatoda lunata. Next base: position 9,675,069 of record OX421972.1, read on the forward strand.
TTCCATCTAAAAGTGCCCCATTAAGACTAATTTATTTTAATGCTCGATCCAAGAGTTCCCTTGTCTTCTGGTTAAAAATTACAAAGCTACAGGGAAAACCGACAGCTGTAAACTCAAAATTGGATCAGCCGTTCAACACCGATTATAAAATAAAATTAGAGAAATGTTTTATCATTAATAATCTTAAGTTAGGTCTATTTCTGACATTTGCACTGCTAGAACTGTATCTAGTATAATTATAAAATTGTTTTTGGTGCATATACATAAGCTTAAAATGAATAAAATAAGCAGAATAAAACTAAACTCTTTAAAATGAAAACTAAAATGAACTGATATAAGCATTGAAAATTAAACATATTTCTTTATTAATGAGTTTAGTTATTTTATTTTGATTTGAAAGTACTAATGCAATTTTTTATAAATTTATGTTTTTATCTATATATGTATATAAATGAATGTGTGTATGTATGTCCTTTATAGACTCCTAAACCATCAAACAGAAAGCGATGAAATTTGCCATACAGATAGTTTCAAGCACGCGGAAGGTCACTGTCAACATTAGAACATTCTGCGACAAATCGTTCTTGCAGGATGAGCAAAAAACGAAATGGAATTTTCTGATTGGTTAAGCGTTAGCCATTGTTTTAAATTTAGCGATTCTATTTTTCACATATTTAAAAGATAACATCAGTGATAATTGCTAGTATATAGCTCTGTTTGAACAAAAAATAGTTTATTGCACACATTTAAATATTTAATTATTTTATATTCGTTATGTCAGATGAATTCAATGAACATTACGAAGTAGCACCATCAAATTTATACTACGCGATTTTATTTTATTTATATTAATTCCTTTAAAAGTGTTGCTAAAAAAATACTTATTTGAAATCAACGGTAATGAAATAGAAAAATAAGTATTTATGTATTCAAAAGCGAAAATTCATGGGAAAGTGGGAATAAAAACTCAATGCCAATGAGGCTAAATTAAGCCAATGATGTTTAATTAATTAAGGTAATATATATACATTGAAATAAAAGAAATAAGCTATGTACTAGAAAGCAAAAATAAGGAGAAAAGCGTTTTGGGTAACTGTAAAAAATCTGCATATTATTATTGACACTAATGCTCAATTAATATTGATAATGTGCATTAATTGAAATAATATAAAATAAGCTATGTGCTAAAAAGCCAAGCCCATGGAAGAAAGATTAATGGGAAATTCGCTTAAGAAAACATTAAAATATCGCCATTCACAGGTGACGCTAAATTCATAAGTATCCCGGACAGTAATATGTACTACTGGTATTATGGTATTTGGCGATTTAGTTTTGATAAGAATTCTACAACAAGTTTTCCGTAGTTTCAGAATATACTTTTTTCCAGTGGTAGCTAAGATAGTGTATTAATATTTTAATGAATTAGAATAACTTTTTTCCATTACTACTTTTAATTATATTAACAGTAAATTAAAGGTCAGATAGATAAATGGTCATGCTCCAAAATTCTTATAAAGTTTTTTTTAAAAATTAATGCGGCTTTAGTTGGCGGCCACTGAAAAATACTGAATGCTCAATGGTACTGAATACTGAACTCAAATGGTGAAGGGTTATGTAATAAGTACCAAATATACTTATATAGGTACAAAATATATTGATATATTTGGTGAGTATTAAAACTGCACCAATCAGTTTTAATACCTATACTTAAGAATTAAGTGTTTTACACCCCCTTTGAAAGGGATATGTACCAGAGAAAATCACTTAATAGAGGTAAATTTTAACTATCATGAATCGGTCGTGCTAAAATCGTGCTTACTTCAATAACGTAAAGCCACCGTAAATGGTAACAAATAATATTAAATTTAAAAAAAATAAAAAATTCTTTTAGTTATTTTAATTGAAAAACTTAGTCGATGAAGCAGGTAAGTGACATTTTCAGAATGAAAAAAAAGTTGTATCGGAACTATTTTATTACCAATTTATTAGGCTAATAATTCTTCGTTTTATTAGGCTAATAATTCTTCGTTTCCTAATTTTACATAAAACCTAACTACCTAAAAAAAAAATCCTTATAGCCTAATTTGAAATAAAAAATCATACTAGCATACTAAAAATTTATGTTATTAGTTGTGTTAAGATTTAAAGAAAGGCAAAACCAGTGACTCATTCATTCCCCTAAAAATGTCACTACACTAAAAATGTCAATCATCATTTTTTTTTTTTTCATTGCCATACTACATTTCATAGAATCAACCAGAATATTACATAAATAATAGGTAATTTTGTGGAAAATATAATTAGAGGTTCCAAAAATCATGACTGGTTAAAAAAAAGTCACAACTTAGGGAACCCTTTTAACTCTTCCACAAATTTCGGAGCCGTTCTGCAAGGCCACTGTGATTTTTTTAAAAGTAGAATTTAATTTTGTTTTTAGAATAAATTGTTAAATTTTGGTTTATCCAAGTCATTAAAATAAATTCAACTTCCTTAGGAGATACATTGCTTGAATTATTACTTTTAGTTGCAGTTTATTGTATAATACATATAACTAGCACTTATCCATATCAATTATAATATATTTCTATTGTTAACAATATGCTAAAACATAAATCAAAATTTAAAACTGCATATAGATACTTTTTTGATGCTTTCTTTTGATATTGTCAATAATACAAGGCCTTTAATACAAGATATATTTCTTGTTTAGAGAATAATAAGTAAGAAAATTACCTGTGATTGGTAGCCTATGAAGACCATAGGAATGTCCTACATTTTTAATGACTATAGAAGAATCTAATTGAATAATTTCACATCCCACAAGAGCATTCATTTTAGCTGCAATAATCACATATTTTTTCAAAGCAATCTGAAAGAATGATTTACATTTATTGCAATTAAATATTAATCACCAAGGCTAGGATGTTGATACTAAATGTATTTTTTCTTTGCATATTTGGTTGTTTTTTCTCTTTAGATAGCATAATTTATGTTTCTTTTTTTTTCCTTCCTCTTTTTAAACTTTTTCCCCCTTTTAATAATTTTCTTATGAATTTTAAATGATATTTTTCATTTTAAATGCAATTTGCCCGTGAATTAATGTTTTCTATAGTTAATAGCATAAATTTTCTATTTTAAATATACTCAGATAACCACTCTTGATGGGAAACAGAGTTTTTCAAGATATGAAGAATTTGCTTTTGGATAACAGACATTTTTTCAATTTGAAGAATATCAAAACCGATTTGATGATACAATGCTATTCTAATGTTTTTTAGGATTGTAACTGAAATTAAAAAAATTCCTATTTATCTTTATGAGATATTTATTTATATTTTACTCATAAATTACATACTTATTTTAATTATTATTCATTTTGCTTAAAAAAGCTAAGATAAACTGTTTTTTGAAAATTTTTAAGGACATTATTTTAATGTCATTTTTTATACATATTTAGAGTTTTTTTTTTTTTTTTACATCTATAAAACATATTTTTTAAGGAATTTTCAGGTCATCAACATCCTTGCGCTGTTAATCATTAGTTAGAAACAATAAAGATGAAATGAAAAATTACTTTCAAAACAGAAATGTGATCAACAGAAATGCTGTCTTCTTCATCCCATACTTTACACATTTGTTTAAGTGCAATCTTTGGCTCTTGGTTCTCATCAAACCGAACACTCACAGGTATAAAAGCTAATATTCCTTTCAAACTTCCACACATAATAAAACCTGAAAATTAATAAAACATTTTTTAAGTTACAGTGCAGTAAAATGAATTCTTAGAATAATTATTGATTTAATGATTTTCACTAACAAGAATTCAATCACTTAAAGATGTAACTTTAAATATGCTAATTAATTCGTGTAGACGATATCTTTATGTTACGGAATCAGATATGGCAAAATACACAAAAAATGAAATTAATATTAAGGGATCTAAACTTCCGACTTCTCTCCTGACTTAACTATTGGTACCATATATTTCAGATTGCGGCTATCCCACCCCTCTATTTTGTGAGTAAAAAATCTGAGTTTGTTAAGAAAAAAAAGGTTGTTTATTAAGAAAAAATACATATTAGTGTCTGATTACATAACTTAAAGTTTTATCATCTCTAATTAATTAGCCTATAGAAAGTTAGGTGCCAAACCATCAAGATTGACTCTCAGTATGTAAAAATCCAATCATTAAATCAAAAGTTATTCTAAATTTTCCTCTTTTTTTTTTCCTTGCACATTGTACAAAGTCAAAGTTGAATTAAAAAATAAACTATATGATGAAGATTGATCAGCAGCAGGGTAGAAAAGTTTTTGAAGAATGGCAGTTTTTACCTAAATTGTCACTTTAAAAATCCTATGTCAAAAATAAGCATTAAAACACTTAATGTTATATTTTTACTATATTGTATACAATAATATTGTCCAAAATTTATATATATATTTGGGTAAAACATGATCAATTTTTCTTCGAAAATTTGTTGGTTTTTTAAAATAAAATCTTTTAGTGAAATCAGATTTGTTATTCACAAAATATTACAATTCAAAAACTATAATTTATGCATAAGGAATGAGACAATTTGTTATATTAATGCTAGCATATATTTTATTGGTTTACAACTATGTTTAAAATAGTTTAGTCAATATTTTGAACCACTGCAAACTTTTAACTAAACATTTCTTTTAATTATTTTTCAAAAGGGAGAATACATCTTGAGACATCCTACAATTAAATATTTACATTCATAATTTTGTAGCTTATTTTATGTAATATGATGATAAAATTTGATAAAATATCTGCATAACACATAATTTTCTTTCTTTCGCAGTTCAATGAAATAACAATCAAGTCATTTTTTAAAAGTAGCCAACACTGCTTAGTAGCTTAACCCACTGGCGGTTAAGGAAATGGGCGAAATTGGGAGAAAGTTTCTCCCCTACACACAGTTCCCCTATCTATTAACATTGGAAAACCGGTTTTGCTATGCAGTGAAGACTGCAGGTTAAAATACGACTTTCTACGTGCAGAACCGTCAGTGGGTTAAATGATATTAATAGCTTAGGTGATAACTTTCTTAACCAGATATCAGGAATTAGAAGTACAATAATACATAAAAAGTTATTAAAATTGAAATTAATACAATTTTAAGGTGTTATTATAACTATATAATTCGACAGAAGCATACGCCAAATATTAATGATATCATGCATAAATTTATTTACTCTTACTCGCTATAAAAATGTAATTCAAAGGAATTTACTATTACTAAATACAGTATACTCTTGATATTTCAAAAACCCTGTTATATCAAAAAAATATTTCTCTCCTTACCATTATCCACCTTATATTTATTTGAGCTCCTATGTCTCTTCTCAGATCCTTACTATGTATGAAATTTGAAAAAAAAAAATTTTTTGGAAAAATCGCAATGTAAGCTTATTTGTACACTTCTTTTCTAATTAATGCATTATTGCTTTTGTCTTTCTTTTAAAATAAAATTATGATTGTGTATTTTGATTTATAATCAACTATCATTACATACATACATTACACAGTAGTTATTCTTATGTTTCATGACTCTACTTTTTAGAGTAACATTTTAGAATATATATTTTTCTACTTTTTAGACCATTTTAAATTTTTATTTGTTATCTCAAAAACTCGCTATCTCGAAAATTTTTTAATGTCTCCTTAACTTTGAGAAATCAATTCTAAATCTGCATAAAATTATCTTTTTTCCAATATTCAGTACTCATAATTCTTAAAAGTTAAGGTAAGAAAAAACATGTATTTTTAACTGATTACTACAAAAACTCTCAAAAAACCTGATAATTATTACCGTAATAACATTGTAATTTTAACAACAAAATCATAATAATTATGGATAAATCTTAAGATTTATACAATTAAAAAAAAGAAACAAATAGGTGACTGAACGACTGGGAGGAAAAATTAAATGAGATGCAAAATATAAATAAATTACTCAACACTTATAATAATAGACTACAATAAATTATAAATAATAGATGTTAAACATTAAAAGAAATCAAACAGCTTATGATTGGGCTTACCTCCAGTGGGGCTTGTCTGCTGCCAACAAATAGTCGTTATTTGTCCTAAACCAGTGTCCCAATCATGAGCTACAGTAACTCTGAAAGTTTTAAAATGTTTATATGGGGGCTTCATTGAGATGACATAATCTAATTTTAGAATTAATTTTAATATATCTTGTAATCGTAAAACAGTTTCAGGTTCAATTAAAAGTTACTCAAGTTGAAAATAATAACAAAAATTATTGTTATTACTATTACACCACCAGAATCATTTTCTAACAAATATTTTTGAATAACATATAGATTTCACAGGATATTCACCACTCAGACAGTTTAAAATTGTATATTTTTGAAAACTGTCTGATTGAATAGGAAACTAGCATTCATGGAATAGTAAAAATAGCCTTACTTTCAAAAATATTTATTAATACAATCCGTAAGTATAACCTCAAATTATAGCAACTCTTTCATTACAATGACAGGCTTGTTTACTATTCTATCAATGCAATGTTATTTAAAAGGCAATGTTCACACAAAAATCATTCATTTTAATATAGCACCTGAAATTTATTTTTTTCATTCTCGGATATATCACTTAATAATTAAGTGTCAAAAATTTTCATACTTTTAAATAAAAATGCTTCCATTGATTATAAGCAGTTTTATTTAGCAAAGCTTTTAAAGAAATTATTTAAATCGTTATTTCCTTTGATGTTATCATTCATTAAATGTGGAACATCATTAATTTCCTTTGAATAAACTAAGATTTATAAGACACTCAACATTCTTATTTTAAACGGCTCTAAGTTTAAAAAGTCTAACGGATCTAAGTTTAAAAAGTTCACATTGATAATAGAAAGTGTATGTAGCATTGCCATGCACAATTTGGCATAGAATCTGATATGCATTGATTATGCTACAAAGATGCATTCTAAATTTTTTAAAAAAAAATTATTTATTTAATTGGTTTTTTTTTTTTTTTTGAAACATAGAATAAATTTAACAATAATTTTCTTTTTTAAATATTTCTTAAATTTTTGTTGTTTGAGTTAATAAATGGTCTTAGTATTTATCAGGTTGTATGTTATTTATTGAAAATGGTTGCTTGGAACTGTATCATTACTTAAAATGTAGTTTTCACGCATTATTTTAAATGATACATTTTCATATACTAAAATTAAAAAACATGTTACTTTGATATCAAATTTTCAGAAATTTCTAAACTCTAATTTGTAAGTATTGTTTTATCAAAATTAGTTTAGCACTTTTTTACTATGAGAAAACAATTTAGGCAATAGCTTGTACTCACAATAAATCAACCTCACATTTTAAAATCCCATATCAAGCTGACACTTAGAAAACAAGAGAATATTCAGAGTTACTCTTATTTAATATGGATAAAGCTGAAAATTTCTTTCATTTATTCTACCACCTCCATATCATCTTCAGCCTTTAGATTTTACTCAGAACAGTTGTGCTGTGACCAAGCTCTATGCATTATGACTTCGCACCATTTTGGTTATGGAGGCAAATGGAAGTTCTAAAGTAACCACAAGCTAGATCATGTATCTGATGATGATAATGCAGAGTTTATTGATAGGCTAAAACCAAAACTCTATGTGAATTAGACAATGAACGAAATTGACAAAGACATAGCCAAGTATGAGAAAAGGAAGAGGAAATTAAAAAAGTGGCATCAAAAAGCAGAAGAAGAAAAATTTGGTGGCTACTGAATTTAAAATTACTACAGATTACGAGTCTTCAAGTTCTCCTCCTATGAGACTACCAATTCAAAGGGGAAATTGTTCCCGACTCCCATCCATTGATGGAATCCTCAGCAGCTGCCACCAATCCTGAGCAGCCTACTTCAAAGCCTAAAAGAAGACATTTGAAATTCATCTTTAAAGGATTACCAGTCGACTCTGTATGAAAACGGCAACTACTGCTGAAATATTGTACAGTTTACGAAGCGATTCAGCAAGTTTAACAAGTTACCTATTTCCTAGTTATCTTCGAAAACACAAAGTCACATCCTGAGATTCACAGAGCCAACAATACCAAGGACTATGTCGCAGCAGAGAAGTACCGGGATACCAATGCTAGAGGTGCCAGCTGTTCGACCTTGCTTGATCAACTTGCAATGGGTAATCACGTTGCCTGAAATAAGCTAGGTTACATCCTTTATCTCTGTGACAATGACAAATCAACTCCAGTAAATCACATATCGCAGATATCACTGGCTATGTTTATAAAAAATCTTTCAATTCAAGGAGGAAATCCTGACCTTCACAGAACAAGGCTTCACAGCTTACTAGGACTCTTCAAAATCTAAAGATATTTTTTTCTGACAATGAAGTTATTCAGCTTGTGGGAGCATAGCTTTCATGAAAATGTTTCAGTAAATCAAGTCCAGATTATTAAGTTTTTTTTTTGGCTAATTATCTTTAGATAATTAGCACTTGAACTATTAACATCTCCTCAGTGCAAACAACAAAATCAGCATCATTTAAGAGGGTGAGCCTTTATTAGGCTAGGTACCTCAGAACCATTTCTAGTTTTACCATTTCATTTACTAGACTTTTTACAAAAAAAAAAAAAAAAAACTTTTTTTTAAAACTGATTTGAACATGATTTCATAGTAAAAATTTACGGTTTCTTTGCGGTTCTTTTTCATTAGGTGAGTGGACATAGTTTAATTGAGTAGACCCAGTTTAAACTTTTTCTTATAGTTGTTATAATTAGTAGGGTTAATCGTATAGTAGTGATCAATCATAAATATTATCAATTTAATTCATTAGAGAAAAATATAAAAACATTTTAGTTACACTCTTCCATCATTAGGTGATACTCTCCAAAACTGAATGTGTCCACTTTTCATAGCTACAATAAGGTAACAGTATTCACTGCAGTCACTAAGATTAGAAGATGGCAACCCAAACATACCAGTCCATATCATTTCTATAAAATAAAAAAAATTTTTAAAAAAAATAATAATATGGCATGCACAGCAAAACCATTAGTTCAAATGCAAATTAATTATAGTAATAATAATTTTATAATAATTTAGTAATATTAATTTGTGATTTAGTAATAATATCTAGTAATAAAAATTTAGTAATATAAGTAATAATAAATAATAATAAGTATAATAATAATTAATAATGGATTATAATAATTTAGTAGTAATAATAATTTTAATAATTTCGAGTTCACACAAATTACAAGATACAAATTTAATTCCTTGAAAAAAAATTCTCTTGTAATTAACTCCTAACTAATTAAAATTTTTGAAAATAAATTTTTACATGTACTAAAAACTAGACCCAACAAAATTGGATGTGATAGTTCAATTTTAAAAATCAAAATATAAAAATTCTAAAAATTGTCAGAATTCCCACATTTTTCAACTTTTTCATGTCAATTCTGTTTACCCCAATATTAATTTCAACAGATTGAAAATATTAAGATAACCGTCACTGTTTTAATTTTCATTTTTGCTTCATGATTTTTAGTTTAAAAGGTTTTATCTTTTGAAATGATTCAGTAACTAATACAAAATGTATTTAAAAATAAGTCCTTATTATTTTGTTTTGAATGTTAAATGTCCAAAAAAGAAAAAAATTATAATAATAATAAAATAAGATACAATACTGGAAAATGTTCAAAACATCAAGTGAAAATTTGCAATAAGAATGTTTGAACACCTTCTTAATAAAAAATTATCAATTAATAGCTAATATAAAACTTATTTTTCAACAATTTCATGTCAAAAACATTGTGATAGTTCATTCAAATAATTAGACCCTATGATTTATCATATATATTTATAAATATTGAAACAGACATACAGTTTTGTAGATAATTACTTAACTACTACCACCAGATACTAATCTTTTCCCTTCTCTTCTAACTTAATATTGTCCTACTTTTATGTATCTAATTTGAAGTTTCAGAAAGAGGCGCAAAGCACAGCTGCAGAACATCATGATTCTCCTGCTAATAGTTTGTGCAAAGAAAAATCACATTAGTTTTAAAAACATTCGTCAGTCAATTTTTCATATCAGAATAGCTCCAAAGATCTCTCTAAAAAAGTGCAAAACTTCAAATTTTTTTTAATTAGATAGTTGTTCCCTTATGAGAATGAACAGCAAAACTTTCTGAAATGGCGGTAAATTTTTCTTATTATATATAGAGAATAATTAGGAAGTTGAATAGGAAAATAATTTCTGAAATAACAAAGTATAGCTTTCAAAAAATTTTGTAAAAATATTACTTACAAAGATTTTACATTAGCAACGCAATCTGACTTAATAGCATTAAAAAAATAACACATGTATGTATATTTTTACTTTTAATGGCCAATATACAACTAACTGCACAGAGAGCTATAGCTTCAGCAATATTTTTCTTATTATATAGAATGATTTTTCTAAGAAAGTTAAATAGAAAAATAATTTATACAATAACAAAGTATGGCTTTCAAAATTATTTTGCAAAAATATTACTTATACAGATTTCACATAAGCAATGCAATCTGACTTAATAGTATCCAAATAAAATAACAGACATAGGTAAATTTTTTACTTTTAATGGCAAATATAGAATTGTATGGAGAGCTATAGCTTAAGTAAATATTTAAGTAATTTTTTTTGGCAAAAGTAATAATTCAAACAAAGCATCTTTCCCTCCAAGAGAAGTTGAATTTAATTTACTATGCAAAAGCTAAAATTTATTATAATTAGCACAAACATTTACTTATAAAAAGAATAAGAATTAGAACCCTATTTAAATAAACAATGAGATTTAGAAAAAAAAATTTAATATAACAAAAAATTATAAAAAATAATTATGCATCGTACCAATGGGAGCCATTCTATAAATCTCTTCTCTGAGTGCATCGATGGTTGATGTGTCCGAAATATTAAGAGTTTTAAGAAAAGAATTGGAGTATCCAGCTTCTTCTTTTATAGTAGGTTCATAATCTTCCTCAGAGCTATCGCGGTGCTTTCTTTTCGTTCTGGGAGTTCGTTTAAAATGTTTTGTTCTTTTGCCCTTTTTTGGCAATTTTTCTTCATTTTTTCTTTCTTCAGAACTTGGACTATTATTCCTCTTTATTATTTCAGTTATGTCACAAATCACTTTCCATTCTTTGTCTATCTCTTCATAAAGCTCAAGTCTGTGATCCATAGTCAAAGTAGCTAATAAACACCTAAATTGTTATGGAATTTAAAAAATTATGAAAACAATAAAAATAAGCAGAAAAAGAAAACTATGTCAGTATAGCTTCAAGCAAAAAAAAATTTTATCCTTAAAAACAGATGGAAAAAACAGAAATATATTTAAAAAAAAAATTAAAAAAAACAATTAAAAATGGAAGCTAATAAACGAATAATGCTATATCACTGAAAATTATCTGCCTTTTTTTTTAAAGAGAACAAGAGGTTCCGCTCACTTGCCCCATGCTGGGTTTTCATTCATCATTTTTTTTTAAAAAGTTGAGAAAAGATTGGAAAAGATTTAGTTATTAATAGTTGTTTAGTAAATAATTATTATAATTTATGCAAGAATATTTTGTTAATATGTTAATCATAAAAAAATGAACAATTACCTAGATTTGAAAAGGAATCAACAGTACGTGAAAAAATACTCAAATTTAAAAATACGTCATGATCGACACACTAAGAGGTAATAAATGGGAAATAATTTTACTTGTTAACAATATATATAATGATAGTCTTACATTACAGTTCAAATTGGAAACAATTTTCCTTTTTTGACTATTGAGTTATTTATATTTTAAAAAATTTCAATGTTCCGCATGTGGTTGAAAAATACTCATTATTTAAAGAAAAATAAGTAAAAAAATAGCGGAAAAAACATTAAAAATATAAATAACTTTTGAGAAAATTGAAATTTAAAAAAAAAAAAAACTCACTTTGAGTTCATAAACAAAAATACACATTCAGTACATCAAATTTCAACTCTGCAGTTGCATTTCTGTAGTCTGCAGAGTGACCTGAATGGTATTTTTCCCCCACATGTTTAATAGTTAATTAATCTCAAACTAAAATTATTGAATGTTAATTTTTTTTTAATCTATTGTACTCCTTGTACTTTACACATCCTAGTAATTTCAAGTTTTTAAAGCTTTTGCGCTACAAAACGCAATGTAGAGTTCAACATCGAAAATAGTGGCCAGTGGCAGGAGCCTATGATATTTAATATAGAGCTATGTTTCAGAGGTAAAATAGTATGCTATATAGTAGTAAAATAATATGTAAGTTGAAGGTTCTCTTTAAATACTTTAATTGAACCTATTGCGTAGTATACTAACACCTTAATCAGATAAAAGTAACCAAATGTGCGAGAGCTGATAGATAAATCTTAGACTGCTCATCAACTGCCTTTTTTTAGTTTTTATCTCACATGATATTTATAATCTCTCTAAAAGCAGAGGAGCCAATTTTCTAAACTATCGATCTGTAATCATAAGTACAATCACAATAGCACAGATCAGGGGTCTGTCCAAACATTTTGTGAAAGGTCCGTTTTTGTAAAATTGTGAAAAAATTACTCATAATTTGTGAATATAAAATAAACGTTAAGTCAAATTCTTTCAACCAGGGTCCTGCTTTTGTGAATTTGTGCAAATAGGGTCCTGTTATTGCAAAAAACTTTTTCAATGAGTTTTTAAATTATGAAGAGATACAAGATCATGCTCAACACTGTAAAATTATAATTTAAAAAAATTAAATTTAAAAAAATAAACAGCAATTGCTGCTACTAAATTAGAGATGCAACATACAAATATTTGGTATTTAGCCTATACTGCTGAGCACAGAATATTCATTTCGGACGAATAAAGGAAGAAGCGTTTCCCCCACTCCCCTGGGAAGGGTTTATTCTATTAACAAAACAATAATGAAAATAAACAAATTTGTGAAGGGTCCGATTAAAAGATAAATTATTTTGTGAAGGGTCCGTTTTTAGGTTAAAATATTTTGTGAAGGGTCCGTTTTTAGGTTAAAATATTTTGTGAAGGGTCCGTTTTTATGCAAAGATATTTTGTGAAAGGTCCGTTAACGGACCCAAATTTCTTCTAAACAGACCCCTGCAGATATATATAGAGTTACTGTTAATGAAATTCAAGTTAGCACAAATTTAAGGTGCATATACTCAATTCTAAATAGAATATGAAAAAAATTATGCAAGAATTTACATTTAAATAAAAAATAGTAACAATTAAAGGCACTATATTAAAAATTATACAACACTGAAATTTTATATTTCATTATAAAATGATAAGATTAAATTTATTACTTGACATCAATCATATAATTTTTAGTTAAATTAGTCCTACAAACTTTTTGTCATCTTGCATTTGAACCACTAAAAATTTTTGCTCACTGCATTTCAGATTTATCTACACGCTCTTTTGCTTTTTTATATGGAGAGAAGATTAAGCTTCAGGATAGCTTGATGAAAGGAAGAAAAATCTGAAATCTTGGCTCATTTTTTTATTTCTTCTTTTTATTAAATCATTTTTGTTTTTTATTGTTTCTAAAATTGTTTAAAGAGTAGAAAAAAAGTGGTAAACAACAAAATTTCATAACTCTTGGTAGTTAAAGGGATTATTTTAAACAAATTATTAAAAGAGTTTTCAAATATTGAAATTTTTACTCTCAACCTCAAGACCATAATCTTAATTATGAAATCGCAGTAATTACGAAATCGTAATAGTTGGCAACGCTGAATAACATAAAAAATTTAATTGAACTTTATTTTTTGAACTTTTTTAATACGAACTTAACAGAGACCAAAAAATTTTTTCCGTTCAGAATTTTTTTAATTAAAATTCTACATGCATAGCTTGAATTAAAAACATAAATAACAACAACCGTATGTAGAAAACAGTTCGGCTCAAAATAAAAATGTGGCAAAGAATAACAGAATTTTACCTATTATTCCTTGCAGCTCCTCTTGGGGACCACCTCCCACAACGAAAGCTTCTAAATGGTTCAGCTCTTTCTGGTGGTTTAGGATACATTGTAGTGTCCATTAAGATATTGTGCAGGTTTTCTGAAGAGAAAAATATTAAATCACTGTTTAAAAAATTAATAGTCAATTGATACAGATAATTCACAAATTCTTCTTCGTTTTTTATTGGCATGACAGCCCCTTGTGGGCCAGAGCCTTCCTCCATTCTGCTCCTTTTTTTGCGATTGTTCTCCAGTTAGTAATTCTTAGGATTTTCCTCTTCCACACAGTCAAGCCATCTGGTCTTAGGCTTACCTCTAACTCTAGTTCCCATTAGTTCGTAATTAAAGATCTTAAATGTCAAGTAAGACAGGCGTGACCCGCAAGCTCTAAGATATTTATTTTGATATATTTGTTGATATCAGCTTTCTTGAATAGCCAATATAGCTCAAAATTACGTCGTAGTCTCCATAAGCCATCCACATTTATGGAATTCACAAATCAGAAACATAAAATAAAATATTTAATGAAAAAAAAAAAAAAACTTACAAAACCCAGTAACAAATAAAAAGATATCAAGGCTTAATCTAGATGCTGTACAAAACTTGAATATGATACTTCATTGTACGCAATATTCAAAAACCTGTCAACAGTTAAACTTTATTATTTTTCTTATTTCATACATCTTAACTAAAGTTAAAACTTCCTAGGCCTCCATGTCCCCATAACAAATCAATACCTCTGGGAGTACTGGATTGGAGATCGATCATTCTCTGATTCAGGTCAAAATTACGATATGTGGATGAATGAATGGATCCGCCCTATAAACGGGTGTGACGTATGTGTGGCTGAAGTCAGATTTTTGGCCAAAGGATTGCACCACTGAAATAATAAGAAATGCACACTCTGCCTTAAATCTGCTCGGTATACCCAAGCAGGCTAGCCCGTGTGGCAAGTGGCATCAGACACACAAAACTTCCTAGAACAAACATATTTACAGAAAATAAATTTTTTTAATAACAAACACTATAAGTACAGTGGGAAAAAAAATCTCCTTCAAAAATTTAGTAATTTTTGCAAAAACATACATGCAGAAAATAGATAAAATTATCATCATTTAAGGTTCATTATCATCATCAAGTTCATTATGATTCATCATTATCATTTAAATTCATTCATAAGCATAATGTAAACATTAATTTTTAAATTACACATAATAGTTAATCAATGTTTAAGAAAAGTGTTTATGAAACTCAATTTATCAGGAAATATTTAAATTAAAGAAACATCTAAATTTGTAAAATTTTTTCGTTTTATTTGCTTGATTTTTCATTAAGTAAAATTAATAAGCAATGCTGATTTAATTAATTGCATCTTAATCTCTCCTTCTGTTAATAAAAAATCTTTTTCTGAAAAAATAGAATTGAACAAAAGATTCAAATAATAATCATTATTATTCTTTAAATCAACTATTATAATTTTATTTTAAATTTTCTTTGTTTACAACTGTAAAAGTTAATATGGTTGCATGGAGAATTAAAATTTATAGAATTGTGCTACAGAAATCTTCAACAGTATTGTGTATTATCAAGAGGGAAAATAAATAACAGTCTCCAAATTGGAAAAAAAAAATATTGGGAGTACAAAATAGTTTTATCCGTTTTTTTGTAGTTAAAAATGCATTTATTTCAGAACAAAATGAATGAACAGATTAATCAAAGTATTGTCCATCGCTGGCCTGGCTACTACTTTTTTCCACCTTTCAGGCAATTTTTGAATTCCACCTTGAAAAAATATCTTGCCTTTTGAGGCAATCCACGTTAGTAGTCAATTTTTGATTTCTGCGAAAGAAGTGAACCGGTGATCTCCAAAATCGTGCTGCATCTGCCTGAACAACCAGTAATCAGAAGGAGAAATGTCTGACGAATATGGCGGATGCAGTAAAATATCCCACTTGAACGTTTCCAAATAAAGTTTTACGACTTTTGCGACATGAGACCGACCGTTATCAGGCAGAAGATTAACTTTGTCATGTCTTTGCTCGTATTCCGGCCGTTTTTCTTGTAATGCACGGCTCAAACCAATCAATTGTAGCCTGTACCGACCACCCGTAATGGAATCGCCAGGTTGTAGCAGCTCATAGTATGCAACACCATTCTACATTCACCATTCAAGAAACATGGAAACATAATTCCCTACATTATTTATCAGTTGGAGCATTGTCACCATAAACTTCTACAGGCATTTAATGGGTTTCAGCTGCACTTTTCTTAAAATTAAACCAGAAACATAAAAACCTCCCGCAAATGCTGCTTAGTTACCACAAAATTTGACATATTCAAAAAAGTCAAAAACAGGGTTTTTGTATGAAACTCAAAGCGATATAAACTGAACATTATTGACAGATGTCTAACCTCTCTGAAAAAACCGAAACCAGCTGTCACTATGAAGCATTCATAACAGCCAGAGCCATCTTTTGAAAACGGACCAAACTAATTTGTACACCCAATATAATTATTAAAAAAATTAATAATTTTAAAAAAGAATCACAAAAAAAGAAAGGTCGGAAAATGAGAGTAAATGACATTGGTAGAAATTTCAGAAACGGCCTAACAAACGTAATAGTACGAGAAAGACATGTTAATACTTGCCTCTATCTCTCATTCTCCTGACACATTTGAATGGGTTGGGAGGAAGAGTGACATCCATTAAAATTATATCTTTTGAAAACCGACCAAACTAATTTGTGCACCCAATATAATTATTAAAAAAATTAATAATTTTAAAAAAGAATCACAAAAAAAGAAAGGTCGGAAAATGAGAGTAAATGACATTGGTAGAAATTTCAGAAACGGCCTAACAAACGTAATAGTACGAGAAAGACATGTTAATACTTGCCTCTATCTCTCATTCTCCTGACACATTTGAATGGGTTGGGAGGAAGAGTGACATCCATTAAAATTATATCTTTTGAAAACCGACCAAACTAATTTGTGCACCCAATATAATTATTAAAAAAATTAATAATTTTAAAAAAGAATCACAAAAAAAGAAAGGTCGGAAAATGAGAGTAAATGACATTGGTAGAAATTTCAGAAACGGCCTAACAAACGTAATAGTACGAGAAAGACATGTTAATACTTGCCTCTATCTCTCATTCTCCTGACACATTTGAATGGGTTGGGAGGAAGAGTGACATCCATTAAAATTATATCTTTTGAAAACGGACCAAACTAATTTGTGCACCCAATATAATTATTAAAAAAATTAATAATTTTAAAAAAGAATCACAAAAAAAGAAAGGTCGGAAAATGAGAGTAAATGACATTGGTAGAAATTTCAGAAACGGCCTAACAAACGTAATAGTACGAGAAAGACATGTTAATACTTGCCTCTATCTCTCATTCTCCTGACACATTTGAATGGGTTGGGAGGAAGAGTGGCATCCATTAAAATTATATCTTTTGAAAACGGACCAAACTAATTTGTGCACCCAATATAATTATTAAAAAAATTAATAATTTTAAAAAAGAATCACAAAAAAAGAAAGGTCGGAAAATGAGAGTAAATGACATTGGTAGAAATTTCAGAAACGGCCTAACAAACGTAATAGTACGAGAAAGACATGTTAATACTTGCCTCTATCTCTCATTCTCCTGACACATTTGAATGGGTTGGGAGGAAGAGTGACATCCTTTGAAACAAGCAGTTCCTTTGATACTAAGATGACTTGCTTGTGAAGGGGAGAAGGAAAACCACTTTCAACTGGACTGCTGTGAGAAGTCTGAAATATAGAATTTCATACTATATGCTAATAAAACATTTCATTAATAATCTTAAAATAGGTTAAGGATTGAATCTGAGTTCCTGTACCTAGAATAAAATTTAACTTCTGAGAAACAAGTTTTACCAATTAAAACTACAGTGAAACCTGTCTAGTTGACTACCTGGTTTGACAAATAAAAAGGAGCTTTTTAGCCTGACCCTATCTATCATGTACACTGACTTCTGCAAGAAGTTGAATTTCTTTAAGGGTGTTGTTATTAAATCCTATTCGAATTCTTTCATAAATTGAAGTGGGAAAACTTTTTCAGAATATTTTTTAAACCATTACGTAATGTATTGAATTTTTACTGAATTAGTAGTTGAAAGCTAACCTCAACTCCTTTATCAGATGACTCTATGGCAAACTATTTAGAACTTTTGTAACAAATAGGCTTGTAAATATAACAAAATTTTAAAATGTTGAAATAAGTATGATATTAAGTTTTTTAATTGCATTTATGTTCTTGTAGAATGGTATTTTAAGAAGTTAATAATAAATAACCAGCATTACAAAACATGCATCGGTTTAAATTTTTTTAAACAAATTAGTACATAAGGGAAAGTACCATATCCGGAATCATTGTGACTTTGGCAGGTCCGGAAAATAGATTTTTCCGAATAATAGGTCTTCAAGAACAAACATCAAGAAACATATTACTCGATTAGAAACTGAACTATATTTAAAATTTAAGTTTAATCAGATATACAAATTGCAATTAGAATTATAATTTAAAATAATTCTAATAATATAATCCTACTAATATAGTAAAATTGCATTAAAAACTAAAAATATTTCAAAACACAATTTTTCAATTTAAAATAAATCATGAGTTCTTACAACATGTATGCAACCATTTTTTGTACGTAATATGTAATGTAACCATTTATTGGATAGTATGTAACCATTATTTGAATTACGCTAAATATGGTTCAGTTTCCAACTATGTTGATCTCATTATTATGTCACGTGAAGATATGGACAGATATTAAACGAAATTATATATATAGATATATGTAGGAATTTGTGGAACATAAGAGGAAATAACGACAATTTAATAATCAAACTTAACATTTGATAGAAAAAAAGCAAATTAGTTCAACAGTGACATGATTGGTGAGAGCTGCCTTCTCGCAGTGTCACAGAATCAATTGTGAATGTGAAATTAGATTGTTCTATGGAAGAGCTGATGCAATCTGCTCAAATATTACACTATGTCACTGAAACTCTACATATATATATATATATATATATATATATATATATATATATATATATATATATATATATATATATATATGTAATACAAAAGTTATAAAATTACTTTTGTATTAATAAAAGCATTGAAACTTATTCATTTTCATAAAATGTCTTAGTTAAAAATTGAGTACAGATATTCTATTTTGGGAATTCAAGGCTGTAAACATGCCAATAAATTATAATTAGATTAATGTTTCAAAAGAGAAGTTATTTTAAGATCTTTCACTTCCATATAAGGAAGGATTTAACGATTTTCGATGAGTATTAAATTTTTTGTGATGAGGCGTAGGAATACAAGGAATGCAATATGACTGCCTTCTTACCCATGTATAAAACGCAGGACCGATGGTTTTTGCGTGGCTTTTTGTGTTTTACTTGTGCTAACTAAACTCCGTCAGATCTGACGAGAAAAGTGTCTCTCCCCCTCCAGTCGGAGAGGGGAGGAAACTGTTGCTTCACCCTCTTTAACTAATAAACAGCTTGTCCAGAATCTGGACTCATTATTCATCTGATATTTGGACTAATTATTCCCATATTAATAACAGGGTTTTGCTCTGTTATTTCAAGCCTTGCAGGATTTTTACTTTGCGGAAGAAACTTATGCATTTCTAAGCTTAACGGAGGCTGGCTGCAACGTTGATAAAACCTCACCCCGAAGCCGAAGGATTCCTCATCCCTTCGTAAGATACCCGTACCTTATTGCTACATGGAGGCTGGAGCTGAGAAATACCATGGAAATTTAGTGTCTAAAGCTGATAAAGAAAATGATTCGGTTCCTAGTGCTCTATTATTACAAGCCTCGCAGGATGTTTGGTGGAGGAAACCCCATTGGATTTTACGGCACATTAAATATATGTAATATCGCATTTGAAATTAAATCAATCGGAAAAGGGTACAGCAAAAATATGGAATATCTTATTCATACGGACAGTTGAAAAGTTATCAGTCAAATTCTTCTTCGATTTAGAGCAATTCATAATTCTTCCAGTATTTTCAACAAAAAATAAATTCTTCAATCATCAAACTTTTTGTTTATTAAATGATACCTACGCCCAGTGGAACTTAACGATCAGCGATTTCCATTTGTCTATGCTGAATGCTTGTCTACGTTCTGATGGCGATGAATACCACTAGAGAGCTGAGCTTCAATATCTTTCACCCCCCTTGGATTAAAAAGAAAAACTGCATCGGGCTCCTGCTAATTAAAAAGTTTTTTTTTTAAATCACATCCATTTCCTTTACAAGTGACCTACGGAAAGTTATGCCAGTGCTGCTCTGGATTGAATCGTCGATGAAGTGTTTTCCCACCCCGGAATGGTTTACGATGGTCTACTTAGATGTTCGACATTCCCTCCCTCCCTCCTACTCAGAAATCAAAGAAAAATAAACTTCAAATTCGCCTTCATCTCAGTGTTAATTTATGGATCATTTTAGCGAAGAAAAAAAAAAAAATTTTTTATTTTCCTATCAACTGTCATCTGATGTTGTGGTTTTCAAGAAATATTGTGGATTAATTCGAACTTTTTCACGTATCCTTTGATATTTTTATATTTTACTCGTAAAACATTTATTTCTTTAATCTTTATTGATTAATAAATAAAAAAAAAGCACTCGTGTAAATAAACAGAAATAATGATTATGATTTTAAAAAAAAAATAATTTATACTTGATGTTTTAATTGAAACAAGTATTTTTTATACAATGATCGTATTTACTGTTGAAATTTTTTTTTTGAGAAATGTTTATTTTCAGTGAATTGATTGTTTCCATTGGTATAAAAATATTTCGAGAAATTATTTTCATATTTATTATTTTATGTGTTACAGTTTCTATGATTTATAGATTAGTAGAATTTATAATTTTGTTTTACTGGTGTTTAGGGTTAAAATAAAAATGCCATTAAATTATTTTTATTTTGAATGCAATTGCGGTGTGGTAGAAATTATAATTTAAACCAAGAAATTTTTTAACTAATACAAATAGTTTTGAAAAATGAAATTAATACTTGTTTTTAGAATTTAAATTGAAAAGCGAATAAATATTTTATGCTTGAGTCCAACGTTGGTAAATAGTTCATAGCTCAGTTCTAGCTCAGTAATTTCCATTAACAAAGAAAGTTTCTTATTGCTGAGAGGGAATCCCAACAAAAAGATGGGAAAATGATCTAACACAAATTGAAAAGTAATGGTAACCAAATAAACTTAAAAATACGTTAAAAATAGAATTTCCTAACACACAATTGTGACAAATTAAATTACTAATTAAGATATCTACACAACAGTTACTTGAAAGAAGAAAAAAAGACTTTGTGTCAAAATTAAAAATTCCTATTAAAAAATTTGAAAACTTAAATGTTACCCTAACGAAAGGACAGTTAACACTTAACAGAATTTGTGAGTTTCCCCTTATTATGATAGGCGAAATTGTTAACTCAGCTAAGTTTTTTATGCTTGATACTGATTTACTATATGCTTTAGTAGGGTCGCAAACTTGCAGAGTTTTTTGTTTGTTTATGATTTGTGTCGGGCCAGTTGTTACTCAATTTGGTATGAGATTGATCACCTCTGCTAATTCTAACAATGACAACTTATCTTTGCACATTAGACAACAAAATTCTCAAAATGTTAAGGTTAAAAAATGTGAAAAAAATAAAGGTTTGATGTTTCAGTAAAAGTAAACATCGAAAAAAATAAAAGTTTGATGTTTCAGAAAAAGTAAACATCGAAAAAATAAAAGTTTGATGTTTCAGAAAAGTAAACATCGAAAAAATAAAAGTTTGATGTTTCAGAAAAGTAAATATCGAAAAAAGAAAAGTTTGATGTTTCAGTAAAAGTAAACATCGAAAAAAGAAAAGTTGAATATGTTTCAGTAAAAATAAACACTGAAAAAAATAGCGTAAAGGGTAACGAAAATAAAAGGAAAAATAGGAAAAAGAAAGAATGACCAAGAAGCTAATTAAAATAAATAAATAAATAAATAATAATAAAAATAATAATTTGAGTAAACAAAAAGTTTGAAATAGTACATGTATCAAAGCTTAGGAAATATCACAGCCCACAAATGTTAAAGTTAAATCATGAGTAGTGTCCAGTTCGTTTTGTATATTTTTGTGTGCAAAATTTTTTTGAAAATTTTAGTAAAATAGATATAATTGTTTTATTTTTCTTTCTGTTTAGTTGCCTAAACAGATAACTTGCATTATCATGTTTTTATTGTTGTTACTGTAAATAATATTTTTTCACATAATTGAAAAAATGTTGTTTATAGTAGGGAAGAGGACAGTCATACCAACATAACTTTAATAAATTCATATTATTCTAAATTTAAATTTTTTTTTGGCTAACCAAAAATTTGTTTTTTGAGGGGGATGTAATACAAAAGTTATAAAATTACTTTTGTATTAATAAAAGCATTGAAACTTATTCATTTTCATAAAATGTCTTAGTTAAAAATTGAGTACAGATATTCTATTTTGGGAATTCAAGGCTGTAAACATGCCAATAAATTATAATTAGATTAATGTTTCAAAAGAGAAGTTATTTTAAGATCTTTCACTTCCATATAAGGAAGGATTTAACGATTTTCGATGAGTATTAAATTTTTTGTGATGAGGCGTAGGAATACAAGGAATGCAATATGACTGCCTTCTTACCCATGTATAAAAGGCAGGACCGATGGTTTTTGCGTGGCTTTTTGTGTTTTACTTGTGCTAACTAAACTCCGTCAGATCTGACGAGAAAAGTGTCTCTCCCCCTCCAGTCGGAGAGGGGAGGAAACTGTTGCTTCACCCTCTTTAACTAATAAACAGCTTGTCCAGAATCTGGACTCATTATTCATCTGATATTTGGACTAATTATTCCCATATTAATAACAGGGTTTTGCTCTGTTATTACATATATATATATATATATATATATATATATTTCAAAACTAAAACATTGTATAGCAAAAAAAAAATATAACACATGGAGGAGATTTTAAAAAATAATAATAACCAAGATGTAAATAGCTTTGGCTGTACACAAAGCTATCTTATTGTCACTGGACCAATCTAATGAGAAGTTCCGATTAATTTCACCTGGTAAAGAAATGTTTTGCACCATCATTGCATTAGCCATAATTTTACAAATAATATAAAACCAATATACTTAATGAATAATTTTTTTTATTAATGTGGAAAGAAATTTTAATAAGGATTAACTTAACGACAGTGAAAACCAGGGAGGGTGAGAACACGGCTCAAACATGTTTACAAACAAACAAAACCAACGCGGAACTTTTGGAGCTTATTTTTGTTACTTTTAGTACCTTTTTTAAGAAGCGAAACTACAGTCACTCGAAAAAATAGCTAAACACCGTGACCCTTGCAAAATATATTTATAACATATAATTATTATTATTATTATAGAAATTGAAAACGACAAAATGTACTTACCCAAACAATCCACACTGGTTTCGGTGTGTGTGGCACACTCATTTCGCACCTTTTCTCAACGCCAACACTACACCACTCGCACTGATTTTCATACGATACTCACGCGATGGCTGATCTGCCCAAGGGGCAGGTGGCTGCTTCGCGTCTGCTCATCCAAAAGACCATGCAATGCTGGTGAAAAACATGCCTACACTCTGTTCTGTGAGGAATATCTAGCGTGTTCTCGAGGCAGACAGGGCATTCCACTGGGAATCGGCGCCTAGCATCCAATACTTCGGTTAATGGCAAACAAGAATAGACCGGCCAAGCTTCGGTTTATGGATCCGGAAGGGTTTCTGATGGTGACCCAAGAGAGAGGCTGTTTTTGGATTTTTATCTGTCGAGAATTGGCGCAACTCACAGATCTGTCCGGCAGTCCAGCTTATCGCACGTTGAGAATTTTTGGAGAACAAATTATGAAGCATTTTGTCATTTTGTGTTCATTTATCTGGTGTATGCGTTGAAGAGTTACTCCGATTATTAATTAAAAATTTTATTGCCGCCATGTTCTATTCCAGGTATCTGTTGAACGAAGCAATTAAATCTTCAACGGGTGACAAATCTTATAAAATCCACCTTTATTGTTCCAATTGTATTAATTACATTTCAGAAATGGAGAAAGGTAATGAAGAAGTTTTGTGCACTCTTTGTGAGGAAAAAAAAACTATCATCTGAGCTCTTAGATGAAGAAAAGTTCTTCATTTATATACCTTTAGAAGATCAACTAAGAAAAAAACTTGAAAAGCAGACTCTCTTTGCTGATATAGAGAACTATCGTGCTCACTGTATTAATCAAGAAGGTTACTATAAGGACATTATTAGTGGTGATAAATACTTAATGTCTGAAATGACAAATAATTTAACTTTGCAGTATAATGTGGATGGCATACCAATGTACCATAAAGCAAAGTATGACCTTTGGCCTATATAGGCTCTTTCAAATTATTTATTCTGTCATTTACTTCGGAAACCTTTTTTTTTTAGACAATAAACTTCATCAGATGTTGTCAACCATAAATTAACAAACTGTCTTGTAACGCCTAACAAAACAGAATGCATATAGTCGGGGACAAACCTCTCAACCATGTCAAAATGAGGGTACAATTTCATTAAAAGGGAAGAACCCTTAACATCTTTTACTGGTTTATCCATATTTACTGCCATTTCTGCATACTCAACAGATTTGTCAAATGTCCGTTTTGCAGGAAGAGGGTTTGAAACTTTATAAACTCTACTATGACCACGCCCTCTTTCAATTCGCTCTCCCTCATTTTCACAAAATCCACAACCAAATTTTCCATTGTACTGGTTGAAATTTTGCAGCATGGCACGTGCAGGAGCATCTGCAGTGCATAAAATTGGAATCACTCTGGAAGAAAATATCTTACCATTATTTTACAATGACAGTCCTTTCTCACATAAAACTTTAAGTTCTAACAAAAGGCTTTAAATAGGTTTTAAAAACAGGTTTGCCTGAACCAAACCATGGGTCACACATCATTATATTTTCCTTTCATTTGGAAGGAGGTAACTCATTGATCATACAATATAGTGAAGTCACAAGAAAAATCCGTTCCTTCGCGGATGTTATCCATTGGAAAGCATCTGAGTGGAGAATATTTTTGCTCACTTCACCTGTGCTATTATTAAATGTTCTGAATCCAACAACATATAATCATTGGATATTACTTGTGCATGCTGTAACTCTTTTTCTAGGCACAAATATCAAGTCTTGTGATTTGCAGGCAGCTGAATCTGCCATTCAGGAATTTGTAACAGGTGTGGCAGAAATTTATGGTGAAGGGGAGCTAACGTATAATGTTCAAAGTGAAATCATGGGGTCCATTATGGGCATCATCCTGTTTTGCATATGAGGATGCTATAGGGAAATTGAAAATTTTCCATCAGGGTACAAAAGGAGTTCCCATGCAAATTTTATTTGCTTATTTGAAAAAAACATTACTTCAAACATTAGCGTTAGAGGACATCAAGAATGAAAGAGTACGAAAATTCATTGAAGATATGAAACGTGGTAGGAGGGAAACAAAAAAGACCCTCGTAGTAAAAGACGTTGTACTTTTTGGATCTGGTACAAGTGAAAAATTAACTAAAATTCAAAAAGAAGCTCTTGAAAATTTTAAATATCTCATTAGATAAAAATAAAGTCCTTACATTTAAACGAGCAATGCATGAAAAAATATTATTTTCTACTGAGGAATATTCTCAACAATTTAATCGTATAAATTCTATTGTTTCCATTCTTACTTCAAAGATTTATTTCGTTAAAATATTCAAAATAATTGTTTGCAATGATAAAGCGATTTTCCTTGGGAAAAAATTGAAAACCAGGAAATTTTATAAAAATGATGCTGATGTCGGTGATCTTAGTTCAGATATTTTATGTGTTAAAAATGATAGTCATGAAAATAGATACAAAAAATCCATAATTGCATGTACGGCAGAATCTATTTTGCAAAAATATACTCAGATAAAACTCGAAAATGTTTCTTATCTTGTACCATTATTAATTCATGCTGAAGAATAACTTCTGTCCGACGTGTGATTCTTCCACAAATACTGCTATTTTTTCGATTACCTCTTTTAATGTTATTGCTACTGGATTACTTTAAATTCCAATATTATTAAGATTAAATATGTACAAGAAATTTTAAATGCACATTTAAGTACTTACTTTATGACACCCTTGATTAATGTTAAATTTACGTTGCATTTTGATAGTTTTTTTTTGGGTAGTTATTGCTGTTAATTTTTGCATTTTCTTTTTTTTTAAATCTCTATATTATTATGATATTGTATTGTATATAGTTTGTGTATTGTATATAGTTTGTGTATAGTATTATTATGATATTATTGTATTGTACATGTAGTTATTGCTGTTAATTTTCACATTTTCTTTAAATCTCTATATTATTATGATACATGAAATTCAAATTGTCTACTTATTCACTTTTTAGCATAATTCTATTGTTTTTCAATTAATCTTCCACCCGTAATAAATTCTTATAGCTAATGAAGTTTTGAATAAAGAGAGTGTTCACATGTTATTGTATTAGTACTACTTTTCTAGTTTTGCCTATCTATTTTCCTTTTTTACAGTGATATACAAAGAACCAGCACAATAATAAATGTTACTAAGTTGGTGAAATAAAATTATTTATTTACTTTCTTTGGGAGTTTTTCTTCTTTTGTTTTTATTTATATTTATTATATAGAGATAACTATTTTATATCCATATATATTGTTTTCGTTCAGCAATGTACTTTTACAGTGAAAATATCCTAAATTTTAATGACATTGTTACAACACGTGTACGTTCTATATATATGTATATAGATAGATATAGTCTAATGAAATAATAAATATATTTTAAAATAAAAGTATTAGGTTTGTTATTAAAACTTAGCAAATTTCTATGTTTGTTAAATTTCCAAATATATTATGGGGGTTATTTAAAGAAAATACATACATATATGGAGTAGCTTAGAGTTTTTCTTAATACTTTGATTTTCTTACAGTGTATTCAGTTTAGAAAATAATAAGTGACTTTTTTTATATTGCTCGTGCCTGCACCATGCTTAGAGTTTTAGTTGCCCTAGATATTGAGGCATTTTAGCAGTGCTGATCAAAATCCTGTTTTATTAAAATATGTAAAACATTGGATTTTTTATTTCAATCAGATTTTATGGAATTTGGCGACTCATTTCAATTATTAAATGTTGCTAAAACTCAGTTTCTGGTTACTACCATATTCTTTTCTTTAATGATGTCAAAATCAAGTTACCAGAATTTCTGTGGGGGCGGAGTTATCGACCTTGACATGCTTGTAACTTTTTTCATCTTCCTTAAATTAAATATTATTATTTGTTTATAATTCTCGACTACGTCAATCTCTTAGCTCATATTAATCTTGTTCCTTTTTAAGATTCTAATTATTTTTTATTGGCATGTTTCTTTTAACTGTTTTTTCCCTTTAGCATGATCCCAAATCAGTAACTTGCCAAATTTTTATTAACCGTTATGTGATTAATCCTTAGTTTGTTTTCATGTGTACATACATAGACATGTTTAAAAGTCACCGAATATAAGAGGGGCTCCCAATTTTAAAGTTCTTTACTCATTTATTGATTAAAACTCTGATTAATGTTAATAAATAATACTTAATAAGATAATTTAGATCAGAAAAAATATATTTATTGATTTAAAAACAGTAAATTATTTTACATACCAACGAGCAAATTAAAATATGATTATCATTTAAAAGTTATATTCTTATCTACTTAGTTCTTGAAGAGAAAAAAAATCTTATTTCACTTTTTAATATATAAACTTATTCCTCATTATAAGAATAAAGCATTATCAATGAGATTTATTGATATGAATGATTTATTATCACACCCTTAAGTATATTTATATAAGATAATGCAGTGTTGTATTAATATTATTTTCTTCATAAACTTATGGTTTAAAAAAGATAATTATGAATTGTATAAATCAATGATTGTATGTGTAAAATGTTTTTTAATGATGCCAACCTTGCTTTTTTTTCTTGATATAATCTGCCGCAGTTCTTAGGGATTGCCCCCCACACATACTTTAAAATCGGCAATAATTGAAATTTTTAATATAGTTATAATTTTTGTGAAATCAAAGTTGAATTAATGTTATGATTTTGAAAATTACACCCCTAATATAAAGGATCTGAACATAACTGATATTATATTTAGTTTGGAAATATAAATTAAAACAATATGTTGAATATTATATCCCAGGAACAGGAAAACATACCCAAGATTTAGCAAATGTAAGGAAAAAAAAAATAAAATATTACCCAGATAAAATGCACTTTTTTTTTTCGCTTTTTGATCAGCAAAACAGACTATTACAACTAAGCGCAGAAACTTTTAAAATATATAATGTAGGAATTATTGATAAACTAAAACCAAGATATGATCATTATCAAAAATATCACAAGACAAATTTTCTGTGAACTGAAAAATCTGAAGATGCTTTAAGGTGACATATCAACTCAGGAAACTCTGTCTTCAGATATTTTAAAACAAACTTAATTCACCCTAAATAAAATGTCCGCAAAAATTTTTTACAAATTCTTAAGATTTTAAGGTTAATATTCCTTAGGAAACTGTCATCTTAATATTTTATTAAGAATTTCTTAAGACAAACTTAATTCGATCACCTTAAAGATATTCAAAATGTCTGCAAAAATTCTTAAGAAATTTTAGAGATAGTCAAATCTTAAGAAATTCTTCAGAAATCTGAAGAATTTCTTTAGAAAAAAAAAAAAGGCAGAAAATCTTTCAAATATATAATTTAATTAGGGAATTATTTAAATTCTCGCAGAATTAACCAGAAACTAAGATCTGATCATTATCGAAAATATCAAAAGACACATTTTGTGTGAACTGAAAAAAATCTTGTTCAAACTTATTCACCTTAAAGATATTCAAAATGTCTTCAAAAATTCTTAAGAATCTTAAAATGTTTTAAGGCAACATTAACTCAGGAAACATTCTTAAGAATTTTTTAAGACTAACTTAATTCACCTTAAAGAGATTCAAAATTTCTTAAGATATTTTGGAGATAGAGTTAAATCTTAAGAAATTCTTCAGATTTCTGAAGAAAATCTTAAGATTATTTTTAGTGGGGATTGCGTGAGTATCGTATGAAAATCAGTGTGAGTGGTGTAGTGTTATCACTTTCTTACAAAACACTCACACCGCACGCCATGCAAATTGGAGAAAAATGAATGCAATTTCTTCCTGATGATCTTTTTACTGCATGTGGTTGTCTCATTTCCGATTGTTGTCGGGGAAAAAAATTAAAGAAATTGTGTGAGTTTTTCGTGCCAAGTTTCCTTTTTCACAAATCAGTTTTCAATCTTCTTTACAATGGTTGGAAGTGTGTGAAATGCATGCACTGAAAATGGTCCTTCAATAGAGATCAGTGGCATCATTTCAACTTGAAAAAGTGCTGCGGTGGGCTGATCGTAAAGACACGGTTCCCAGTAGATCACCGATGTCAAGCATTCAAACGGTCAGGAAGCAGGTAGGTGACTACTTCGATCAGCCTGCGTAGGGACCAAGGGTGTGCGGTATATAAGTCCTTAATAGACTGTTCCACCGTAAAGTACTCGACTTCGCAATCAAGTAGTCGGGATACCAAAGCAGTGGTGCCATCCCCTCTACAGAGAATTGAAATTGCGATGGCATGTCTTCGGATCATTCTCAAGGATTTCGAGACCGTCTCCAATAGCCCATTGTGCAGCTCTAGTGAGACGTAAATAAAGCACTTACCTACCTCAACTGCAAAAGCTCCAATAAATTACGTGCCTTACACCCTACTCCGAATATACCCGATTTCAATCGCCACTAATTAAATTTATTCATCCTGTGACTGGTGATGATTTTTGGTTTTGCCTTCTACTAATCAGTATCATAATTACTATCGCAAGAACCGAGGTAGTGGGGTATTGGTCCTCGTTAAACTGTTCTACCTTAAAGTGCTCGACTTCGTGTGTACGCCGTTGGGCCACCGAAGCTGGGGTGCCATCTCCTCTGCAGATGATTCAAATTATGATGGCATGTCTTTGGACCATCCTCAGGGATGTTTCCCAGACCGAAGCCAATAGTCCATTGTGCAGCTGTAGTGTGACGTAAATGAACTACAACATCATAATTACTATTATCTGATATATAACATTTAGCGACGGATACATTTAAATGATTGAGCGTTAGACCCTTTTTCTGAAATCTTTGTTACTGGACAACGTACATTCTGATGCTTTTAGTTTAGTTTATGCGTAAGGAGATTTGTGGTCAAGGTGCCTTTGCATTAGAAAGTGAACGCGGTCGGAGATATTTAATTTATAACGCTGTAACCATAGTCGTCGTTGGGAGGGATGGTGGGCATATGCCCCCCTTAATAATTAAAAATCTCTATAAGCCCCCTTAAATGTTTCGGACAAGAAAAGAAAATTTTAGTGAATTATCATCAAATTCAAATTTTAAAGGTTTAAAACAAAGATGAGATTAAATAATTAATCTCTCTGCAGGCATTTAAGATTTTTTCTTTTATGTCTATTTAATTTTGTCTCTTTCAAAAAGTTCTAATAAAAACTGTCTTTTTATATCTTCATGCTACCAAAGCCTTAGTTCATATATATAAATTTATTTTTCATTAAAAATTATAAAATGCAGCAAATACTTGGTGCCTTCTACACCAAAAGGGCACACAGCAGTGTTTTACATTGAACAGGTTACTGTATCCATTCTATTTTGAACACAGTTTCAATTAACGTGTTAAAAATAGTAAATAAACGAGCGGGAACAATACACAATACTAAACAAAAGTTTTATAATTAAATTAAAGCAAACAAAGATTTCAAAAAGTGAACATGTAGCTTGAAAATAAATAAAAATATCTTATAGATACTAAAAAAATAAAAAACTTAACAAAGCAGATCTAACTTTACCAGAAATATTTTCTTCGAAATCTAAACCTAATATTTTTCATTGGGAAAATAAACTTTGAATTACTCCTTAGATGAGAAAGAAGTATCAAAATAAAATCACCAGGATTTATAGCACCAAGTAAATCAAAAGCAGCCATCTCTTCCAAAATATAGCAACAATGTCACTGATAAAATGTGTTTTAAGACACTAAACATTAATTTCCCTTTGAAACGATCGAACAGATTTGAGTTCATACATTTTAATATACTTATTTCTTTTGCTAAAAACAAAATCAGCTTTTCGAAAATATCTCTTTGAACAGTTTTAGTAAGCAATATTCAACTTAGGTGAACTGAACTCTGACTCTTATTCTAACTGAAGGTGAAATTTCAAGGTTTGTCTCTGTTTGTATTAAAAACACTATGAATACAAACCATATTCAGGATTTCTAGGAAACTATATTTCTCATTCAACCATGTTGGGGAAACATTCATCGAATTTCAATTTGAATTTTTTTGAGTAAAAGATAAGAATCAATTAAAGTTCATAAAAAAAAAATCTAAAAATATATATAGTGAAGATTGTAAAAAGCTTCAGCATTAGAAAACGTACAGAATAGAATATCATTATAAGGATATAGTATATTACCTCAAAAATAAAATGGAAATTACCTTAAAGAACTTGATAAAACAAGGTTTTTAAAAAAAATAAAGTTTTTTTTTCTTAAAAAAAACACAGTTAACTTTTCATTCGTTACTGAACTACAACAAAAGTCTCATTTTAGACTAATCATTTTACTACACTATATGCTACCATTGTTTTTTTTCCCAATTATTTCTATTAATCAAATGTCACCAGGAAAAGCAATAAAGAAAAAATTATATAAGTTCTGGATCTTGAATATAAATTCAATTGAATGATGGTAAAATAAAAAAAATTTCAGATAAATATTGGAAAGTGGGGTTAGACCAGGTTGTTACAATTTGGAGATAAACTATTCAATACAGAAACTGCCAATTTTAATCAAGATATTCATTGTTTAGTTGTGTACAAACTATCATTCCGGAAAAGTCTGTACTATTACTAATGTACTATTTTCTTTTTAATAAATTTTTTCTAGAATAAGTCATATCACCACCAAGTAACTCTGTGGGACTTCTTAACTGTGTGGGAAATTTGGAAATTTTAATATTTCAATGAAAAAGTAGCAAACATTTCTATTTTAAAAAAAGAAAGTTATGCATGCAATTTTCATACGATATTGTCAAGGCTGTATTCAAGGAGAAGGGCCCGCCCAAAACTCCTTGCAAATAAGTTTATTAATTTGTTTAACAAGTAAAGAAAATTTCTGAGAATTTCTTACACAAACAAGTGACCCACTTACCTTTATGGGGTTAGGATTTCATTGACTTCTTAACTCTCAACCCAAAATCTTGGATACACTATTATTTTTCTTTTATGAATAAAGTGAAATTATTATGTCAATCAATTCATCGAAATACAAACCTAGAGTCGGCAAAAGAAAAATAATAAAACATTTAAGCATAAAATTTAGTTTACTTATAGAATCCAATTTTTAAAATATTTTAATAACTTCTAAATTATCTTTTCAGACAAATAGTTTCACAAGTATTTTTTTCTTCTTTTGGCGAAAAAATCGTCAAAGGCTTACAATTAAGACTAATCCCAGCCTACTAATAACTTAACTTTTTGAAACACATTTTCGGAGACAAGAATGGGAATATGTTGAGTGAATAAACATTCCTTTTAGAAAAATTATAGTATTGAATAAAAAATTGAAGTTTTGAATTTTGTGATTATTTACTCATTTACACAAATTAATGAAAATTGTATTGAAGCAAAGAGAAGAAAAAATCTAAGCTTCAGCATAAAACTTATTCTTAATGAGATTTATTATCATTTACTATATAAAGTAAAGCATGCCCTATGTGAGCGAGGGAGAGGGGGTTATGGAGGATAAGGCTCCACAATTTCGAGATTTACAGCACAATTCTGGCAATGTGGTCATACTGCGCAAGGCCGTTTTAACTTCCCAGACAAGCTGGTACCCATAAATCTGAATCTAAGTGGGCTTCACACCACCACTGGGGATCAAGGTATTTACAATGACAGTTCAGTGCCTTAACAACTGAGCCATTGAGACGTCAACTGCATAAGGGAAATATTATCTACCAAAATTAATAAATGACACAAATCGAAAGTAAAACAAAACAATTTATTACAAGTTTTGTAAGCAACTGAACAGTCTTAATAAATCTGTGACAAAAGCACATCACAGGTTAGTCTAGTTAATTGAAAATACGATTTTTATACAATTAGCTTTCACATACTGTATAAAAATACTCTCATGTTACAATTTAATGGAAGTATTTCTACAGGATTTTTGATGCAGGATAATACTGAAACTTCATACAAATATTTTACTTTAAAACTTCTTTTCTTACAAAAAAAAAAAATTACAAACTTTACACAAAGGCAACAATTCTGATGAAAAATATTCTTAAACATGAACGTAACATTATCATAGATTTGTTTCTAATAGCCAACAACAGAAGCTAGAAGTAGAAAAGCATAAGATAACATGAAAATGCGAATTTCGTTCTTTTTTAAATTTCAAAAAAAAAAAAAATAATAATAATAATAATTAAATAAAAAAAATTTTCAACAGAAGTGTAAAGGTAAAAAGATTGTAAGATTACACACTATTTTCTATAAAACAAAAGTAATTACTGGTTAAAAGAATAAATGAAACATGAAAAACCGAAATGAGAAAAATTTTAAATAGCTCATAATTTAAAATATTTCTAAATCAGAATATAAATTTCATGATGAAAACAGTATCTCAATACAAAGGTTATTTTGTATCAAAGTTCTAATAACAAACTTCACATTTAAAATTTCCTAATCAATACCAAAACTTCATTATCTTTTCTAAGAAATAAACATAAAATATTTTATCACCTTCTTTTAGTAAAGCACTTTGAAAGTCTGAATACTTCAAATTGTTAAATTAAGGACAACATCTAAAAATAGTCTTTAAGAACTTAGACGGTTCATAAAATGAATTAGAAATTCTTATCTCCTTAAACTTTACACGCATTAAGTCAGGGCATGAAATTTCAGTTCTAAAGTACTTTGAAGTTTTGCTTGTTAGTACTTATCTAAACTATTTTAAAAATGTTAACAGATGCTGTTAAGAAATTTTTGGCGACCAAAGCCACATAAAGAATGTAGAAAATAACAAACTATATGTGAAATTTAAAAAAAATATCTAGACATCTATTAAAGTATAGAAATATATTAATAGCTGCATGAATGCACAGTTTCTCTGAAAACACAGTAATCTTCTAAAGAATATGGATATTGATTGATAGCATTATAAGTACCACAAAAGGCTACCTCCCAGGAGTTAATATCCTATTTATGAAGAAAAACATAGTTGGAGAGGAATCTAATTATGCATTAGCATACATTTTAAATAATAGAGGAAATTTCATGCCCTGCATTTAGTTAAGAAACAAGTTCTTCAGTATTCCTAAATGCTTATCATTACTGAGGATAAGACTCCAAATCATTATAAGCACCCCATAACTATTTATACATTCAACAAATAAATGTACACTAAAATACAATGAAATATGAGAAGAATAAAACCAAGGATATAACATCCTTAGTGTAAACAGTTTTTTTTTCCTTCGCAGTTTCAAAAATAATGAATAAATAATTTAATAAGTTAACTGAATGCTGACTGGCGATTTTGTATAAAAACAAAAACAATGTACTAAAAATGCATTCTATAGATTGAATGTTCCGTGCTAGTTAGTTGAAGATCACAGTTTGACATTAAACAAGCTATTGTAACTAGCCAAAAATCATTGATTTTGAAGTTCCTTTCGAAGTTCATCAAAGCTTGTGACAAACCATTTTGCTTCTTTCTTCACTCTTTCTCTAATCTGATTTCCACCAAAGCCAATGAAGAGGTCCTATAAAAAATGTCATTTATTAGAGAACTTACTTATCATCTACACAATTACCAAATAAATTAGTTAATATGGCATTAAGAGTAACACAAAATAAGTTCTCTGCAGTCCAGCGGGAAAGTCATAAATTTAGTTTTTATAATATAATGCCCAATAATAATAATTTACAGTTTTGTAGGAAGTTAAATGAATTTGCTAATCCTATCAACATTAAAGGAAAACCGTTAGTTTAAGCTTAAAAAAAAAAAAAAAAAAAAAAAAAAAACAATGTTGATAAACGATAATATTAAAGAAAAAATTACTTAAAATGCCTAATACTTTAGTTCTTTAATTTTACTCCTCATTCAAAGAACCAACAGGTACAGTTATTGGAATATAGCATTCATAGCTTAATGAAATATAGTGTTTTAAACCAATCAGTAGAATTAGAACAGGGGTTTCCAACTAGCAGCCCGGGGACCGCATACGGCCTACGAAGCCATTTTTTGTGGCCCGCGAACTAAAATATATTAGTTGTCATTTTTTTTGCGGGCAATTTTCGCAAAAAATCTATATGGGTTTAAAATACTTTTCTCCTTAATGAAAACATAATTTCTTTGTTTCTGTGAAATTTAACATACCAACGGTGAAAAAAAATTTCTTTCTTAGTTTTTGCATCCAAGAAAATATTTATAAAAATACAAAAATAATCGTGTATGTTGCTCTTTTTTATTTCATTTTTTTGTATTTTGTGAATATAATTTAGCATCAGAAATTTTCTCGAAGGAATTCTCCGATTTAACTTTTTGAAACCACTCATTTTGGACGAAAATATTTACACTCACATTTGTAAATTTTAAATTTGGAATGTAAATGCCTATTCTCTGGTGGTTGCAGCAAACAAACCTCAATTTTCTCATTGAATATATTGTGTGTGCTACTATATAAGTTTTAATACCAACCTTTTTAAAGTTTTATATCTTAACAATTACCTGTTGTACAATAATTGTTTAATACATAGATTCGCATTAAAGTTATTGCATCGAATTTTTATTATTTACTTAATATTTTTAAAATTATTAATAACAATTAAATATTTTAAAAAATCTTCTTATTTTAATTTGATATTCAATACCTTAGTTTTGTACAAATTGGTAAAAATCTGACAGTAATATTTAATGTTCCTTCAAGCATAAGAGTTCTACATAAAATTTTGATAAAGTTGTGGCCCGCCATTTGATATGTGTTTTAAATTGTGGCCCCTGGCCTCATTAAGTTGGAAACCCCTGAATTAGAAGAAAAATATTATCCTCTTTTTATACTATCAGAAGCTTAACATCTTTAATTTTTCATCATTATTTAATTGTAACATTGATCAGGCAGAAGCAAACGAAAATTTTTAGTCATTGTTTAAGCAGAGCACGAGATCTTACTCCCACACTTGCATGTGTGTACATAAATAGTTTTAAGAAGATACAAAATTTTAATGTATAGATGCAAAATGCAGAAAATTTAAAGCTCTGTGCAGAAAAGTAGAAAATGTGGTGAAAATACAGAAAAGTTGGCAGAGTTGACTAAACAAATCTAAAGTGTCGACATTATTTAGTGTCATTCCAATGAAAATTATTGAATCAAGAAAGAATTGAGCGATTTATATTACATATAACCATTATAATTAATTCTTTTCCTTACTTCCAAAATTTGAGAAATATTTAAACTAATGTAAAATACTTTTTACAATCTAAATAAATGATGCCTTGATATTTGAAATTTTTAAAGTTATTATAGAACTGTACTTTAACCAAATAAATACCCAGAATAAAAGAATTAAAAGACTACAGGACCTGCAAATTAGAAAACAATATAGTCAAACTACAAAAGTACTTACTGCTGGGGGAGAAGCAACAAGATCAGTAGCTCCATCACCAATCATTACAAGCCTTTGATATCCATGCCTATGTTTAAGATAAGCAGCAACTTGAGCTTTGCCATCTTGTTCACATGTGGGCTGGGTTTCATCAAAGCCAGCATAATCCCCTAAGATTTAACAAAAACAATTCAGCCAAACTTATTCATAATTTTGAAGAAAAAAAGACAACATAATAGTTTTTAAAATTTGAATGAAGAATATTTGTCTTACTAAAAATCTTAAATTGGGAGCCATTTATAAATTTTTAATAAACTCATGGAAAAAAAATCACCATTAATAAAAATTCTTTAAAATAAAACTAATTATACAATTGAAATAATTTCTTTTCCAAAATGTATTGTTCATAGTAATCTTTTATTTAATTGTTCAAAAGAGCATAAAATACTGTAGACTTGTTTCATTGGGTTAACTTGGACTTACCTTAAAGGGGTAATTGGACAATGTTACGCCTACAGTTACAGTCTTGGAAGAAATAATAGAGCTAAAATATCCTTTCGCATAAAAATATTGATGTAATTCTTTAATTACAAAATAATTAAACATAAAATACAAGACCATTTACTACATATTGAAATAAATATTCATAAATGGCATAACTCAATTAAATTTGTAAATAATTATAATGAAAAATTGACAAAATCAACACTAATTTAAATTAGCAGAGAACAAGTCAAATAGTAAGAGTTCTGCAAAGAAAATCCTATTATTTAATAGGACTGTAAGAGAATTAATATAACACCTATCATTTTGTTATGGAAAAGAATAAATATCTAGTTAAGGCATACCGTTGAAATAATATTTTATCCTATTAGCGAAAACGTGATTCAGAGGGATACCAAGTTCTTCCGCAACTGGTTGAATAATCGTATCAAAACCACCAGAAACTAAGTATATAGATACATTATTCTTTTGTAACGTAGATATCAATTCCCTGAAAAATAAACCAAAATAAATTTTTTTGCAACAATAATCTTTTCTTATTTTACACAATCTAAAAAGAGAATTTTTTTTGATAACACAAAATTAATGTCAGATTAACATATTTCATATCATTTTATTATGAATTTCTAAATACATATATTTTAAAAAAATATTTATTTATTTATTTTTTAGTTTGCTAAATGTTCTTTAGTTTAAAGTCTTGTATATCATTTACTCTTTAACATACACAATATTTTTAATTTTAAAAAAAAGGCTAAAAGAAGAGTTCTTTTTCCAATTTTTTTTCCTAACAATTTTTTCTCCCAAAGAATTGTGGAAAATATTAAACAATTTAAATTAATAAATATCTCATATTTTTCTTTAAAAATATATAATTGTCAGCAAAATATAATATTAAATTAGTTATCATTGAATTATTTTTCTTAAAAAGTACTGTTATTTCTTGGATAATCAATTTTAAAAGAAGCTATTAATGAGTCATTTAACACTTTTCATGTGTTTGCTTTGAAAATAAGAAAGTATAAATGTAACCAAAATATATAACAATGAGAAAATAAAGTATTCTTACTAACTTTTAGATTTAAATGTTAATATTAGTTAGAATTTTAATTGCTGTCAATTCATTGTTTTAAAAAAAATATGAGCACAACAAAAAATGACTGAAAGTGACTTTTAAACATTATTTTGAAAATCTCTCAAGCAGCTCTTCATACTTTTAAAACCATAAGTAACACTAACTTCAGACAAGGTATTAAAAACATGTAATTTTTAAAAAATTAACGACAAAAGTCATAACATCAAGTATTGGTAATGTTCAATATCTTTTATTTCAATAAAAATCGGAAACACTTGTTAATACATAATGCAGGATTAAAGAATGACTTTGTTTGACAACAGAGCAAAGTGTTAGCATACTAAATTTTTAATTTAACTACTTTACTCTGCAGGGGTCTGTCCAGACATATAGATGAAAGGTCTGTTTTTGTACAATTGTGAAAAAATTACCCGTAATTTGTGAATATAAAATAAACGTTAAGTAACTTTCTTTCCACCAGGGTCCTGCTTTTGTGAATTTGTGCAAATAGGGTCCTGTTATTGCAAAAAACTTTTTCAAGGAGTTTTTAAATTGTAAAGAGATACAAGATTATGCTCAACACTGTAAAATTATAATTTAAAAAAATTACATTTCAAAAGATAAACTGCAATTGCTGCTACTAAATTAGAGATGCAACATACAAATATTTGGTATTTAGCCTATACTACTGAATGCAGAATATTAATTTCGGACGAATAGAGGAAAAAGCGTCTGCCAAAGACAAAACTTAATTCCTTCACACCTGTCTCTCCTCCTCCCCGGGAAGCGATTATTCGATTAACAAAACAATAACGAAGATAAACAAATTTGTGAAGAGTCCGATTAAAAGATAAATTATTTTGTGAAGGGTCCGCTTTTAAGTTTAAATATTTTGTGAAGTGTCCGTTTTTATGAAAAGATATTTGTGAAGAGTCCGTCAACAGACCCAAATTTCTTCTAAACAGACCCCTGTTCTGGCATTTTTAGCATAAGATTTTAACAATTGTGATAAACTTTTAGATTCATCTGATACATCATTTAAAAGATTCTATATTAATTAAAACATTGATTAGTTTAAGTTGAAAGGATGGGGGAAAATGCCAATCCTTTCCAAAATAAGAGTTAAAACTTAAAAAAATGTGCAACTAAACTAATATGAAAGCTTTGACACATAAGAATTCAGATAAAAATGAATGAGAAGACTATTTTTCATAAATATTGTTCAACATTATACAAGAATTAATATAGCTTATGTCTAATAAAAAAGTGTTACAAGCATAGGATCAATACTATTATTTTAATTATTAACTAATATTTTATTGGTAAACTTTTATAATTTTAGAACTACTTTTTAAGTGGTTTAAATAAAAATAAAAAATTAACACTATTTCCACCAACAAAACAAAGCAGAGAACAAAAAATTCTTATGAAAAGAAATATGAATTAAGACACATCATATTTTGAGACATGACAGGAGGACATACAGGTAATGTGTTACCTAATCCCAGGTGTTAAAGATGGAGACTGGGTTTCTAAATATCTTCTCATGACATATACTGATGGCTGTATGATGTCAAGCCGCATGCCAAGAGCTTCTCTAAATGACATTCCTCCTCTCATTGCTTTTTGAGTCCTGTTAAAACACACACATTTTAGCTAAAGTCTTGAAACAATTAATCAAAGACATTTACAGAAAAACTTCAGTTACAGATTAAGATTTATAAGTCTAAATTTGTAACTGATCTGATTGCAACTGATCTCTGACCTGCAATTTATTTGCATATATTTAGACTTGCCAAAATCTTTCTTACTCATTTACAGTCATGTAATTGCTCGTCTCGAATGTTTGCTTGAAATGCTTAATCAATTGTTTTGATAGTTTTATGCCTCTACCTATGAAACACAATATATTATCTATATTTGTTCAAGACAATTTTCTATGGGCTGAAAAGTATGAAGTTCAATATTATAACATACACATACATATATACAAACTTAGCTTGAGGATTCATGTATATTACCTCTCTTATATTGCAGCATAAAGTGTGATATTTTTATCTAATAAAAAATAAGAATTTAAGAGAACCAGAAAAATTTCTTTTGCAAAAAAATACAAGTCGAGCTCGTGGGAGCAGTAACATGTTCCATTAATGTGAATAGCAGGAAAGATTGAGAATTTTATTATTCACTGTCAAGGTTTTACTTTCAGATATGAAGAGAAAGATTTTACAAATGTAGCAATTAATATAATTGTAATCAGACTTCAAAACAATATGTTCTAATAACTATTGAATTGTTCAAAAACAAGAAACACTATTTAAAATTATACCTATAAAATTAATAGGACTTAAGTTTGAAAACTTACATTAATTTATTATGCAAATAATTAAAATATAATAAATTATTAAGTACATTTCTCTTAAAAAAACTTATTTAATTAAA
Source organism: Parasteatoda lunata (assembly GCA_949128135.1). Lineage (NCBI taxonomy): Eukaryota > Metazoa > Arthropoda > Arachnida > Araneae > Theridiidae > Parasteatoda > Parasteatoda lunata. The sequence goes on from OX421972.1 coordinate 9,716,012, forward strand.
AAAAGTTTTAAAGCGCTTTTATAAAATTTCAGCAATTATTCAATATATTTTGAAGTTTAAGAGATGAATTTAAAGTTCTTCAAAAATTTACTTTCTGGTGTAACAGAAAGGACTTTTTTCTCATTAAAGGTGTACACATAAGATGGGACTTATCTCCATGGTTTAGTAAGCTCTAAACCAAGTCCTTGAAATTGTGCAAATGTTCCATTAATTTGGAGGCAACCATTGATGATTTTTAAGAACAGTTCCTCCATAGTAATGTTGAATCAACCTAGGATGTGCTCCGGATATATTGCAGCTTGAGCATGGTGGAAAAGTTTTCATTCGATTTTTAAATCACATGACCTTGAGGTAACTAGTTATGAGGTTACAAAATAGTGTTAAGATGTTTTGAGGAACTTCAAACGTTCACCAGCAGTTGGTGGCATACGGATGATAAGCTTGGTTCAGTTTATTGGTACTTAAGGAATATCCTGTCGAAAAAGTGGAACAATCCGAAAACGCTGGGATTGGTATTTAAACGAATTTATGTGGCAGCGACAGTACAAGAATAATGACTATTTTGTTTATGCTTTAAAAGTTAATGAAGGAGATTTTTGATTGCTGAAATGATTTATAATAACATATATAGCTAGATTCAAGAATAATTCAATGTGTAATTATAAAAAAAAAAAGTTTTTACTTTGCTTTGATTTGTTTTATTACAAATCATCTAATCTTTTTATTACGTATTTTTTCACTTAAATTTTTTGCTATTATTTTATTTTTATTTGATAAATGTGTTTAGAATGCTCATTTTGAAAATTGCTTTTCATTATGAGGGTGCCAAAGGATTTGCGCATTTTCACAAGCATCGACAGGTTGATGGGATAATACCCAAAGTACCAGTTTATAGCACAGAATAGAAAGATGATCACTTTTTGAGAGAGGTGCCCTGTTCTCTGTAGCATAAATTTACACATAACTAGAAAAATTTACACTGATTGACAAAAATTAGTTAAACTAATTAAATCAACACACAATAAACGGATAAATAATACATTTTAATACCTGTATTAAAACAATATGAATACTTTTTATTTTAAAACTGAAATCTGTTCAAAATTAAGAAACATTCATTTAAAAAGAGAAAAGCAAATTTAAGGTTTGAAACTTACAGATCTGCAACTTCCTTTTCCCTCCCAACAAATTTTGCTAATTCATCGATGGCTTCATCAGTACAAACAGTAGAGTCTACATCAAAACAGACAGCATCAGCTGATCTCCAGATTAACTTTGCATTATCACTCAGTCTACCCATGCTATAGAATGCTGTAGTGTAGGATGACTTTACAGTTTGACCCTTTGAAATAAAAGAAGTATAAATTAAAAATCAAAAAATAATCAGAGGTAGAATTTGGATTTCTAGTCTGTGATCGATGTAAAAAACGTGTACGCACAGTCCACAAAACAAAAACTAACTATAAAATACTTTTCATTTAATTAATTCATACTGGATTTTCCTAAATAATCACGAAATCTATGATACATGGAGTTACTTTAAAGTTTTATTAATGACAAAGTTTTATTAGTAATTAATTGACTATAACTTAAATCACCAACTCAGGCATAAAAATCAGGTCTAGAAGTTCAAAACATAAAAACTAAGGACAATTCAAGGATGCGGATTTTCTAATGGGAGCAATTTGTCTTACCAACATCGGTTAGCAGATATACAATTGGTAAAAGTTTAAGTAATTCCTGCACTTAAGTGAAAACAAATATTTAAAAAAAAAAAAAAAATTTAAACAAAAGGAGAGAAAATAGTATAAATATGGAAAATCGTTAAGCAGTAGGAAAATACAAAGATACGAAAAACAGAGCATGATATATAGTGTGTGATGAGAAAGTAGTAAAGAGAAGAATTTTTTATATATTTCTCCCACATCAAATGCTTTTAGGTATGTCATAAAATCAAGGGGAATTGTCCCTAACACTCAAATTAGATTAATGTCGTACTCGACACACTACGAAGACTTTGTTGTTTATTTTGTTATTTACTTTGTTTCATGGCATTTAAAATAATTTATTGAAATGTTTAATAATTAAGGACACTTTCTTTTTAAGGAAAACTTTGAGCCCTGAAAAATACATGCCTTCCCCCCCTGCAACAGATTCAGATTTCTGACCTTGAATTTTGTAGTTTGCAAATTTTAAAAATCTTTTTATGCTATATAAATTTATTACCAAATCCAAAATTTGAAAAAAATTAGTTAAATAAACAGTTCTTAGAGAAATGTATGACTTTTTTGAAAGTTTCATTGCTTAAAAAACTATTCGATTAATTTCATTCAAATTTTAGAACCTGCCATTTTAATTACAAAAGTAAAAGGAAAACATTTGTATAAATTACAGTTAAAAAATTCTTTAATCACCATTAAATTAAATAAAAACTAATAGATGATTTAAAAAAAAATTGGCACAGAATAAGGTTCGAATACATGAATTTATAAGAGCGAAAAATCTTTTTAACAACTTCAAAGATAAGGGGAAATAATCAAAAAGTAAAATTAATACTAAGGAGAAGTGACTAATGATGATATAAATTCAATCAAATGACAAAATTAGACCATACTTTCTTGATTGCAACAGCCAACCTTATTTTAATGGTTAAAAATTCATATCTTTTAAATAAAAAAGGAGGCTTGTGTCTCATATTTTAACTTAAAAGTATTTTCTTCATTTATAAATTATTCTACTGTTTGAAACTTGATGATTCCATACATGAATGAAAAATCCAATCATAAAATTTAGTTATTCAAGAGATCCATTTATTATTATTAATATTATTTTTTTTTTTTTACTTGGAGGATGATAAGTTTAATTACAGAAAATGCATCACTTAATTTTTTATCCGGAGTTTCTCTATTATACACATTACTTTTTAAATAACTAAAAAAGAAATGGTATTTGACTAATCAAAACAATCAATAGTAGCATTAAATTTATTTGATGAATTTTTAAATTTTAGTTTCAAATTAATATCTGTTTATTAGATAAAACAATTAAGGTTAACTTTATCACAGACAAATACGTAATTTTTGGTGTCGCACCTCAAGATACAGATCCTGATCAAATACCCTAGATCAGATCAAAGGGATTTTATACCATACTGGGTTCCTTCTAAGTATACACCAACAACTTCCCTAACATAAAAAAAAAGTGACCAGATTTCCACAAAAACAAGCCATAACAAAATAATTTTCTTATAAAAAAAAATAGTAGAAATGTAAGTTTAAATTTATATAATTATTTAATTAGTAGCTTTCGCATTTGCTGACAAAATTGATTTTCCTAAAGTAAATCAAAACATAATAATATCTAAAATAAATAATTTCTAAGCTTTAAAATATATCTTTTTAATTTCCAGAAAAAGAAAAATATTTTTCTCTATTTAAATCATGATCACAAACAAATGTTAGGATTGAATTTCTTTCTTTCTAAATGTAACTAAGCTTACTTTTTCAATTCAATGATTTTATAAACTAAAATTATAATCACAGAAAAGATAATGCTTAAAACTTGATAAAAAAATTTAACTTAAGTTTAATGCATGATTCAATGATTTAGATTCTATGATTAAATATAATAAGATAATATTAAATCATGCTGCCAAAATCAAATGCACATATTAAAGTAAAATTTTACTAGATGAATATTTAAAATAATTCCACACACGTTATATTTTAGAGATAGAAGTTAAACAACTAAAATTTTAGGCAGATTGTCATCTTTGCATCATTACAGAAACATCTATGTTTAAAGCATGCATGAGGTCAACGACATTTAAAAATAAATATTAAAATAATTAGAGCCTCATACGATTTTCATATTAGTATAATAGGGACATAGTGATTGCTAGACAAAAATAAAGAACAGAAGAAGAAAAAATTGGACATACGGTCACCAGCAAATATCCTAGGAGGATAGGTCTGAACACAGAGAGATTAATAAAATGACTGAGTGAACCGTAGCAACAGAATTTTATAACCCATCGCATTTCGCTCCGTTAGTACCCGTACATTAAAATTAAACAGGAATCAATAACTAGTCCAGTTGTATCTTACGATCTATGAAGTCACACCACTTTGGGTATGAAGTAACGGTTCATAAATAGATAAACATATCTCAGAAGTGTCACGCAGAAGTTAATCGTGAATTTTGATAAAAATTTATCGCAAAATCAGTTAAAGAGATATGAAATACTCACAAGCTTTTTGAGAGAGCTACTTGCGAGGGATTGCAGCATATGAAAATTATTTGACAGCGACTATCTCTCGTTGAAAACTTTCCTCTTCAACCTCAATACCTCATTTCTGAGAGCAGAGAAATCGAAATTTTGATTTAGCGTAAATTTGTTGCCATATTTCGCGTGATAAAAACCGAATTCAAAATTAGGAAGAAAATAATAATTATTTATTTAAATATTTTAGCAATTCGACAAGTCTGTTTGCGTCGAGTTTGGTGAAATTATAATATAAATATTTACTAGTTAAACAAAACATCAATTCTTCTCGTTAAAAATTACATTAAAGAGGACGGGAATCGAACTAGCTATCGTCAAACTTCTTAGGCTGTGATATCAACTAGAGATTCGCGACCCTGTAGATCACCGAAGCCAAACACCACTGGCAGCGATCAGTAAGCACTTTGATCATCATGCGAAGGGACCGAGGGGGTGCGGTATCGGTCCTCGTTACCTTATAGTGTTCGACGTCCAGTGTAAGTCGTTGGGCTAGTAAAGCAAGTCATCCCCTTTGCATGCCTTCGGATCATCCTCATAGATGTTTCCCAGACCTGTCATTAAATGCCCAATGTGCAGCTCTAGTATGACATAAATCACTGTTATTACTTCTACGATCTTTTTTGTTGCACTCCTTTTATTGTTGTTTGAATCTGCTGTAGTTAACAAAACAATATATGAGTCATTTCTATCGGTATGAAAAAAATTTATTAATATTATTATTTTTTTTCAATGCTGTGTTTCCTCACGCGATTTTCATTTTACGTAGAGTTCGCCTTCTTTATCTAAATACAGGTCTTACTATACCAAAATACCCCATCGATCTTTCCTTTTCCTATTTTAGGCCAAAATTAGTTTGTAACACAGTTTGATGAAATTACCTTGAATTTGTACAATGTAACGTCGTTTATGTTTAGCACAGTACAACCGATACCGGCACCTCTCGTCCTAAGGATTGTAAGTGAAATGTTACGAAAATAAATTATGATATAAAAACAAAACAGGTGTCAGCCGAATAAACAGAAAATGTGAGAGTGTTTTCACACCACGGGTATTTTCATAGCAACGTAGCTCTCTAGCACCCCATTTCACATTCTGTTACGGTGCATTTTAAATGCTCTACTCGCGAACACTCCATCAAGTTTTCTGAGGTCAGAAGTAGAGTTGGAATGACACATTTTTCTGGGGGGCGGAAAGACGCTAAAAATCCCAACGTTTTACGAATTTTTTTTTTTCAAAATGAAATATAGATTTCTTTTTGTTTTCTTTTTAACAGCATTTGGTGTACAATTTTTTAAATTCTATTTAAGTACTTAAAAGTAATTTTTTTTAAAAAATGTTTTTAAGTTATAGGATAATTTAATGCTAAGAAAAGCAAGGAATGATATTGAATTCAGAACTTTTTGACCAGCTTTAAAAGAAAGAAGAAAAAAAAAAAAAAAAAACATTTTATAGTGATGAACTACAATAAAAAATAAAAGTATAGAAAATCTATTATTAATAAAAAAATACTGTCATAAACGGAAATTGGAACAAAAAATGATAACTTATAAAAAATAAAATGCAAATTTGGGGAAAAATGGGATATTTTAAAAAAAATCAGTCGGGGTAAACCGTTCTCCGGCGTATTCTTCCTACTAAACTTTGAGTGAGAAAAAGAGAAATCATTACCAGGGCTAAAGAGAAGAGATTCTATTCTCTTTAGCCCTGAATCATTACATCCTAATCCTTATAATCTGATCTGACCCAAATTTAAAGTAATCGAGGGCCATCCATGAAATGTTGTATAACCTTATTTTTGCTGACTGGGCAATATTCAGTTGAATGGAAAAATTATGAAAATTTCTGACTTTCGTACACAGCCACTCAAAATCTTTATTTTTAAGATAACTTAATGAGTAAAAATAAAAATCTTTGAGTTACATAGGGAGAGAAACCTTGAAAATTTGTCTTTTACACCTAATGATATCACTGAAGATATTTCATGTCAGTTTTGGTATTATTCGGGAACAATATTAAAATCGAATGGCAGGGTGCGTAGCCAAATTATTCAACAAAAAATAAGCATTCTTTAAGCACTCAAAAAATATTTTTAAGCACTTAAAAAAAAATATCATAGTTAGGCAGGGTTTGAAAGTTTTTGATTATTGACGGTTTTATTTTGTTTCAACTGTCAGGTCAAAAAAAAAACCCTTTTGGGATTGTTTTTGAAAATTGTCAAAAATCATGAAATTTTAAATCATGTCAAACGAATGGGGTTTTCATAAGCTACGGACTGACAATACGCTGAAATAGATTAGTTGAATTGTGAAAACGTTGAATGGAACAATGTGAACTGTGTCTTTTTGCAAAATTCGTTGCGAAAATCAACATGGTAAAGGAAAAATCTAATTTTGAAAAAGGGAAAATTAAGCCCTCTTTAAAAACACCCAAAGAAAAAAGCACCTTTAAGGGCTTTTAAGAAACGAAAATCGAAAATAAGCACATTTAATTACTTTTTAAAAACACTACGCACCCTGGCTGGGATTTGATTCTCAGTGGCCTGTATCAGGAGTGAGAGCACTCTATTACTTGATCAGTATAGGGCAAAATTAGGAACTTTTGCTACTGTTTTGTGTTCAGATGTAGCATTTTTAATAGTGATCACTTTGTAAAACATATAGCCACTTTTCAAAAATTAAAAAGTTCAAACGATAAAAAAATAAAAAAAAAAACTGTAAATATTAATAATGTAAGCATCTTTTGAAGCATTTCTGAAAATATGGTTACAAAGTTAAATTCCAAACAATGTTCATTTCAAAGTTCGCAAAGTTCATTTCTAAAATGTTAGAAAGTTCACAAAGTTCATTTCTAAAATGAAGAAAAATCTTAAGAAAAAAGTTAGAAATGGAGTTATTTTCAGAATTTTATAAAATATTATTAATTTCATATTTATTAAAAAAATAATAGAATACACATGGGGTGCACGGTGCATTTTCACTAAAAAAGTAACGACTAGCAAAAAATTTTTTTTTAATTGCCATTTATTAAATTTAGTCATCCTGTGGTCGGTAGCGACCATTAGTTTTGCCCACTCCTGATCAGTATCATAATTATATCCCCCCTCTATTATCTCACCAATAACTTTTGGAGACGGACTGAGATTTGAGCGTTACACCCTCTTTCTGAAATCTTAACGGCCGGACAACGTCCATTCATGATGTTCTCCAGTCCAATTTACGGGTAACGAGAGTTCCGGTCAAGGTGCTTTTGCACCAGATATACTTAATTCCTAACGCTGTACCCATGGGCATTGTTTGCGGGGCTATTTTTGACCCCTCAATAGTTAGAAATCTCTAAAAGTTTCTCTCAATATTTTATCCGGAGAAAATTTTCAAGAATCATCATTGGAGCCGCGATGGCTCAGGGGATAGAGCGTTCGCCTTCCAATGAGGCGAACCGGGTTCGAATCGCAGTCGATACGAATTCCGCATCCGGCTTGCACTGACCACAGTGCGGACGTGAAATATCCTCAGTGGTAGACGGATCATGGGTTAGAGTCCCCTTGCCGTCAGGCTAACCGTGGGAGGTTCTCGTGGTCTTCCTCTCCATGTAACGCAAATGCGGGTTAGCTCCATCAAAAAGTCCTCCACGAAGGCAAATTTCTCCCAATACTCGATCCAGGAGTTCCCTTGTCTTCTGGATTGGGTTCAAAATTACAAGGCTACGGAGTTGAACATTAGTAGTCGTAAACCCATTAAGTTGGGTCGGCTGTTCAACGACGGTTATAAAAAAAAAAAAAAGAATCATCATTGATTTAAATGATAATTTTTTTTTTTTTTTTTTTTTTTGCTGTTGTCTAACGTTCATAAGACATTTTTTTTCTACTGCATAAAATTTAGAAAAATCTCGCGACTGCGTGTCTAAATTTCGTCTCCCTGAAAAATAGAAACACTGCAATGCCCATGGCTGTATCGGTTAGTGAATATTCTCACTGTTTGCAAATTGCCACACCTCCGATCACCGTCGAAAAGCTGATTGGTGAGTTTTTCGCGGGAAATTATATTTCATTCATTAGGTTCTTATATTTACTCAACGGTGATCAGAACTGCGTGAACCACATGTAGTGAGAATAGCCCTGAGATCTGTTAAGTACTTTATTTATGTCGCACTAGAGGTGCCCAATGGGCTATTGGCAACGGTCTGGGAAACATCTCTGAGCGTGATCCGAAGACATGTCATCTCAATTTTGATCTTCTGCAGGGGGGGGGGATGGCTCCCTTGCTTTAGTAGCCGGACAACCTGCGCGTGAAGTCGAGCACTTTACAGTAGAACAGTTTAACGAGGAGAGATACCGCGCACCCTCGTTCCTACGCTGGACGATCAAAGTGTTCCCCTACCCGCTTACTGACCACAGCCAGTGATGCTTGACTTCGGTGTTCTAGTGGGAACCGTGTCTTTACAATGAGTCCACTGCGGGACCCGAGTCATAGAATAAGCTACAAACAAATGAAAGAACAGGTTGAAGACTGATGAAAACTTATTTGTAACCACTTGTTTTTAAACTGACACAGCGGTTTCAATGTTATCAAAATCGGTTGCACATAAAGTGCATGTATAGCATAAATTTAAAATATTTGGTTTGCAGAAATAAACAACAAAGAAGAAAAAAACAGTATAAAAAAACTAGGAGGAACAACCAGAGAGGAATCTGAATCATTATAAAAAAAAAAAGATAAAACCCAGGAACACGTGCTCATACATAGTAGTTTTGTAAACTTAGCTCATCTTACTTGATATTTCATCATATACACTACACGCAATCAGAATATATTTTTCTCCTACATTTACTTTATCACAGAATTATAGCTAAGAATCTTGAAAGAGATCAATCTTTTTTCTTTTTTTTTAAACAGATAAATATTTCATGCTAATATGCATTTCATGGCCTTGATATTTTTTAAAACAATTACATTGCTCTAATTTTTATTATAATGGAACTTTCATTTGAAATCTTTTTTTCAATTCCTTTATTTAATGACCTTTTTTTGCGTTTGCGGCATCGATGTGAAACTTTTTAATCTAACTCAGAAGACAAGGAGTCTCCTGAACTAAGTATTGAGACAAACTAGTTTTCTTCGAAAATGTGTAGATGCAAGAAACCCACATTTGCATTGTATGGAGAGGAAAAACACGAAAACCTTCCACGCCAAGCCCGATGGTCAGGAGATTCTAACTCATGATCCGTTTACCACTGAGGAAATACCACTGTGGTTTGTGTAAACCAGAAGCTGAATTCGTATTGACCAGCCATCGCTTGGATTCGAACTTGGGTCATCTTATTGGAAGGCGAGCACTCTATCCACTAAAGCACCACTGTTTCTCTAATATCTTTTGAAAATCAGTGGTTTATCGAGATGATAGCAGTCATTTGAAAGAAAAGATAATCTATAGTATATGCAGGTGTTTCTTAATAACCACCTCTAATGTACAGCTTTAAAATTCTTCGAAATAATTAACTAAAAAATGCACATTGGGGATCGCAAATTAAAATTTAAAGTAAAAGCGAATAAGAAACATCTTGAAATTCTGACAAATCACCATTGATATCAATAGCGGCAAGGAAGGGATTAAAATAATATTAAATAGTTGTTGTTGGCCATTAAGGCAGAGGGGGTACGATTGTTCTTGTTCTTCAGCGGAGCCATCTAGGGCTAAGGATTCGACTTTACCACACCCATACGTCACACCCGTTTATAGGGTGGACACATTCGTACATTCATTCACTGATCGTAATTTTAACCTGAACCAGAGAACGATCCATCTCCAATTCAGTGTTGGAACGTGGATGACTTTGTGACCCAACAGAATTAACGTGCACCAGTCACCCAATATAAAATAGTTCTATTAGTTAAATAAATTGGTTTTCAATGATTTTGCCACTAATGCTTTCAATGATATGCTTCTTTTGCACTTTGCGACGTCAAGAATGATTAGTCTAAAGCCCTTTTTTTTCTTAAATATTAATTTGCGATTTTAATGTGCACTTTAAAAAAAATTATTCTTCCTGGACTTCTATTTATGAACAAGTAAGAAGAAAAAAAAATTCGTTATAGTTTAATTTTTTAATACATAAATCAAATGACATTGCTATTTGAAAATATAGGAGGCAGAACCGAGTTTTAATGTTTAACCAAAATGTTGGTACGAGTGTGCAAATTCGCTCCAAACCTTAATAATTGAACCACATTTTCATACAGGTGAACCATATTATCGTGTATTCAAATTTTAAAAGGGTTAATTTTCGTACGATAATAATGTTTAACTAGGTTCAGCCTTACTAAGGTTTCGTTAAATTTACTCTACATTTTTTTTTCCGACACGCATCAAAATGTCTTACAGCTTACTACAAAACCTCATGACTACTCAGCATAGCATTCCATCAATACTTTTTAAGGTACTTTTATTTCTATTAAATGCAAATATTTTCGTTACTTTTTTAGTGTTTCCAGAGAACGTTTTCATCGGATTGTAGTTTCGAGTGTTTTTCCTCCAAAGGTTCTCGGGATATTAGGGTTAAAAGGTAACAACCCATACTTTTTCATTGAATTTGATTCAACTATAGAAGTATCTTTCTATTTTAAGAAATTCTATCGGTATTTAAAGATGATATCTACATAAAATAACTTTCGTCATCCAATTTGTGAAGTGCTTGATTAAATTCAGCAAAATAAAGAGATGGGCGTACACGAGAGCACAACATCTGGTAAAAGTGGCTTATAACCAGTTCCATGAAGAGGATTCGTCTAGGCATATTTATTACCTAACGTAGAATACAGATCCTTCTTATCAAAACTTAGATATATGTTATGATAAATGACCTGATAGCTTTGTTTGGAATATCAGTCGCCGAAGACTTGAGAAAGTTCTTGAAGTTGTTGCCGAGGAGAAAAGATCTCAACACGTTATCGGATTTTTCTTATGGAAATGGAATATTTAACTAATCACTTTTAACATATTATCGCCGCGAAGATTTATTTCATCAGATGCTTCATCTACAAACCCGGAATTCAATGTCATCATTATTTTCAGCATGTAGATGTTTTGAAACGTGTGCAATAAATATTGACTCGCGTTGTGAGAAACTTGTTGAACATAATCACAGTGTTTTGTTTTTAAAATCTTTCTATCGTTTTCTGGAGTTTTCTTCTAAGTTTTAAGACGATAATTTAGAAATGTCATGTAATCTTAATGCATGACACTTTCCCGACACTATCTAATGCACTATCCGTCTGCGTGACCCAGCAATAAGTCTACTATAAACTACTATATACGGAATATTTGGAAAAATAAATTTCTTTTTATCATATTTCAGTAATATTATTTGAAATAGTACACAATTTGCTTTATGAATTATTAACTAAGCACATAGTTTCACTCTATGGCTTAGTTTCTTTACAGCAAATTCTTTCCCATAACGAAAGTTTTAATTAGATTAAAAAAAAAAAAAAAAAAAACATTCAAAATATTCTCCATATAACGAAGATGTTGTCAACCTATAAAGAGTTTTTTTACGTTTATCTGTTCAATTTTCATCATTTTTGAACTTCCTAGTTGTTTATCTTTTTTTGAAACAATTGCATTTAAAAGTCGCAATTTCAAAATAACCGATTTCCCATATACCTGTTTTTTTAATCACTCACATTATTCATTTCAACGACTCAAATGACTCATTTCAAACATTTGCTTACAATCTGTATTACTTCATTTTTAATTAAAAGTAATAATAGTATATTTTGAACTTATCACATACATTAAAATTTACATTTCTATTTGTAATATTTATATAAATTCCAATGGGAAAAAAATTGAGTCCACTGTAAATGAACTGCTAATTTCTTAGTCGTTCACTATAAGCTATGAGATAACTAGCTTAGTAACTAAAAAAAAAAAAAAAAAAAAACGTTAACAATAATCTAGAATTCACTATATCCAATGTTCATTATAACGAGGTTAAATTGTACAAAAAGAATAGAAAAATATCAAATAAACACACTTTTAGTTTTAAAAGCAGCCCGATTGTAACTATTTTCAACAATTTTATAAAAGAGATAAAAATAATCTGTTATCCAAATAATTGAATAGTGATATTTTTTTTTGTTTTGGAAAGAACCAAGGTTCATGAAGATTTTATTAATGTTATGTAAATTAAAAATCATTTTAGTTCGAGTTTGTTTTGATACAAAAAATGGCACGTTTATTTTGGTTAGAAAATAATATATCAAATGAGCCTATCTACATTTTTTTTTTAAATCAGAGACCGCAGTTACAAAGAAACGTGATAAATTTCTGAAAATTTAGTTTTTCTTTAATCATAGTTCGTATTAAATAATATACAGTGGAGAACGAATTCCACGACCATTTTGTCAATTTAGGCAACTATGAACAAATACGGTAATCAGCTATTGAAAAACTGTAAAGATCTGTACTTTTTTTTTTCCTAATGCTTATTCAAATTGAAACAAAATGTTAGTTATCATTATTTGTAAAAAAATTTAATTTCAAATGCTCACCTGTGTAAGCATTTCGTCACCTTAGACCAGGAATGGGCAAACTTTTTTAGTCGAGGGCTAAAAATCGAGAAAAAAAAATTTGGTGGGCCGAGTAAAAACTTCTAAAATAAAAATAATAAAAAAAAACGATATACAAGTTTTAATTCAAGTATTTAATGAGATGAATGAAATTGCAATTTCATTTTTAAAAGTTCCTTATATTGAGGTTCGAAGTGAGACGTGCTTATTTTAAGGAACGAGGCTTGTCTGTTAGTCAACTTCTGAAATGATTTTTTCTAAGGATCGTAGTTGAAAACACTTGTTCACATATATAAGATGAAACAAACATAGCACTGATTTTCTGGGCATGAGATACTAAATTTTGGAAACTAGCTTTTGGTAATGATTTGCAAAACTCAAACTATGGCATGTTTAGAAGCAACAATAGTGTGCAATCTTTACATACTCAATAAATAATGTTAGAACTCAAACCGGCAGAAAAATAAGGCTCGTTAGAGCTTAAAATGCGCTGTCTGCCACATGTGAAGCACAATTCACCTATGTTAGATTTCATATGTCTGATCCTCGAAAAAGACAAACGCTTATTGGAGCTAATCTGCGGCTATTCTAAAAAGAACTTCTGCGTTTAAAATTTTACTAATCGAAGCTGTCTGTGCTAACTATTTCAAACAATTCCACCAATAGAGAAACTAAAAAGGTCCTCAGCACTTTGCTAAAAAAGAAAGAAAGAAAAAATACCTTTAAACCAAGTAGACAAAATAATGGATGCATAATGTATCTTGTTTATATTCGCCACGGATTGGCGAGTTAGAATTTTATCCACGGGCCGGATAAAACCTTGCGGCGGGCCGTAGTTTGCCCATCCCTGCCTTAGGCATTTTACAGGGCAGATTTGTTGGCCACTCTTTCAGTGGCACCCTATTAGGTGAGCCAACATAGCTCCCACAATAAGGGCAGATAATAGAGAGAAAAAAAGAACATCCATACCTTGCCCGGAATTCTATCCCAGAACCTTTCCGATGCTAGGCCAGTTTCCTGACCCCTACACAGTCTAGTGGGCTAGTCATCATTATCAAATTCTGAAACTACCAGCAGTAATTTCTTAGCCTGCCCTGGCGATATGATTGTAATAATTCTTCCAAGCATGCTCTACAGATGAATTGTTTGTTGGTATCTCTTCTGTACATCAAAATTAATAATAAAAAATTTGGCAGCATTTAAATTTTTTATTCTTTAAAGAAATTGAATGTATTAAAATTTATTTATACTTACGATTTTAAATGTGGAAAAAAAAGTCTGGGTGTATAAATAAAGTGCTTTATTGGTATAAAAAATCACAGTCAATTTCAGGGTATAACTGTTACGATGGTGTGAAATAAAATATAATTGTTAATGCAAAATGGTTTATTATCTACGTTACTTTTCTATGCATGGTGTACCACCTACTCAGCAGTAATGTTTTAGATTTCAGACGCGTTTTTTTCTTTTTCTTTCTACATTTAAGTATTAAAATACATACATTGTTTTGGACTCATTTTTTTGACAAGGATTTTTAAACAATATATTAAGGGAAGTGATTACAAAACAACTTGTATAGTGAATAAATAATACCAAGAAACTGAAGTGATTAGATATTACTTGATTAAAAACTTCATTCGATTCAAAAATCTACAAATTTGAAATAACAGTTGACATGTTTTAGCTGTTCAAAAACAGACTCCCAATTATTAAGACTTGTCTGACGTGAATGAATTGCCAGACTGTTATTTTCAATTTGCATATTTTTGAAATGAATGAAGATTTTAATCAAGTGATTTGGACGTAAAGTATCCTCAGTGGTAGACGGATCATGGGTTAGAGTCCCCTTGCTGCCAGCCTAACCGTGGGAGGTTTTCGTGGTTTTCCTCTCCATGTAACGTAAATGCGGGTTAGTTACATCAAAAAGTCCCCCACGAGAGCAAATTTCTCCCATTACCTGATCCAAGAGTTCTCTTGTCTTCTGGATTGGGTTCAAACTACAAGGCTACGGTGTTGATCATAAGTAGTCGTAAACCCCAAAAATTGGGTCGGCTGACGATGGTTATAAAATAAAATCAATTAACTTGAGCTGTGGTGGCTTAGGGCATGGGATAGAGCTCTCGCCTCCCTATAAGGTGAACCGGGTTCGAATCCCTGCGATGACAAGTCGATACGAATTCAGCACCCGTCTCGCACCGACCACAGTGCTGACGTAAAATATCCTCAGTGGTAGACGGATCATGGGTTAGTGTCCCCTTGCCTTCAAGCTAACCGTGGGAGGTTTCAGTGGCTTTCCTTTTCATGTAACGCAAATGCCAGTTAGTTCCATAAATCTTCCACAAAGACAAATTTCTTCTGATACTTGATCCACGAGACGAGTTCCCTTGTCTTCTGGATTAGGTTCAAAATTACAAGGCTACGGAGTTGAACATTGATAGTCGTAAATTCAGAATTGGGTCAGTTGTTCAAGGTTGGTTATAAAATAATATGATATAATATAAAATAAATTAATTTGTTTATTGGTTTTTGATCATTTTTTTAAATGCCTTAAGAGAATAGAAAAGATCATAACCCCCACATTTTTACTCTTTTTTATTGATACCACACTTATCTAAAACAATACCCCTTATTAGCTTTCTTAACGTTTTATAACATTATTACATTCACGTTTATAGAATTTACGTGAAATATGTTTGGAAAAAAATATTTTAAATGAATATTGATATTTCATTTCTCTATCTTTAATAATGTTCGTTGAAAAAGTTTGATAGATAAAATTATTGAAATGTCAAATGACAAAGTTGGTTGTTATGGGTTTCGTCCGGAAATGTTTTCTTTTTCTTTCGTAGTAAATAGACAGCAATAAAATCAATTTTTATTATGTAACTACTGTTCATCGAAGCCTTTAAAGGAAAGAAATTCAAGGTCAAAAAGACAAAAAACAACATCTGCTTGTCAAGTGAATAAAAAAACATGTTTAAATTGAAGACGTAACTTATAATATCTTTCTATCAGATGCAGTGTTGTAAAGATGAAGGGGAAAAAAATACAATTATGCTATGAACAATTGTAATAAACTTTAATTAAGTAAAACTTTAATTGCTTAAACTGTGTTTATGTAGTTAGTCAAATTTTAAAATCTAATTCCTTTTTAGTATTGTGTTTCAAATTAAATTATACTATAAGTGTAGTGTAGTGATAAATTATGATTATGTGAATTTTTTCAAAATTACTTCTTTTTATTGTATTTTGCGATTCAGCTTTAATTAAGTAACGAATAAATAGAAGAGAAAAAATATTTTTTTATTAATAAAATATATTTTGGCTGAACATGAAAAAGTTAATAAAATTTGATCAAACTAAAATATAATAAATTTGCATATCAGCGTTTCGTATTTTTTTCTACGAGCAGGTTAAAGTTTTTCATAAACATTTTTAAAAGTTATGTACTTTGCTTTGAGAAAAAAAAAACTTTGAGAAAAAAAAAAAAAAAAAACGTAATAGTAATAAATACATCAGTGAAAAATATAAAAAGAAAATTCAGAAATATCGTAGGAGTCATTTTAGTACTTACCTCGGCTGCGAATATTTAAAGCCAAATTAAATCTGGTAAGAAATTCTTAAACGTAAGAGAGGGAAGAAAAAAACATTTGCTGATGAGACATTTATTTTTTTTCTCTTCGTCTCCTCTGCATCTTGCCAATGTGGTAAAAAACTATTTCAGCAACTTTAAAGTTATTATTATTACATTTTTTTTTATTATCTGTGAAGCTTGTTTAGAAAAACTTGGCAATATTTTTTAAGTGCATAAAATATGCATTTCTTAGAAGTGCATTAAAACTCTTTAAATATTTACTCATTCCACCTAACAGAGAGAAAAGGAAGCTAAGATTCTGGAGAACAGTCAAGGACAACTATTTATTTGACGTGGAATATTTTTAGATCAGTATTTCTTCAAGTTTTTTTCCATGCCTTGGAAGTTTTAATATTTCAACCTTACAACTCATTTTAATAAGTTACACACTTCAAAATAATAAGTTTCAGAACAGAGAGTTTGTATTCAGAATCGTTGGTCAAAAATATTAAAAATCAAACGTTATAGAATCTTAGTTTGTATTCAGTATCGTTGTTCGGAAATATTAAAACCAAACGTTTCACAATCGTAGTTTGCGTTCAGAGTAATTGGTCAAAAATGTTAAAATCAAACGTTTCAGAATCGTAGTTTGTCTGCAGAATCGTTGGTCTAAAGTATTTAAATCATACGTTTCAGAATCGTACGTTTGTATTCAAAATCGTTGGTAAAAAAAATTAAAGTCATGCGTTTGAAAAACGTATGATGAAAGAATAAACAAATAAATAAATAAAAAATTATAAAAGAAAATTGTGTAACTCAAAAACTATTCAACTGATTTCGCTCAAAATTTGTATTTTACCTTTTAAAATTACACTTTTTATAATGATGCGAAAACTTGTATACCTCACAATTCAACATTTTGAGACTATCATTAAAAATTAATTAAAAAGTAGTAGATTATTATTAAAAAATATTTTTTACAGCGATTTAATATTGGATAAACGAAATTCATAACTGTGTGCAAAATTTTTTCGATTAGCATAAAATTTTTTCAAGATACAGCGAATTACGCTAGAAGTAAAATTAAGGAGTCCAAACTTTCGACCGCTTTTCTGACCAAACTACTGTGGGACCCTATTCTCTAGATGGTGGCTAATCCCGTATTTTGAGGATCAAAAATCCGAATCCGTCGAAAGGAGGGTATGTTTATTCAGAGAAAGTACATTTTTGTGTCTAATTTCTTAACTTAAAATATCATCTGCTCTAATTAATTAGCATATTTAAAGTAAAGTCCTCGAATCAATAAGATAGAACTTTAGTACGAGAAAATCCAATCATCAGATCAAAAGTTACTCACTTTGTTCACTCTTTTTTAATTTGCGCCTAGTTACTAATGCAGGGTTATTCATAATTCCCTCCGGGGTTTCGAAGCGTAATAGTAAAAAAACGAAGATGAATATGGCAAAAAAGAACAAATTTGCCGGTAGAGGGCAGTAACATGTACAGTCAGCAAAAAAAAAAAGATATCACCCTGAATAATTTTCGTTCTAATGATCGGATTTTCACGAACTAAGTGTCAATCTTAATGGTTCCTGGGGGTGACCTCAAATATGGTAATTAGTTAGTGCTAACTATTAATTAAGTTACGAAATCAGACACAAAAACGTACTTTCTCTGAATAAACATATATTTTTTTTTACATATTTGGAATGCAGACACTTGAATTAAGGGGGGTAGACAAAATTTTGAAAAAAATGGGTGGTAAATAGGGTCGCAACAAAGGTTTATATATTTGGCGATAGTCCAGAAAACCGCCAAAAAAAGTCGCCAGCGCAAATGAATATTTTAAGATAACCCATTGACTAATTCAAAAGAAGAATGCTTAATTTTACTAGGTTGCTAAGCAACCAAGCTCTGACTGGAAAAAAAATGAAATAATGTTCTGTGATTACTCAGAGAGGTTTAATTAATAGTTAATAGAAAATATCTCGAAGTTTCTAGGCAATAGACAATTTTTAAGCTGATTTCTGTTCAAAAAGCAAAGTTTTTTTTAATTTTAATCTCCCTTAAAAAAGAAAATTTGAATCGATTATAAATTATTTATGATTTTCTAAGTTTTTAGAATTTAAATACATGAACTTTTTATCTGATATTATTTAGATTATGTTGTTTTTGCTATATTTATTCGAGGATTTCATACTAAAATCAAATTAACATAACTTATTATGGCTATATACAAAATTTTAGGGATAATCATTTTTACAGCTTTAATCGAGTCTTCTAGGCAAGAAAGTTTGAAGATCAAAAAAGGGCTTGAATAATAAAATTTAGATTGTATAGTAATTCTAATGCACATTCACAAGTTTTTCTATAATTTACGATATTTCTTTTTCCTATAACTCAAGGAATTGCTGAAAGTTTAGTGGTATTTTAAAAGCATTGAAATATGTTATGTTTAAGAATAAGATATTGAAATAATATGTTGCATATTGTACGATTCATTGTTTCAAAAATCGCTTCATTCTGCTAGATATTTAGATTACAAGGTTTTCTTTGGATAAAGATGA
Organism: Parasteatoda lunata; assembly: GCA_949128135.1. Taxonomy (NCBI): domain Eukaryota; kingdom Metazoa; phylum Arthropoda; class Arachnida; order Araneae; family Theridiidae; genus Parasteatoda; species Parasteatoda lunata. Next base: position 9,735,005 of record OX421972.1, read on the forward strand.
TTAGCAAATAGCATCCTTATGCTTCGATACATTTAGAAACTTACGTTCGCAAATTCACCATAAAATATCGCACTGCATATTCTTCAATTACGATAAGCTACATTTACCACCAAATACTGATACTATGATTATTTTTGTTTTCTTATATATATCTGATATGATACTCTCTTTTTAAACAGAGCTTGTAACATCCTTAAGATACTGAAATGGGGGCACGAAAACTTAAAAGATAAAATATTTAATTTCATTAACTCAAAATATCTGGTCTCAAAATTTTAATTTTAAACCAAGTTAAATATAACTTTTACAATATTGATGCTCTTATGTTTTTAAAGACCACATAAATGCTGTTAAAATATGAAAATGCATATTTTTACTTTAACGAGTGTAAAATCCTTATCAAAATAATGATCAAGACCCAAATGTAAAACAGTATAATTGATGATAAAAACTCAACTGGCTTCTAAAATATGAAGAGGGAAGTAAAAGTCGACATGTTTCGAGCGTTCAAATATATTCACCCATTCTCAAAACTTGTCAAGCTTGAATACCTTGTGACTTTTATTATTGTGCTCAAAACATGTCTATTTTTATCATCATCTATTAATTTTCACATCAATAAAGCTTTTATATTTTCAATTCAATTTCTTGGGACAAGGCCGGATTTACGCATAAGCTAAATAAGCTGTAGCTTGGGGCCCCGAGATGGCAAGGGCCCCCAGATCCCACTTTTTTTCTTCTTTTCTTAAAGTTTTATTCGGAGCTGGGGCCCATTATAATTTTTTTTTTCTTTTTTACATTTTCGGATGTTTTTCAAAGTCTAATCGAAGTGTTTAAAAATATAAAATAATTGTTGGCTATACACACTTTTTATGTAAATAAAAAGTAAGGTATTAATTTCTAATTCCTTATACAATTTCTAAATTCATAGCATTGAAATATTTATTTAGATATACGGAAGAAAATTAAATGAATTTGGTATACTTAGTTTAATTACATTGTTTTATAAAAATAATTTATGTGTAATATTAATATTTAAAATAAGTGTATAAGTCAAAGTGTGAAAAAATAAATAGCCTTATTTCCATGATTGGATTTGACATTCAAGGTCCTAACTAAGGTCCATTTTTAGTATTTATGTCTAAATAAATAGTGCGGAAGTATTAGAACACAAAATAACGCACTGAGAAAAATTTGCGACACGTCTCGCAGAAAAAAAAAAAATTTTGGTAACAAAAGCAAAATATATGGTATTTAAATCATTCATTAGGTAATTTTTCTGTTCACAATGCAACAGTTTATCGAAAATTCTGGTTTTTAAAATTATAGCTCTTATTACTACTTAAAATTATAGCTCTTTTGCATTTAATAAAAATACAAAAGTCAAAAATAAAATTAACCGAATTAGTGATTATTATGCCATGCTCTAAGGCAGAGGTTCCCAATTATTATTTATGCTTCCCCCTACGGAACCCTAAATAATGGCGGAACCCCGACAATACGATTAAAGTTTATTAAGGTAATTGTGAACGTAATAACCTAAAAAAAGACTATTTTTAAAATATTTAATTAGAGGAACGAAGATTTTTCATTGTTTTATCATTAACAATCTTAAATAAGGTTTTATATCCGACAGTTAAATTTGCAGTTCTTGTGCTGTATCTAGTCTATTTCTGAATTTATTTTTGGTGTATATACAAAAGCTTAAAATGAATAAGGTAAGCCGAATTATAATTTATTTCTAAATTAACTGAAGAGACTAGTTATAAACGCTAAAAATGATAATTTGGAAAGCATTTTTCTTTATAAAAGAATTTAGTTATTTTATATTGATTTGAAAAGTGCGATATGAAATATTAATGTAATATTTTATAAATGCTTATTCTTTTCCTAATTTGTTCAAAATTAAACATATTGTTATTAGAAATATATTTTCATTTAAAAAATGCCATTTCTATTTAATTGGTATTTTACTTCGAATTTCAAATAATTTAATAAAGGAAACAGAAAGATTATATACGATATGATTTATATGTTGGATCTAAATATAATCAGAGATTATAAAAGAACTAATTAGAAGTTATAAAAGTATTTATCCCCGGTTATAAAAGGTACTAATTCGCTCTAAAACCATAAAGTTCTATAGAACACAGTTTGGAACTACTTTCCTAAGGTATCAAGATAAAATTAAAAAATTTTACACATTTATTACCGAACAACTTTGCAAAAAACTATATTTTTATTATGTTAATTTCATGAGAAGTCATAACCAGATCACTATTGAAAAAAAACTATCCTGTATTTTGGTGTTCCCATAAATACTGTAAATTTTACTATATTCTAATAGTTTTGACCATACTTTTTATTCTCAGTGTGGTCAGCACCATGATTCGCATTTCATAAAAGGTACTGTATTGTCGCATGCAAACAGATATTTTTTCTCAAAATTTCGGAGAGCCTTCTATTTTGACACCTAAAAATTTAAAAAAAAAATTTTTTTTTCGCAAAATTGAAGAGGAAAAAAAACGTGCCTCAAAGTTTTACATAAAGAACATATCCGGAAATTTTCGACCAAATCAAGAATGTCAAGTATCCAAATGACATGGCTTATTAAATTTAAAAAAAAAATAATAAAAAAAATTCGCATGACATATTTGGGGCTGAAGATTATGAAATCTAACACGAAACTGTGAGATCGTGGGTTCTATTCCAGCTGATGACAGTTTTTTATTTTTTGTTTCCTTATATTGAAAAATGTTTTTCTTATTTTTTAAAGTATGCATGCTAAAAACTAATAATTTAACAATTATTTAAAAAACTAGCTCCGCCCCTTGTTCACTTTGCTCACTAACCCTCGTGGTTGCTTCTCATTAATCAGTGCAGATAAGAGGAAAAACGGTTTATTTCCATTTTTCTACACAAAAATTACGATTGCCATTTACATTTTGAAGATGACTAAATTTAAGCAAATCAATAAAATTGGAAAATTGGTACCTCCCGCAAAGTTATTTCTCAGTGAAGATGTACTTAAGGGATAAAGCATTCGCCTCCGAATGAGGTGAACCGAGTTCGAATGCCAGTGATGACTGCTGGTCGATATAAATTCTACACCCGGCTTGCACCGACCACAGTGCTGACGTAAAATATCCTCAGTGGAAGACGGATCATGGGTTAGAGTCCCTGCTGTCAGACTAACCGTGGGAGGCTTTCGTGGTTTTCCTCTCCATGTAACTCAAATGCGGATTGTTTCTATCAAAACGTCGTCCACGAAGGCAAAAATTTCATCAAATACTTGATCCTGGAGTTTTCTTGTTTGCTGGATTGGGTTCAAAATTACAAGGCTACGGAGTTGAACATTAGTAGTCGAAACTCGAAATTGGGTGGGCTGTTCAATGACTGTTATACAATAAACTAATAATTTGGCCGCAATAGCTTGGTAAGTAGGGCTATGGACTCATGTTCGTGAAAATGGGAGTTCGAATCCAGCCGGCCGAAGAATACCCATGTAAAAAATGATGACTGTTGCATGTTAAATCTGTCTGGGTCACAAAGTTCAGTAAGTTCTTAACAAATCAATACCTCTGGGTTCTGATCCAGGAGTTCCCCTGTCTTCTGCATTGAGTTCAAAATTACATGGCTACGTATTACATGGGTAGTTGTAAACTCTCAATTGAGTTAGTTTTTCAACGGCGGTGGTAAAAAGAATAAAACTAATAATCAAATTGTATTTTATTATATTTCTTTCTAACTCCTTGCATATTTTCTACACATCTTCATAATTTCATGTTTCTAAGTCTATAGATTTTGAGCAACAAAGCAAAATGTAACGTAGAGAAATTTTTTTCATAATTTTATATTAATGCTCAACAATAAAAAATAATGACTGTTTTCCTCAGGTGTATATAAATAGAATTGAACTTACAAGGGCCCCATCTTTTTCAGTAGCTTGGGCCCCGCCAAGTTTAAATCCGGCCCTGTCTTGGGATTATCTATTTAGTTACACAATATATTAAATTATTTCACTCGATATTAAAATAAGTTTTACTTAAGTTATAGGCACAGGTTCATAGATTAAAAAAATAATAATTCGCCATTTTGTAAAAAAATCAATGCAGTACAATTTTTTTTGCTGCAAGCCTTAACATTTTAATTTAAGGACATAAAAATATTCCGTTTACAATTGAGATTTCAAAAGTCGAATGTGAAAATGGAATGTCCCCTAGCACCAGAAATCGAAATTAAATAGTTACAAGGACAACTATTTTAAACAAGTTAGCGTTTCCGTTCTACTCGAAATTGTTTGAAAAGGTATTTTGTATATATAGATTCCAAAGTTTATTCTACAAATATTTTAGGGTATACTTTCGGAGTATTTTGATGGAGTTTAGTTTTACACCCTTATTTGCTTAAAATTATTAAATAATATGCTTAAAATAAATTATTCAAGCAACATGATTTAACGCATTTATAGTATAATAGTAAACGGGGCTTCCATCGCATATCCTTAACCTTGATACCGCTATCAATAAATGAATGGAATAAGCTTAGATAAATAATAAAAGTTAATTTTTCCCCCGTTTTAATTTTCAAGGAAGTATGTTTCGATCAAACAGATTTCATTCTGGAAATAGCGAAATTATTGAGTAGGTCCCTTGGAGCAATATCATTCATATCCTCTTTTGACGAAATATAGGAAAAACTGGTTTTCACAGTTCTGTAAAAAGTATGTTAGCCTTCTTGCCACGTTTTTTATTATTTTTTTATTTTTAATCAAAATAAGTTCGGAAATTTACGTATTTTTTATTGCATTTTTTTAAATCAGATGATTCTAAAATTCGCACGGCTTCGGAAACTTCTTACAAATTTCAATTTTTAGTGTTTCCTGCTAAACAAAATAAGGCATTGTTCCTGATAACAAATTATACTACAATAATATCTTGGGAATCGTGCTAAAGTAAAAAATTAAACAAAATAGTTAAGTATATTATCCGGAAAAAAATCTACATGGAATCATAAAGAAAGAATCATTTAAGATACTGAGATATTTTAAGACGCTTAAAAGTTTTGGCTACGTATTTGACAGCTTTTTATGTTCGGTATCTTTATACTCTTTGTAGTGACTTATAAAACATAGACACTATTTTAGATAATCTATGTTGAAGTCACAAGAAACAAAACAAAAAAGACAATCAATGATTTATATTCTTTCTTCGAAAAAAATAGTATGCTTAGTAAATAATCAGCTGTTTTGCATTAAATAATTTTAAACAGCGGAGTGTTTTTAATTTCTTTACAAGGCTTTATTCTTAGCTAGCAGACAATAATTCTTTTAAAAAAAACTTGACTATAATGTAAAAAGGAACTTTACTTTAAAGAAAATATAAATTAAAGTACTAAAAAAATTTATTAGTATATTAAGGAAGAAATAATAAATGTAGTAGGGTAAAGAATAAAATTTTTAAAAATGCTAAAATTTAATTAAATAGTTGGTAAAATAGTTCTGCGAAAACACTTCCGGACAGGTGATTAAAAAATTACTTTTAAGATTAACACGATATATAAGATGTTGAGAAATTTGCGATGATGTGAGATATGCTTAAATATGTTTACTGCGTATTTTTATTAATATTCATAAAAAATATATACAAGAAACTGAGAAATATTTTATTCCAAATCTATTCATACGTATGTATATTATTGTAATTGTATCAGTTATTAAGAAAAAAAAAAACTAAAAAATAATCACATTAAATAAGCACAATGTGGTGTATAATCATATTCTATCAAAAGCATGCTTTTATAAAACTCGACATTCGTTGAATAAAATGTTTTTTATTCAATAAAATGTTTTACTCAAATTTCTTTACTTAATTTCAAATAGATTTTTAGAGGACTAAAAAAGAAACATTGTATTTTATAGTTTTAAAAAAATAAAAATAAAAAGATTAGCAAACGATTATTAGCGAAAAAAATATGAATGAAATTTTACGACACGCGCGCTAAATCAAGTTCTTCGTAAGTTTATCACATTTTAATATTAATCGCCCCATTTAATCATTTTTTCATTGTCGCCAAATTATTTTTTTTAAAATAATTAATTTTAATTTTTCTCATCTTCTAATAAATAAAAACAGTTGAAACTTTAGATTTTTCAATTTAAAAGCATGTAGATTAATATGGTATAAAAAAATCCATACCTTATAATTCAAAATTTTTTCATCCTCTCTTTAATTAAATAATAAAAAATAATTAATAATTATTAAAAATTATTTTTTTCATGAAATTATCTTTGGGTAAATGCGTTTTATGAGTTGGTGCAATATTTTTTTGAATTGCTTCATTAGTTTTTAAAATATGACTGAAAACGCAAAAAGTGAAATTAACATTAAGGGGTCCAAGCTTTGAATCGCTCTCCTGACCAAACTATGGGGACCACATTTCCCAGATTGCGGCTACCCCCTATATTTTGAAGATAAGGAATCCAAATATGTAAAAAAAAATATATGTTTATTCAGAGAAAGTACGTTTTTGTGTCTGATTTCGTAACTTAATTAATAGTTAGCACTAACTAATTAGCATATTTGAGGTCACCCCCAGGAACCATTAAGATTGACACTTAGTTCGTGAAAATCCGATCATTAGAACGAAAATTATTCAGGGTGATATCTTTTTTTTTTTGCTGACTGTACCACTGAAGTCAGTTGTAGTAAAAATAAGGTTGTAGTAAACAGAGGGAATTATGAATGATAATTTCCTATAATAAGTTGTGAAGTAATTTTGCAGCATTGTTTTGTGATATTATTGAATAATATTTTTGTTCAGTTGTAGAATAACACTCAATATTCAAGGAAATAATATTAAATAGTATTATCATAATTAAGTCACATGTTTATTTATTTTTTTTTTTTTTTTATTTTTTTTTTTTTTTTTTGCGACTTATTCTATTGTAAAAAAGAGAATTTCTGATATATCGTTATCAAAAGTTGTGACGTGATGTTTTTTTAAAAATCTGAATTTCATTTTTATTATAAGACTACTTAATTTTGAAATCATAAGACATAATTTCAAGGCTAAAGGAAGTAGCCGTTAAAATAGTGTTATAAAAATAATTTTATCTCAAAGTATAAATTATTGATTAAGCTACATAAAATTAAAAAAGAGAAAAATAAATTGTAACAAAATCAGTCCACAACTTTTTAAAAAGAATTCCTCCTCCAGAGAAAAAAGTGAAATTTATTGCTCCACATGCTTTCATAATAACTAAAAATATCAACAATTTATCACTTTCAATCGGAATAAGGTTTCTAAAATTTTAATTCATGTATTTTTTTAAAAAATTAGTTTTTATAATAAATATATAACTTTCAGATGTCTACAAATTTAAATTAGTTTTATTACTTTGCTTCTTACATCAAAAAACTTCGCTCTTTTTTCTAATTTTTTAAATTTTTTTAAAGTTTTTGAATTTAAAAATTTACTTGTGTAAAGTAAATTTGAATTTTTTCATTGTCTGCATCACCAAACATTTTGATTTCAAATTAAAATAAAACAAAAACTTCAAGCTTTTAAAGATTGTTTGAACATGATTATATTGACAAACAAAATTATGCATAGTGGTGTACATTCTGTTTCGATTTTTTTAGAAAAACCTGAATAAAACTTTAAGATCAAATATAAAAAAAAGTGTGTGTCGGTTGTAAGTATTAATTAAATATTTCTCGAAGCTATTTTAGTGACACTAAAAAAATCAACAAAACTTTAAAATATCTTCCTTGTAAATATATTTGAGAACGTGCAAAGACGGATAGCATTGGTTTTTATTGTGAATGTTAATATTAATTAATACTCACAATAATATAGTGAATATTAATTGATATATATATTGTATTAAATAATATCAATATTGAGAACATAAATCAATTGATTGTGAATATTAATTAAATATTTCTCGAAGTATTATTCGAAATATTCTTTTTTAGTGACAAAAAAAAAAAAATCAACTGAACTTTAAAATGTCTTTATTGTAAATATATTTGAGAATGTGTAAAGAGGGGACAGCATTGGTTTTTATTGATTGATAAGTGATTGTTGTGAAAGTATCCAAGGAAACTAATATCGGAATTTCATGCTAATAATTTATCACGTTAAACATTGACAGTTATAGATATGAAGAAAAAAAATTATACGTTTGCTTAAGAGCTACCTTCAAATTCGTTTCTATCCATGGTTTCTATGGACATCAAACATGGGAGATTTTAAAAAGTAAATTGCACCGAGAGAAAAAAAAAAAAACACAATAAACTATAGAAGTATTATAGAGGTAAATGAAAGTTGATTATTATTGAATTTTAGAATTTAGACTAAAACAATAATATAAATAAATGCACACAATACAAGGAGAAATTTTAAATAATTCTTTTAATTTTATATCGATATGTTCAATAAATTTTAAAACGTAAATAAATTACTGCTTAAATTAGTTGGCAATAAAAATTCGTGCCTGATTAGAATTTTTTTTTTAAATAGAAGTGCTGATCCAATTCACTTAAATAAATGTGTTAACGTTTATATTGATAAATAAAAAAGGTGACATTTGTTCTTCCCAACAATCACTTAAGAAACTTAATTGTTAATAGGAAAAATCATTCACATTTACCTGACCTTGTGAATTCAGATTTCTTTTATATTTTATTGTCGACAAAATAAAGCTTACATAATCAAAGGGAAAAAAATAATTCAGTGAAAGAAATCAAATAGATATATCCCTATGTCTTTCTTTGCAGAAAAACATTAAAATTTTTACATTTAAAAAAAAATGAAAATATATCACATGGTGGATACGGTTTTCTTCATTGATATCCATATTATTTTGGTTGTCATCAGCATAAAATTAATAAAAGTCATAATTTCGTTTTCCCATATATATTTTTGTATCCCTGAATTAAGGGTCTGTACCTGTACTGCAGTTATTACGTTTTTGATTTTGATTGTTTTCAAAATTAGAAACTAAACGAATTAAAACGTTAGAAACTAAAAGAATTGCTTTTTCTTATATTTATAACGTAATTCTACTCGACATTTTAAGAAAAGTTATTTAAAGCAGTGTCTGATCTTTTTAACTGTTTTACAATAATTATATTTTGTGCAAATTGCATTAATATATTATTATAAATCTTAGTTAAAGCGATGCGTTAAATAATTTGAAGAACGGCGCCGCAAACTTGATTCTTGGTTTATGTTGTTGGGAGGGTAGAAATTCCCATTTTGCTGAATGAAATTTCAAATTAGTCCGAATCATTAATAAGTGTGTAATTAAATATAAAAAAATCTTTTTTTGATAATATTTTCACAATATTTTAATAATTTTCATCCATATACAGTGAAACCTCGCGGGAGTGGCCAGACTCCACAGTAAAATGGTCGTTAATGGAATTCGGTCGTTAACTTCATCCATGACTTCAAAATGATACCGAAGGTACACGGATTTTTCACAGACAATTTTTATTTTAGTCAGTATCATTTTCTTGGTGCAGAAAAGCCCCTTGTGTTGGCTTTATGAAAACCGCGATGAATAAAATTTAGCATCTATTAATTTTTAGAACTGCGTAAAGACAAATTTACCAATTATGAATGATATAACTATTTTAAATAAATAAACAATTATGCTTTTAGTTTAAGTTTGCATTTAATTTTATTACATACACATTAGCTAACTTTAAAAAATGAGAAGAGGTTTTTTTTGAACGAGATGCTTATTTTTTTTTTAAACTAACATACTTAGATGTAGACATTATTTTTCACTATTCCATGAATCGAATAACAAATAATTTAGTAGTCGTAAAATATCGTCGAATATCGGAGAGAAATAAAATGGATAGTCCGAAAATCTCGATTTAAAATGAAAACATAGTTTCAGTAGTTAAAAATTTAAAAAAAAGAAATTTTTTTAATATTATAAATAGAAAGTTTGATGAACTTATTTAAAATATATTTATTTACTGAATTTAAAAAGTGAACAATAATAAAGTAGATGAAACGCGACTTTATGCCTAATTTTTCCATTCAATATACATAATAATTCAATACATAAAATAAAGCCTTTATAGAAACAGATAAAATGAACATGATTATTTTAAAATTACTATTGATAATTCCCAGTTTGAATTAATTTTTACTTTTTTTTTTCTCCTAGCATCGAAAGGGTTTTGAAAAAGAATCTCGTCCATCTAATGGATACGTAATTTCTATCTAAGTGCAAAATATTTTCTTTTACAATCACAAAGGGGACTCCGTTTCCGGCTCGCTGAGTCTTCACCTTTTCTCCTAGTTTTTTTTTAAACATCCCAATTTTTATGACCAGATATTTATTTATTTATTTATTATTTTTTTTTAAGTACAGAAAAGGCTACTCCCTCTGCTATTTATTGCTACCCATTTCGAGGAGTTTTACCATTAAATTATCCCAAATAAATTAGAAATTTAAACAGAGTAAGACGCATTTGTCATCGTTTCATTTGCGTATTATAAATAAAATAAAAGAAAATGATTTTTCATAAATATGCCGAATGACATATAGTTACAGCGATCGCCGTGACCTCCCATCCCTAGATTTTGAACTTAACGATCAGCTACATGCACACAATGTGATGCGTGCAAAAATTTTTTTTAATTTATTCGTCCGCTTGGTAAGCGAAAATATTTAAATATTGTTGTGAATTCACCAAATTTGTTATAACAATATACTTTTAATTTTAAATGTTATTTCAAAAATGATCACTTAAAAAAATTACTTTTGTTGACCACTAGATCTTAATCGAATCATATTGACAAAGTATATATATGAAAAGGAAGACCACGAGAACCTTCCACGGTTAACCTGACGGCAAGGGGACTCTAATCCATGATCCGTCTATCACTGAGAATATTTCACACCAGCACTTTGGTCGGTGCAAGCCGGATGCGGAATTCGTATCGACCAGCCATCGCTGGGATTCGAGCCCGTTTCACCTCATTGGAAGACGAACGCTCTATCCCCTGAGCCATCGTGGTTCCATATAAGTATTAATTCGAAAGTAACGTATTGAGACAATGTCCATGTGATATTGGGCCGCTGGAGTCGGAAAGGCTCGTTTCATAGATGATATTGTGGGCCATGAAAAGAGAATCGCTTAATCACGCATATATGATTGCGGTCCCGAATGAGTTAAATCAATTTTTTTTATTCGCGATTCAAAAATACTCCAAGTTACACAAAGTCTATTAAAGTTTCAGTAATCTCAAAAATAAGGAAATTAATAAATATTTTTCGTAAGCTTACCTTTGCGAAGAATGTATGCTTAAATAAGCTACTTACAATTTATTGATTACCTGACTCACTGTCTACGGAATTGCATTTTATTGCTCTCATCAGGTGAAATACACAACTTTTGAGTCTAGTCTTTTAACGCTTTTTCTATTTCGAAATGAATATTAGAATGAAAAAGATAGAACCATTTCATACTATTATACAGCTGCATTCCTATGCAATACTTAAAAAGAAAACAGATATCGGTTTTAGGTCACTTAAAATTGCCAATGTATGGAAAAAAATATAATGAAATAAAAGGAAATAAAATAAGTTGTTGGACGAAAAAACACATTGAAACAAAAAATAGATTTTTTCACATTTCAAAACAAAAAAGGGATTATTAATTTCATATTGTAACTAACGGCTTATACATTCCGAGTAACAATTTTTATTTTATTGTGAACAATTCTCTTTTTTACTTTAACCTGTCATTTCGTAACAATTTTTCAGTATTTTTTTTTTTTTTTCTCGTTTTGAAACACAAGGTGTTTTGCACCTTTGACCGCTTTTTATAATTCCTTTCAAAAATAAAATCAAAAAGTATACACATTAAGAGTGGCATATTATTATTTAAGGAAATAAAACAGAAAAGCTATAAAATTCTTTCAAATTACTACAGAGGAAGGCGGAATGAAAAACATCAAAACCCCTTTGATTTCTATTTGCATGGATACGTCTCTCAGAACCACTTTAATATATCTCTGTATTTCTTACAGCAATTAAACGAGCTCTGATGTTTTCAACATCGCCTTCCTACGTTGCTATTCGTTAGATTTCGCTGACACTTGTTTTTTTTCTTCACTTCAATATATATAAAATAAAATGAAAATAAAAAACTAGGTGGAAAAAGGTTTACAACTAGGTTTACAACTGAATGACTCATGTCATCTTTATCTGTTTCATTTTTTGCATCATTTTTACTTCTTTTATTTTATTTAGTAGCCAAAGTGTTTAGTCAGTAATTGCTATAAAACAGTCAAAGAAACTTTTTAAGTTAAAATTTATTTATAAAAATGAAAATTTAGAATTTTTTTCTTCAAATTTTAGAATTTTTCTCAAGTTTAGAGGCGATTTATTAAAATATTTCGTTACAAGAAACATTTATGATACATAGAGTCATCATTTTAAAATGCATTTTCAGAGAGTTTATATTTATATTAGTTTATAAATGTTTATACAATTATAATATTATTCATAGCATATTCATAATTTTGAAGAATATTTTCGAGAGTTTATAACTATTTAAAATGGTTCATAATTACTTTCCTATTTCTTTAATAAGCTTTCCAAAACAATGCTTTTTTAAATAAAAATAAATAAATAAATAAATAAAAACGTGTTACAGGTTAAATTAGAATTTTTTTTTATATATTTAAAGACCTTCTAGCATATTCCACGTGAGTAGTTTTGAAAAATGTTTAGTTATTCAGTTTTTTTATAATTTTTTTTTTTCGCTTTCGTTTCGATTTTGGAAATTAAGAAAAGGAATCGAAGAAAACTGATTTCTTATTATTTTAATTCGTCATTTGCCAGATTTATTTTTTCTAAAGAACAATTCTGAAAAAAAAAATGGAATCATAAAAATTTTATTTCGATTTTTTATTTTAAAACAAACTTTACACAAAATTAGATCATCCATCATATTTTCATTCCTCATTATCTTTCAGCCGATGAGTTACTGAAAATTTTCTCTTTCCCTCCGGAAAAAAGTTATATTGAAAAAGGTTTCCGAAAAGTTATGTTTTGAACTTCAAAACTTGTTTAATCACGCAGAAAATATCTATTGTATATCAGGTTTCATAAAAATTGTAAAAATTTTCATTCAAGATAATTCCACGCCCCCATGAACATTATATACGAATACATAAGTTGGTGATTGAATTATAAGTAAAAAATATCTTAGAGTTCCCTTCTTTTTGTAATTTATGAATAAAAGTTATCAAAAGTTATTATTATTTGATGAAAAATGGTGTAATTATATTTGAAAAAACTCTTCAGATTATTATTGAAAACTGACTAATTGATTAAAGCTTCACGATTAATCTCCGATCCAATACCCTCATAGGTGTTGATTTATTATTGGAGTGTTTTGCGACCACGACAGATTAAGCGTGCACCAGTCACAATTTCATACACAGGGAGTCTTCGGTCGGCAGGGATCGAACTCTCGACCCCTTGAACATTAGCTGAACTCCCTACCAACCAGGCTAACCGTATTAACTGTGGTTACATTTAAACATTAGAAAAACTACATTAATGTCTATATTAAACACTTGTTTGCATAATGTAATGTTAGTTAACTCTATCGGAAATTATCGAGAACGTAATAATAAAGGAGAATAATACTACTGTTAAATACAGTTGAATTTTCAATTAGATATAGGCAGATAATAGTCAAAACTATATCTGAATCATTTTTGTTTAATAATAATCATATCATGTGATTATTCTACGCAATGTGGACGCCCGAAAAGGTACGGTGGCTATTATCTTTGATGACTATTATTATATAATGTATAAAGATAGACATCACCTGATAGGATAGTCAAAAGAGAATAAATATCGCAATAAATATTTTTACTGAGCTATGCTGTGAACATGCAAGGTATTCCCATAACTATTAAAGTCGGCAACTTATGGAACTCTGTGAATCACTTTTATTTAATTTAACCGAAGCCATAGCACTAATAAAGATGAATATAAACTCAACACAAATTTTTTTTTCTGTCTCTGTTATAGCTTCTGTACGTAAAATAATGTTTACGAGCAAGTTGAATCAATACAGATTTAAAGTAATGTACTATTATATAAGTTACACGTGAAAAATAATTGCTCTGTTTGACAATTGACGCAGTGTCAGTCGCTTATGACGCAACAGAGAGCATTCCAGCTACTTCTATTTAGTTTAGATGTTTTATTTATTTTTTACTAGACAAGGGTCAAGCAAACAACGAAAAACAGTACTTAGAAAAGCTGACTGACTGATATGATCATTATTCAGCCTCATTAAAATAACTGTTTTTTACTTCTAAAGTGGCGACCAGAATACCTCTAATAATGTAATGACAATAATGTAATACCTAATATACTTCTCCTATGTAATGACAAAGTAATAACATTTTTTCCCATATTTATCCTTTCAGTGGCTAGTAAGTATTTTATTTTATTTTATAACCGGTATTGAACAGTTGAACCATTTTTGAGTTTACGACTATAAATGTTCAACTACTTAGACTCGTCAATCAACCCAACCCATGAGACAAGCGAACTACTAAATCAAGCATAGGGACAAACTAACTTTCCTGAAGAACTTTTTTTAATTTTTATAACAGTTGTTGAACAGCCGATCCAATTTTGTACGGCTACCATTGTTCAATTACGCAGCCTTGTAATTTTGAACTCAATCCAGAAGACAGCTGAAATCCTGGATCTAGTATGAGGAGAAATTTGCCTTTGTGGAGGACTTTTAGGCGGAACTAACCCGCACTTGCGTTGCATGGAGAGGAAAACCACGGAAGCCTCGCACGGTTAGCCAGACGGTAAAGGGACTCTCATCCATGATCCGTCTACCACTGAGAATATCTTACGCCAGCACTGTGGTCGGTGAGAGCCAGGTGCATACTTCGAATAGACCAGGGATTCGAACCCGGGTCACCTCATCGAGAGGCGAGAACTCTACCCCTAAACCACCACGGTTCTAGAAAACTTTTTGATGGAATTGCGTTATACGGAGAGGAAAACCACTGAAACCTCCCATGGATAGTCCAACGGCAAGGGGGTTCTAACCTATGATCAGCCTGTTACTAAAAAAAAATTGAAGTTCCGCCAGTAACTAAAGGAAGTATCAATGGATTACCTGAACATTTATAGAAGCTGTTCTGTATAGATTTTTAATACTAATTATTTTTAGAATCTTTACAAAAAATGAGGACGCAAATGTTCACACCTATTGTTATTTGAGGTAGGACAATGAAAATTTGATCAATAACTATTGATGAAGGAGGGTATGTAGAACATCAAAAATTGTGTGATTGCCTCAGAAATTAGTGAAGAGTTGAAAGACGATAATTAGTAAAATCTTCAAAATTAATCGGCAATCAAACAAAATTTAATGATTTGTACACGCACCACTTTAAATAGTGTCAGATTTCAATAGCGTTTTTTTTTTTCCTTTATCGCAAAAACATTATTTTCAACCCACAGCGTGTATACTTTTTAGTGTTCATGTTTGACAATGATTCACAAAATATATATTGAAGGCGAGGATTCGAACACCTTCATAAAAGATTAAATTATAACTATTCAGTTGTGACCAATAGGTAAAAATTATTTGCATGCAGTGAAGTTTTTGATAAAAATTTTCTTTAAGCATCGCAGAGTGTTCCTTCGTTTAAGAAAGATCCGGCAAATTTAACACTAAAAAGACGGAAAATTAGTATATACCTATATTGCCCAAAAGCAGTCAAAATGAGTGGATTGTGAATGCGTAAATAAATTTGTTTAAAATTAATTTTTAAAATTTTTTTATATTATTTACAGTTATATAACAAGTTATTAGTAAATATTAACAATAAAAGAAATTATACGTTGTACAAAAAGTCACAAAATTCTAAGAAAATGTGTCATTATATACACCGTTGTTTTTCTAATTGAAATTAAAAGCAGTAAAAATGACTTCCTTAGGCAATCTAGTGTTAAATTCTTATAATTGAAGGAGTAGAGTGATTGGATCTGAGTAGTTCTTCCTTCACAATTAAATAGCTATTAAATTAGAATCACCCAATGTATAGAAATATTTTTTTTTTAAGTTTCGAATCGAATCAAAGGATTGTTATATTAATTTGGGTTGTAAGATGTATTTGCAGCGAAATTTTTTATGTTTCTCTTTGTGCAACTTTTACACATCAACTTCGTCGGGCTTGTCACTTCAGATTTATTAAATAAATATTATTCGATTGTCAATTGTGCACACTACACCTGTAGGCGTTGGCTCAGTTACATGGAAAATTTTATTTCTGTCTCTAGGAAAGGAAATTCCATTTATTGTTTTTCGTAGAAGTACTTGAACACATTCTCCAACGTAAGTTAAGGTCAAGGTCTAGATAGCAATAGGTGATCAAACAGAGTTCTGTAAAGTATATTGTTGTAAGGAATGACATAGGGAGTTAAATTTCCAAGTAAATAAAAGATTTATTGAAGCAATACTTGCATACACTGAATAAAATATTGATGATATATTAGATTAGATCAACTATTGATTTTCAAGGCTTCAAACTTCTATTTATTTTTTAAAAAAAAGGAAAATATGTGTGAAGAAATGTTGCATGCGTTTAAAAAAAAATGGTTTATTTCTTGAATAGCACCGTTCTCTGTACGCTGACGCTCCCCAACCTCAAAGATTACCATGCAAAGCGAACCATGCTCGCTGCTTAGTTATACTTGTTTGAACTGAGTTCTAGCGTAAAATCTTAAGAATTTAAGTAAATTAATAAAATCTTTACGACTAATTCCTTTTTTTAAAATAAAACTTTTAGTTAATAAAAAGTTATTGAATTAAAAATATTTAAATTGAAATAAATGACATGCAATAGAAAAACTTGCAGAAACAAAACAACAATTATGCTTTTAAAAAACAATATGTTCACGTCTCCTACGCATTCTTTCAATGTTACGTCTTT
This sequence comes from Parasteatoda lunata, assembly GCA_949128135.1. Classification (NCBI taxonomy): domain Eukaryota; kingdom Metazoa; phylum Arthropoda; class Arachnida; order Araneae; family Theridiidae; genus Parasteatoda; species Parasteatoda lunata. The sequence continues at coordinate 9,752,030 of OX421972.1, forward strand.
CATAACTATCATCAACGCTTTTTTCTGTTCCTCGTGCACGCTTTTCCTACTATATTTAAAAAGCGTAACAGCATGAATAACATTCATTTTTCAATATATAACAATGATTAAAACTATAATTATTATTGAACCTGCCTAAGTATGTTTAAAAACGACAGAGAAATTTATAGAGAGATTCCACTCCAATGATACTAGAGCAGGGCTGTCCAACTGGCGGCCCGCCAACACATATTGTGTGGCCCGCCAACTTCTTATCAGTTTTCTCATTTCGGCCTCAGTTTTCTCATTAAAATGCAAGCAAATTCTTTTATAATCCTTCTGTTCCATTGTTTTATAATTAATAATTCAACTATTAATTGTTATTGTATAAGAGGTAAAAGGGTATTGTTCAACTTTTTCAAACTGCGGCCCTCCAGGTGATCAGTGACCGGAATTCTGGCCCGTGGGCTCTTTGCAGTTGGACAGCCCTGTACTAGAGCATATAAAATGACACGGTTTTTTATATATAATGCTCTCCAAAATGACCGCAGTCTGGCCCAAACGGTTTTAGTGCCACGCTACGGCAAAAAGTTTAACTATCAGTTAGATTGATAAATAGATGAGTTTATCGTTTTCTTTTATTATTTTTAATTGTGTTTATTAAGTTTTTTAATATCGTTTGGTCATTTGTGTTTCATTTTTCTTCGTTAAAAAGCTTAGATGTTAATTCGTTAAGAATGCCATTTCTAAATGAAGACAAAAATATGTTTAGAAAGGTAAATTATGATTCATTTTCTTGTTCTTAAATTTATTTCGGTGTTGAATAAAACTATAAATGTATTTGAATGACTCATTTTAAGCTAAAAAATAAATTGCGAAAAGCTTTTATTTTCTCCGTGTATAGTAGAATTTATTATAAGAGAGATTGAAATAAACAATAGTAAATAAAAATATAAGAGAAATACTTTTTACGTTTTATAGAACTAAAATGCTGGAGTTGATTACAAAATTTCATGTTCTATATAAATGCACTGTATGAAAAAATTTCGGAACACTAACATAAGTTCAGGAAATCCAGTCGTAATTAAATAATTTTGATTGAAATAAAAAAAGAAAAAAAATCAACTTTAAAACAATTAATCAACAAAAAATAAATCACGAAGAACAATGATTCATTCATTCATGCTACAAATATTATATAGAAGTAAATAAAAATATGACATCATCTAAGTGTTACTAGAGGACGCTGTACGCATCAGGTAAGAAGAAACTTCAAGAAACGCGTCGTGATGAAGTCAGAGTGGATCGTCCTTAAGTATGATAAGTTCCAGATCATAGCATAGAATATTTGTTGAAATGAACTAGTCGCTTTTAACCATTTAATTCTTCCTAGCCTATAGTTTGAACCAGCTTTTCTCAACGCCAGAAAAGAAATTTTTTTCAGAAATTTGCAAACATGTACGTTTACGTTTCCATGTTTCTACCAGCTCACAAGCCTGATAGTTCATCTCTAAGTTACCAACGCGAAGAGGAAATGAGGGAGTTTCTTGTCGCCGTTTAAGAGAAATATATAAATTGAGATATATGAAGAGAGGAGATTTTTAAAAAATTAATTGGTATTGAGGAAGAAATCATAACTAGACTTTTCTTATACCATTATGTACTTTTTTCTCCCTCGATTTATCCCCATAACTCGTATTTTTGAATATTATAATGTTTGTTGAAACTAATTTATCGATTTCTCTCTTTTCTTGTCTTTGACAAACTTTATTGATTTACATTATTTTATCTATTTCGTTGCCATGTGACAGAATGACAATAGTATTGTAGGTATAAGTATGTGCACAAATAATTGAAATGCAAATTTAAAAAAAAGTATGACGAAACTTTTATTAAAAATCACTGAAGCAAATTTTTTTTTATTGGATTGATTTTTTATTTCGTTCCTCTTGTTACAGTTCCCATTTTTAAAGCTATTTGTTAGTTTTTTTATTATTTAATTTTCAATAATTTGATTTCAGAAATTTTGAAATTGATGTGTAATTTTTTCGCTAAAATCTACAACTGAAAATCAAAGTGCGTGAAAAATGTGCTCTATACCAAGATAAATTATATGGAATTTTTTTTAAACCTAGCAATAATTTATAATCCATACATTAAAGTTGTTATTTTTAAAAAGAGTATAGTTAGACATAGACAAGGCTCTTCTTGCATACATGTGCTTCATAATATTTAATATATATTTTATTTTATAATTGTCGTTGAACAGCCGACCCAATGTTTGGGTTTATGACTACTAATGTTCAACTGCGTAGTCTTGTAATTTTGAACCCAATCCAGAAGACAAGGGAACTCCTGGATCAAGTATTGGGATAAATTTGCCTTCGTGGAGGACTTTTTTGATGGAAATAACACGCATTTGCTTTACATGGAGAGGAAGACCACGAGAGCCTCTCACGGTCAGCCTGACGGCAAAGGGACTCTAACCCATGATCCGTCTACCACTGAGGATATTTCACGTCAGCACTGTGGTCGATGCAAGCCGGATGCGGAATTCGTATCGACCAGCCATTACCGGGATCGAACCACGGTTCACCATTGGAAGGCGAACGCTCTATCCCCTGAACCATCGCGGCTCATTGGATTATTCATAATTACCGTCTTTACTTTCTGAACTTTAGCAAAAAATAGATTTAAAAAATCCTGAAATTTGTAGATCACAAACTAATATTTAACTGAGAGACAAAAAGATAACAATAACAACAAAATGTGGCGGTTCACTATTGAGGTCACTTTTAGAGCAACGGTGTGAATAAATTAGTTAAAAATAAATTTATTTCTCAGATGAAGCTTGAAAAGTGATTCCTAATAAAGGCAATCACATTGCAATTTCATTCGACAAATGATAATAAACTTTATTTTACTCTGATTTCGTATTATGATATATAACTTTTTCGTTTATTCACAAACATTTATTTTCGAACGCTAATCTGCAGGGTTTTTTTTAACTTTTTTGTTAACATTATTTCTTAAAAAACTGTATATTAATTATATATTTAATGTAAAATATTTTTCTCACAAATAAAGGGCTTGTTTTTTTTTTTTTTTTTAAAAAAAGAAGTTGCGAAGTATGATTCTTTGAAAAATTTTTTTAGGAATAGGTGTATTTTTATATTCTTAGAAATCATATTGCTCAATTTTACTTAATAAATAATATTCTTAGAAATTGTATTATTTCAATACTAATTTTTACTTCCTAAATAATTTTCTTAGAAATTATTTCACAGCTCATTTTTACTGCATAAATAATATTCTTAAAAAACATATTATTTCACTACTCCTTTTTAGTTCAGAAATGCTTTCGGAATCATCAATATATTTTTTAATTTTTTTATGATACCTTTATTTAATCTTAAGAAACTCTCAGAAGCAAAAAATAGTGGCGTAGGTGTTACTAGGGCTTTTTTACTTTTATAGCCACTAAACTTTTTTTAAAACCATTTATTGATCTGTATATGGGAATCTTTACCCAGAACTATGCTTCATACACAGACAGTAGTGAAAAGTATCGCTGTTGCCAAGATATTAGTGTGAGTAATAGAATGTTCCAAGAATTCGATGACCTGGCTACATTTTCCTCTTGCCTTTGTCTATGAGTGGTGTAATATGAATAATTTGCTAACTATAGTAGGTGGCTTCAGGTTAAATAGTATTAACATTTTAGAATTTAAAATAAAACAATCTTGCGTGTTCATTCATAATATAAGATTTGTTCATTCGTGTAAAAAATATATTATTACTTTTTTTAACCGACTAATGATAATTTGTTTTAGGATTTAATAAACATTTAAAAATAAATAAATAAAAAATAAACTACAGTTATACTAACTTTATATTCAAATAAGTACGTTTAAAAATATTAAATATTCAGATTCATATATTTATCTCAATTTTAATACATCAATTGCCATAACCTTTTTGCGCATAAAAAAATTTCGCTAATCGACTATGCTCTTAGTCATTGCCTCCTATTTAAAATCGAAATATTTTGATACATAATTTTAATTATAAGCTGAAGATGAAAGCAAACATGACCTGCGTGAAAATAATTCACTAACCCATTATGTACGGGAACGTTTTTGTCAGAACTGAAAATTCACTTTAACTTTGAAAAGAAACTAAAAATTCATAGACATGAACGTGTTAATTTTATAACCGACGTTGAACAGCCGACCCGATTCTCAGTTTGCGACTATCAATGTTCAACTCCGTAGCATTTTAATCTTGAACCAAACTCAGAAGACAAGAGAACTGTTGGATCAAACATTGGTACAAACTCTCCTTCGTTGAGGACTTTTTGATGGAAATAACTCGCATTTGCTTAACATATCGAGGAAAACCTCCTACTGTTAGCCCGATGGCAAGGTTATTATTCTAACCCATGATCCGTCTACTACTGAGGATATTTTTACGTCAGCCCTGTGGTCAGGCCGAACCGAGAGCAGAATTCGCATCAACCTGCCACCACTGAGAATTGAACCAGGCTCACCTCATTGTAAGGTAAATGCTCTCTTCTCTGAACCACCGTGGTTCTGCATTCGACTTTTTATCTTTATAATCGGCGTTATACAACCGTCCCATTTCTCAATTTATAACTATCAATGTTCTTCTCCATAGCATATCACTATAGTGATTTTAAACCTAATCCAGAAAACAAGGGAACTCCTGGATCAAACACTTGGACAAATTAGCCCTCGCGGAGGACTGTTTTGATGGAACAAACCCACATTTGCGTTACATGAAGAGGAAAACCTGCTAAGGTTATTCCGACAGCAAAGAGATTCTAACCCAGGATCCGTCAACCACTGCGGATATTTTAGGTCTGCATTCGGCTTTTGATGAAAATTGTACACAGACTCGGCAGAAATTTTAAAGTTAATCTTATTCGTAATTTTACTTTTATTAAAATCTGTACTGCCACCACATCCGTTGTAATTTAGAGGGAGTCCTAGTGTTTCAATTAGTTTTAAAAGTGATCGAACTAATTTAACTCGACGGTCTACTGGCCATTTAAAAACCCTCAGATTTTCCCATGGTGCTATTCCAGTTTGCACCAAGTGTAGTTAAACAGAAGCCACTTCGCAATATTTAATTGACTGCTTTAACTTGGTACGCGAGGACCTTCTGGAGAGACCTTTGCATGTTTTGGACGTATTTAAGATGAACAATTTCATAAATCTCATATGATTCAGATCAGAGGGCTAAGTATTATGATTATTAAAATTAGTATACATTTTAGTGAAGATTCGGGCAATTGAATACATGAATTTTTTTTTAAAGCATATTGGTAAATTCCGATTTTGAAATTTTGGATCACTGGTCCTCGTAAAATAAATTTAAATATTTTCTAAAAAAAAAAAGAAATAATAGGAAAAAGGAAAGAATTTGATTTGATGAACATTCGAAAAGACTTTCGTAAGGGTTAATGCTGAAATTCACAGATTGTTATTAATACACAGATTGTTACTTCCACTGAATAACAATCCACTGAATAACTTTAAAACAAATTTCTCAAGTTACCGAAGTCAAGCATCACTGACAGTGGTCAGTGAGTGTGTCGGTGACCGTTTCATCAGCATGCGAAGGAACCGAGGATGCGTGGTATCGGTCTTTGTTAAATTGTTCTACGTAACTTCTCGCGCTGATCATCGGGCGACCAAATCGGGAGAGCTATCCCCTCAGAAAATCAGAATTGTAATGGCATGTCTTTGGATCATCCTCAGGAATGTTTCTCAGACTGTCACCAAATCCATTGGGCTGTAGCTCTAGTGCGACGTTAATAGAGTACAGAAATACAACCGCATTTAAAATGGGTTGAATATACCTTTGCAAAGTTAAACTGGAGTTTTTTCAAAACAACTAGACATCTTAATTCTATTAACGTTCATTCAAATTAATTTCAAAAAATTAACTGCAGATAGACAGTTCAGTGCATTATACCACTGCTTAAATTAAGAAAATAAGAATACTTAAAACTAATTTATGTTAAGTTTGCGTGATATAAATAGTTTTTATTAGTTCATGATTTTTAGAACCCTCTCTAAAAAGACCTCTACGCATTAATAAACTATAATGAGAGGTTTAAAATGCGATCAAATAACATTTTATGATTAATTAAGGCCTTATAAAAATATCTTTAGCACTTTTCTTCTTCTTTTGAGATAGTTGAGACTAGAGAGTTTATAACATTTATCATTTTGTGCATGATCATTAAAAGTTTCGAAATTTTTATCTTAACATCCAGCAAGAGTTGTATAGTAAAAATACAAGCAATTTTTATCTTTAAATTTATTGGTTTTTATCAAACATAAATAATTTTAAAAGCCGCTGTTTAAATAAATTAGTCGCTGATAAACTTGCGATAAGCAAGAATGGATTTTAGTCGCATAAAATACTATCAGGTATCAAAAGGGATAAAATTTCCTAAGCTAACACGCTCTGAAAAAAATGGAAGATTATTATATAATGATAAATTTTGCTGATGCGAGAAACATCACAAATTAAACAATAGAATATATGAGTAATATTTTTCCTAATCACAGAAGTGTTTGAACATTGTTTAATTATATAAGCCATTATAATTCACTTGTCTGAATATTTCATCATCTTTAGCAATGTGGTCCCCGTAGCAGAAAAGGCATGACAATATTGAATACCGGAGCCTCGATGGCTCAGGGGATAGAGCGTTCGCTTAAAAATGCGACGAACCGGGTTCGAATCCCTGTCGATACAAATTCCGCATCCGGCTTGCATCGACCACAGTGCTGACGTGAAATATCCTCAGTGGTAGACGAATCATGGGTTAGAGTTCCCTTGCCGTGAGGCTAACCGCGGGAGGTTCTCGTGGTCTTCCTCTCCGTGTAACGCAAATGCGGGTTAACTCCATCAAAAAGTCCTCCATGAAGGCAAATTTCTCCCGATACTCGATCCAGGAGTTCCCTTGTCTTCTGGATTGGGTTCAAATTTACAAGTTGAAGAGAGTTGAACATTAGTAGTCGTAATCCCATAAAATTGGGTCGGCTGTTCAACGACGGTTATAAAATATAAAATAAAATATTGAATACCGATGAATTAGATGATTCATCTATAAGTTCAACCAATCTTGCCCACCCATTTCAAAATGTGTACTTAAATTAGGTCAATAAACTTTCTGGCCAAAAGCCACATGGTATATTGAAAATCATTCTAAGATTCTCACTTCTAAAATATCATGAAAAAAAGCTTCATTGAGAGACAATGCTTAAACTTCTTGAAACTTTGTATGCAAGCAATGGCTCAGTTTTTTTCCAACAGGTCTGCTGCGATTGATTTTTATGTTTCACACACCGAACCTTGCAGACATCATTGATAAATATTTCGTCATAAAATTGTTGAAAAGATGCCAACTAAGTGGGAGTATTTTTTCGTGTCAAACACTATTACTTATAAGTAGGGTCGCTGAAACACTAAATAGGTCACAAATGTATGCAAATGAAACTAAAAGAAGAAAAAAAAATTGTTTGTATCAGTGCATTTTTTTCTTACAAGCTCGAAAAATTTCTGATTTTGATATTCTTGGGTTTGTGAATTTTATGAATACTAATGTTCGCACCTTGTTTTAAACTAATCGAAATGCTTGATTTATTTATTAAAGTTGAAAATCTCAGTTTAAGTGAAAACAAAATCATCTCGTGATCCGCTAGACATAATGTAAATTATTTTATTCTTCAATAAAATTCATTAAATGTATTGCCTTATACCTTATGCACAACTTTTTAATTTAACTTTGTTCGTGAAATTTCACATTATCACCTTTTCTACATACATATATTTTGTGTAAAAGTATAAAAGCAAACATTTCTGATTTACATATTTTATATAAAGAAGATTTGTGTGCTTGAATTTTGAACTGAAATTCTGACAAAGGGAATTTAACAAACAAAGAAAAGAAAAAAAGAAAGAAAAAAGGAAGAAAAGGGCAAAGAAAAGAAATAGACTAGAACGTTACATTTTTTTGTATATGATAATGACAATTGGAACTTAGTGTTTTGATACAATCCAGGTTCAATCCCTTATTAGAACACCCTTTTTAGATTTCGAAAATTGGCTTTTTAACTTTATTTTTGTTAAATAGCATTCTGGTACTTTTGAACTTTGTAAATTCATCCGATTATAAGTGACTTAAGCCCGTCACTTATTAATTAAATGTAATAATAATGAGCATCATAATAGTTCTTATGTTTTTATCGTAATTTTTAAAAAAATGTCTTATGTTAGAGACTTTTTATATTTGGGACCTTACATTATGTGTATTTTTGGCAAAAAATGACGTAGGGTAAACTAACCAGTGAAGGAACACTTAAGCTTCGCTTGCCGTTTAAAAAATCATATTAATTTCAAAATTCGTAATTTTTGTTAAATGACAGTGTCATACTTATTTGTTACTAATTGCAAATTATGTAAAAAATTTTTAGAGAACTTACATAATATTGTTTTAAAGTTTTGGAGGTTCAAATAACAAGTAGTAAGAAGACCAAGTGAAGGAACAGCTCTTACCAGTGAATGAACACCCAGTAAAGGAACACTTAATTATGGTTAATTTTTAATGCTCTTTGTGAATTAATAAACCATACGCATATTTAAAAATCAAGCCTATTCTTGAAATTACAACATATAAATACTTGGAAAATGTTAACTTTTTTTTTGTAATCATGAATTGAAAATTAAAGTGTCAGCATATTAAGACATACAGTTCATTCACTGAGAAATCTATGCCCATTAAAGGAACATGCCTGTCTCCTCACTGTTCAGAAGTTGTTTTTCGTATTTTTAACATACTTTTGATGCGGAACATCACTAAAGGTACAAAAAAGTTAAAGTTTATCTTTTATTTTCATTAACTTAGAAAAAAAACCAGTAAATGAACACTTGTTCCTTCACTGGTTTTTCATCGTTTGGTGATCCAGTGAATAAACACCCCCTTATCTCAGTACTTTATTATGCTATGATGCTTAAAAAAAATAAAACGTAACTTCAATAACTATATTTTGAATTCTCTTTTTCACAGTGAGAAAAATAAAACTATTACATGCAATCAATTCCACTTCAAACATATAAATACAAACACTCACCTTATAATTTTTCAAAGAAACAAGGTATTGCAGAGATAATAACAAATTTAAAAAATTTTCCAGAGAAGTCTATTTGACCAGGTAATCCAAAACATTGCTAGATGACTTCCTATTGTTTGGCAGTAAGCTATTGTTACCAATCAATCCAAAGAAAAACTTTTAAATTTTTATTTTTAATCAATATATATGCAATGTTCCTTCACTGGGTAGTGTTCCTTCACTGGTTGGTTTACCCTACTCAATTTTAATATATTATTTTTTTTAACAAAGTACGTTGATGAAAATTAAAATTATTTAAATATATTATTAAAACTATTCCATAATTATTTCTAAATGTTATTAATTTCTGAAGATCTGCAGATCGTTAAGGGATAGTATGTTGTTCTTCCTTACTTTTGATAGGTTTTGATAACATTTTTAAGCGCTATTTATTCTACCCTGGCTAAATTTTGGACTGGTGGTATTTAGCCCACGCGACATTTTATCTTCGAGAGATTACGGAAGAAAAGAAGTATTTTTGAGCACCCTATGTCAGATAATCAAAGAATAAGGTTTTAACTTCTGGTGTTTACTTTGTTTGCAATAACTGCACACAATTTCGTAAACCTAGCTGAAATATTTATTGAGGTAAGAACATTTTTAAAAAAAAGTAAGTTTTCGTCTTACGATTTTTTGATATAACTTTAAAAATATTCAATAAAACTAAACAAAATTTTTGGAGCAGTTTAAAATTAATTACCAAGTCATATTGATTCAAAACTTTAAAAAAAAATTGTTAAAACTGGTGGTTTTAAGATTTTTTAAAAAAGTACCGAAATTACTCGGAAAACTGTTTGAAACTCTTTAAATTGTTAAGATATTTTAATTAGATTTCTTTTATTAGCACTAAAATACGATTCACTACGAAATTATGTAAGAAAATTACTTTAATTTTTTACGCACTCGCACAGTAGGAAAGAAATACTTTAAATATTTATATCTTACCCAATTTTTTTAAAATTTTAAGAGCAATAATTTTATACATAATAAGGGTGGATAATGGTAATTTCTGAATTATCATTATACCTCCCCGATATTTAGAACAAAAAAAAGCATTTTTAAAGAAGTGATGCGTGAAAACTTTTAAACATGTAAATGAGTCGCGGGGGTTTAAGGATTATAGCGCTCGTTTCTCAATGAGGTGACTCAGGTTCGAATCCTAGCAATGGCTGGTCGATTCGCATTCTGTCCCCGACTTGCACTGACCATAGTGCGGATGTAAAACATCGTCAATGGTAGACAGATTATGAGTTAAAATCCAATTGATGTCTGGCTAACAGAAGGAGGTTTTCGTGGTTTTGCGATCCACAAATTCGGGTTAGTTCCAATGCAAAGTCTTCGATGAAGGCTATTTTGTCCCAATACTTGATCTAAGAGTTATCTTGTCTAATTAGGTTGGGTTCAAAATTACATGGCTATGAAATTAAACATTGAGCGCCGTAAGCCAAAAATGGGTCGGCTGTTTAATGCCGGCTATAAGAGTATGTAAATAAATAAAACTTATAAATGGAATATGAAAAAAAAAAAAATGGTTGAAAACCACGATATTAGGTAAATAAAACATAATAATATTGAAAGTGATTCCGAATTTAGTAATTAAATACGAAAGAACATTAAAATCGTATGTTTAATATTTCACGTCTAATTTTTTTTAATTTTATTTTATTTTATTTTATTTATTTATTTATTTTTTGTTTTTTGGAACACACACGAAAAAAAAAAAATTATATACCAGTGAGACATTACTTCATTTGAAAGAAATTCTTTTTCATAGAACTTAAGTTACAATTCTCTCAAACGATTTTCTGTTATGATTTTAAAAGTCGTGGCAACGGTATATGTCTTTGCTCTTATGAATCCAGACAGTAAGAATAAAATGCCATTATTTTTGTTGTTTTTCCCATCATTAACGTTAAAGAATAAGTGAGTTTCCATGGTGCTTGTGCTCATTCAACCCCAATATACATTAGGAAAAAAAATTCCAATACATGATATACCAGACATCTGTGGGTAAATTGAAGTGATTATACTATGTTTCATGGTAGTTTCAGAACACGCTGAAATTGTTTCGGGTGATTTCATATGTTACGAACAAACGAATGGTTTGAAAATTTTGACTAATCGGAATCAAATATCGTTTGTACGTGTCTAGTTAGATAAATTTAGTACATTTTAATACAAGAAATATTTTTGGAATATATTCTAAACGATAATTAAAAAATGAATTCACTATTAATGCATTGAACTTCATACTTTTTAATCATATAATTTTATTTTATTATTTGTTTAATATTTGGTGAGAGCTTGAAGTTGACTTATGATAAGTTATGAGCACCTCTCTAAAGGTGATAACCATAGCTAGTATTTAATTCGAACGATACTTATGTCATATGTCAGCGATTTTCAACCTGTGGGGCGCGCCCCTCTAGGGGGGCGCGAGCACACTAGAGGGGGTGGCGCGAAAATATCCAAGAGAAAATATTATTTTCAAAAAAATTGATTAACTGACTGAAAGGAAAGCACACATACGCATAGAAAAAAAATACATTTCGACATATAATAACTTATTAAAGTAAAATAACTTATTAAATTAAAACTTAGTGTGGGTGAGCCAAAGCTGGCCATGGCTAAAATTTGAGGATTTTTCCTAATTTTCTGGTTAAGTCTGTGTGGCTGAAGTTTTTTTTTGCAAAAACTTACACCTATCTCTAATAGATATCACGAATACTTTTAATAGTAAAATAAAACTTCATTTATTTTATAGTACATTTTCACAATTGTAGTTTTTGCCCCTAAGGTGGCCCATATATTGAAATCACTTACACAAAATCATCTTTAGAAAAGACACTTGGATTGGCAAACGTCTTTTAAAAAGGCACTTTAAGAGTGTTGCTGGTAGAGACAAGTTTCCAGACTTTAAAAAAAGACTTTTTTATCTATCATTTACATTGATAGTTCTTGCGTGACGTCACTAACGATTCTTTTGAGTTAACTCATTAGAATAAATCAAGAATTACTGAGTTAATTCTTTCAAAATAGTTAACTAACCATAACTAAATAGTAAGTAAGAGTTAACTAACCATATTGGAATTAACTAATCAAGCCCATAACTAGTATAAAAATGCCCAATGTAAGAAAATGCCAGAATCTATCACAAAACACTTGTGTCTTTTGGTTTTGCCACTTGTCATGAAGTCTATGAATTTTTCTTCCTCATCAATTGCGAGTCCTTCGGGAGTCTTATGAAATAGATCCCTAACCCACTCTTAACTTGCTATCAGTTTGTCGTCAGCAAGAAAATTCTTTTCTTAATTATTTGCCAGCATGGCTAAATGATTTTCAATGGTTACAAAAACAAATTATAGATGTTCTTCTTTCGCCTTGAAAGTTTTAGTACAATCATCCACATTTACAAGCATTGATAGGTTTTTTTGCTTTAAATTTCCGCTCCACAATTCCAATTTTCTACAAAAAGCATTAACTTTATCACTCGTATCCAGCATATATGTATTTACTTCTTGAAGTAGAAGATTCAAGTTATTTAATTTCTCGAATATGTCTGCCAAGCAGCTCAATTTCATCACAAATAAACCATCGCAAAAATTCTCGGCTTCCGATCTGTTTTCTTCTTCTAGGAGGATGGCGATTTCTTCGCTTAATTCATAACAGTGAGTAATATAGGAAATCTGCCTTTATGTCTATGATTCATAAACACGTTGCAAAAATTTCCCACGTGATAACTATCTAACCTCGCAATAAAATAGCAACGCTGAATGTACTGAAACCAGGTCCTTACAAAGTGCGGAAAGGATTCTCAATTTCAGGGGTCTAATTTTTATATAATTTACTACGGTTACAACCGTAGTTAATACAACATTCAGACCAGGACTCATTTCTTTCGAAGCCAAAGCTTCAGTGTTGTTCATGCAATGCGCCCAGACGCACTGAGGCGATTTTTGTTTTACAAGTGCCTGTATACTTTGAAATCTTCCTGACATTGAACGAGCACCATCGGTGCTTATTCCGACGCTATTTTTCCATTCTATGTTTGCCTCATTCATAAAATAATTTAAAATAGCAAATATAATGCGATCGCTGTTGTTTTGAGTTCTATTGTTTTGCAGAAAAGTAGTTATTCTACTACTGACATATTATCTCAAAATCAAACATAGGCAATTAAATGAGCATCTTTATTGCTATCTGTTGCTTCATCGAGCTGTGTTGGAAGTAATTTGTCACGCAACTTAGAGAAATGCTGACACTGTACATCTTCAGCTATATCACCAATTCGACGATTTAACAGTATCATTTGATATCATTTGAAAGAGGTATGGACTGCAATTGTTTTGAAAAAGTATCTCCAAACATAGTTTCTACTACCTCAATTGCTGCTGGTAAAATAAGCTCTTCGCCAATAGTGTGAGATTTTTTACAACTGGCTATTTTATATTAAACTTTGTAAGATGCAATTAAAGCTTTTTTATTCACAGCCAAAGTTTCTGTAAAAAAGATTTTTGTTTTTTATATGATTTTAATTTAAATTCGAAGAATTCTCTCGGTTTGTTGACGTACTCACTATGAAGCTTTTCCAAATGTTGTTTAAGTTTATTAGGTACTGGTAAACCCAAAATTTAAGTATTCTTGAGACTATTTTCTTGTGATTTTATTTTCGGAACCACGCTCGTTTGTGTACTTGTTGATGCTATCGTCTAATGCTCGCTTACTTCCACTTAAAAACGTATCCATGAGTCTGCATAAATCTGCTGTCGTGAATATTTAACACGTTGAAATGGAATTAACACGAAAATATACATAACATACACATTCACGATAAGATTCGATAGCGATATAAGAATCGACTCGAATGAGACTGGCTGGAATTTAAACTTGCGTTATCGAACATTTTCCTTCTTCCTATGAGAAAACATTTGCTCTGCTGCTCGAGACGCCATCGGTGGTGTGGATTCTTTACCACAAACATTACTTATTTTTTTCTCTATTGTTTAGTCATACTACTGTTTTATTTCTTTTATTATTCATAAAAATGTATTCCCTCTTTGTAAATTTAGCTCACCCCGTCTAGGTTAACTTTCATCAACGAATTTTTCTACTTTCATATTCTTTTAACGTTATCTCCCTGTTTGTCCTTCATTTCAAATATAATATTTAAATTTTCCTCGCTTTCATTGGCTTCATCTGTTCACTGTCCCCTTGGCAAAATGCAAGATGTGATTTCTTTCCAACGTTGTCTCGCTTTTACTTTTGTTTTGGCAGATAGTAAAATGTAATTTAAAAACAGAATTCAAAATACTCAATATGCATTATTGTTATATACATTTTTTTTGTAAGGGGGCACGATAAAAAGTGTGATTGAAAACTGGGCCGTGAATATTGAAAGATTAAGAAACGCTGTCATATGAACTTAGTATTCACTACCAATCAAAAATACTTCTATTTAAAAATATTATCACTATAATAACTTTATACATGGAATTTTTAGGACATTATATTATTTAAAACAACAAATTAATGGGAAAGACTATCGATGCAGATAAGAGTATTTGTGATTAAAATCCGACCTAAATTATTTATGGCTGTTTCTCAGGGTAGGTATTCAAAGGTTTTGCAGGCTTTGTTTAATATACAATAATGTCGAAAAATAACAACTAGCAAACAATGAGTTTTCCTTTTTACTATCGAATTATTATACTGTTATAACGATATGTAAAACTAATACGTATACTTTCATTAGTACAGAACTAGTATATTTCGGAATAATATTAAATAATCATCAGTAAAGTATAATCAAATGAATCGAATCTATTTACGAGTCAATATATTTTTATACTTATTTCGGCATCTGTGAAATCGGTCTCCATTTCTTGAATGGAAAACTCGTTATACAACTATATACAACAACTTTATATTTACGATATTGAAAATATTAACATATTGTGACATTATTACTTTTAAGTCACTAAACTAATGTCTAAAAATATTTTTAAGAAAATCGAGTTTTAAGAAAGATCATTTTACTAATATCGGACAATTCTATATGGAGCCAATACCGTAAAAATAACAACCCTTCGAACCCTTATTGAGCTGATTCATGAATATTGGTCTAATGAGGGTCCAAGTTAATTTTGCTGCTAGGACACGAATCACATCAGTTTATTGCTTTAAGTTTTGAGGAAGAAAAATTATAAAGTGCTACTTCTCCTAATTTAATAAAGAGACACCTTTTTTTTTATTTTCTACCTTTTTTGAGAGGTATTGTGCTACCTAATAATACTATATCATCAAAAATGTGCTAAGTACAGAAAAAAACAAAAACAAATTCGATAAAACTCAAATTAAAAATTTAATCTAGAATCCAAGATGGCGACTTGGCTTTCTGTCACTACTCGCAATCTTAGACAACAAGCTATTCAGCTAATTTAAATTTGTTTGATCAGGACTCAATTGTTTACATATACCTTTTCAAAGGTTGAAGTAATTATGATCGAATTGATTTCAGATGACTTATTTGATTTGACAAGGTTGGGGGAAGGTCGCTTATTGCGATTATAATTCAATAGCACTTGGATATTAAATAATAAGAATAAATTAATCAAATCATGCAAATAGATACAATAATGAAACCTCCGTTGTCAATAACACTCTTATCTCTATTTCACAAACTTTTACTGCCCTTGATTTATTTTAAATTTTATTTATTTACTTTTAACATAACTGAAAAAAATGATAAATAAAAAAAGATTGTGTTAAGCTACTGCCGAGAGAATTCTCGCGTATTTTCAAAGGATCTAGAGCTTAAGTCACCTATTTAAATTTATTTTTATAGCCCATTTGCAATGATTATGCTTGATTACAATAAATTAAATTGTGCTGCGAGATTTGTAATATAACTGATTTCACTCAAACAGCAAGATTGGGTGATGAGGTTCAGACAATAAAACGCCTTTTACCGACCTTTTTTGAGGGAGGCAAAGTACTGTTTGTCTAAGATAGGTACTCTGACCGCCACTAAGTCTGCGGCAGTCTGGTGCTATGGAAACAAGAAGAGGGCATTTCAGGGAGGGTAGCTTCGATGAAGAGGTCTCCTTTTCTCTCGCCGAAATCAGTCCTAAAGAGGGACCTCGCACTCCTACTTGAAATAATCATACCTCGTTACCATAGTCACCGCCACAGCTCCAGACGAATGTCTGGAAGAGTACCTAACTTAGACAAATGGATCGTAAGTGAAACTTCTTGTCATCGGGAAAAACTTCAGGAGATTTTCGTGGTTTTATGTGTGTTTTTCAAGCAATTGTATGTTAGTCTCGCCCGAAAACTCCTGAAAAAAGTTTTCTGCTCAACTTTAGAAGACTCCGGAGTTAGAACTCGATCGCTTTTTAAGTATTTCGCCAAAACAAATGCTAGAATAAACTTCCCTTAAATCGAATTATAGTTTTTTCTACTTATTTATTTATTTAATCTTTTTGTTGTTGACCAGGCGTTGCTCGTCATGATGGCTCCAATTTTAATTGAAAATTTTGTGTCTCGATATAATTGATCAAATTTCGCAAACAGAATTATTTCATCTGAATCAATAAATACAGAGAAGCCACATTATGTATACATAAAATATTTCAATTAGGATATCGACGCAGACAGGCAGTATTGAAAATTGAATTGGAATTATTGAATATTTTTCTATAGAATTATATAGCATTCATGTACTCTTTTTTTAAGGGGGGGGGGACGTCAATAATTTAAACACAGGTCTAGTTCCGAGAAGTTCGGGTTTTTTGACGTATCCTTCACCAATTATTTCACAATAAAAATGGATTTTTTACAAATTATTTTTCCTTTGAACAATAAAATTTTCACATTATTATTCTTCAAAAAAAAATGAAGTCGACCATGCGTTTAATTCATATATTTGAAACAAAACTTTTTTTTAAGTCATTTTCCTTTTTTTACAAAAACAGGACCTTAATTTTTACACATTCTCAAAAACAGGATCCTGGCAGAAAGAATCCGATGCTCAGGTAATTTTAGATTCAGAAAATTATAAGTAGATTTTTCACGAAAACAGAGCGTTTTACAAAAAGTCTTGACAGATCACAATTTTTTTTTTTTTTACAAAATCACAAAAACAGAACTCTATTTTTCGCAAATTCTAACGATTGTTAGATGATTTTCCCCAATTTTAAACAAACAGAACAATTTAGCAGAAAATTTGGAATGACTCTTGTTTGACGTGCATGTCTTAAGTCATGTGAATTATAAGTGCTATAATGAATATATTAGTTATAAATCAAAAAATAACTATTCGAGCGAAAGTTATATAAAAACTATAATTTTTAATGAACGGAAATGAAGAATAATGCACTGACGCAAATTCGTTTGATAAAAGATGAGATAAGGAAATAATTGTAAATGAGAAAATTGTTGATTGAAATACCCTTTCGTGTCACAGTGGGGGAAAAGTTTCTCAACAACTTCTAGATAAGTTAAACACTTCCTTATAAAGGCAATAAAATAAGGAAAGATGTTGCCACTTCCTGTAAGGGTAGTGTTCAAAGCTTCATTTGAAGTCAGTAATTCCTTTTATCTAACCTTCCATTGGTGAAACTAACTCATATTACAAAAATTGGATTGAAAGTAATATAAGTATAAAATTATATATTAATAAGTATAATTTATAGATAAGTAATATAAGAATAAATAAAATTAGAAATCGGATCCACGAAATTAAATTCTAACAGTATATAATTTAATTTTAGAAAAGTTTCAAATAAAGTTACGTTATGTCTGGAATTATTCTGGTTATAAAATTAAACCAGGTAAACCGAAATTGCAGTGAAATCTTTCTATATCAAAATATCAATATAGAGAAAAGTTCGTTATACGGAGGTTTGAAATTTCTCAGTAAAGTTAATTTTACAAACTTTTTTTGTCTGTGTAATAAATTTAAAAGCATGTTAGCATGTTTTTTGATTGAAACTGAAGTAATGCATGCTGAGTAAATAGTAATTGATTTCTACTGTGTAAATAAAATGATAAAAATATAAATTTATCGAATATGATATAGTAGTATGTAATCCAATGAAATTGATTTAAATAAATGTTAAGAAAAAAATATTTAAGAAAAATACTTTAAAATAATAAGTCAAAATGGAAAAACTCTAAAAGCAGCTAAAACCAAATTTGCGTTATGTAAACATTTAAATAAATACATTGTGTTACACTGCTAAAACACTGTGTGTTAGCAGACAGTGTGTACCCTGATGAAGTGCTGTTTTTGCTAACTTACATATCTTTAGAATTTCGGTTTTGCTTGGTTTTGGTTCCTAACTTTTTATTTAAATAGCAGTATGTACTTATGTTTAATAAAATAAAGGAATTCCATGTTTTTCTTTTGAAATAGGTACGTTTATGAACGAGTTAGTTACACAGAGATCCTAATCATTGCAACTTTATTAAAAAATAACATAAATTTAAAAGATAAACATCTGAATTTTTTGGAGGATGACAATCACTTCATTGCACGTACATTGTTATTTAACAATTAGATTAAAAAAATTTATAGGGAGAAATTCGTTGTTTAAAGATTATTGCATTTTTCTTCACTTTCTGTAGAAGTTACCTGTTTCTGGAAAGAAATTGCAGTAATTGTTTTGCTAAGGAATTTGAAGAGCTAAAATGTTTAAGCATTTTCTATAATTTATTGAGGTATTGTGTTATAGTGCTCCATTTGGTATACGAAAGTAAATGTGTGTCATCTTCCATTACACATTGCGTGCGGAAAATTCGTGTATGCGAATTTGGAGATACAAATGAGAACTTGATTGGGTGAAATATATTTACCCGCGAAAAGCACGTCAATCAGGCTCTTGTTTGAATCTTACGCTTGAATACGTTTTTTTTTTTCCGTATACAGTGTGAATAGCCCTGGCTTTTAACCATTTCTTGGAGCTGCCAATTCTGTTAATTCATGAATTGTCATCCATGAGTACCAGTAGATTTTTTAACAGAATGTTCTAAACAAGAATCTGGAAACTTCCTGATATATCATGGAATTTTTCAAAATTCCCTAGTGAAGTATGAATGAGATACAAGATTTCTAAAAGCACATCATTCATAAAACATCATTCCACCAGGCACTAGTTTAAATGTATATGAGGGTTGCTTCACAATTTGCGACCCAGTAAGATTCCACATTTTTCAAGATTCCACTCTTGTCACTTTTTGATCAAATTTCCATTTCTTCAAATATTACAAATGCATTTTAATTTCTAAAAAAGAGACAAATTATTAAATTTCCATTTTGATGAATTTTATTTTACTTTATAACCGTCGTTGAACAGCCAACCCAATTTTTTTAATTTACGACTACTTAAGTTCAACTCCGTATCCTTGTAATTTTGAACCCAATCCTGAAGACAAAGATACTCCTCCTGTTGTGAAATTTGCTTTCGTAGAAGACTTTTTGATGGAACTAACCCACATTTGCGTTACATGGACAGGAAAATCATGAAAACCTCCCACGGTTAGCCTGGTGGCTGAGGGACTCTAACTCATGATGCGTCCACCACGGAGGATGTTTCAGGCCAGCACTGTGGTCGGTGTGCAAGCCGGATGCGGAAATCGTATCTACCTGCCATCGCTGGCGTTCGAACCCGGTTCACCTCATGGAAAGGCGAACGCTCTATCCCCTGAGCCATCGCGAATGATGAAATCATTTGATGAATTTAGAACTAAATCTACATCACTGAATACTAAATAGAAAGTAAATAAAAATGAACAAACATCTTAAATATTTAAACATTGCCAGAAACAAAATAAAAGAGTTTAAGATTGATGTCACTCTGCGAATATAATTCCTGTACCAAAATAACGAACTGATTTCAACGAATTCTCAAGCTGGGAGATTTTGTCTTAGTGAAGTTTGATATAAAATATCTTCTTATTTTATGTTTCTCGGATAATAAAGATAGAAAGGATAATAATTATAATTTTGCAAACGAAGAATGAATTTTAAATGGTTGTCTTGATTTTTGGTTTGGTTGCTAACGTCAAACTTGAGGTATTCGTATAGCTTGTTGGTGAAGTTCATTTATAAGGATAGTTCGAAGACAATACATGCTCATACGTCAACTACACAATCACAATTTAAATGGCGGTGGCTATGACTTGGGTTCTGTACCATGCTTTCCAACCGCCCAACAATGTGAGAACTCTTCCGGCAATGAACATAACATCGAGATGGAATCCGAAACATTAATGCATGAACGGAAAAAGTTTAATCCGAATCATTAATACAAGAAAGGATAAAGTGGAATCCACTAGCATTTTAAACGTGGAATAGAGCCCTGGTGGTTGGCTGGCAAAGCAGAATCACTTCAATATACTAGTCATATTAGTTTTCTCCAAACACTTTCGTTTGTTATATAGTTCTTGCAATAGTTCTGGACACTAAGAAAGGGACAGAAACAATCCCAACTCCAGCTGATTCTTTAGCACAAGCGATACAGTGAACAAAATCCCCTTTGTGCAAAACCAATATTTATTGAGTTTTTGAGGAGGAAGAAACAACTTCTTCAGAATATGCCCGGGAACGATTACTTTTCTGAAAGGACGAGCGTGAATATGGACTGTTACTGTGAATGATCAAAATTGGTAGTTGTTGACTTCAACTGATGAATGTTGACAATCACATGGTCGCTGTGGTAAATGTCAGAAATATATGCTAGGTCTAATTAAGTGCCATCACCCGGTATACATTTTTCTGGTATACCCTATAGTAATGATATTTTAAGTTCCACTGTCCGGTATACCCTCTACTGATATTTTTTTAAACTTAAGTGGCACTGCTCGTTATACATTTAACCGATGTTCCGAACACTGATGTTTCTCCTTATCTATCCTCAGCAGATATTAAAATATCGAATAAATATAATAATATAATCGAATATATTAATATTAAATCGGATATAACAAATTCACCAAAACGAGTATGTGATTGCTGACATTCACCGGTTAAAGTTGACATTCTCTTGATTTCGGTCATTCAAGGTAACAGAATCATTATTGCCCCATAAGCTTCCGTCGCTTTGATATTTTGTTTAAATACGCTCGCGCTTTCTTGCTCATTCTTCGCCTTTTCATTAAATTCTTTGAATATGAAGAGGTAAATTTTCGCTGGCGATTTAAGGACATCCAGATTTGATAAGGTTAAAGTTAAAGGTTATTTTATTGGTCATGGGGGTTGAGGCTCCTCAATTTACAAATCAATGACATAATAGTGATAATATGGATGGTATTATGTACCAATTGCCATTACACCCCATTCAAGTTGCGACCCATCAATCTGAAAATTGGGCTTCAAGAAGTCATCGAGACGCCTTTAGCTACTGTGACAACGCGACTCAGATTTAAATAAACTGAAAACATATTTACTCATTCGCGTCGAGACGACCTCGTCTCGTTTGTTTAAAAATTTCAAGTTTATCGTGTAACATTTTTGATGATAAAAATAAATTTATTCTTTCCTGATATTTGATAATAAATTATAGGAGACAAAAACTTAAAATCCAAAATGTAACTGTTCCTAGATAAAATTTTCTATCGCGTGATTTCTACACAAATATGACATGAATTCAGAGATTGAAAAAATGTCAAGCGACATTTTTTTTAAATTCAAAAATAAAGATTGAAAGAGCGGTTTTCATAAAAAAGTGCACTTCAATTAAAACCAGTAATACCAATTGGATTTTTTTATGTTTTTTTCCTTTCGTTTTTTGTATCTATAGTAGTATATCCATTTCGTATCTATATAATAATTAAAGAGTTTGTGCTTGATGGTATCTGTGTGCATCATATAACAAAGGGCACAATGGATTTTCCTCTCGTTTGATACCCCTTGCGTTCGTCCGTCTTATGATTTCAGAACTATTCGTGCTAGGATCTTGAAAATTTGGACAGCAGCGGGTTAAAGGGAATAATTTTAGGTCCAAATTCTAAAAATAATTCAAAATTTTTAATCATTCCGTTCGAAAGGGAAGTTTGATAAACAAATTTTTTTATGGTTTTTTGTAGCTAAAGCTGCAGACGATTCTTTTCTTTTCCATTATTTTAAAATTATCATTATTGATTTTTGCTAGCTTTCAGCTCTTTTTTTAAAAAAAAAAAATTTATTGCACTTTTTTTAGCAATTCGCGATCGCAACGAACTATAGGGGGCGTTGTTGTATGTGCCGAATCCCTGCGATTTCCATATGAACAGTCATTCAGTTACACTGGAGACGTCTTTAATGTAGCATGTAGCATTGTAACGTTCCATCTTTATTGTGCCTGATTAAATTTAAAAAAGAAAAATGTTTCTTTTCTTTCTTATGCAAACGAAAACAAAATGGTATTTCTTCTTTTTATAGAATGAACATCCAAAACACATCGGAAAAATATTTGTACATAAACAGAAAAAAAAAATGCATATTCTTATAAGAGTTAAAACCTAATGCCAGAGAAATTGTTTAACTAAATTTAATGATATAATATGAAAGGCTTATTTAAACTTTTCATTCCATAGTTTTACGAATCATATTACTTCAAAAATTAAAATGAACAAAAAGTATACATAAGCCTCATAATTTTATAAAATTTAATTTTGTAAAAAACGAAAACAAAATGGTATCTCTTTTTTTTTTTTAGAGAAGGAACATCCAGAACACATCGGAAAAATATTTGTAAATAAAGAGAAAAAGGTATATTCTTATAAAAGTTCAAACCTAATGCCTGAGAAATAGTTTTACTAAATTTAATGGTATAACATGAAAGGCCCATTTAAATTTTAACGTAAAATAAAGAATGCTTACGAAACAAAAAAAAAAAAAAAGAACTATTCTTTTTTTGTCGCCATTTTTTAGTGTTACGAAAATGCGTCTTTGGGACTTGCCAAAAACAATACAAGATGCAATTTTATTCTTTTAGGAGCGAAATGTTTTATGGAGTGAAATATAACGAAAATGTAACATGAAACTCAATCTTAGTAAACGTCCGTTTTGGAAATGTTATTTCATTTTGAATCTTATTTATTAGAGTTCATAATGGCTATAGAATCAGGTGAGAGAAACGTTTGTTTTGAATCTATGCTAAACTCTATATCGACCCATTTTCCAACGAAATCCAATTGACTACTTTGATTTTAAACAAAGTGTTTCATTTTAAGATTTTTTCCAAAAATTTTAAGTGTAGATTGGCGGCACTTAAAAATCTGCCAAATCTGTAGCTGTGGTTAATACGTAAGTACCGAATTTTTCTTCCATACTTTTCTGAATCATATTACTTCAAATATTAGAATATGAGCCGCGATGGCTCAGGGGATAGAGAGAATCCCAGTCGATACGAATTCCGCATCCGGCTTGCACTGACCACAGTGCTGACGTGAAATATCCTCAGTGGTAGACGGATCATGGGTTAGAGTCCCCTTGCCGTCAGGCTAACCGTGGGAGGTTCTCGTGGTCTTCCTCTCCATGTAACGCAAATGCGGGTTAGCTCCATCAAAAAGTCCTCCACGAAGGCAAATTTCTCCCAATACTCGATCCAGGAGTTCCCTTGTCTTCTGGATTGGGTTCAAAATTACAAGGCTACGGAGTTGAACATTAGTAGCCGTAAACCCATTAAGTTGGGTCGGCTGTTCAACGACGGTCATAAAATAAAATATTAGAATATGCAAGAAGTATACATAAACACATAATTTAATACCATTTAATTTTTCAAAAAAAGTATTTTGACAACAATTTTATCAAAAAATTATAAACTAAAAAACGTAAAATAAAGAATTATTAGGATAAAAATGATTTTAAAAATTCCTCATTTTTCAATAAAAACTTTCGTATTGTTTCTTTTTTTTAATTCTTATAGTATTTAATCAGACGGAAAAAAAAAAAAAACATTTTGTAGAGAACGATCATCAAGTAAGAAAAAAAATTATTTACAAGCAAATTTTTTATTATAAAAATCATAACACTTACCTGATTTATATGTCCGGAGAATTCCAAAATGATATGTTCTTTGTTTGAAAACTTTATTCTCAAATAATATATACATAGTTTATCCCTTCATTACTTTTAGGTAACATACCACACATCAAAATTTTATAATTGTAAGATCTCGATTTGAATTTTAATATGTAGCTTAAAAACAGAATAGCTGAATTCTAGTTGAAATTCTTTCAAAACTAAAAAACACTTACCAAGAAAACGATAAAAAATTTATTTATAATCAGCACAAAAGATACTTTTTCAAGTAATTCGGATTATTCTTTATTGTTGTTTTCTGAATTATGTAGATACAGAAATATATACTATTCTATGAAGAAGAAGAATATTCTATAACTATTACAGTTCTGTATGGAATTCATTGGAACACATTTATTCATTGGAATGACGAAAGCAATGTTGACTTCATTTTAACTTGTAATGAATTGAAGACAGAAAAATTATTTTACCGCAATACACACATCTGTAACAGCAAGTGATCATGAAATCATGTTATGTTGTTGGTAATAGAAAGGTAAAAATTATTGAGAAGTTGTTCTTCAAATGCTTGGCATGTTCTGATTAGTTTTTTCAAGACGTTTTACCTTTTCTTTAGGGAAATTTTGCTTCTTTTTTGATGCTAAGAAAATGGCGTCCGCATTGCCAATGGTTATGTGGGAACTAATGCACGATATTTACAGTCTCCCGCTAGATGGCGTACTCGAGTTTTGCGATTGCGAATTATTTATCTATGATTCTTTATGTCAGTTACACAAAAGTAAAATCAACAAAAGGTTGGGGCGACGTCTTCAAATTTGTATTTTAAAAACAATCTGAAATACCGTGTTTATATTCGTTATGTTTTTGAGACGTGTAAATCTAAATAATGAAAAATTAACGGTTGTTGACATAAAAAAAAAAGTTAGGTACTAAAGTACCAATTCATCTGTAAACTTGCTTAATTGTTATAAAGCTTAACTACCAAGAGTTATCGGTGATATATAAAATCATTTAAGGTGCCAAATGATACTGAGTGATACTAATCTTTATTCAGATGAGTAAATTTTTATATTTTTTGCAACATGATTTCAGTTTAAGGATTTTAAGGAGCAGATGAGCTAAATGCAAATAAAATATATTTAAATTAAAAGAATTACGTACCCTTCAACAAAATGTATTCAACCAGTAAAGCGCGGTTTTTAATTTTAAAAATGGTATCACTTTTCTTTCGGTAGGAGGAGAAGGGGAGACTCGTTTTTCTCGCTTGAAAAATAGTGGTGTTTACGCAACTAATATTTTTGAAAGCAACTCGTATTTTTAAAATACTATTTCTCAGAAACTATTCGAACCACAGTATCATTTTAATTGCGCCCAGCGACAAACCCCCGAAGATTTGTACCAATCAGATTCGAAAAAAGGAGCTGCGTTTGAAACTTGTTTCTTTACTAAACTAACGTTGAAAATAGTTGCCCGAAATCTCTACAAAATGCTGTTTTTTTTTTTATATCGCTCTACTCATTACAATACTTTTTAAAAAAAATAATACATTTCAAGCTACGAAAAAAGCAGTACTTGTAGCACTTAATCCTCCGCCCACTGGTTAAGGCTAAAGGTTACACGGTTAAACCATTATGAAGATTAAAACTAGCTAATGCATTGTAAATCCGATGATAAAAGATTATATTTTCGTTATTTTTCTTTCATTTTATTCCATTTGTTACAGAACGCCAAAGAAAGGAAATCGTATATTCAGAAACTGTTCGGTATTCTGTTATTAAAACGTTGCATCGAAACAGCTACCTTATTCACAGAGAGTAATAACAATAAGAGAAAAGACAAGTCAGGTGTGTTCAAGGTGTTTTAGTTAAGAGTAAAATAACCTTTGTCCTTGAGCTAGACCTTGAGACAAAAGCGTTCCTATCACGTAATCGTTACGCTCGAGTTTTCAAACAGTCATTTTTTTTCTTTCGCTTTAAAGAAGAATATTATTTGAAGGGTTGATACTTTATGGACAGAAGTGTTTCATACGAAATAATAAAGTGTCTAATTTTAACAAGCTATTTTAAAAACTTATTAATATTATCAGTCACTGTTGGCACAATGATAGGACAAAGAGAACGTTTATCTTCTTTAAAAAAGCATGCCCCCCCCCCATTCAAAAAATACCTTGCTTGGTCCGTCTATGAATGAATATTGATTTCCTGAAATTGAGAAATCTAAATAACATTTTCATACCCACCAAAGATTAACTTTCGATCCCATTTTATTTTATAACCGGCGTTGAGCAACCAACTATATTCTGAGTTGACGATTACCGATGTTCAAATCCGTAGTCGTGTAATTTTGAGCATAATCCAGAAGATCAGGGAACTCCTGTATCAAGCATCGGGACAAACAATTCTTCATGGAACTTCTTGATGGAACTAACCCACATTTGCGTTAGATGGAGAGGAAAGCCACGAAAACCTCCCACGGTTAGCCCTATAACAAGGGGATTCTAACACAGGATCCGTCTACTACTGAGGTCTACAGTATGTCAGCACTGTGGTCGGTGCGAACTGGAAGCATAATTCGCTGGGATTCTAACCTGTTCACTTGATTGGGAGATGAGATCTCTATTCCCTGAACCGTTGCGGCTCTTCAAACCCCCTTTAGGGAAAAATGGGTTCGTATCGTATGCGCATACAAGCATGCCCTATGGTGAACGAATTCTGGGTAAAATTTAAACTAACACCATGATAGCAATTTGTGTTTTCGTGATATTTTTTCCCTTGGTTTAAAACAAAGATTAATAATTCTCGACTAAATGCAATTGATGTTAGACTTTCGTGTTTTTCTCAACCTTCTCATTGGGTCACCTCATTGGGAGGTGAGCGCTCTATCCCCTGAGCCATTGCGGCTCCTCGAACCCCTTTAGCGAAAATTGGGTTCTTATCGTGTACTCATTCTGGCATGTCCTATGGTGAACGAATTCTGGGTAAAATTTAAATTAACACCATGATAGCAATTCGTGTTTTCATGTTATTTTTTTCCTCATTGTAAGACAGAGGCGAATAAGTTCTCGGCGAAATTTATGCCGGAGTTACGTGTTTTTTTTTTTTGTTTTTTTTTTTTTTTTTTAGACTTCTGACTTGTTCAAAGCTTTTTTTCAAATTCCAATCAAAACTACTTTGCTCATCAACGCTTGTGCCTTGCCCTGTGTGGTTCGTGACTGGTGCCTTGTGCCTGGGAGTCTGTTTGCTTGTTCCTCGTAATTCATGTCTTTATGACATGTCCCTACAAGGTCAAGAGGCCTTGCATCATGGTCTTTTGAGTTGGGTTAAAAATTATGAGTGTCCGTGGAAGTGAACTCCTTAACAATCAGCAATTCATGCACTATATCTCTGCTTTATATATATACGTCGCCAATAGCCCATTGTGCAGTTCTAGTGCGACGTAAATAAACTACAACTACAACAACTGCTTTATATATAGTATTAAATAATAAATATATGTGTGCTTGTTTGTCGAAATGTATGTCTACGAACTTACAGCTGCAGGGTCATCTTCAACTATGAAGTTCAACATAAATGGAAAGTTAGAAAAATTTGAAACTCATTCGTATATTACACATTCGTATTCGTATATTACACATTTAAAATTTCATACTGTGATTTGCTATCCTAACACTGTGATTTTTTTTAAAACTAAAATAAGTTACCAGAAGAAATTATTCTATTACTTATGAGGAGCATATTCCTATCATTGCAATAAAATTAATTTGGTAAATAATGGGTTAAAAGTAAAAATCCATTGGTGGGTGTGAAAAGGATTTTAATGGTTAGTTTTGTTAGATTCAATGATAACGAGAACATATATATTATTATTGCGTGTTTTGTATTATTATATTAAATAGCAGAGTTTTTCCTAGGAATGAAAAAGGGCAAGGTGCTTTCTCAAAAAAGAGCACTTTGAGTTTTGAAAGGGCACTCACTTAACACCATAAAAATTTAACAAAATGTGTCATATCATGCAATAATTGAATTTGATCCTCAACAATTTTTAAGTTAAGTTATTTTTAAGTTTCTTAAACTATTTTATGTGTATGTTTCAAAAAGTAATTTTCACTCATTATCTATGTCAGGGTCACGTGATGTAATAACACGCATTTTCTGATGTTGCGAGCTAAAAGCTTGATATTATAGATATGATCATTTTTCTATTGTTTTGGTTTTTGAACGATGAATGAAAAAAGAATAATAAAAAAAAAAGGTGAATTAGTTTTGTAGAATTTTGCGTTATTTCTTTTGTAAAAGGTTACGACTGACAAATGCGCGGGGAAACCCCAATGGATTTCGAAATAAAAGATTGGTGGTTGTTTGTTCTATGAATTTCAAGTTGTTTGATGGAAGATAGTGAGTTATTTAGATTGTCTTGAAATTGGTTTAGGAAGTGGCATTTTTTTGTTTTGTAAGAAGGTGCAGTTTAGAAAGTAGTAGGTGAAAAATGGCATTTTTAGGAAGAGCTTTAAAAGTAGATTTGAAGTGTTTGGCGGAAGAGTTAGGAGAAACGGCAACGGAAGACATGAGAGTTACCGAATTAAAGAAGATTATATTGGCAAGTACGGAGTACGAAGAGGAGTTTGTGAAGGAATTATTAAAAAGAATAGTTAGTGGAAGAGAAGAAATAAAGCGCCAACAAAAAGAAGATGAAATTAGGCGACAAGAATATGAAATTAAGCAACAGGAAAGGGAAGACGAATTAAAGCGGCGAGAACAGGAAAGGGAAGATGAATTAAAGAGGCGAGAACAGGAAAGGGAAGGTGAATTAAAGCGGCGAGAACAGGAAAGGGAAGATGAATTAAAGCGGCAAGAAAAGGAATATGAATTGGAGAGGTTGAAGATAGAAGCTTCATTGGTACATACTGGTACTATAGGAGAGACGAGCAGCTCTCGAAATGAAGAAACAAGAGAACATGTACCTGGTGGATTGCAAAAATTAATGCGTACTTTTGATCCAAAAGAAGGTGATATAAGTTTTTATCTAATATTGTTTGAAAGACAAGCACGAAGAGTCCATATAAAAGAAGAAGATTGGGTAACGCATCTTGTTGGATTATTGCCTCTAGAAATGGCGAATTTAATTGCAAGGGAGCCTGAAGAAAAAGCAAATGATTATAAACATGTAAAATGTATGTTATTGAAAAGGTTTAAATTGAGCCCAGAAGCATTTAAAATAAAGTTTAAGAGACATTGTAAAGCGGCTGAGAGCACTTGGCGAGATTTTGGATTTGAATTGGCGAACTATTTTAACGAATGGGTTTCGGGACTAAAAATTAATGATTTCGACAGCCTGAAACAACTTGTCATTGTCGAACAGATAAAAGAACGAGTACCTGGAGACATACAAAATCATTTTATTGATGAGTGGAGTAGAATTTGCTCAGTTGACACACTTGCTGAGAAGCTAGATGAGTACGAGAATGCAAGGAAATATAACCAAACTACTAAATTCATTGCTTCTCAACCATATAGGAACTTATACCGGGAAAAACCAAACATGGTTAGCAGAAGATATCATACATTTGGTGAAGGATATAAACATGAGTATAACAACCATGGCAGAATTGATAAGCGGAGTTCTTCCCAAAATCCAGTCACATGTTTTAATTGTGGACGAGTAGGACACTTGGCACGATTTTGTCGAGATAATAAAGAGAGGAGAAGAAACATTGAAGGCAAAGTGGCCGAGGTTCAAGTATCGGAAGGGCAAGTATCCGAAGTTAAGGTACTCAGAAATGGAAATATCGAAAGCAAAGTAGTCACTGCAAGATTTAACGGTGAAGTCATGATAGGAAACAAAAAATGTAAAGGCGTTCAACCAAAAATAGCTGCCCTTAAGAAAGTTAGAATTTCATATAATGGAAATGAATACGAAGCGGTAGTAGATTCTGGTGCACAAATAAGTGTATTTAAAAACGATATAGTGGGTAAGGAAGTGGATTACAAAGGACATATAATACTACAACCTGCGTTTGGCGAAAGTCTAAAAGCTGAATTAAAAGAAGTGGAAATCGCTTTGGTAACGGAAGGATATATTACGCCTATAATTAAAACGATGATAGCAGCCGTCAATGGGTTAAATGCTGACATTTTGTTGGATGCTGAAACTTATGAGGCATTATTAGAACAAAAAAGAGTATACAATCCCAGTTTTACTGCTGCTATGAAGCTAAGATCAGATTCCCGAAAGGAGCAGTTATATATGAGTGCAAGTGACGGAGGAGAGCAGCAGGAGCCAACAGTAGGTGAATGCGGTGATAAAAAGAATGGAAATGAAACCGAACGATTCAAGATACAACAACAAAGTTGCGATACTCTCCAAGAAGCATGGAAATTGGGGAAGCAAAATAAAGGAGGGTATGTGATACAAAATAATATACTATGCCATGAAGAGCTGTTGGACGGGAATAGAATACAACAATTAGTAATTCCCGAAATTAGAAAAGGTAAAATACTAGAAATTGCCCACGAGTCAGTATTCGGAGCACATCTAGGAGCTCGTAAAACAATTCAAAGAATTAAATTTTCCTTTTATTGGCCAGGGATGGTCAAGGAAATTAAAGCTTATTGTAGCTCATGTCATGGGTGCCAAGGTAGAAGAGTTGTTCGTTCAGTAGACAAAATTCCGATAACACCTGTGTCACGTCCTGAACTTCCATTCCAAGTGGTGAACGTAGATCTAATTGGTCCTCTAGATCCAGTATCAGCACAAGGACATAAATATATCCTTTGTTTGATGGACCAACATTCAAGATGGCCTGAAGCAGTCCCGCTCAAATCGTTAACGGCAAGGAATACATGCGAAGCACTGCTCGAAATATTCTGTAGGACAGGAATTCCAGAAGTAATCGTGGTGGATAATGCGACAAATTTTACGGCAAGTTTAACGCAAGAGTTTTTGAAGGTTTTAGGAGCTTGTCCGCGATTTTCAACGCCATACCATCCGGAAGGGAACGGATTGATTGAAAGATGGAACCAAACCTTCAAAAATATGCTACATCACATTATTAGAGAAGTAGGAAGAAATTGGCATCGACATATACCATTTGTACTATGGGCTTATCGAGAAGTTCCAAATGCAACTACAGGAGTACCACCTTTTCTGCTAATGTACGGGAGAGAACCGAAAGGCCCGTTATCTATATTGAAGTCAATTTGGGCCGGAGATATGTTTTTACCTTTGAATATGAAAGGATCAGCGGAGGAATATTTAAAAGAGTTAAAAGGAAAATTAGAAATAGCAACCGAAAAGGCAAGGTTAACAAGTGATGTGCAACAAAGTAACTATGCCAAATATTACAATAGAAGGAAAAAATACCGGGAATTTGCGCCAGGAGATCAAGTACTTGTGCTAATGCATGATTCATCCAATTCATTATATGCCAGATGGATAGGTCCAGTAAAGGTAATTAGAAGAGTGAAACCGAATTCGTATTATTTGCAAATGCCTGAAGGAAATTTAAGATTATTGCATGTTAACAAAATGAGAGAATACAAAGCGAGAATTCAAACAGTTGGAGTTGTCTATGATATTGATGATGAATTTGGTGAAATATACGAAACACCAACTCTTCCTACAGATGTGGAAAGCTATGAAGCATTGAAAGGATTAAATTTGGATTACTTACCCAAAATGCAACAAAATCAATTGAAAGATCTTTTACATAGACGCAAAACGTTGTTTTCGGGGAAGATAAGGATAGCTAAAGTTGGGAAACATGCGATAAAGCTGAAAGCTGAGGAGGATACGATGAAACCAAAAACGTATAAGATACCAGAAAACTTAAAGGGGAAAGTGGATGCACAGATCAATGAATTGCTAGCGTTAGGACTGATTGAACCGGTGGTAAGTGAGATAGCACACCCGGTAGTATGTGTTCATAAGAAAGACGGAACAATCAGGTTATGCATTGATTTCAGAAGTTTGAATGCTCTTACCGTTCCGGATGCATATCCAATGCAAAATATGATGGAGTTGAATTTCTTAGTAGGAAAGAAGAAATTCATTACTGTGCTAGATATGTTGAAGGGATATTGGGCTATACCGATGGAGAACGGCAGCAAACACCTCACAGCATTCCGAACTCACCGAGGCCAGTACCAATGGAATGTATTACCCTTTGGATTAAGAAATGCTGCTGCAACCTACCAAAGAGCTATGTCTAAAGTGGTTCAGTCCATGTCTGATTTCACTTGTGCTTATATCGATGATTTAGCAGTATTTTCTGATACGTGGGAGGAACATTTGATTCATCTTGAAGAAGTTTTTAAGAGATTGGAATATTTTAATTTCTCCGTGAACTTGAGAAAGTGCGAATTTGCTAGACAAAAGGTTAAATACTTAGGACATATTATTGGTTCAGGTAAACATGCTCCTGACAAAGAACGAATAAGAGTAATACAGAAATTAGAGGCACCCAAAACCAAAAAACAACTGAGAAGTGCTTTGGGATTATGCAACTTTTACAGGCAGTATATTCCAAACTTCGCAAAGATTGCTCTTCCACTAACAGAGCTTACTAAAAAGAAAGTTCCTAATGAGATTCCTTGGAGCGAAGAAGCTAAGAAGGCATTCAAGGAATTGAAGACGTCGCTATGTAAGATCGCAGAGTTACAAGTCCCAGACATAGAGAAACCATACTACTTGCATACGGATGCATCTCAAAATGCGGTCGGATGTTGTTTAGGTCAGTTAGATGAAGAAGGAAATATTCGTCCCATAGCTTTCGGTAGCCAGAAGCTGAATTCAACTCAACAGAAATGGTCTACAATTGAAAGGGAAGCTTATGCTATTATTTGGGCTTTGCAGAGATTTGAAACCTTACTCTGTGGTGCTAAGATTATTTTATTAACTGATCATAATCCCCTAGTATTTCTGACGAGTGCGACACCCCAAAGCCCGAGGTTGCAGAGATGGGCGTTAGCCATTCAACGCCATGATATTGAGGCAAGTCACATCAAAGGATCGAAACTTAGTAATGCAGATGCATTGTCCAGACTGTAAATATAAACTAAAATAAGACTCTGAACATTTTTTCCTATTATTATTATTAGGTGATTAAAGTAAATACCTAGTGTTAAGTTAAACCTAAGATTCAGTGAATATTTGGGTGAATGTGAAACATAGTTTGTTTATGTGTAAAGTGTGACCCTTAAATTATTTGCCATATTCGATCTTTGGATCTAATATGACTCTGGGGGGAAGGTGTCAGGGTCACGTGATGTAATAACACGCATTTTCTGATGTTGCGAGCTAAAAGCTTGATATTATAGATATGATCATTTTTCTATTGTTTTGGTTTTTGAACGATGAATGAAAAAAGAATAATAAAAAAAAAAGGTGAATTAGTTTTGTAGAATTTTGCGTTATTTCTTTTGTAAAAGGTTACGACTGACAATCTAAATAAGAGAAAAATTTGTAATTTATAAATAATAATTAAAAGCATGCTAAGAGACATACATTCTGTGTGCATTCTCTATGCATGCACTTTTTTTTCTTCAAAAAAACGTAAACTAAAAAATTTTTTTTGATAAAAAGCTTTAAAGACTTTTTGTATAATTTATGCTGAAAATTATTAGAAAATTAACATTTAAAGGTGCATTTGTTTTTAAAAAAGGTGTTTATTTAAAAAATAATTTAAAATTGCTTATAAAACTTAGTAATATCCCCATTGAAAAAAAAGAAACTTTTAAAAATTTAACCAGTTGTGAATAATCATAACAAAGTAAACATTTGTAGCAGTAATCAAAATTAAACCTAAAAACACAGATAATTTTTGTGTATAATTATTATTTTAACAATTAATTAATTATTCTTCAAAAATTATCAATTTTTTAAAAAAACAACAACAGTGTTTTGAAAGGATGGTCGCTTATTTTTACAAAAAGGGCAAATAGGTCTCATTTATAGGGATCAAAAGGCAGATAACGAGGGCCGCTCTTCAAAAAACGCTTAGGGAGAACACTGAAATAGT
This sequence comes from Parasteatoda lunata, assembly GCA_949128135.1. Taxonomy (NCBI): domain Eukaryota; kingdom Metazoa; phylum Arthropoda; class Arachnida; order Araneae; family Theridiidae; genus Parasteatoda; species Parasteatoda lunata. Next base: position 9,786,258 of record OX421972.1, read on the forward strand.
ATATATGTTACCTTGAATGACCGAAATCGAGAGAATGTCGACTTTCACCAGTGAATGTCATCAGTCACATAGTCGCTTTGGTTAATGTCCGAAATATTTGTTATATCCGATTTGATACTAATTTATTCGTTGATATTATTATATTTATTCGATATTTTAATATCTGCTGAGGATAGAAAAGGAGAAACATTAGTGTTCAGAGTACCGGTTAAATGCATGCTGGGAAATTGCACTTGTCCTAAAAAAAATCATTGTTTGAGGGCATACCGGGCAAATGTATACTGGGCTGTGGCATTTAACTAGACCGAGTATATATTTCTGAAATTTACCAAAGCGACTATGTGATTGTCAACATTCAACGGTGGAAGTCAACAAACAATTTCGGTCATTCACAGTAACATGAATAAATTATACCGAAGTATTTGTTAATTATAGTAACAAATATTAAACTTAGCATTTTAAAAAATTTTTCTAAAAAAATAATAAAAAAAAGCACGGCTTGTCACCCCCACTTCGTTCGTCATGAGAATGTTAGTTTAGTATTCTCAGCTAATGAATATATTCAGCTCAAAAAAGCTATTGGGCTTCACTGCAAAAAAAGTTAATATGAAACGAAATTATTTAATTATTTTGATATCCATTATTTAGTTATTAAAATACAATATAAATTCAAGAGCGTAAAACATACAACATAAATATATATAGGTGTTGCCTCAAATAGAAAAAAAAAAAAAAAAAACACAATTATACTAAATTTGAGACATTTTTCGCAAATAAACTTGTTTTTCACAGGAATATTATGACAACCCGTGAAAGCTGGAGCGTGGCGTTACGGATTTTTATTTTTAAAACCAATAAAGCATCACGAACATACAATGTCCGGTCGCATACTCAGGGCCGGTGCGAGTTATAAGCCTTGTAAGGTGGCGCAGGAGTAAGGCTAGATTTAAAAAAAAAAAAAAAAAAAATTTATGTTTTTTCTCTTTCTAAAAGCTTTTTTTTTCGCTTGCTTGTTGAAAAATAAAAGTGAAAATGAACTTATTTTCCTAAAATAAAGTGTTAAAATAGTCTGGTAACAAAATAACCCTTCAAAGTGTGTAGTCTTAGCTCTTTTCACTAGTGCTAATGACATTCTGCCCAGATAAGGTACATCTGTTAATGCAGATGACGGTCACTCAAAAGGAGATGCTGAGTTTCTTTTAATGTTTCTTTAAGAAAACCCTTTGGAGACTTGAATATAGTAATTTCACCTCCTAAAATGTTCTAAGAAAAAAATTTTATGTGAAGTTTAGCGTTTTTTTCTGGTTGCAAATATTGGTGCAGCATTGGACATTGGTCTATTCACAAAATTAATAAATTCAAAATTTCTAAGGAAAAAAAGGAAAGAAAAGGTGGTTGTCAGAAAAATGAACGATTACTATGTTAAAGGGAGGGTATAACAGAAAATCCTTGAATTTCCTGCTGCTTTGAAAGAAAGTATTCATCTAAAATTTTTATTAATTTTTCAAATTCTAAAAGTATATTAGTAATTTCAGATTCAAGTTACCTTTTTCTTCTTTCTAAAAATAAATGCAACATCTATTACTTTCCTTCAGTTAAAAAATAACTTTATAAAATTTCACTTTTTAGGACGTAGTATTAATTTATCAGTTTTATAATCATATTGTTTTCTTTTATCAGTATACGATTTGTTAGCAAAGCTTTATTTTTTTTTTTTTTAAAAATGAGGAACATAAAATTATTTTCCTTTCTTTATGAATATGAAGTAATCTGAACTTATGAGATTAGTATTCATTTTTTAAACTAGTTATTAGATTAGTTTTTTTTTCTTCATTCTATTTAGTTTTCTTTTATTTTTGTGTGATTCAAAGTACTTTCAATTTAAATTAAAATCATTAGTTAGTTATTCTGTAATTTCATAATTTTATCTGCCAGATTTTTTAAAGAAGACTTATATATAATGCTATTTTATGTTGATATGTTTAAATTCCAAAATCTATGTTTTTCTTTACTTTTAACATAATTTTTACTGTTTGTAATTTCCTCAATATTAAACTGAAAATTAAGTCAAATGTGAATAAAATTAAAAATTATAATATTGTTGTTACCTCTCCTATCTATAAATTATAATCCTAAATTTATGATATTTTTTTCAAAAAAAAGTTCAAAATATTTCTGGTTTTGTATATTACCCATTTTAAAATTTAGTGATTACATTTATATTTTAATTCATTTACTTTGGCTTTTTTACTGCTTTCCTTTAAATAACAATATTTTTAAAGTTTCTTAAATATTTACAAATCAAAAATTATTTAAAATTGAAATTTTTTAAAAGCGACTCATTTTAGCATTATTTTTAGGATATTTAAACATTTATCACATTAATTTTTATTTTTAAGTTTAAGTGATTCATTAAGTGTTAGTGATCAATCTTTTTTGGTAATATATTAGGTAAAGCGGAAATTAATGTCGTTTTTGTTACATTAAATTTTACAATTTATTTTAACCATTTTTTTTAATATTTAATCAATGATTTAAATGTTATCAGAAATCTCTTGCCACCTAATCTACAAAATTTAAATACCGGATTAATAAAGTCATTTGTATTTTTGAAAAATTATCAGGAACAGGCATTTTGGAAATGTTATAGAGATCAGAATGTATGCAACTCTGATGGTGTAAAGTCGGGCAATTATGATGGATGATTAAAGTGCTCTTACCTTTATTCATTAAATTTTACACCAATATTTAAGATCCGCTGTACGAAACAATCCATGAAAAAAAATTATGAACAGGGGTGGATAAAGGAAATGTACTTCTTTCATTTGAGAATACCTGGTATAAATAATAAACAGATAAGAATGTAATTATATATAAAATAGATATCTAATATTTTGATTGCTCTTCTGAAATTGCTTAGGTTAGGATATTTTTTTCCCTGGGATATTTTTTAGGTTGGGAATTTAAATAAAAGTACATTATGTAAGTGGTTTGTACCACGTTTTAATGTAAAAAATATAAATAAAATTTGTAGACTGTAGGGGAGGGGCCAAAATATTTCACTTACTCTTAAAAATCGGCCGGCACGGACTGGCCTTGCACATACTTTACTGCAGAAACGCCATGACCGGACATCCTCGCTGCCCATATGCATGACCAAAGAAGACGCTTCTTTAAAGAAAACTTAAAGTACATTTTCTATAAGAGATTGCGAAGCTGAATCGGTTAAGAACCATCCATTCTTATTCAGTTAAATAAAAGGTGTTTTTACTATGTACTTGGTTTTCACCCTAGGTTTACTAAGTTCACCCTAGTAACTATGGTACTAGGTTTTCACCCTAATAACACAAAATGGGAAATACTTTTTTACCTCACTTATATTATGCTCTAACAATAAACCACGCTAAACTTGAAACAGCTTGATCCGCGGAATTAAATTCTAAGTAAATCCTAAAAATTTTTAATATTTTCCCAGGTTAATTTTTTTTTAACAATACACCCAAAAAATAATAATAACAATATTTCAGAATAATTTTGAAAATAATAATTAAGTGCGGTTTTACTAAACATAAAAGTTTATTACATTCATATTCACATTACTTACATGTTAATAGTAACATTTTTGCTTGTGAAATGCGTGAATGTTATTAACATTATTACAAACGTAAACTGACGTCAAATCAGAAATTGTTGACAGTACTAAACAGCATATCTGTTATGTGTTGCCGTTGACGTTCGTTTTCGACTGTTTGTTTTCTTTTACTGTTTCTACATTGATGTTGGCATTTCTATAATATTGGCATTATTGAAAATATGTATTATACCTGAGTCAATATTTTTTGTGTCATACAGATAAAAAATAACATTTTCCCGGAAATCGAAAATATGAATCGTTTTTTACCCGTAGCATCATTACATCATCTGTTCTGCTTTAATAATTAGAAAATATTTGCTATCAAAAAATTAAATTAATTTCCTTTAAAGGAGAATCGTACAATATAAAATCTCATCACGACAATCGCGCGTTTTCAAGAATTTTCTATAAATAAAAAGTAAAACTTTCCTGCAACCAAATCAAGAGGTTATGGGGCAAAGGCACTACAATTTCAAGAGAAACGGTACGATGGTGATAAAATAGTAATCGTTGCGTACAGGCCGCCTTTACTTCTTAGACAAGCTAGTAGCCCTTGATGTGAATCTGGATAGGTTTCAAGTCCTACGCAATGCCACCCCACTGCTTTAACCCCTTCGAGATGGGCTATTCATAAAATCTTTCGTACAAATCAGAATGGATAAAATAAAAAGTGGTAGCTTAAATGTGGGCTTATCTAATTTGATAGAATTATTTTGCTATCACTTTAACTAACATTAGTCTAAGTATATACATGTATCTAATCAATGTTAGCTCAAAGTGCAAATATATCATTTTTATTTTGAACTATTAGTAGAGAATTGAATAAAGCAAATTATTAAAACCTCGCCCACAAATAAACAGCTAAAGAATTAATTTCGTTACCAGTTTTTTCCTTTTACCCTGATTTATAACGTATCCTGCTAGCACATATTTACGCCAGTCGGTGTAAAAGGGTTAATCATTGTGCTCTTTATAAGAACAAGAATTTACATTAAGTAATAATATAAAAAGATTAGTTGGGGATTTTTATGATGTATATATATTCATTCAGGTTTTCTAATTGTTTAGCATAGTCACAAATAATCGTTAAAAGAAATTATATATTAAACTAATTTACAAGTACGAGTACCTTCCCATTTCAGGAAATGAATTTCTTTTACGAACTGAAACCTTGAAATCTTGTCCTTTTATTTTTATGTCCCTCTTATATTTCACTGATTCTTGCTTAAATTGTGTCTACTCTTCTGATTTAATATTTAGGTCATTTTCGTGTTACTTCTGTATGCATGTAGTGACTCAAGGACAAAGTTTACGGTTTTCAGACAATCTAAAAAAATGGACTACTTTTGCATAACTACGGAGGAAAAAAAACTACATCTGTTTTTAAAACAGAGAATGTATAAAAATAAAGCTGCGTCTAACACGTAGACTGTTACGTAATAAAACTGCTATATTTTTAAGAAGTATTATGTGCAATATAATTTTTTTATATTTATGCTTGTGCAAAGTAATTAAAATATTTGATTAATTAATACATTTTAATTATATGCTTAGACAAACTATTGCATGTTATTTCATTTATTAGCCATAGAGATGTTCAAACTATCCTCATTCCATCAATTCCGGTAATATTGTAGTTAATTGTAACCAGCTGTTTACACTATTTTAATTTGAAATGAAACGCATTGCAATTGGCTGCTACTAGTAAATAATTGATCGTCGATAAATTTTCAGCCAATAGGTAAGGGGAGTGACGTGACATCTAAGACAATCTAAGTCATCTCTTCTAAATAAGGCTCCTCTGTATACTCTAATTTAGGGCTCTACTTCTAAATACCTGCAAGAGAAGTAGTATGGGTATCTCGATCTTGATTGGTTGTTGAAAAGTAGCATTTGTTTACGTTAACAACTGTTCTTTCCATTCCATTTCAACTAAGCCAAGCCCGGCGAGCATCAATTCTCATAAATGAAACATTCTATATTCTTACACAAAAATTTCAATTCTCTCACCATATATTTCTTAAAGAGAGAGATGAAGCCATGTAGAATATAACAGAATAAACAAAGTAATTATTCATCGAAGTTTGCCAGGTACACAAAATAAAAATATATCTCGGTTACAATAAAATACATAAACAAAATAATAAATTTAAATTAAGTAAAAGAAGTAGAAGAGAAAGAATTATATTTCAATAAATTCGTTGTGTGATACGGCGTTGTATTTCATTAGCTTTACGTCAATTAATATTCTAATCTATGTGAGATACTTAGCTCAACTTTAACACGCAATTTTGCTTATAAATGATCAGTTGACGTCATAGGTCACATATGTGGGTATATATGGCCTTCTTCTTGAAGTGCAAGTACCCAGTTTTCGTAACTTTTTTAGAAATTGATTTTGGATGTATAATGAAAAGAAGAAATAGGAAGAAGGAGTAAGATGAATTCGAATCGAATGAACGGAGGTAGTCTCTAAAATCATTTTATTTTTGAACGAAGTTGATGTAAAAATAATTTTTATTTTTCCGTTTTTTGCCTTCATTATTGTTCAATGTGTTTTATATTTATTATTTTATTTTTATATTATAGCCAGCATTCAACACATTTTTGGATTTACAACTAGTATTATCAATGTTCAACTTCGTGACCTTGTAACTTTGAACCCAACTTAGAAGATACAAAAACTCTTGGATTAAGAATTGGAACAACTAGCCTTCGTGGAGGACTTTTTAATGAAATCAGCCCACCTTTGCGTTATATGTGGTTTTATTTAGGAAGGTTTTAGGTTTTCGACTCTTATTAATGTTCTACTTCGTAACCTTGTATTTCTGAACCCAACTTAGAAGATTAAGAAAACTCCTGGATCAAGAATTGGAACAACTAGCCTTCGTGGAGGACTTTTTGATGAAATCAACCCACCTTTGCGTTATATGTGGTTTTATTTGGGAAGGTTTTAGGTTTTCGACTCTTATTAATGTTCTACTTCGTAGCCTTGTATTTCTGAACCCAACTTAGAAGATTAAGAAAACTCCTGGATCAAGAATTGGAACAACTAGCCTTCGTGGAGGACTTTTTGATGAAATCAACCCACCTTTGCGTTATATGTGGTTTTATTTGGGAAGGTTTTAGGTTTTCGACTCTTATTAATGTTCTACTTCGTAGCCTTGTATTTCTGAACACAACTTAGAAGATTAAGAAAACTCCTGGATCAAGAATTGGAACAACTAGCCTTCGTGGAGGACTTTTTGATGAAATCAACCCACCTTTGCGTTATATGTGGTTTTATTTGGGAAGGTTTTAGGTTTTCGACTCTTATTAATGTTCTACTTCGTAGCCTTGTATTTCTGAACCCAACTTAGAAGATTAAGAAAACTCCTGGATCAAGAATTGGAACAACTAGCCTCCGTGGAGGACTTTTTGATGAAATCAACCCACCTTTGCGTTATATGTGGTTTTATTTGGGAAGGTTTTAGGTTTTCGACTCTTATTAATGTTCTACTTCGTAGCCTTGTATTTCTGAACCCAACTTAGAAGATTAAGAAAACTCCTGGATCAAGAATTGGAACAACTAGCCTTCGTGGAGTACTTTTTGATGAAATCAACCCACCTTTGCGTTATATGTGGTTTTATTTGGGAAGGTTTTAGGTTTTCGACTCTTATTAATGTTCTACTTCGTAGCCTTGTATTTCTGAACCCAACTTAGAAGATTAAGAAAACTCCTGGATCAAGAATTGGAACAACTAGCCTTCGTGGAGGACTTTTTGATGAAATCAACCCACCTTTGCGTTATATGTGGTTTTATTTAGGAAGGTTTTAGGTTTTCGACTCTTATTAATGTTCTACTTCGTAGCCTTGTATTTCTGAACCCAACTTAGAAGATTAAGAAAACTCCTGGATCAAGAATTGGAACAACTAGCCTTCGTGGAGGACTTTCGCGGAGGGTCAAAAGTAGAAATATTTGAGGCCATTTTGCAGCTCTCCTTTGAGGCCAAAAGTGGTCACTCGGAAAATTTTGATTTCATAATCAGTGTTGAAGAGCTAAAACAATTTTAAGTCTACGACTATCAATGTTGAATTCCATAGCCTTGTCATTTTAAACCCAATCCAGAAGACAAGGGAACTCCTTGTTTAAATATTGGGACTTACAAGTCATCATGGGATACATTGTGAAGGAACTAATTACGTTGCACTATCCTTACGGCAATGGGATTCTAACCTATCATCCGCCTACCACTCAGGATATTTCATGTCAACAGTGTGGCTGGGTGTCAGCCATCACCGAGGTTTGAACCCGTGTAACGTCCTTACGAGACGAGCATTCTATCTCTTAGTCACCACGTCTTTTAAAGAAAATTTGGAGAAATGTGTTATGGGTAGTAATGTTTTCCTATTCATTTGAAAGTAATTATGTAATTATGTATTTAAATTTTGTACTATGTGTGCCCACGTTATTTCTTGTCACTCTGCATTTGCGTATCATAAGCATCTATTTACTTTTTTATTTTAAACTAATTTCACATTACTTTGATTAAACTTACTTGTTTTAAAATTTATTTAATTTAATACATTGTGTACAGAAATACTTAAATATACTGTTCTTTGAAAGCTACGTTTAAAAACATATTAATTTATTCGTACTTGTTTCAAAATAACAACATAAACTGTATAAGCCACAGTTATTTATTGCCCCTTCTTATTTTTCCTTTTGATGTTGCCAGCATTTACGCACTAAAAAAATAATCAAATAAAAGAACGTAATTAAAAGAAAGTGATTACATAAGTTCCGTAACGTAAAAACGTGATGATGGACAAGATAAGAGGAGAAAAGACGTTGTTTACAAATTATTCAAATCTTGTTGCTAAGGGATCATTCGATAATCCATAATTTAAAATATATAACATAGAAATAAATAATCATGTTTTCTTTTATTACTTATCTTTCTTACACACATTAAGAATCACGGGCTAAAAAAGCATGGTAAAAGCACCACTTAGAAAATGATAAGAATTAAACAACTGATTCGATTTGCCCCTTTAAGCTTGAATTTAATGCTGTTATATATCCCCTCGAATGTAGTTACATATTAAAAAAAAAATAGTTAATATACAAGGATTTCTTAATAAAAAAACTTCAATCGCTTCAAAAATATGTAAATGGGATATAACAGTTTAATTTTTTCAAGCGCTCAAAAACAGGCTTCCATTTTCAATGCTTGCCAAGCGTGAATGAAAAGAAAAAAAAGTGATTTGAAATATAAAACGTAAAGTTTCCAACGAAAAATTGAAAAATAAAGGTGAGAAATAAAACTAAACTACAGTAGAGTGAAAAAAGACGAGTTATAGTTAGTTTATTTACGTCGCACTAGAGCTGCACAATGAGCTATTGGCGACGGTCTGGGAAACATCCCTGAGGATAATCTGGAGACATGCCATCACAGTTTTGATCCTCCTGCGTCGGGGATGGCTGCCCCGCTTTGGTGGCCCAACGACCAGCTGTCGAAGTCGAACACTTTACGGTAGAACAGTTTAACGAGGACTGACACCGCACTCCCTTGGTCCCGTCGCAGCCTTATCAAAATGATCTCTCAGCCGCAGAATGACCGCAGCCAGTGATGCGTGACCTCGGTGCTCTAAATGGTGAAAGCAGAACAAGAAAACCACGATGGCTGCGAGAAATGCATTTCCAAATTTTTTTAATTTTTTAATTGTATGCCTCCTATTCCCTACAATAGTATTATGATATATAATGTACTCGCATCAATTAACAATGTGCTTATATATGTTATCAATAACAAAAATAATAAAAATTTTAATTTTAATACGATTTTTAAAAAAAAAATCATAAGTTAAAAATATTTATTATTTGTATAGTATAGCCGGATATGGAACGAATCGGTCTTTAAATTCATTCTGTTATTTTCAAAGTGATGCTTTTCTTCCAATGACTTATAAATTTTTATTTTTCATTTCTTTTTAAGCGTTTACCCCATAGAGCACACATTAAAGCAGTGACAGAGTCATTTCGTCGACAGGGTCATGTCATCGACAGGGTCATTTCGTCGACAAATCATTTCGTCGACAGGGTCATTTCGTCGACAAGTCATTTCGTCGACGGGGTGATTTCATCGACAGGGTCATCTCGTCGACAGGGTCATTTCGTCGACGAGGTCATTTCGTCGACAAGTCATTTCGTCGACAGGGTGATTTCATCGACAGGGTGATTTCATCGACAGGGTCATTTCGTCGACAGCCTCATTTCATCGACAGGGTCATTTCGTCGACAGGGTCATTTTGTCGACAGGGTCATTTCATCGAAAGGGTCATTTTGTCGTCGGGGTCATTTCGTCGACAGGGTCATTTCGTAGACAAATCATTTCGTCGACAGGGTCATTTCGTTGATAGTGTCTTGCGTAATTCTGAAACTATTTTAGAGATTTAATCTAAATATTTCTTTTATTAATTAGAAAAATGCTATTATTTAATTTTTATACAAAAGTAAAATTCTTTATGGCTGTGTATTGTTCCAATCGCACTAAAAGAAGTTCGCTTTTTAAATTAATTAATAGGTAGTTGAGAAGCGTTTAATAGAGAACGGTTGATGTATCAAAATCTACTTTTCTGTATCTAAATCGTAATAGCTCGACACTTATTTTCAGGATAGGTAAGGACTGTCTTCAGAACATGACCAAGCATGATATCAGGACCGTGGTCAACAGTTAATATAGTGTGACGTTAGAAATCAAATTATTTTTAATATCAAATCAAATTAATAAAATAAGATATTCTTAGAATTAAAGGTAATAAAAATATATTACAATGAAAATTTAGACACTATTTCCAGGATGGAAAGGCTAAATTTATAGCTGTAAAAGTTTTCAACATTTTTACATACATTTCAACAAAAACATAGACTTCAGTCGAATCCTCACAGAAATGAAAATAATCATAGACCTAATATTTATATCTGCATAAGTAAAAAAAGAAATTCTAGGTTTTTCTTATGGTGGAAAAGTAATTTCTTAATGTTCACTTTAATTGCAATTTCAAACTTTTTATTCAGCATCTTTAACATTAGGACAGGAATATGCCTATTCGAGCAATCGAACTTAGTCTTAGTTTCGTTACCACTATTAGAAGAACTATAGCAACGCAAACATGATGTTTAGGTATTTATCGAGGCGGTTGTAGACTCCTACAATATTTAAAGTGCTACTCATTTTAACACAACTTTTAAGCAATACGCATGTGCATAACTGGGTTCCATAGTTAGAATGCAGTCTCTAGAAACGTGTACTTCTAGTGCGCATGCGCCAGTGAAAAAATATCAAACTTACGTAAGTGAAAATAAAATATTTCGCAAAATTCCGAAAGTTAAGAAAGCTAACGTAGTGGAATATTATTTTAACTTAGACCACAAAATCAAAACAAACATTTACAATGGACATCTCTTTTAAACTGTGGCAGACGATTCAAGAAGCCTTACTCTGCGGAAAAGTGCGGTTCTGTGAGCACAAAAATCTGATAGATTTTGATTAATTCAGCGATTCGCGATCGCAACGAACTATAGGGGGCGTTGTTGTATGTGCCGAATCCCTGCGATTTCCATATGAACAGTCATTCAGTTACACTGGAGACGTCTTTAATGTAGCATGTAGCATTGTAACATTCCATCTTTATTGTGGCTGATTAAATTTAAAAAAGAAAAATTTTTGTTTTCTTTCTTATGCAAACGAAAACAAAATGGTATCTCTTTTTTTTATTTTATAGAAGGAACATCCAGAACACATCGGAAAAATATTTGTAAATAAAGAGAAAAAAAATATTTATATTCTTATAAGAGTTCAAACCCAATGCCTGAGAAATAGTTTTACTAAATTTAATGGTATAACATGAAAGGCCCATTTAAATTTTAACGTAAAATAAAGAATGCTTACAAAACAAAAAAAAACAAAACAAAAAAAAACATTCTTTTTTTGTCGCCATTTTTTAGTGTTACGAAAATGCGTCTTTGGGACTTGCCAAAAACAAAACAAGATGCAATTTTATTTTTTTAAGAGCGAAATATTTCATGGAGTGAAATTTAACGAAAATGTACCAATGTCCATAACATGAAACTTTATCTTAGTAAACGTCCGTTTTGAAAATGTTATTTCATTTTGAATCTTATTTATTAGAGTTCATAATGGTTATAGAATCAGGTGAGAGAAAAGTTTGTTTTGAATCTATGCTAAACTCTATATCGACCCATTTTCCACCGAAATCCGATTGACTACTTTGATTTTAAACAAAGTGTTTCATTTTAAGATTTTTTCCAAAAATTTTAAGTGTAGATTGGCGGCACTTAAAAATCTGCCAAATCTGTAGCTGTGGTTAATACGTAAGTACAGAATTTTTCTTCCATACTTTTCTGAATCATATTACTTCAGATATTAGAATATGCAAGAAGTATATATAAACACATAATTTAATACCATTTAATTTTTCAAAAAAAGTATTTTGACAACAATTTTATCAAAAAATTATAAACTGAAAAACGTAAAATAAAGATTTCTTAGGATAAAAACGATTGTAAAAATTAATCATTTTTCAATGAAAACTTTCGTATCGTTTCTTTTTTTTAATTCTTATAGTATTTAATCAGACGTAAAAAAACCATTTTGTAGAGAACGATCATCAAGTAAGAAAAAAAATTATTTACAAGCAAATTTTTTATTATAAAAATCATACCACTTACCTGATTTATAAGTCCGGAGAATTCCAAAATGATATGTTCTTTGTTTGAAAACTTTATTCTCAAATAATACATATATAATTTATCCCTTCATTACTTTTAGGTAACATACCACACATCAAAATTTTATAATTGTAAGATCTCGATATGAATTTTAATATGTAGCTTAAAAACAGAATAGCTGAATTCTAGTTGAAATTCTTTCAAAACTAAAAAACACTTACCAAGAAAACGATAAAAATATTTATTTATAATCAGCACAAAAGATACTTTTTCAAGTAATTCGGATTATAATTCGGATTTATAATGTATTATGTTGTATAATGTTGTAATAATAAAAATTTTATTTTTAAAAATGATTACTTAAAAAAATTACTTCTGTTCACGAATAAATCTAAATATTTATCAACAAACATATTTATAAACACGAGCGTAAGCAAAGAGAATTCTTTTTATATATGTTAAGTGAATAATTTCTACTTTTATAGAAAAACTGTTTTCTGCCAAAGAACAAAAATTATTGCAAAGCAATCATCGGGGTTGGTGAGCGGCAGCGAACCGAGAGCTTAGCTCCCTAGTAATTTATATCAGAATAATTGTCCATTATTTATTTTATATTTCCGTTATTTTTTAAAAAATTATTTAGTAATTAAAATACTTGCCGAGAAAGAAAAATAAAATTAAAAAAAAAAAGCTCTTATAACAATTCATTGAATTAATCATGAAAAAAACACGCATTTATTTATGAAAAATTGAACTAGAATTTCGCATAAAATAAAAATAATCAAATTCAACAATAAAAAAAAATATCTGTCTCCGATAGGCATTCTCAACATTTATTTTCGTCCTTTTTCGTTTTTGTTTCAATGAAAATAATATTTTAGCTTATTTATATTCAGTTTATGCATAAAGTAGACTGGATGCCTCTCCACATATTCAACCATCTGCCATAATAACATCGATAAAATGATACGAGGAAAAAATTTAATTTTTCAGTCATAACTTAAATATTTTTAAAATAGTAATTATAATTTGAATCATTAAATATTTTCATTTACTTATTAAGTCTCTGGGTAGTTAAAAAAAAAAGGTCAATCATTTAGGGCTCCATATTCAAAGAAAAGAAAAAAAGTAGGAACCGCTGCATTAGAGATTTGCCACCTGTTGCCAGGTTAAAACTTAATTCTCTTTTAACCTTGCCGAATTACAATTTTAGTGAATCATTGTTTGTTGCAATGTCATATAAAAACGATAAAAAAATGAGATTGAGTTATGATTACAAATTACGATACAGATAATATAACATCAAAGGATTGGAGCATCTTTATCTGCTTGATTAGGATGAAATGCAATTGATGAGAGAAAATTGATAGATTAGATAAAAACAGTTAACTTGTATTTTTATCAACCCATTCATATATCTGTTTTACGTCAGATTCTTGAAGGGAAAAAAACAAAAAGTGTTTGCATGAAATATTTTTTTTCTCCAGAAATTGAGAGCGCAAACATGTAAGCCAAGATAAATTGAAATAGATGATTTCATTGTGAAATATTAGCTAGGATACGCCCGATAGGTACCAGCACTTTTGAATCTGTACCTAGTTTTAAATACTTACAATCAGTTACTACTTGTCAAAATAATATTTTACCTGCAGTTATAAATAGAATTGTGTCTGCCAATTAAAAGTTAAAAAAGTCTTTTCAAGTCACAATTGGGTACTTGCACTTCAAGAAGAAGAAGACCTTCCATACCCACACATGTGAGCTATGACGTCAGCGCGAGCTAATCTTTATCAATAAAAGGGCGTATTAAAGTTGAGCTAAGTTTCTCTACATAAGTTAGAATGTTAATTCAGGATAAGTTAATTAAATACAAAACCGTATCACACATCGAATTAGTTGAAATAGAATTCTTTCTCGTGTACGTCTTTTACTTAACTTAAATGCATTATTTGTTTATGTATTTCATTGTATATAACCGTGATATATTATTGTTTTGAGTACCTGGCAACTTCGATGCATAGTTAGTTTGTTTATGTTCCACGTGGCTTCGTACCTGTGTTTGTGTTAAGTCTCTGTGTAAATATAGAATGAAAGAATTGAAATCTTGGTGAAACAATTTTAGAATGTGTCACGTAAGAGAATCGATACTTGATGGGCTAGGCTTACTCAAAATAGAATGGAAAGAACAGTTGATAACGTAAACAAATGCCTCATTTCAACAACCAATCAGGATCGAGATACCCACACTACATCACTTCACTTGCAGGTATCCCATTAATCAGTAGAAAAACTAAATTCGTATAACACAAAAACCTTGTTAGGTTCATGGCTTGGGGATTGACAAGATCTGAGGAAGCCCATTTGCATACATTTGAGTAAAACATTTAAATTGCTATGCTTAGAGTAGTAAAAAAAAATTATTACAGGAGAAGATGATACAATACAGAAATTCATAAATGCTTTAAGGTCCCAGACATTATAACAAAAAAAAAAAAAAGGGTGAATAATCAAGATTAATAGATTTTACTGGACTGCTCATCATAATGATTTGAACCTTGGCTAAGACGTAGGAAAAGGAAGACCCGAATTATTGCGATGAATATATGCAGTTGAGAGATTTTAGAATCCTCGGAGTTAAGAACTGGGAGATCATTGTCACCTAGAGAAGTATTAGGAAATCTTACTCTGGGCTGTCGTGCTATTGAGAATGATGATCAATATTAACTTGAAATAGCCTATACTTTTTTGTAAATATAATGGGCGTGTCAAGGTTACACGATTTCTCCACTATCCTTATACTTTTCCCCTCTCCGTTACAATGCGATCCACTAATCTTGCTTTTTTCAACAATAATATTTGAATCCACATTTTGCCATATGTCTCTAGTATCATTTGACACATGATGTCTAAAGGAGCAGCGTGGATATTTGCTGTTTTGTAAGTTTTTTTCCTCCTTTTATCAACCTTAATCATTCCAAGGTAATAGATTTTAGAAATTTCCATATTTGGTCTTTTCAGTGGTCGACTTATACACCCGACATGCCAAAAGTTTTCTATCTCGTAATTAAAACTAAGGTGTTGACTTATAAGGCTCCTATACTATCAGAGCTGAACTATCAACTATGTTGGAGCAAACAAGTTCGCAAGGTACCGTTATGTTAGTATTAGCGCGAGAGTTTGAAGACTATTTGGATACCTAAAATTATTGATATGGGTGGTTGTGCGGCAGTAAATTGCACAAACAGTTAAAAAAAAAGGCTTTCGTATGTTCAGATTGTTTTCACATTTGAAAGAAGAAAGAAGAAATGGATAATAAATTGCAGAAGATACACCTGGCAGCCTGGAAGTGAGCTCGCTTATGTGAGGTAAATACTCATTCATTTATAATTTATTAGATTTATTTACTTATATATGTAGTATATAAACGATATTAAATTGTTAGAAATTGTTTTTAAATGTGTGTTTTTGTCTATTTTTTTAAAAAAAAAATAAGTGAATAACTTGCAGGGTAACTTGAACTGTACAGTTTTAATTATGTACCAAATATAGGAATATCCATTGAAAATTGCATTTATTAAGTATATATTCATTTGAAATATGACTTTTAAACAATATTTATTGATTTATATTGATTAAAAGTTATTAGTCAATTAGAAGTGCTTATGTGCAATAAAACTAATAAATAATGGCAAGAGATTGGCTGAATAAGTATTCGCCAAACTTATCTCGGAATCGCCAAGTTTTGGTTTACATTTATCATAAGAAATCTATTTAATATGCGATCTTTCATCTATTTTTGGATCTACCAATGTTTTTTTTCCCTTGAAATTCTTGTGTTGCTGAAATAATTAGTTTCTTAGTTAGACAATTTCATGGCAGTATGTTTAAAAATTGTAAACTCTAATTTTTTTTAATGTGATTTAATTTAAGTATGAAAAAAAAAACGTATTCTAACTATTTTTGCAGGCTCATTTTGAAGAATTTCAACTAGAAATAAATAGAAAAGATGGTCACAATAAATTAAGACCTGATGCTATTCTAACAAGTTTCAATGTTCAAAATTCCGTAAAAATTCCTCACAAAAGACTTAAAGAAATATGCTGTCCAAAACCTGGATCAATTTTAGATAAGCTTGAATCTAATATAAGTATAAATTTACTAATTCTTCTTCATTTGCTTAGTTTTTAATATTAAAGAACCAGAAATGTATAAAAACTATTTCTATCTAGTAACGTATAATATATAAATATATTTTTTTAAAATTGTATTCCTTATTTATGTATTACTTATTTAAATAAATGTTAGGAAAATGTGATTTGAAAGAAGATGTTTATTTAAATAAATTATTTAAAAATTTATCCTGCGTCGTTTCTTACCCTCCTCATAAAATTCTAGTTTCTATTTATTCTATTAATTCTATTTATATAATAATAATGGCTAAAAATCTTAATTCGTCTTGTCCTTTTATGTTTTAAAGAAAATACAATGTTTCAATTGAAAACATTAATTTTAAATCAATTCTTGATTTTAAAACAAAATTTATTGCTTCTCATGATTGTAGACATTTACATTGAGAATATTGCATGAGAAATTTAGTTATTTTGATTATAAAAGCATACTCAGGTCAAAACATGTTTTTTTCCATTTTGATTTTGTTAAAAAAAATCTAAAAAGAAATTTAAAAAACCCAGATCTAACTGAAATATAAAATTTAGTACCAAATTTACTTTGAAATCATTTATATATGTTGCCAAATATTGCAGCTCTTCAATATTGGAGGAAAAGCTTTTGCTCCGAAATGAATGATAAGTCGGTCTGTCTAATTCAGGGGCTCTAATACAATGAATCGACTTATACACCAAGATATAAGGTAATCATAAGAAAGGCAAAGTTAGTCAAGTTAATTCAATTTAAAAAAAAAATTGATATTTGAATTTTTACAAAAATCTAAATCCATATTAATGCCTATTGTTGTTTCTAATGGCACTTGCCAATTCGCGATCGCAACGAACTATAGGGGGCGTTGTTGTATGTGCCGAATCCCTGCGATTTCCATATGAACAGTCATTCAGTTACACTGGAGACGTCTTTAATGCAGCATTGTAACGTTCCATCTTTATTGTGGCTGATTAAATTTAAAAAAGAAAAATGCTTGTTTTCTTTCTTATGCAAACGAAAACAAAATGGTATCTCCTTTTTTTTAGAGAAGGAACATCCAGAACACATCGGAAAAATATTTGTAAATAAAGAGAAAAAAATAGGTATATTCTTATAAGAGTTCAAACCTAATGCCTGAGAAATAGTTTTAATAAATTTAATGATATAACATGAAAGGCCCATTAAAATTTTAACGTAAAATAAAGAATGCTTACGAAACAAAACAAAAAAAAAAAAAAAAAGAACCGTTCTTTTTTTTGTCGCCATTTTTTAGTGTTACGAAAATGCGTCTTTGGGACTTGCCAAAAACAAAACAAGATGCAATTTTATTTTTTTAGGAGCGAAATATTTTATGGAGTGAAATATAACGAAAATGTACCAATGTCCATAACATGAAACTTTATCTTAGTAAACGTTCGTTTTGGAAATGTTATTTCTTTTTGAATCTTATTTATTAGAGTTCATAATGGCTATAGAATCAGGTGAGAGAAAAGTTTGTTTTGAATCTATGCCAAACTCTATATCGGCCCATTTTCCACCGAAATCCGATTGACTACTTTGATTTTAAACAAAGTGTTTCATTTTAAGATTTTTTCCAAGAATTTTAAGTGTAGATTGGCGGCAGTTAAAAATCTGCCAAATCTGTAGCTGTGGTTAATACGTAAGTACCGAATTTTTCTTCCATACTTTTCTGAATCATATTACTTCAAATATTAGAATATGTAAGAAGTATACATAAACACATAATTTAATACCATTTAATTTTTCAAAAAAAGTATTTTGACAACATTTTTATCAAAAAATTATAAACTAAAAAACGTAAAATAAAGAATTCTTAGGATAAAAAAGATTTTAAAAATTCCTCATTTTTCAATAAAAACTTTTGTATTGTTTCTTTTTTTTAATTCTTATAGTATTTAATCAGACGTAAAAAAACCATTTTGTAGAGAACGATCATCAAGTAAGAAAAAAAATTATTTACAAGCAAATTTTTTATTATAAAAATCATAACACTTACCTGATTTATAAGTCCGGAGAATTCCAAAATGATATGTTCTTTGTTTGAAAACTTTATTCTCAAATAATATATACATAGTTTATCCCTTCATTACTTTTAGGTAACATACCACGCATCAAAATTTTATAATTGTAAGATCTCGATATGAATTTTAATATGTAGATTAAAAACAGAATAGCTGAATTCTAGTTGAAATTCTTTCAAAACTAAAAAACACTTACCAAGAAAACGATAAAAAATTTATTTATAATCAGCACAAAAGATACTTTTTCAAGTAATTCGGATTATTCTTTATTGTTGTTTTCTGAATTATGTAGATACAGAAATATATACTATTCTATGAAGAAGAAGAATATTCTATAACTATTACAGTTCTGTATGGAATTCATTGGAACACATTTATTCATTGGAATGACGAAAGCAATGTTGACTTCATTTTAACTTGTAATGAATTGAAGACAGAAAAATTATTTTACCGCAATACACAGATCTGTAACAGCAAGTGATCATGAAATCATGTTATGTTGTTGGTAATAGAAAGGTAAAAATTATTGAGAAGTTGTTCTTCAAATGCTTGGCGTGTTCTGCTTCAATGTTTGGCATGTTCTGATTAGTTTTTTCAAGAAGGTTTACCTTTTCTTTAGGGAAATTTTGGTTCTTTTTTGATGCTAAGAAAATGGCGTCCGTCATTGCCAATGGTTATGTGGGAACTAATGCCCGATATTTACAGTCTCCCGCTAGATGGCGTATCGAGTGTTGCGATCGCGAATATCAGCAAGCCTGCTTGGTGAAACCAAGCGAATTTTTAAAACAAAGGGTGCGTTTCTTGTTTTTCTGTGATGCCAACTGTGGCCAGGAATACGACTTCAGCCACGCGGACCCATTCATCCCCAGATCGTCATTTTGATCCGAACTAGAGAGCGACCAATCTCCAATTCAGTACCTCTAGAGGTATGATTTGTGGGAACATGGAGGACTTTATGAGCCGATAGATTTAACGTGCACCAGTCACCATTTACTACACGGGGAGTCTTCGGTCGGATGGGATTGAACTCACGACAACTTAGTCATGAGCCCTTAGTCACGGGCTTAGTCATGGCTCCATATTAATACATTTACATATTAATGCATTTTTTAATAGAAATGTAAGTGGCAATTATTTTATGATAAAAAATTTAATACTTCAAATTTATTGTCTTGTATCTTAAGAATATTTGAATTTTGAAAACCTATAATTTAATAATTAATTTTGTTTAAAAATCATTTATTAGCCGATTTATTTGCCTAAGCCAAATATTAACACTTCAAAAAATTTTTTTTCAAACTGAAATACATTTTAGTTATATATTTTAAATTAATAATACATTTTTACTTTAAAATGAAAAATACATGAAATAATAATATAACATAATACTGAACATTAGTTATACATTTTAAGTTTCGGCGTCCTTAATCGATGATTGGATGCCCCCTTTGGCTGAATGCCTGGGACAGTTGCCCCCTTCCACTCTGCTCCTTTTAAGTTTAGAGTAGTAGGTCAAACATGCAACTAGAATCTGATTTAATTCGGATAAATATTAACTTTTTTTAATTTTTTCAGCTGATAAAAAACAATAACAAAACGTAAAAACAAATCGAAAGAGTTTTACGATTTCAACAACTTAGCAATCAAATATCTAATTTTAGCTGATTTTGCTTAGGAATATTTTTAAATATTATCGAAGAGTTCAAAATATTTACGAAGGTATTGAATTTAGAACATGAAAATAACGTTATACATCACCGATAAAATCTTTTCAGAATAAAATCAGATGGAAAGTTATAAATATTTGGCAAGAATTATCTCTGTACTTGAACTTAGGAGTGGAAGTACAGCATGCATATTTTTCACCTATGAGACTATCAGTTCGTTATAAGTGTTTTTCTAACATTCTAAAAATTAATAACCACTTAAAAAACACGTTAAGCATCATTTTTGTTTCATTCAAATTGTTTTTCTTTCCTCCTATATCACAAGTGTTTAGAAACATTTTCCAGGTTTATACAAAGGGCTTATTTTTATCATGAAAATCCACGAGAAAAATATATCATGATTACTTAACGAAACTTTCTTTTTATTCTATCATTATTATTGGTTTACATCAGTCATCACCAAAATATATCTTTCAATACGAAGATTTCGCGTAGTTATGTTAGACTCCGTACGCATGATTTGAGGCAACTAGGCATACTTGCGTCTTTTTTCTCTTTCTCTCTCTTTTCTCCTGTTTTTTTTTTTTTTTTTTTTTTTTTTTTTTTTTTTTTTCTTTTTCTTTTTAAAGATTTTTCACACCTTTACGTTTTTTTTTAATTATTATTTTTCTTTCGTGGCTTTACAGAGCTACAAGCATGCTGCTCGTACCTGTTGAATGTTGTTTTCTATTTAAACCTACCTTCAAATTAACAATATGGTTACATGTTACAGATGGATCAAGAAGAACGCCTACACAAAATGAAAATGGGGGTTTCATTCGGAATCATTTGCTGAATCGATTCCGAGACGATAAGACTAATAGCATTTTAGTTGACATTTTTACTTGTACCTATCTGATATTGCCATCTAAACAAGTGAGACATCAAGTATTTTTTACGCGGAATCGAAAGAGACTATGCACAAATCTATAGAATAAGTTGCATGAGTTTTTATGTTTAAAAAGTTCTTCATTTGACACATGTTTATGTTTACACTGCACATTGTTATCCCGATCTTGTAAAATATATTTTTCGATAAAATTTTGCATGCTTAATTGAATGAAATCAATCTCGAGATGATCAGACTAATCTTTTAAAAATTATACGGGTTTTATGCACAAAAAGGACAATTTTGTACTTGCACTTATTTACTCCTTTTACAGACTTGCTTTGCAGACATTGCTTTACAGACAAGTAAAGTATTGTTTCTTATTTATTTGTCTCGTTTTATTGAATGAGGTCAAACAAGAATCAAATGGACTAATTTTTCAAAAGTTGAAATTATTATTATTTAGTATAAAATTATTATTTTTAAATTGCACTTATTATGAAGAAAATCCTTATAATTTAGAAGCCATTTATCCTCATTCAATTCATTATCTCATTCAATTCCGTTTATAAAAAAATTTATTGGAAAATGTACTTCACATATTCAGATAGCCTCTAAATAAAAATTTTTCGAAGTCATGTCAAAAGTAGTGCTTTTTATACATCAAAACGCTTTCAAATCTTGAACTAATCGTTCTGTTGACTCGTGTATAGTCTCTTTAGATTTAACAGAAAACAATGTCTCACTTGTTCAGATAGCAGTATGAGACGCATTTATACCCAGGTAGCAAAAAGATATGATCTAATATTAGAAAGATACAACCCCAATTGAAGCCATGCTACTTTTGGCAAATAACAGACCTGTTCAAGCCATTATTGAAGAACGGGTCTTGTTTGAGAAACTCATTAGAGGTGAAAGCCTCTTTTAGACTAATTATCAAGTTAAAGAGAGAAACCTGAAAACGCAACTTGGATTCATTCAAAAGATTCAGTCTTTGAAAGAAAATTTTGAGTTTTCCAATGTGATTAAAAATAACTTAAAACCACAAAACCCTATCGAATCAGAAGAAATTATATCAAATCTAAATCTTAAAAATTATATTATAAAGAAACAAACAGCGCCTGAAATTTTAAAATCCCTTGCATTGGAGACTATATATACTGAGCACCCAAAACACCAATGGCTACACGTTTATACAGATGGTTCTTACTCTGACCAACACCTCCTCGACACCTCCTTATTCTAGGAGGTATTGCTCTGATTCGCAAATGGCTGCTGGATCTGGTGTTTTCTCTGATGTCTTTTCCTTCTACGCATTTGCCGGGAAATACAAAGCGGCCTTCGATGGTGAAGTGCATGCTATTTATATTGCATTGAAACAACTGTTGGCCATCCATTCAAAATTTGGAAAAGTTGTATTGCTGTCAGATTCCCAGGCTGCAATCCAGGCGATCGGCTCACTGAGAGACATTTTGTCGGATGAAGTGCTTCAGTGTCGGAGACTTATCAGACTTTTGGCACTAAAAAACAAAAGATTAGTCATCCAGTGGATTCCCAGCCATTGTAACATCTATGGTAACGAGCAAGCTGACTTTCTTGCTCGCAAGGGAACACAAATCCTTCAACCTAGTTGCTCTGAATTGTCATACCATTCCATAAAACTACATATAAAAAACATAAATGAAAATGAATGCCTTTGCTGACCTACGAGAAAGCATAAAGAATAAGAACTGGAGTGAGACAGATATTGAGGCAGTACCAGATAAGCCTCTCCGACTCCGAGATGCCACCTTTATAGACTCCTAACAGGTCATGATGGTCTAGGAGAACACCTGCATCGTATAGGTATGTGGTGTTAAGTTAACTCAATTATTAAGCAAGAAAGAAAGTTAACATTTGAATTTAACATCACAGTTTATTATAAAAAATAATAAATAAAGTAAGATGAAGTTAGTTAAAAAAAAGTTACAAGATTCTAGGATAAAAATAAAATTATGAAAGATAGTCGAGTAGAGCAAATCCGACATTGGCGAATCAGCGAAAAGCAGCACGGTACTGCGGAATATTGCAGAGTACGTCCACGCCGGACGGTAGAATAAAATGCTACTTGTAAAATATTATGTGCTTATGCGCATCGTATTTTTTTGTAAAATAACTTACTTATTATATATCAGTTTGAAGATGGCAACGAGTAGAGTTTTTGTGGTTGCCATGGTGATAGTTTAGAATGTAAATAGTTTTTTGAGTAAGAGATTTGTTTTTTGTCTTTTTTGGAACGGCGATGCTGTAATTTTATTGTTTAGATAATAAATCTTCCTTTTATATTAAGCGTAATAGTAGAGGTTTCTTAATTATTTGATTCGAAGTCCTTTGAGTTTTATTTGAGGTCAGTTTACATTTTGTATTTTTTGACATATGGCGTCCGCGACAGGACTTTGAATTTCTGTAGAGATTTTAGAAAACGACTATTACTGAATCTGAGTGAAAATGGAAGTATTGAAGCAAGTGAGAACACAGCATCGTAGATTATTTACTCAGTCATGCAATGATTTTGTAAGAACTGAAGCCGAAATGAGCGATGAAGAGAAATTGTTAAAATTAAGAATCATATCAGAAAAAGGTAAGCAATTACTTGTATCTGAAGAAAATGTAAGAACTGAGTTGTTTGCGGAAGTTCGAGATGAAAAAGAAATTGATAAAGAAATAGATGATTCCGAATCTTATATTGATAAAATTAGAGTTTTTGATATTAAATTGGAAAATTTACTTTCTTCTATTTCTGAAAAACATAATATATCCGGTACTAACCATTTAGTTGTTGGTCCGACAAATTTGCAGTATCCAAAGATTAAGATTCCAGTCTTTGATGGAAATTTGAAAAACTGGCTCAGTTTTTGGTGCCAATTTGAGAAAATTGACAAAGATCCGAATATTGGCGACCATGATAAATTTCTTTATTTATCGCAATCCATGTTAAAAGGATCACCTGCTGATGACCTTTTAAAGAGTTTTCCTCCGAGTGGAGAGAGTTATAAAACTGCACTTAATCAACTTAAAACTCGGTATGGAAAGGATGAATTGCTGATTCAAGTGTATGTGAGAGAGTTATTAGTTTTAGTTTTACAGAAACAGAGCAAATCTGAGAAATCTCTGCGGAAACTTTATGATCAACTTGAATCAAAACTTCGATCATTAGAAGTGTTAGAAGTAACAAGAGAAAAATATGCTGCAATGCTATTTCCACTAGTCGAGTCGTCTATTCCAGAGGAAACGCTCAAGGCGTGGGAAAGATATCGGACTATAAATAAGCGATCAGTTGTTCATGTTGTTCCAAATGTTGAAAGAGCTGAACCAACTACCAAGACTGACTTGGATACTTTGCTAGAGTTCTTAGAGGGAGAAGTAGAGGCTGAAGAGAGAGTGAACATAGCATCTCAATCCTTCGTGACAGACGATAGTGAGAAACGAAGAATTCCTACAAATGGTAGGTTCCAGTTGAAACAAAAATTTGGTAAATTTGCAAAAGTACCTTCCACTTCTGAATTGCTTACTTCACCACAAGTAAAGAGAAAGTGCTTTTTTTGTGAAAATCAGCACAATTCTTGGGAATGTGAATCTGCAAAAAAATGGAGTTTGAGAGATAGAGAAGCTGCTGTTGCAAGATCACGTTGTTGTTTCTTGTGCTTACGACCAGGCCACAGAGTAATAAATTGCAGACAGAAACCATGTTTTAATTGTGGTAAAAAGCACAACATACTTCTTTGTAGAGGATTTGTCGCCAGTAATGAAGCTCAAAACCCAGAGAGTAAAGCAACTGAAAGTGTCGTTGGCGATAACGTCTTAACTAGCCAATCACTTCATTCCGAAGTTTTATTACAGACTCTAGTCCTGCGCATAAAAAATGGAAAGAGAGACAAACTTGTGAGAGCTATTATTGATACAGGCTCTGAGAGAACATATATTACGAGAGACATAGTCAAATATTTGGGTATAGAGAAATGCGGAGAAATTAAGTTAGTACACAAATTGTTTGGAGGTGTATCATCAGGTGAAAAGTATCATTCTCAATACAAAGTTACTTTAGCGAGTGTTGATAACAAATTTAATTGCAAAGTACTTTGTTTAGATCAGCCAGTGATTTGTGATTATGTCAAACGCATCCCATATGGTCCATGGATAAAGGAGTTGAATGAATATGGAATTTGTGTGAATGATACTGAGTACAGTTCTCTAGGAGTATCAAATGACGTCAAATTATTACTTGGAGCTGATGTGGCCGGCAAGCTTTTCACTGGCAATGTAAAATATTTGATAGAAGGTCCTGTTGCCGTTGAGTCACATCTAGGGTGGACTCTTATGGGGAAGATACCTATAAATGATGTTGCTGTGACGACAAATTCTTCTCTTTCATTGCTTTTGACTGAAGCATCTGTGAATCAACTGTGGTCATTGGATGTTTTGGGAATCACTGATCCATCTGCTAAGAAAGTGCAGGCAGAGTTGCAAAGAGCTACACAAGAGTACTTTTTGGAAACAATCAGACTAGATGTAGAAAACCGTTTTATGGTTAGCATGCCTTGGCTAGAAGATCATCCTCCCTTGCCAACCAACTATGACCTGGCTTATAGAAGATTGAATTCGACGGTCAACCGGCTTAAATCACAGTCGATTTATAAAGAGTATGAGCAAGTTTTTAATGAATGGATGGCGGAGGGAATAATAGAGGAAGTAAAAGATAATTGTGAGGAAAATGTACACTATCTACCTCATCGTGCAGTTATAAAACCAAATAGCACTACCAAAATTAGACCCGTATTTGATGCTTCAGCTAAGGCCAAAGGTTTTCCAAGTTTAAATGATTGCTTAGAGAAGGGTGAAAATCTTATTGAATTGATACCAAGCATTTTGATGCGGTTTAGGACTGAGAGAATTGGTGTCGTTTCAGACATACGTAAAGCCTTCTTACAAATCGGACTTACTGAAACTGATAGGAATTACTTAAGATTTTTATGGCTTAGTGATGCAGGCTTGAAGATTTACAGGCATTGCAGGGTAGTATTTGGAGTCACCTGTAGCCCGTTTCTGTTGTCCTCAACTATCAAATACCTTCTGATGAACGTTTTGAAAGAAATAAGGGAACAAAAATCTACTTATCCTCAATATGTTGTACAAAAACTAATGAAAAGTTTTTATGTAGACAATTGTGTCACGAGTGTCAAAGATATAGTAGAATTGAATATGTTTGAAAGAGTTGCTACTGAAATAATGGCAAGTAGAAAATTCAATCTTAGAGGGTGGGAGTACACCGACTTAACTGAGGAAAATTTACAGCCACCCACGAATGTTCTTGGTACGAGCTGGGATAAGAAATATGATACTCTTCAAGTGAGTACAGGTAGCATTAAGGAGCATAACATTGAGAAAGTAACGAAGAGAACCATCCCGTCATCTGCACATAGACTTTTTGACCCCTTGGGTATAATCTGTCCTGTAACACTGATCCCAAAATTGCTTCTTCAGAGAATTTGGAAGTTGAAACTGAATTGGGATGATGATGTTGATGAAAACATAAGAAGAGAATTTTTAAAATGGATTGAAGGTGTACTGTACATAGAGAAAATTAATATTCCAAGGTATTTTGGACTAAGTGGAGTGCAGAAATCTTCCATTCATATCTTTTGTGATGCAAGTAAATTGGCGTATGCTGTGGTTGTTTACATTAGAGTGGAATCTGAGAATAATGTACGAGTTCAATTACTACAGGCGAGAAGTAGAGTAGCCCCTACAGGAAAAGGAGAAATTACAATAGCAAGACTTGAACTTCTGGCAGCAACCATTGCATCTCATCTCTCAACTTCAATTTTGACAGAAGTAACTCATGATGAAGTGTTTTTTTGGTCAGATTCCACAACTGTTTTGTCCTGGATCAAAAGAAGTGAACCATGGGTCATTTTTCTTTATAATCGATTGTGTCAAATCAAAGAGCAAACTGATGTTAACACCCGAAAACATGTTCCTGGGACGATGAACCCAGCTGATTCGCCAAGTAGAGGATGTTCAGTGCAACAGCTTCTGCGTTTGCACTGGTGGGAGGATCCCAGTTGGTTACACTTACCTCAAGAATTGTGGACTTCATCTGAAGACGTCGTGAATGAGGAGGAAGTAAACTGTGAGCAAAGAAAAGGTGTCACAACCTCGATGATAAATTTTGAAGTGACTAAACTTTTGAGTTCTAATGTTTCTGAAAATCGAAAAATTGTACATACTATGGCGTGGGTGACGAGATTTCTTTTTAATTTCAAAAATGAAGAAAGAAGAAATGGAGATTTTTCTGTAAAGGAATTAGAGAAAGCTGAGAAAACCACTGTATACTTGATACAACAGGAGTCATTTACAAGAGTTTCAGATAAAAGCCTTAAAACTCTAGATATATTTATTGATGAGAAAGGAATCTATAGTTTAAAAACAACTATATATAAGAGAGATGATTTTGAGGAGTTTAGAACACCTGCTGTTTTACCTGGAGAGCATCCTACAGTAAAACGTTTAGTACTGTCTGAACATAAGAAAAGGGGACATGCTGGTGTTTCTTACACATTGAAGTCTCTTAGAGAAAGATTTTGGCTGCTGTGTGGTAGAAGAACTGTGAAATCTGTATTGAGATCTTGCGCAGTCTGCAAGAGTTTTTCTGCCAAAACTGTAGACCCACCAACTGCATCACCACCAGCTGATAGAGTTCAAGATGCAGCTGTTTTCCAAGTAACGGGTGTGGACTTTGCTGGTCCTGTGATTCTGAAAAACAATTAAAAGGCCTGGATATGCATTTTTATCTGTGCCGTTTATGGAGCTACACATCTTGAAATAGTCACATCGTTATCAACTGAAGCATTTTTACTATGTTTCTATCGATTTGTTTGTACAAGGGGAAAACTTTCGATTGTATGCAGCGATAATGGGACGAATTTTACAGGGAGTGGACAAGCTGTTAAAAAGCCTGACAAACTATATTTATAAAAACTCCATAGTGATTTATAACTTTAATTTTATTTCAAATTCTTGCAAAGTGTCATTTTTACACAAAATATCTTTAGGCTATGTAAGTTAACTTTGTTAATGTTGTTAACTTAGGTGGGAGGATGTAAAATATAATGTGCTTATGCTCATCGTATTTTTTTGTAAAATAACTTACTTATTATATATCAGTTTGAAGATGGCAACGAGTAGAGTTTTTGTGGTTGCCATGGTGATAGTTTAGAATGTAAATAGTTTTTTGAGTAAGAGATTTGTTTTTTGTCTTTTTTGGAACAGCGATGCTGTAATTTTATTGTTTAGATAATAAATCTTCCTTTTATATTAAACGTAATAGTAGAGGTTTCTTAATTATTTGATTCGAAGTCCTTTGAGTTTTATTTGTGGTCAGTTTGCATTTTGTATTTTTTGACACTACTGGTTGACTAGCCAGTGGCTGCAAGTTATGAGAAGAGTTCAGTCTTGTGTTGCCAGTTGCAGAATTACAAAAAGTTTGTAAGTTTCTTCTATCGCCATCTGGCGAAAGGAATGATACGCAAGGAAAGTTTCTTGTGTCGCCATCTGGCGAGAAGCACGGTACACCACAGTACCCCCCCCCCCCAAGTGCCTTGGCACTGAGGTCACAGATATTTGGTGTTGAAACGGACCCTCCTCCCAGATCGAGTCACGGTTGTCTTTGGCAAAACAGTGTTGGTTTCAGCATTTACCATACTGGAAGTTGGCTCTGGGGATAGTAACGGGTGCTGAGGAAACACTTTCTGTTGAGCTGTTTTTGTCGAAGTTCACAGAAAAACTGGTTTTTAAACGGTCAACACTAATAGTTGCCGGTTTGTTGTTGATGGAGGTGGTTAAGAATTTTTCAGTTCTTTCTATGACTTGAAAGGGTCCGTCATAGGGGGTTTGGAGTGGTTTCTTAACACCACCATGACGGACAAAAACATGGGTGCAGCTCGCAAGGGAAGGGTGGACTAACGAGCCCGGCTCGCTGCGTAATGATGCTGGTATTGGAGCTAGGGACTGCATCATGTTCCTCAGTTGATTAACAAACTCGGATGAAGTTCGTCGCTATTTGATGTAGGAGCTAGGAATTCACCTGGGAGACGAAGTGTCATACCGTAGACAAGTTCGGCAGAAGTGCACTTTAAGTCCTCTTTGAATGCAGAGCGTAGTCCCAGGAGAACTATTGGTAGGGATTCAGTCCATTTAAGTTTGTTGTGGCAATTGAGAGATTGCTTGAGCGAGCGATGGAAACTCTCTACCATGCCATTGCTGACAGGGTGGTAGGGGGTAGCTCTAATATGTTTGACCAAGCAATCTTGTTAAAGATGTAAAAAGGGAAGACTGGAATTGTCTCCCTTGATCCGTTGTGATGATGAATGGAACGCCAAATCTGGACACCCACTGTGACACAAATGCGCGTGCCAGTGTCTCAGCTGTTATGTCACCCACAGGAATGGCTTCTGCCCACCTTGAAAAACGATCGATACAGGTAAGAAGATATGAGAATCCTTCAGAAGGTGGCAGGGGTCCAACGAGGTCTACGTGGACGTGGTCGAATCGACGAGATGGCAACAAAAGGTTGTTTTTGACTACGGGTGTGTTTAAAAACTTTAGATTTCTGGCAGTCCACACAAGCCCGAGTCCAAGTGACAACATCTTTTGCGATTGATGGATTCTAGATCGCTACGATCTAGAATCAGCTTCTTGGTAGCTCGGATGCCAGGGTGAGACAGGTTATGCAGCTGGTCGAAGACTAATTTTCTGAATTTAACATGAACGAAGGGACGCAGCTTGTCCTTTTCAATGTTGCACCATAGTTCCAATTGGCTTGGTATGGTGACGACTTTCAGCTGAAGCGAGTTTTCGCTGTTTTTCAACAAGTTTTGCAGCTCGGTGTCAGTTACCTGCGCTTTAGCTAGATCCTCAAATGTCAGGACTTTTAATTCATTGATTCGCGATAAAGCATCAGCAACGGCATTTTCAGAACCGGATATATGCCGAATGTCTTTACAAAATTGAGAAATGAAATCGAGGTGTCTGAGCTGTCGTGAGGAGCAAGAGTCAGAATTTTTGTAAATGCAAAAGTTAAGGGACGATGATCGGCAAATATAATAAAATTCTGTCTTTCTAGATGGTGCCGAAAATATTAAATTGAAGTGTAGATAGCTAGAAGTTCCCTGTCGTAAGTACTATATTTGATTTCTGTTGCACTCAGTTTACGCGAGAAAAATGCTAACGGTTTGAACCCGTCAGGGGTTGAACAATTTAAAACTGCTCCAACTGCAGCGGAACAAGCATCAACCATGAGACTAATTTATTGGTCAGGAACGGGATACGCAAGAGTTGTAGCGTCAGCTAACGCGGATTTACATTTTGAAAATGCGAGTTCAGCTTCCTGATTCCAAGGTACGGGACGTTTATCTTTTTTCTTACAGTTTGAAAGCATTTTATGAAGAGGATCTTGAAGTTCGGCTACATTCGCTAAAAAACGCCTGTAAAAGTTGAGCATTGCTAAGAAACGCCGAAGTTCCATAATGGTATCAGGTTTCGGAAAATTACATATTGATTCAACATGATCGGGAAGTGGTTTAACGCCTTCAGCAGTAATAAGATAACCCAAAAACTTAACTGATGTTTTTCCTAACACGCATTTATCGGGATTGACTTTAAGGCCGTATTCTCTTAAACGGGAGAAAACTTGGTGTAAATGTTCAATGTGTTCGATTTCGGAAGATGAAGCTATGAGTATATCGTCAAAATACGGAAAACAAAAAGGGAGATTTGATAACACTTGATGAATGTCTGAATGTTTGTCCGGCATTACGGAATCCGAACGACATAGCTGTGTATTCGAAGAGACCGAATGGTGTAGTAATCGCGGTTTCAGGGATGTCTGCTGGGTCGATTTTTATTTGATGGTAAGCCCCAGCGAGATCAACAGTGGAAAATATTGTTTTACCTTGAAGATTTTGCGTACAGTCTTGAATGTGAGGGACCGGATAGCGATCAGGGACGGTTACTGAATTAAGTTTCCGATAATCGCCGCAAGGTCGGAAATTTCCGTTTGATTTTTTTACTACATGGAGAGGACTAGCCTAGGGGCTTTTTGATGTAAGATATTCGAATTCTTTACGAACTGCTTCTAAAATTTTTGGCGCGAGACGGCAGGGTTTTGAAAATACACTTTAGTTTCAATATGATGCAAAACTTGGTTTGAGAGATTAGTTGGGATTGGTTGTGAAGGATTAAGTAATTCGGGATATCGTTTTAAAATATTATGATACTGAGTTTTACCAATTAAAATGGATATATTGGATTCTAAGAAATTGATTTTGGGGGGTTGGCCGTTAGAACCTATCATAGTTTTCGCATCGATAATTCTGAGATTTTTACAGTTGACATATAAATCAAAATGCTCTAAAAAATCTTTGCCGATAATTGGTTGCCGTACGTCAGCAATCACAAAAGACCAAATGAATTGCCGTCCCAGATCTAACGCTATTCGTTTAATGCCGTAAGTTGGAATAATAGTGCCATTAGCGGCAAATAAAGTTATATCATTTTGTAATTTCGCCTTAGTTTTTGGCAAAACGGAAATATCTGCACCTGTGTCGATCAAGTACTGC
This sequence comes from Parasteatoda lunata, assembly GCA_949128135.1. Classification (NCBI taxonomy): domain Eukaryota; kingdom Metazoa; phylum Arthropoda; class Arachnida; order Araneae; family Theridiidae; genus Parasteatoda; species Parasteatoda lunata. The sequence continues at coordinate 9,818,016 of OX421972.1, forward strand.
AGACAATAATATAGACAATGAGATTCGGAGTCGTCTAATTTGTTCAAATAAAGCTTTTTATGGTTTAAAACGTTTTTTCAAATCCTCTCTTTTATCAAAAAATAAAAAAATTTTACTCTATAAAACATTAATTAGGCCAATACTTACCTATGGCTCTGAGACCTGGAACCTAACTCAAGCTGGTGAAAATAAAATTGTCATTTTTGAGAGAAAAGTTTTGAGGGCCATCCTTGGGGGGATAAAAATAAATAATTCCTGGAGAAGACGATATAACACTGAACTGTATAACAATGAACTGGGCAGCTCACATTTTCAGAAGGAATGATGACTCAAATTTAAAGAAAATCCTATTACACAAACCCCTAACGAACAGGAAAAGAGGTAGACGCAGGCTGAGATGGCTGGATTTAGTTGAGACTGATTTCCTTACTCTAAAGGAGAAAAACTGGCGAACACGTGTCAAAATTAGAGAGAAGTGGATTCGAATTCAAAGGAAGGCACTGGCCCACCCTGGGCTGTCTAGCCAGATATGATGATGATGATGATGTGTCGATTAAGAAAGTCGGTTCTGGGGTCGTTTCACCGACCATACCACCCGCGGTGTTTACCCCCATCCCAACACTTTGAAAGAAGCATCTGGGGCACGTATCCTCACAACGAAAAAAACTAAAGGGGTTATCTTTGGCATGATAATATGTAGTCAAAAATTTCGCCAATCTTATTATTGAAAAATCATACCTTTCCTCTTTCATATGGATTGGCTGCGCATCCTCCATAAATCGAAACTGAAAAAGGAAACGAGAAGTAGAACTCTCTTATAGTGACTGATATCGATGTTATGAACTTGTTTAAGAAAAGTCGCTTGTAGGTTCCAAGAAACGCATTTATTATTATTATGTGTCTTAATATATCACACATTTAAGTCAAAATGTATTATTGTCGATCGTCGTTCGATTCTTGTCGCTCGATTTCTCAGTAAAGACATTTTATTTTATGCTCTTAAAGAGAAGAAGGTGGGTTTTAATTTTTGAAAAATAAATTTTTAATTTAATTGAGCGAATTTAAGACACTTCCTACTGGAGATGTTCCTACCATTGGAAATTCGAATGCGTTGGAAACGTGTGACATTAGAAAATGATGTTTTTAATGACGGGTTCGTCAAGCATGAATTGAATACAGCGGTAGAACATAAATTCACGGAAAAATTGAAACATTGAGTATTCACTGAAGCTAAAAGTTCAGTAAATCTTTATTTTATATTTTAAAATGAAAATTAATCTAAAGTCAGGAGCAGAGAATTTTTCAGGAATGTATAGAAAAAACATTAAATAAAAAACACATAAAAATTTCTGTGTAATTCTGAATAATTTTCAAACATAATTTCAATGATTTCTTAATGCTACTATTTTTCTAGTGCTAAACCAACTATTTAAGATAGTTTAATTCCGTTGATGTTATTTTTATATTTTGCTCTTTTATTTACAGAAATAATATCGCTTTTTCGTGCCTTCTTCTTTTATTAAAAATTAAATTAACATAAAAATAGTATTTTTTTTTTTTGCTTAATTTAATAATGATGGAAACATGTAAGCCCGAAAAAAAATTTTTTTTTAACTGAATTTATTATGAAAAAACTCACATTTTTTATTTCTTGGCCATTATTTTGCCGATTATGTGCCTCAAAAATTGCATTGTTTAAAAGAAATATTTAAAAAAAAAAATTATCTTACAATTCGAAATCTTTTCAATTATCACAATTATGTTGTAATCGTTAAATCTTTGACATCCTGTAAGGATGTCAACGATTTGAATCAAACGTATAAAATTGACGATTTATATCACATGATTTGTTTAAAAAAAATCATTGATTCAAATCAAAATAAAAAAAGAAAGAGAAAAGTAAGAGAAATATATAAGTTGAGTCCTGAGAGCAAAAATAATTATTTTTAAAGTAATTAAATAATTTTAAAAAAATTATCTAAGCATTATTAAATATACTGATTAATAAATCTAATAAAAATTAATAGTCGAAGTTCCTGCAAAATTGAATTTCAAAAAAATCAGATACAGTCAGATATTTTGATATCTGTATTGAATTTTTTAGAATTAGTAAATGAATTTTTTCGGAAAAATCACAATGTAAGTTCATTGTAAACCAATGATTTTCTATTTGTTGCATAATTGTTCTGGTTATACTTATGAAAATAAAATTATCATTGTATTTAAACTTATAGTCAACTATCATTACGTACATATTTAATAGTAGTTATTCTTATGTTTCATTACTCTATTTTTTAGAATAATATTTTAGAATATATTTTTTTTTTTTTACTCTTGATTACATATTTAGTTTAGTTACTCTAAATGCCTTTGTTTGTGAGAGATTAATTAGTTTAAGAAGAAATTGATTAAATAGTTCCCGAGAAATCGAATTTTATTTATTTATACTTTTAAAATTTGATTTCGTTCAAATTTTGTATTGCAATCTGATAAATGATGTAAATAATTGCGTACCTCACATGCCAAAATCTTTTCGACTATTATTAAGAAAAATAAACTAAATAATAATAAATATTTGATAAGAGTTATATTTGTATCTTTGGATAAACAAATTTTATATATGTGTGCAAATATTTTTCAATTCGATTCAGAATTCGGAAAATACGGAAAAAGTAAAATTAACATTAAGGGGTCTAAGCTTTGAGCCGCTCTCCTGACCAAACTATGAATACCATTATAAAGATATATCTTGGTTTGAAGAAGTTGATGAATTTACTGCTCGTTGAAGACATTGATTGACGTATTTTCATTTGTCCATATATTCATTTTTTATTTTATTCCAGAGTGATACGGGTGAGCAATTATATAATAAACATCATGAACTGCTTAAATGAAGAATAAAACATGAATATTAAAAAAGTATTTATTTTTCTAAAATTATCATATGGAACTTGAAAGCAAAAAAAAAAAATTCATTTTTGTGTGCACATAAATGAATAAATTTAGAAAATGGCCCGGAAAGTCTGGCTGCGATGCTAAGCCCAACACGTCACCTCCGTCCACCAAGAAATCAAAAATGAGAGTTGCATGTGTACGCTAGCATAGTTTTTGTCAAAGTAAGTTAATGAATCCATGTATTGACTACATTAAATGCAAAGGCTTTTTTTTTTTTTTAGACTTAGTTTTTTTTTTTTTTTTTTTTTTTTTTTTTTTTAACTAGAATAGTTGGTCGAAAAGAAAGTGTGAGAAATAAAAGAGAATTTTAATGAAATCAAAACATCTGCAACCGTATAATTATTTTCAAATTCAGTTCTAATAAGTTAATCAGATGTGCAGTTAATCTCAAAAAAAAAAATATTATAATAATAATAATAAATTATTCTGCGCTTAATTTAAGGTTGTGGTATAAAAAGATTACAGATTATGTCAATGACTTTTATTTATTTAAAAAGTATTAAATACGGTAATAATTTGGTTTTGAAAATGCTAGGAAACATGTTGTGCATATTTTAGCTTGACAGCCATATTTTGCAGGTCAGAAATTTGATTCCGTCAAAATTTAAAAGCATGTTTATTCTGAGAAAGTACATTTTGGTGTCTAATATCGTATCTTAAAATATTGTCAGCACTAATTAATTAGCATGTTTGAAGTCACCCTCGAACTTTTAAGATTGAGTCCTAGAATGTGGAGATCCAATCTTTACGTTCTAGGATCAAAAATGACTCAGAGTGGTCTGTTTTTCTTTCTTTTTTTTTATTATTATTATTATTATTTTGGGCATAGTACATCAATAATTCAAAATTTTATCTGGCCAAACCATGAAGAAAAAAAAATGCTAAAATTGAATTGATTTGTAAAAATTGTTGGAGATAATAATGAAAATTATGTTGGAGAAATGATATTTATAAAGAAAGGAATATGTAGGTAAAAAGATTGAAATGTCGGAAGAAGATAAATAAATAAAAAATACAGAATATAATCTATACATAATAATGTGTGTGTGTTTGTAATCACAATATATCGCCCCAGAAGCCTCGCCCAGGCACGAAACTCGGCACATAATTGTGTTTTGACATAATGAAGAAGTATTTTTTTTCTTTTTCAAAAATTTGGATTAGTTTTTTAGTTATCAGTCATTTTGTAAGAAAATCTTTGCTTTTTCGTCTTCAAAGAGCCATAAAAATGCATTTACTTTTCTCCACTTTTATAAATGTATGCTAATGCGAACCTTACAATTGAAATATTAATTTTCGACAACTTAAACCAATAATATACGAAGGAATTAATAATTTAATTGTAAGGTTCGCATTAGTTTACATTTATTAAAGTGGAGAAAAGTTTAACTTTTGTATTAAATATGTGGCAACATATTCGATACGAAAATAGAACGCTTCGCTTTGATATATTTGTCGCTGTTCATAATTGTTATAATAAGTTTTTCTTCTTCTTTCCACGCTCTATTTTTTTTTTTCTTAAGCGAAGACGATAATTTTTGGGGTAGACTATATTTGAGGGTGCCCCTTGATTCTCGCCAAGTTGTGTTAGCGGTTGATCGCCAAGCTGGGCGATGCTGAAACCCAATCGTGATTCTGATAGATTTAGATTTAAGCTTTATTTTTAAATGTTCAACTGTATATGTAATTTCAGAGGTCCGTTAGTTCTGCGTTGGATACCGGCTGTTAAGGTTACTTTTGCTTATGGTTCATAAGATCGAAGGTTTGTGGGCAATCATAAAAAGGGACTATAAAAAAAAAAAAAAATTCACCGCCAGTACGGTACCACGGACGCCATTTTCGATTCGTATTTCGCTGAACTTATTTGGCGATGGAGGTACACAAATTCCATTCCTAATAAATTTAGACAGTATCTAACTGCTATTAGAGAATTCTGTGCACCTAAATCTGAGAATATTCAAGCTTAATGAAGAAGTGAGTTTTTTTTTTTTTTCCTTTTCTTTCTGTACTTACTCAATTATTTTTTGTTTCGATTCAAAATTCACTTTATTGCGTTAATTAATTTTGCTTATATTGGGTTCATTACAATTTTATACAGTTTTGGCCGCCATTCCTGTTACCACAGTACAGTGTTCCGCGCTAACAGGAATGGCGCCAAACATAAGTCGCCAATTTCGCCAAGGGGCACCCTCAAGTATATTTTTACCAAAATTAATTCGTTTTCTTGTTCTTTTGATGTATTTAGCATTTTATTATTTTTTTTTCTGAAGCGTTGTAGCTGTATAATATATAAAATAGGAATTTAATTGTTTTTGAAGGAACGATCACACTTACCTTGGATCTCTTTGGTTTTTCTATTCTTTATTTTAACAGTTTTTATTAAATGTAATTAGTTATTTTCAGAAAGTTTCAGTTTGCAGATAAGCTTTTAGATTTTAATATTGAAGTTTCATGATTTGCTTTTATAGTAATTGTTGTTCTAAAGTATTCGTTGACTTCTTAAAAACCCGATTACTGACATGGCAGAACCGCCTTCCAAAAAACTTTGTATTTTGTCAAAGAAAAAGATATTAAGAGATTCCCAAAGAAGAAGAAGGGCCCAAGAAACGTCTGTGGAACGTCAAAGAAGGATGGAACATGACCGAATTTCGACAAGCAATTCTAGAGTCCAAAAAGTATCAGAGAAACGTCAAAGAAGATTAGAAGAGGATCGTGTCTCAACTAGCAGTGCTAGGGCCCGAGAAACACCTGAGGAACGTCAAAGAAGATTGGAAGAGGATCGTGTCTCAACTAGCAGTGTTAGGGCCCGAGAAACACCTGAGGAACGTCAAAGAAGATTAGAAGAGGTTCGTGTCTCAATTAGCAGTGCTAGCAGTGCTGTAAGGTTTGTATATACTTTGTGAAAATATGTGCGATTGCATCTTCTTTTTTTTCTTCTTTTTTTAAAGTCCCATTTAAGACATTTACATATAATGTTATGTTTGTTTTGCTATGTTAGTAATGCCTAATCTCTTATCAGCAAAATACAAACAATCGAATTGATTGATTTTGAACAAAAATTTTGTGATTGCAACATTCTCAAAAAGTAACTGATAGTAGTCAAACTTTTATCATTAATAGTAAAGGCAACTTATAGTAAAAAAAGATATTATGTTTTTCTATTCTTTTGTCTATTCTTGTGTGCAATTAAATATTAGGGCAAATTTAATTTTGTTAAAATGCAAAATTTACTTTTTTTCTTTTGGTTTCGAAATTTGAATGTTACAAAATTTTTTGGCTAAAATTGTTGGTTAATACGTAGTACCTTTAACTAATTATCAAATCGTTAAAAATTTCTGATGTGCCAATTTTGCCTTGGCACATCAGAAATTATTTTTTCATTAAAAAAAATAATTGGCAAATTTTTTAATTAAAATTCTTAAAGGCTTTCCTGGTTGCACTCCCTGAAAATATTTTTACGGGTGCCTTTGAGTTTTGCTTCAAGTGTTTTGTTAAGTAAAATTTCAGTTTCTAAAAGGATTGAGTTACGTAAATATTTTTCCATTTAATTTTAGTGAAAAAAGAAGTGAAAAATTTATGAAAGTCAGTAATTTGAGTGTTGAAGTATCAGCAGCCTACAACTCAACTCTATAATAGTTGTATTTGTGATTTGTTATGTTGTAATTCGAATTTGTCATTAGGCTTCCAAAATTATTGTAAATATCGTAATAAAAGCGTTTTCCTTTTATAAATTCCATAGTATTTAATTCGAATCTTTTAACGTTGAGTATTTTTAAATTTTCTTTTTTGTCTCGATTATTACAAAAGATAACAATTTAAAAATTCGAAATATTATTTTATTTTAATATTTTTGGAAGTTATATAAGTAAATTTTCAACTCAAATCAAATGCAAATTTAACTTTATTTATGTAGTGTGGTTTTTTATTATATTCTTTCAGAATATAAATAATGAATAATAATTAGGAAATTACAAATGACTTAAGTTACGACTTTCATAAAGCATGTTTTACAAAACTAGCTAACTCAATTCAGATTTTGATATAATTGACTCATTTCTAAAAAAAAAAAAAATTAAGAATATATTTTAAAATTAAAGACATGAAAATTAATAATGATTCATCAGAAAACTTGTATGAAGAAAAAAAATAGTAATAAAAGTTGTAATATAGTATTATTTCTTAAATAAATTTAAAATAATCAAAAAATAGCAGCTGATATACTTTGGAGTAAAAGGGAGGAAAATGGATGGTAGCAGAATTCGTTAATATAATTTTATTTATTATTTCTGTATTGCTAAGTAAATAATGCATGGAATGACATTATAAAACTAATGTTCTATGTTTTACTGTTTCACAGCAATACAGAAAAATAATCAAAATTATATCGCCGAATTATTCTACTACCATCTAAATCTTCATCTTGCTTACTCCAAAAAATAAAAAGCAACGCAAGATAATATCAGAAAATACAAAATCTAATATTATGTAGCATTAAAACAAATGTAAAATAATATTACGACGAACGCTAGATAATATTAGTTTGCATAAATCAAATATTATATAATGCAGAACAAACAGCGACCTCTTGTATCTTTCTAATATTAGAAGTTGTGCAAGATAACGTTAGATTTTACCTGTTTTCTGATATTATCTAATATTAGGTGCTACTTGGATAGGTACGAGGTCAAATTCGTACTTTTTGTACATAAAAACATTATACATTTTAAACTATAAATACGTCCGTCTTGGAATTGGTCTCATTCAATTGAACGTAAAAAATCATGTCACTTAACTCTTTAGAAGGAATTCCGTTCTCTCCCTCAAATCATCCCCATTTCCCAGAAAGGGAGGAGCACAGGGAGGAAAGTATGGGAATTTTATGGTATGATTCATAATAACATAGCAATATTTTCTGTGAAAAAAATCCTCGTCATTAATTTTTCAGAAAGAAAAATCGGCTGGCAGTGATTTTGTTTTGCACCTATCGCGCAACACTAGAGAGGACTTAATTCCAGAGCTGCTGAAATCTTGACGCTTAAGCACCAAATTTCTTTCAGTAGAAATTTCACTTATCTTTTGCTTGTGTTAGCATTGCTAATTTTACAGCATTTTTTTCTCACAGATGGCAACACTTGTTATTGTTGCCATGGTAATAGCGTGAGTAGTATTTATGTTAGAGAGTTGGAGTACTGGAGTTAAAGCTGCGGTTTTAAAATTACCCGGATAATCTTCATTTTTTTAAATTTGAATACGAGTTACCTTATAAGTGTTTTCTATATCATAAAAACCTCACTATGCGTAGAAATTTGTTATTGTATTTCTGAGGCTGCATGCTAGTGTTTGGAATGACACATTTCATCAGATGTTTTTCTTTAACTGCATAATTTCACTATGGAGAATTCTCTTAATGAAGATCTTCCTGTGGGAATATATCACACAAAAGACAAAATTAAAAACTTAAAATTTAGGTATATTAAATTTTAAAAAAATGAGTAACTTCTTTATTATGTAAACTATTTGATATCAGTGGATTTTTGTAATGAAACTTTTATCTAGGGTTGTTATGTTTAAAATACTTATTTTAATCATGTTTTAAGCATTGAATATAAAGTGTGTTTTAAACATATTAATGAAACATTATTACTCTACCAGTATTTTTCAAGTTCCAAAATCAAAGAAAACCTGAGGATACTGGGATTACTCCCTTGTCCTGGCCCAAGAGTGTCCACAAAGAGGTGTTGCAAGCAGGAAAAATATAAAATAATAATATTATGAAAAATCGTGAGCAAATATTTTTTTATTATTTTTATTTTCAGGAAAATAAATTACATGGCGAATGTTTCCATATTGTTATCTGTCCCACCAATTACAATTCCCAAGGAGCCAATAGATTTTAAACTTGTAAATTTTTTTTGAAAAAAGAAAGCATGTACAGGTATGTTTGGGGTAGATATGAGTTATACCTTTTCTGTTTGACCTCTCCCTTGGGCTACTGCCTGAAAGTTGCCAAAGGCTTGGGGTGATTTTTTTTGTTTTTTTTTTTGGTCAAGATAGTAATACAGAAATATTCCCTTAGCTGTATATGCTTTAGAAATTTTTAAAAGCTGTTTCAATATTTCTAAGTTAAGCTTTGAAATCAACAAATTTATAAATTTGGATCAGGGCCAGCCCTTCGAGAAGAAAAAAGGGGGGCTTTAAGCAAACTTTTTAGCAGGGTCCTATATATATTATTAAATTTTAATAAAATTGCTTGTGAAGTAAATTTTTCTAAATTTAGAGTAGATCTTAGATTTTTTTGATTAGTTCTAATCTTTAGAAAGATCATTCTTTTTGACGCAACACTTATTAGCCGAGTTAAAAAAAGTCTGAAAATGTTTTGATAAAGTTGAAACAAATTATTGTTAGTAAATATTTGAGCAATTTTGAATATATTTTTTATTGATTGGTAAAACTCAACAGCAAAAGCTAGAATTAGTAAGAACTTAAATGAAGTAAAATTTAATATTTTGTAAGAAGTAAGCAGTAATTTAAAAAATTTTCTGGTCTTTTTACTGTTATTAATATTAAGTTAAATGCCACAATTTTTTTTTTTTCCAACATACAATTTTTAAAAATATTGGTGTTACACACGTAATATATTTTCATTGTTACATTTGTAATAAATCCGGAACTTGAATATAAAATAAAGTGAATGCTGTAAATGGTACTTACAAATATCAATATAATTGAAATTAATAATATTCCTCATATTATTTTTAAATATTCTATTTGATTCTAATTCTATGTTAGATTGAAAAACCTTTCAAAAATTTTAATTGTGTTTTTTTTAAATTTTTTTTTATAATAATTCTTTTTAAAGATCTATATCAAAATTTTTCTGGTTAGCCAGGCTTAGCAATGATAGCAAAACTCTCTCAAAAAAAAAAGGTCCTACTATCACAGAATTAAGAGATTTCTAAATTTTCCCAATAATAAAGTTAATTAAAAAAATTTTACTCAATTATTAAATTCTAAGAATTATTTATTGCTTATTTAATTGCAAAAATTATTAAAATAATTATTTCTTACTTTATAAATCTTAATGTTATCACTTCTTACATAAAAGATGTATAAGTAGAAAAATATTTAGTTCACTTAAATATGTTACTAAAAATTTTTCTTGTAATATAATAATACAATATTGTCCTATATAATAATACAATTATTAATACTATTTATACATAATATAAGTCATTTTCTGTAATCTTTTATTTATTTACAATTTCCATCTTGTAAAAGCTAATCAATTATTTAAAATCATTGGGGGTTATGTACGTAATGCCAAAAGTTATGCCTGAAACAAATTAATTTGTGTTTTTCATAATTATTGAAAGTCATACTTTTCCAAAATGTCACCCTCCTCTGAATATACATTACAAAATTCGAAATTCAAAACTTTCAAATTGTGGTATACTTCATAGAATTGCATTGTATAATTTTGACAGTTGGAATTTTGACAATTAACAAGTTGTATCCATAACAATCAGTTTTTATTTTTTTTTTCATTTTCCCAAATCATGAAAGTTAAAAAGATTCATTACAAATGTTGAAAAGACTCCAGGAGTTATCCTTACAAAAAATACTAGAAGTGCTTGATGATTTTTAACTTTATTATAGGCATTTCAAATTCTATGAAAGTTAAACATGTATGCCTGGTGAGAAAGAGTTCTCTCAACATTTGGTTTTGTGTATAGTAAATTAAAGATGCAAACTTTTAATAATATTTGAAACTGAAAATAAATCACTTTTATTTATATTTATTTTCTCAAAGCAAAGCAAATGTGTTGAAAAAGATCTTTTATAGATTTCAGTCCCACTGACTCGCTAAATTATTTTTAAAATTTTTTTAGTTTTTCTTCTTATTTTTTTTTTTTTTTAATTATATGCTCCCTGAAATACAATACACAGACAGGCTGCTGCTGGTAGACCCATTTCTGTGAAAGAAAATTAATATCCAAGTTTTATTATTAGATTGGTCTTTGTTATTTGAAAATAGTTATGTCAAGGTTTTACAGTTTAATAAAAATGCACCATTTCATTATTATTATTGTCTATATCTTTTAGGGTAAAAGTTAGAAAAATAGCTAATGCTTGTTTCTCTGAGAAAGATTCTTTTGTATTTGGAAATCCAAATGAACTTGAATTGGTCAATATGATGAAAGCTCCAACTGCTAAATCAGAACAAGAGTTTTGCTGGCAAGAAAAAATTGAAAGAAATGTGAGTTATTTATCTCTTGTACGAGGCGCATCCAGAAAGTAAGTTTCTCTATTTTTTTTTAAGAAAAGAACTCACACTTTCAGGAACCTATTTATTGGCAACAAGTACAGCAATGTTTCAGCTACTTTTCAACATATCCACCACCTGAATTGAGACACTTGTTGCATCGTTGGATCAACTTTTGTATCCCTCTGTCTGAGAGCTCTGCCACCTGTGAATGGAACCAGCGTGTGACAGACGTCTTCAGCTCTTCGTTGTTGCCAAAACTCTCACCGGAGGACAGGAATTTCTTGAGGAGTAAGAAAACGTGAAAATCGCTGGGGGCAAGATCATTGTCATAGAGGAGCACAACACCTGCAGTAAGCATTTCACGTCTCTTGTTTTGAATGGCGTGTCACAATTTCCGCAGTGTTTCACAGTAACGGTCAGCGTTTACTGTTTCATCACGTGAATGGAAGTCAATGAGCTTAATGCCCTTCCTGTCCCAGAACACTGTGCACATCACTTTCCGTACCGACAGCGTCCTAAGCGTTGAATTTTGTGTTCGGGTGTCAGGTTTTTCGCACACGCTGCTTCCATTCTCAGGCGGCAGAGTTCTACGACAGAGGGATACAAAAGTTGATCCCACGATACGACAAGTGTCTCGATTCTGGTGGTGACTATGTTGAAAAATAGCTGAAACATTGCTGTACTTGTTGTCAATAAATATGTTCCTCAAAGTGTGAGTTCTTTTTTTAAAAAAAATAGGGAAACTTACTTTCTGGATGACCCTGGTATATAACAACTGTCAGGGGTCTATTCAGGAGAAATTTGGATCAGTTTATGAACCATACTCAAATTACTTTACCATAAAACTCTTTACTCTTCACAGTATTTTTCATTTTAAAGTAGGACCTTCTTAGAATACTTTTTTTTTTAAAATATGGGGTTGCAGGAATGGCAGGTTTCTTCCACTCATCCGCTTGGGAAACGGCCATGAAAAAAACTATGGAATAAACCACCAGGAAAAATTAGGCTTCTTCCAACCCAAGTGGAAGAGATGAAAGAAACATTTTTTCCAGAAAGAAATATCTAATATAAAAAAAATTTCTAAGCAGTTTATGATTACAATTTATTTTGAATAATATTATTAATTTCCAAATAATTTTTATTTTTGAACGTGTGAAACAGAAAAGCAACAATTTGGAAGAAAAATAAATTTTATTTAATTTCTTAAATTAACGTAATTGTAGTCTGTTATATCGTGTTCCTTTCATAACTTTCATAATTGTTACTTTCTTTCATAACCTTTTAAAAATTCTTTGTAAAAAAATTATTTCATTAACTTTAAAGTAATAATCCAATCCTTGTCCGATTATTTTTTTGGTGACAGATTGTTTTTTAACTTCTGTTGAATCACTTCACTGTATGGTTATTTCTTGTTAATTTTTTTTTTATTCTATAAAAAAAATTAGTAATTTTAGAAACTTCCCTTTTTTTGCTTCTATGATTATTTTTAAACTAAATCAACCAAATATTGTTGAAATTCCAAGCATTTGGACTTGAAAGATTTTATTGAACACACTTTTATAACACTTTTTCTCTCTAACATGTTTAGAGCAGGTTAAGAGCAGATAATAGGTTCACACAGACGGTGAATTTTAAATGTCTATGTGTGTAACATTGTAGTGTGTCACATAATGCAGTCACGCCATCTTATTGAATTTATGAGCTTTGGCATTCATCCTTGCCTTGCTGTGCCCAACGTGTTAAATAAAACAGATGACACAGATGCTTTTATAGTAGAAGAACTACTAGTTTAAATTTCTAAACATTTTAGAACTGACACTCAAAGTTAAGCACTTGGATACACTGTTTCATTCATTGTAATTGATTACAAATATTATAAACAAACAATAATTATTCAGAAATTTATTACTATGCGAATAAAAATTATTTATTTTTAAGTTGGCTGATTGGAAGTCACTATTTTAAAAATTACTTTAAGCAGAGTTCGTATTTGTCCTGACTTTTCTGATATAAAATATTTTTCCTGATGTTTAGTTTTTGTCCTGATATTCCCGATTTTTGTGTTTGTTCGTAAAATTCCATTTTTTACAAATATAATTCTGGATTTTAAAAAAATAAATTAGTAGAATTAAAAGATTTAGATTTTTAATTCAATATTCTTTTATTTTAATTGAAAATGCTCGTGAAAATCGCATGATTCTGTTGTTCAAACTTAGGGACCATCCACTAATTATACACCCAATCCAAGCATATAGCTTTACCCCTTCAGGATTCATTGTTTCTGCTTTTTTAGGAATTCAGTCATTTTATGAGAAAGAAATTCAATTAACAGTCATACATTATTAAACTTTTTTGTTTATGAATTCATGGGTCATTCACTTATTTATTATTTTCAGCACAATGTTATAACAAATCTTGTGGTGTGAAGTTTTGTAGTTTCACAATTATTGACTTGTCTCTTTTATCTGATTTTAATAATAATCGATTTCAATCAACATTATAGTAATCATAATCACAGAATTTTAAATGATGAATTGTGGGATTTACAAACATTAAATTACTTTTGTATAAAAATATGAATCAATAAATTTACTTTGTATTTGTTTCCAGATTATTGTTCCGGAAGTTTTGAACTCTATTAAAAATTTTATGTAAATATTGTTATAAGAGAATATTAACTTATTTATACCGGTTATTTTCTTAATGCAACAGTACTATAAAAATTTTCCATATTCATGCCAAACTGTTATAAGCTGTTTGTGAAGTTCCATAACCAAAATTGTACTAAAAACTGTTGAGACTTTCTGTTCTAACTGAAGTAATTCTGAAATTAAAATTGGTATATTTTATTATTCTTTTGAGGTAAAATTTGCTCTTATCATGCTTAAAGTAGAGCAAGATATACATTTTTTTAAATTTGTTGTTTGTCCTTAAATAAAATAGTCTTATATGTTTGCTGTTCCAAAAGATGTCCTGATTTTTTTAAGAAGTACTGTCCAGATTTTTCTTTTGGCCCACAATGAGGCCTTGTTTACACTTTTTCTAGAGAATCTGCTTAAATTTTGAGTTGAGACATGTTTTGCTTTAGCTACAATGTAATAGTTAAATCAGTAAAAAATAAGCATACAATTTTTACAATGCAAGTTCTTGTTGTAAAATATATTTAATTTTTTATCTCTATTTTGACTTGTTTTTATTTTCCATCTTTTCAGAAAGAAGGTAATTTAACCGATGCTGCAACAAGAAATAATTCTAAAAGTGAAAATCTCATCATTAGTTTGTTTTCATTTGTTGATGCTGATATTTTATCTCCAGAATGGAAAGTAATAATTTTTTTTCTGTTTTATTAACTTACTGATTATTTGGTACATTTATTTGTTTCTGTACCCAATAAACTTGTTTATTAATTTTATATTAATGATATTATTTTACAAAGAACAATAATAATTCTTGAATTTTTTTGAATGTTTAGTTTGATTTAATATATTTTGTGTTTTAAAAAAATATTTGTAAACAAATTTATAGATATTTTCATTATATTTTAAATATATAACTTTTAGTGCGTTTAACTTTATGTAATTCTTTATTTGGGAAATAATCCTATATATTATCCAAAACTTAAGAATTTTTTTAAAATATATTTAGGTGCATGAAATGCTTCTGTAAAGTTCATAAGTATGCAAAAATGTTTATTTAATAATTTTTTGGGCTATTTTAATGACTGAATTTGCTATCGAGAAAGGCATAAAAAGTTAAAGAAAGATTAAAAGAACAGATTCGTAAAAAATTATTTATGTAACAAACTGACTCACGCAAATATGAATAAATATTTCTCGTGTTTAAGCCAATTTTTTTTATTTAAAACTGTTTTGTACATGGGTCTAAAATAAGTTACAAAGCTTGTCTTCTAAAAGTAGTCAAGTAGTGACTAGTTGTAAATAAGTGGTTGTAATTAACTTCATTTGTAATAAAGTAATTGTAGTTGTCGTAAACTACATTTATAATAATGTAAATTGTAGTTAACTACAAAAAAATATAGTTTTTTTTTACCACTGCAAATTATTACATGGTGCGTAGCGTTTTTAAAAAGTGCTTAAAGGTGCTTATTTTCGATTTTCGTTATTTAAAAGCCCTTGAAGGTGCTTTTTTCATTGGGTGTTTTTAAAAGGTGCTTAATTTTCCCTTTTCAAAAATTAGATTTTTTTCGTTACCATGTCGATTTTCGCCACGTATTATACAAAAGTGTGCTTTTCACATTTTTCTATTCAACGTTTTCACAATTCATTTGGGCGTACCGTCGGTAAATAGCGTATGAAAGCGCCAATCATTTTACATGTTGATGAAATACTTGTGAGTCGGTATGTGCGTCTACTGAGCTGGGTTCGCTAAGATTATTATTGCCTTCTCATGTGCAACTCTGCTGCATTTTGCAAGATATTCACCATTTCAGACTTCATTTTCCACCCTCTGATATCGAACTGAAAAATCTCTCTATCATTTTATAACGGCTAATATAATCAAGAAAACAGATCTTTGTCAGAAATTAGTTATTTCCTCATGATCATCTGAAGTATTTGAAAATTATTTTGCATTTCGTTAATGTATATAGTGCTTAAAAATATTTTTGAGTGCTTAAACAGTACTTAAAAAGTGCTTATTTTTTGTTGAAAGATTTGGCTACACACCCTGTATTAAAAATTCCTCTAATATAGTATGCATATCAGATTAGTTTTAATTTAATACTAGTATGATACAACATTCAGCAGAAAAGGAAACGAATTTGAGAGAATGGTCTTTTAATGATGTGTAAAATGAGATCATAGAATGCAGTTATCATGAATTCATTAGAATAAATTTATAGGGAGAGCATTATTTGAGTCAAAGTCATGGTTAATAAAAAAGCAAATCAGATTGAAAACAGCATAAATATTCATGTATGATATTTAGATAGTGTAAGTACTTATTGAAGTTACTATATTACACTTTCATCGTGTCAATGATGCGCAAAACTTCTTTGTTTTATTTTAAAAAATAACAATGAATTGCAATTAATAACCATATTCACTAATACAACAATAGAGCATAGCGAATATTCTTATGAGACGAGTTTGAAAGATGCACAAAATGAATTCAAAAACAATTCTGTAGAATTTATGATTTTCAATATAAGTATTGAAAATAATGAAAATAACTATAGATATGTAATAATATAAGTAATATATATAATTATATTAAATGAAATAAAAAACCATTGTTATGATATTAATTGTACTTGAATTATTTATAGTTTTGTTATAGTAACTATATATTGAAAAAACAATTGAGTACATATAAAACTTTTCAATAATAACATAGAAAAATGTCATGATTTAATTTTTTTAATGTTATTATTTGAATGCATAATACAGTAATTCTATATGATTGTTGTTTATAATTAATTAAGAATTTTTTTTTGTTCTATATTTTCTCGATAAAGTCTTAAATTTGATAATTTTCTATTATAGGGTATACCACATACTGTGCCAGCTTCATCATTAAGCTATATAGAAAAACAAATGTTACAATTGAAACCAAAGACAAGATTACAAACTCATGAAATGGAAACATGGTAGTTTTTTTTAAACTAGATTTTTTTCGACATTTCATTGTTGAAGTTTAATAAAAAAAAATTCATTATTATGGGTGAATATAGGACGTAAATTTGACTGATTAAGAGATATTTTATTTTATTTAGGCAAAAGCCATTATTTTCTGGTACTAAAAAATTGGTAAAGGAAAAAAGCAATAAAAAAGATGAAACTTTTCCAGTGGGCCAATCTATGATTATTATGGCAGCTCTATATTTTGAAGATAGGTAAGATTTTATTTTAATCGCATTACTTTTGGTATTATTTTTTAGAAAAAAAATTATACATAATGGTTTAAAAAATTTCTTAATAATAATTTTTTCTAATTAACTGATAATTTTTTAATAAATAGGAAACTTTTTTTTTCAGTTCATCTATTGAAGAAATACAACTGTGCTCTTTACAATTTGATGATCACGGTACTCTAATTATGGTCCCTGATTTCACAAAGCAAAAGTCATATGTATTTTTGAACAGCAGATCAGGTGTTTAATCTTTTATAATTCCTTGTTATTCCTATAATAAGTATAAAAAAAAAAAAATACAAGATCTTTATATATAGAAAATCAACTATTTCCTCTAAGACCTTTTTTAAAAAAATGTATGTATGTGTTTCTTTTTTAGTTACTGTTGTCTAATAAGGAAAATTAACAATGTAATTACTAAAATCTTCTTTAAATTACTCTTATTTACCATTGTGTTTGTGTTACTGTTACTGATAAAAATTAAACTACTTTTTTTTTACTGTTCAAAGATACTATTGCCAAAGTAATCCATCCATGTTTCATTGAGTTTTTTTTTTTTTTTTTTTTAAGTATAATTATAGTTTTAGGTAAAAAACGTTGTTGTGATTCATATCCTTGTGTAGCACATTTTTTATTTTTTTATTAATGTTTTTTTTTTTTTTTTTTTTTTTTTTTTTGTTCTTGGCAAGGTTTAAACAGGCATCTTAAAAAACTTTTTAAAAAAAAAAAAAATATTTTATTTGTGTCATTTAATTGTTCATGACTTATTCGATCTTTAGTTTTTTTTATTCTAAATATTGTTAATCATGATCTTATCTGCTTTTCAGAAACATTTGAGTATGAAATTGAAGATGCTTCCCCAGAATTGAGCAAGTAAGTTCAATTTAAATTAAATTAATTTACTGAATATTATTTTTATTTAGTCTGTTTCTCATTACATTATTTCATTAAAAATATATAAATGAAATGAAGTGCCTAATTAAAATTAATAAGAACAAAATGTATTTATTGTTAATGTAGGTATTTAGGTATTTTCATTATTTAGGTATTTTTCTAAAAATAATATTTGAAGATTATGGGCATGATTAATGATTTGAGATTTTTAAAAAAAGCTACAGCTTTAAACTTTTTTTGTAATTTTTATTTAATTTATAAGTAAAGAAATAAATATTTTATTTTTTTTAAAAAATTCATCTGAGTTTTAACCAGAAGATTTAAGCAGAGATTGAAAATTAGGTATTAACATTTAATGTTCATATAATTCTGCAGTCTGTTTTTCTTTTATACAAATTAAATAAAACTAAAATTTTACATCACTTTCGTACCTATGTCAGTTTTGTTATAGATTCAATGTTGTATTCTGCAATTTTTATGGTATTTAACAAAAATTGCAAACTTTTGTATAAATTTGTTAATTATTTATTTGAAATTCTTTTTATTTCAGTTCTGCTATTGAACGGGAGAAGTATCTAAAACAAAAGGTACTAATTTTTTTTTATCATAATCATGAAGTTAAAAAATAAAAAATTTTTTTCTTTAAGAAATTTTGTATTAATCATAATTTTTCTCATAGTCATTGTAGTAATCAATTTCATTGTGTTCATTAGATAGCTGAATACAAGAAAAAGGTTAAGGATGTTAATTTTGGACCAGAATTTAAGCCGGTTAGTATTGGTAATTTACATACAGTACTATATTTAACTTGCATGATCTGCACTTTAACCAGTTATCAAGAATCTGGCATCAATAATTTCTTA
Organism: Parasteatoda lunata; assembly: GCA_949128135.1. NCBI lineage: Eukaryota > Metazoa > Arthropoda > Arachnida > Araneae > Theridiidae > Parasteatoda > Parasteatoda lunata. The sequence continues at coordinate 9,836,866 of OX421972.1, forward strand.
TTTGTTAGAGCTATAATAATTTGTCATATTCCTGTTGAATATATATATATATATATTTTGCTTACATTCTTAAAGTTAAAACTAATATTCTGCCAGTGTGTACAGTCATTATTTTCAAAATTTAGTGTAATACTCGATAAAAACAAACTTTAATTATTTATATTTGCTTATAAGTAACTAAATACTTGCTAGGGTTGGAATCAGACATGAGAAAAAGCTCGTATAAGCATTTATTTGACTCTTACGACATGCTTCTTACTTTTTATCATAGCTATCAAAATGTTTTGTTTCTTATGTAAAGATCTCGTGTAACTAAACAGGCTGACTGAAATCCAATGAATGCTAAATAAAAAATAAGGAAATAGATAAAAATTTATTGAGTAATTTTTTATTTAGTGCAGTGGATAATATCATTTATAGTGGATACTTTGGGGGAAAATGTGGAAAGTTAACCAAACATAGAAAGTAGAAAAACACTTAGCTTAAAGCTATTGTACACATAATGGAATTAAATATACTCATCTCTTAAGCAGACAACAATGGAATCTTTTTAAAATAATATTTTATAGAAGTAGATTTAATAGTTATAATGATCTTGCTATGATACAAGTAGTTCAAATGTAAAACGTCATAAAACTAAACAGTAATTTCCATTTTAACATAAATAAAAATACAGTTTCTTTCTTTCTTTCTTTTTTTTTTGTAAATAGCTGATGCAAATAATTAAGTTATTTGTGTTCATATATGATTGACTGTGATTTCAAGCTAGATTAAAAGCAGCATTATTATTTTAAAATTATGCAGACCAGGTGGCTGAGTGGTTAACGTGCCTGACTGCAGAGCGGATGGTTGCGGGTTTGAATCCCGCTCAGGGCATGGATGTTACTTTCTCTTTCTGTGTTCTATGTCCTTTCTGCTTTGTGTGATATGTGTGAATGTGACCCCCCCCCCCCTATAAACGGGTTTGTGGTTGTGTGACGTGGGCGACGCTGCTCTACCGCCGTGGCTTTGCCTTAGGTGCTCACTGGGAAACGAGAAGAGAGTAGCAGTCCTGGCATATGAGGCCAATGGGACAATACATCCCAAGTGCCCGCCATTTAAAAAAAATTAAAATTATAATTGATTATTATATAATTATGCTTGAGAATAAATATAATATTTTCATAAAATGTATATATTTACTTTTCTTTCTGATATAGGATGTGCCAAATGAAACATTACTTTCCTTGAATTGTGAAATAAGTAAGTCTCATTTCATAGATATATATATAACACTATACTGACTTAAACAATCTCGTATTTTCATAACTTACAATTATAGTACTTATTGATTACAAAATATAATTATTTTTATTGTCTGATCAATTAAAGTAATTTACTTTAATACAAGGTTTTATTTTAGGGGCATGAAGTTACAGCTTTGAAAGTAAAGCATTTTTAAATCTGGTGTTATTTTTTAATGTATACTTATTTTTAAGATGCTGATATGTTTGTACCACTGGCCTGCTTTATTGCATGTCCTACTTTATTTAACCTACTGAATGTATTACTTCAGAAAGAAAACAATGATTGGCTAATGACAGACAATTAGTAAAAAAGTGATACCTAGGGTCAGAATGGTCATAGACTTTCTATTGTGATCGCCCCCTTGGAACCAAGCTATCAAAGCCTTGGAAGTGAGGCCCCATGAATCCTATATTTATTTAAGTTAATAAGTGTTTGAAAATAGTTTTAGAAGATATATAATATAGCACAGGTTTAATATAGCAGAGTTTTAGAACAAATTTAATTGCAATTTATTTCATCAATACAGGGTATCCATGCACCTGGAAAGTCATGAATTTCAGTATTGAACAAAATTTGTCATCAAATGTCATGATATTTACTATTTTTAAAAAAAAATCATGGAAAGTCATGGATTTAGGCCTCAGAAAAATCTAATTTTTAAAATGGAATCACCCCCCCCCCCCCCCCAACAATTTCATCCTGTTCTAAATATCTGAATTCCTAACAAAATCACCACTCAGTCATATTTTATTAGAATATAAAATGATTTTATCATGTTCTTTAAAAATTATAGTGTTCTTTAAAAAAATAAAAGAAAAAACATCATTTCTAGAGCGAATCTTTTAAACTCTCTCTTCTGTGATTTAAGAATTTTATCATTAATTTTTTTAATTTTATCAATTTAAAATTCTAGTTGAAGCAAACCAGTCATTGGCGAATTTTTTTTAATTCCGAAATGAGAACAGAAAAATCAGGAGTATTTCTTTCCTTTCTGATGAACAAGAAAAGTTCCTTTCGAATATAATTCTGCAGAAAAAAATTATTTGCTTTTGTTTTTTTTCAGCTATTTTATTGTTTCAACTCTTTCTTTACTCTGTTTTTTAAATTTAAAATATATAAATATATAATAATATATATATTTTTAAATTTATATAAATATATATATTTTTAAATTTATTGTTGCGTTTTTGTTGGAGAAGATAGTAACTTCGTTAAGTCATGAAAAATTCTTGGAATTAGTCATGGAAAATCATGAAAAGTCATGAATTTGAAAATCTAAAATGTAACAGATACCCTGTCAATACCATTCTGAAAAAAATATTTTCTTAGAGTTTTATATAATGAATCGTACTGAAGACATTTAAACATATCACTGAGTGTATATAAATTACTATAAAAAAAACAACATCTTAGCCTAGTGATCTAGAACAACATCTAAACCTCAAAAGTGGAGAGGGGGCTTGAAAATGAAAGAAAAAGCATTTTAACCCAAACTGACCTGTGAATTTTGTATTCACAAATTACCGAACAAAACTACACTTTTGTTTCCTGTTGTGTATTTTGCACACAACTCTGTTACGAACTTTAAAAAAAGTTATATTAATTACTGCAACAAATATTTTTTTTTCTAAAGTTGAATATTTATTAAGTCAATCAAAAGAGAAAGATTTCAAAAAGAACATAAAATATTTAGCTTGTTAAGAAAAGATTAAAATTTCTAATGAGTCTTATAATTAAATTTACTAGATAACAAAATCCGTAACAGAGTAATCAGTAACTTTTCTATAATATTGAATATAGCTTAGTTTTTAAGCGCCTTTAATTCAAGTGCCCACTTGTACCCTTACGCCCAGTCTGACCCTGGTTATACCAAACAATATTAAATTACATGAATGTAATTTTTGAATGAGTTTCCATTTAAAACCAAAAGTGAAGTCTGTGCCACAGTTAAATATTTTTTTTAAAAAATCACTGCAGTCGGTACACTGAAAATGACTATTCATGTCTGAACCAAATTGAATTTTTCTTCCATTTAAATGTAGTAAGTACTTAATGCTATAATTACAAATTCTTATTCAAAATTTAGGATTAAAGCTTCTAGATTTATTAAAGTTGTAAATTTGGACTTATCTTCAGGTTATTATCATTATTTTATAAATAGGGAGTCTGTGCCACAGTTAAATATTTTTTTTAAAAAATCACTGCAGTCGGTACACTGAAAATGACTATTCATGTCTGAACCAAATTGAATTTTTCTTCCATTTAAATGTAAGTACTTAATGCTATAATTACAAATTCTTATTCAAAATTTAGGATTAAAGCTTCTAGATTTATTAAAGTTGTAAATTTGGACTTATCTTCAGGTTATTATCATTATTTTATAAATAGGGAGAAAATAATTTGTAGAATATAAAATACCACTTTGAATATTTTCTTACTTTTATTCTATGAAAATGCTTCTTTGCTTACCTGATTTTTTATATTGCAATAAAAAAATAGTGTTTATGATGGATATATAATCAGATCAGATATGGTTTTCAAATATGTACTATGATGTATTAATAATCTATTAATATATAATCTTTTCAATACTATTTTATAGCATAAATAACCCATTTAATGTATGCTCGTTAACGAATTCTAATAAGTAATTATGTAACAGCATCAAAAATAGGATAGCTAAATACACACTTTTGAGAACTACTATTTGATAAGTATTGCATCAGGAGTATGCTTGTTAATTTTTACTTTTAGCTTTTTAAGAATAATTATAAAACTTAGTTTTCCCAAAGATTGCTCAATACAAAAGTTTTTCGTATAATTATTTATTTTAATAAGAATCAAAAGACAAGACAACAACAATAAGAATCATATTTTTTTTTTAATCAACATGAAATGTAAAATTTTTTACAACATCCTAAAATCTAAAATTCGTTATAAATTGGATAAATAGATAGATAGAAATATACTATTTTGATAAAATGCCTTTCTATTTCTTTGAACTACTAAACAAATTTTTTTTAATTAGCTTGGTAAATACATAAAATTTAACATAAAATTAAAATGATACACCTTATTACGTCAAATCTTTTTAGACCCACTGTTAAATAGGTAAAAAGCATTACTAATTATTTTTACATAAAAATATCTTTTAATAATAATATTTTATTATTGCCTTGAAAAAAAAAATTTTTTTTTTTAGTTATATCCCTCACCTTTTGATTGTAAAAAGCTTAATTCTGTTTAAAAATTAAAGTTTTCTTAGGAGGAAAAAAAATTATGTTTTGGTATCTGATTGGCTACTTAATCAATCATATCACTACTTGTCTTATCTTAATTGTGTACCCTCAATCTCACATTTTTGTACAAGCTGAAAGCCTCATCCGTAGATTAAAAGTTATTTTGGGTGTTGTTTGAATAATATGGATACATAAGATTTTCACTGCCTCTGAGATAAATGAGGTGCTCTAAATAAAAGTTGCAAATCCCAAACAATTTTGAATATCGAGATATGTATGACAGAAAGCAAAGAATAAGTTCATTTTAACTTCCAATAAGTTTGAAGATAGAATATATTTGTTTTATTTTATAACTGTCGTCGAACAGCTGGCCCAATTTATAGTTTACGACTGCTAATGTTTAACTCCATAGCCTTGTAATTTTGTACCCAATTCAGAAGACAAGGGAACTCCTGGATCAAGTATCAGGAGAAATGTGCCTTCATGGAGAACTTTTGATGGGACTAACCCGCATTTGCTTTATATGGAGAGGAAAACCTCCCACGTTACCTCCCACGTGGGAGGAAAACCTCCCACGTTTAGCATGACGGCAAGGGGAATCTAACCCATGATCTGTCTACAACTGAGGATATTTTAGCCGGTGCAAGACGGGTGTGTAAATCGTAACAACAGCTAATGCTGGGATTAGAACCTGGTTGACCTCATTGAAAGGCAAACGCTCTATCCCTTGAGCCACCACGTTTTAAGATGGAATATGAGAGTTTTAGCATAATCCAGCACATTTGATATCCTAGAACAGGGGTGGCACCAATGTGCCATTTTTTCTAAAAAATTGTTTAATGAAGTCATAGACGTGCCGTCAAATAATTTTGACTTTGTGATTATTGGGAAATAATAATACAAAATAGTATCAACTCACAACTCTTTATTTACTATGGAAAAAAAAAACATTTTGCAATGTCTCAGTTATACGCGTAATTTAACTTAAAGTAACATCAGTGTGACTTCTGTTGTTGCAGATTAGATGACAAATGGCCATGATAGCCTGGTCGGTAGGGCGCTGGGCCCATGTCCGAGAGTTCGTGGGTTCGAACCCCGCCGGCCGAAGACTCCCCGTGTAGTTGGTGACTGATGCACATTAAATTCTGTCGAGTCACAAAGTCCTCCATGTTCCCATAACATATCAAGACCTCTGGGGGTACTGGATTGGAGATCGATCGTTTTCTGATTCAGGTCAAAATTACGATCTGTTGATGAATAAAAGGATGTATGAATGGGTCCGCCTTATAAACAGGTGTGACGTATGGTGTGGCAGAAGTCGAAATCTTGGCCATAGATGGCGCCAATGAAAAACAAGAACAATCGCACCCCCTCTGCCTAAATAGCATAAGTCAACAACAACAGATGACAAATAACTTATATAAGCTTGTAAGATGTTAGTTTAAGCAGGACTGTTATTATTATTTTCTTCTTTTTTTTTGCTAGTCATTTATTGTTAGCTTGTTTTTATGGTAGTTAATTGTTGTTGTTTTTTGTGTGTGCATTAATTGATAATATTTTTGTTATTAATTGTTTTTCTGAATTTTATTTTAATTGTTAATATGCTTCATATTGAACTTTGTGATCAGTGGCGTGCCCAAAATATTGTGTGGCGTGCCATAAATGGCACGCGTGCCATTGGTTCGCCATCCCTGTCCTAGAATATGGGTGTCAAAATGCCTTTATCTCAAAATTAGAAGCCTTTTGAGATCTGTAGTTTTCATTCTGATCACATCAAATATTTCTTCTTCTTTTTTTTTAAAGATATTTAATTACATTTTAAAATTTTGTTTGATATCTTTTTATTTTAAAATAATAAAGTTATTAAAACAGTTATAAAGGTTTTTCTTTCTTTACATTTTTTAGTTTCTGCAAAGAATTTCCCATTTAGTAACTTGTATATTCATTACACAGTGCTGATGCCCAATGGTAATATCTTCTAATTTTCTCCTCTTTATATTTAAGTTTCTCAAAATCGAATAACGATGACACTTTTCATTAAAGGTTGGAATTCTGATAGTTCTATGGAAGGGGTAACTGAAACATGTGAATGTAAAACAAAAAGTAAAGTAAGTTTTTGCCCAGAAGTGAGCTTTCTTTTCAAAGATAATACAAATGTGTTATTTTATTGTAGCTGAGAGTAAAGCTTAATGAGGAAAAAAAAAATGCTTTAATTTTGTTTAAACATTTAATTTAATAAATTGAGTATTTTTAACTGTATGGAATTCTTGACAAGTTAAATGTCTTATAATTTAATTTTATACATACAGATGTACAGTGCACCAAAAAAAGAAGAAAAAAAACAGACCTCCCTGAATAATTTTCGATCTAATAATCGGATCTTTACGTGCTAGAACTCAATCTTAATGGTTTGAGGTGGTGACCTCCTATATACTAATTATTTAAAGCAGATGATATTTTAAGTTATGGAATCAGACACAAAAAGGTACTTTCTCTAAATAAACATAAATTTTTTTGACGAATTTGGATTTCTGTCCCCTCAAAATAGGGTCCCCATAGTTAGGTCAGGAGAGCACTCCAAAGTCTGGACCTCTTATTATTACTTTTTGCGTATTTCTCTATATCTCGAGAACTTTTTAAGCGAATTAAAAAAAATTTCACACAATTATAAAATTCTTTTATCCAAAGATAATTCCAAGCAGAAAATAATTTAAAAAAAAAAATTATTATTTTATTTAATAATTGTCAAAAAATGGTGAATTGTACGATATTCAGATTTTTCTATCATTTTGAAGAATATCGTTTTATAAGGCAGAATACAAAGTTTGAGCAAAATCGACCAAATAGTTCCTGAGAAATCAAATTTTAAATATCTAACTTTTTTGAAATTCAATTTCTCAGAAGCTATTCAACCGATTTCGCTCAAATTTTGTAGTTTGCCATCCTAAATTATATTCTTTAAAGTGATGTGAAAAATTTTAAAGAAAAAATATTTAAAAAAAATTAAAATTTGTTCCGTCATTATTAAATTTGAAAACAAATTTTTTTCTGTCATTAAAATAATAAATATTTACTGAAAGTTATTTTTTGCATGGAATTATCTTTTGATAAACGAATTTTACAATTGTGTGCAAATATTTTCAATTCAACTATTGGGACCATATTTCTCAAGTCGCGGCTACCCCTATATTTTGGAGGTCAGAAATCTGAATCCGTTTTGGTGCCTGATTTCGTAACTTAAAATATCGTCTGCACTTATTAATTAGTATATTTGAGGTCGCACTCTCAAGCCATTAAGATTGAGTCCTGGAACGTGAAGATCTGATCATTAGATCAAAAGTTATTCAGGGTGGTTTGGGTTTTTAACTCTTTTTCTTAATGAAAAGTACCATAGAATGTTATTGAAAATAATTTCTTAAACTTGAAAAAAAAATTTATTTTGCTTTATAGTTAAAATAGAATAAATTTGCTACATCATTCAAAAATTGTCAAATAGGAGACCAAGTGAATGAATTTTGGCTTAAATTTTCTTGGGATTATTTGTTTTATGTAAAGTAGAGACCTTGGTAGTTTAAGTACAGTGTCAAATATAAACAAATGTTTTGAGAGGTAGACTATAAGTATGCTAATTAATTCATGCAGACGATATTTTAAATTCCAAAATCAGACATTAAAATGTTCTTTCTCTGAATAATATTTTTTTTTTAACTGATTTGAGCTTATGATTCTCAAAATATGGAGGCAAGGATATTAAATTTAGGCAAGATTAGATTTAGGCCAATAATTTAGTCAAGAGATTGGTCAAAAGTTTTGATCCTCTTATGTAGGGGTGCACAACCTTTTTGAGTGAAGGGCCACTTGCACAGAAGGTACATTAACAAAGGGCCGCAAGCATATTTAGTCATGTTAGCGGCAATAGCGGTGATAATTTTTATATAAATATTAGTGTTCTAAACATTAATTATTTTAGTCAGTAAACTTAATAACATAGTTGCAGAAAATTAAATACTTTTAATTATTTGAATTTATTTAAAACTAAAAAACCTGATACTTTTTATAAAAAACTTTTCCCAATTTTTTTAATAATTAATTTATTGCATATATATTGGGGGGATATAAATTCTAACCAAAGGTAAGTTTACAGAATGAAAGTGCAAAAAATATACGCATTTTGAGTAATAAAAATTTGAATTATATATTTAATTTAAAAAATTTATAATGTTTAAAAATTTTTTTTATATTTTTTATTGCATCCAGAAGGTCCTGCGGGCCGCACACCAACAGTCGGAGGGCCGCGTATGGCCAGTGGGCCACAGGTTGTGCACCGCTACTTAGTTTAATTTCACTTTTTGCATGCTTCTCCATATCTCTGGAGCTATTGAAAAAAATAAATATATGCACACAGTTATAAAAATCGTTTATCCAAAGATAACCTTGGATAAATGACGACTTCGTAAAAACATACTTAAAGTCTTCCTTATTTTTTTATTATTTATCTATTCGAATGAAATTGACAGAATAGTTTCTGTTTAATTTAAATAGATGTGATTTTTCAAATTTTCCTTTGAAAGATACCGTGCAAATTTAGAATTTTGTAATTTAAAATCTTTGCAATTAAAAAAATTTGTTAACCTTGCAATTAAAAAAGTTTTTAATAATAATTTTATAAAAATAATAAAAAAATTATAATAATTATAAAAAAATTCTCATTTTTATAATTATTAGAAAATATTTCTTTGTATAAATAATTTATATATCTGTTTACAAAAACATTTTGATTCCCTAAAATAGTTCCAGAAATATGGTGAAAGATACAAGAAGTGAAAATATCAATAAGGGGTACAAAATTTAGATTACTCTCCTGCTTAAACTATTTCTACTATATTTTCCAAATTGCAGCTTTTCCTGCACTTTGAGGGTTAAAATCACACATCATTTTGAAAAAAAAAAGTGAGTTTATTCAGTGAAAGTAAATTTTTGTGTCAAACTTTGTAACTTAAAATATTGTCTGCATTTATACATTAAGTTTAGTTCCTGGAATTGCATCTTAAATTGGAACAATCTAACCAAGCCATTTTTAAATTTGTATTAGTATTTTTATTCTGCAAATATTATAACCTTGCTTTTATAATTTTTTTTTTAAATATTGTAATAGGAGGATATTGCTTATTTTGGATATTTATTTTCATTGGATTTCACAGCCAATACTGAAGAAAGTAAGTTCAAATCAAATTACCATATCTTCCATTTTTAATTTATGCCTCTAATTATGATGAATTTACACCTTTTTTTATTCTTTGAATCAAAACAAAAAGTTTTCCTATTTTTTTTTTCTTTAGAAATTTTTAAGTTGATTTTTGGATATTTAATTTTAATATCATACAATATTATTGAAGAATTGCGACCTGGACATCCATGTGTTTAGTATTATAAATTAAATGAAGTATAAAATATTTTCTTTATTTAAAATTATTATTCTACCAATAGAGTTATAAATGTTTAGCCTTTTAATGAAAATTGCTTGGAGTGCATCACATCCCAGCCCTACAAAAAAAGTAGAGTATTCCTAATTTTTGAAGTCGAAATTTCCTAATACAGTTACTGACTTTCTACTTGATCTTAACCTTCTGAACAAGTGTTCACTTGAATAAGCGTTTTAGAATAAGATTTATCAGTCTATTTTGTAGAAATTGGTAGGACACACCCCATGCACCTGCTTGTGTGAGTAGGGAATGTGTAAATAAAAAATTTATTTCATGTGTTAAACACGGTAAACATTTCTTCTCACAAGATTATATTTTTAAAACACTTTTTGCAAATTATTCTATTATTCATTTGCCAGAATGACTAATAGGGGCCAATGGTAATTTAGAAATTTTATTGACTATGTACTTGCAAACCAACGACAGAAAAACTCGAGGGAAATGCCTAAAATTTAAGAAGAAAAAAAAAATTCCTGCTTATTTATTCAAAGAACATGGCGATAAAATGGGAGTTATACATTAATGAAATAATTAAATTTAGCGGTATGTTCTTTTAATCGTGTTTTCATATGCATAAATTTTATTTTTTTATAAACTTATTTTTAAACCATTCTCTAATCACTCAAGTTTTATTATTTAATTATAAATGAAAAAGTTTATAAACTGAATAACTCAATTTGTATTGAATTTCAAGTATTGGGGTATGAGATACTTTGCCTGCTGGGATAACTTTTTAGGATGCATGTTATTCAACTCACACTTAGTTATTCAAATACATTGTAGTTTATAAGAAGTGTCGAAATTATAAAACTAAAAAAAAATCATCAATTTAATTTTTAAAACAATAATTACAATTCAAAAAACAGTTTTGCAAAAAAAAAATTCAGCAAGTATTAAGTCACACAAAATTTCATTTTTGTATTTTTCACTATTACATTGTTAAAATTTTTTTTATTCAATACATAGTTGAGTTCTCATACGCATTAGCTCTTCATTTATTATATTTTATCGTTTTTATTGATCATGTCTATATTTTTAATTTATTTTAGGTGATTTGGTAGATAAATCTGCAAAAATAATATTTGAAATAACATCAGTTGACTTTTGGGGAAATTTTCGCAATGTAGGATATGGTTTTGCTGATCTCTTATTAGTGCCAGGTAAAATTTTACTTCTAACTATAAATTTTATTCCTTAATTCTAATATGAAAATATTTATGAACTTTTTATTTTTTTGTTTAGGAAGTTGCTTAATGTTATTAAATCTAATATGCAATTTTAAAATTCTAATTTAATATATTATTTCTGCAAATAGAAATGCAAGCATCTGTGATTTTCATCCTATAATGTCTTGTCATATATTCTAATGTCTCTAAATTAAATATTCAAACCTCAGAAATTATATAAAAATTTAGAATTTGTTGTTAATGTTATGGTGATCAATAATATCTGCAGAAAAAGATATAATTTGTGAAATTCATAAAATTTTTAAAAGTAATGCTATTATTAAACCCATAAAACAAAGTAGAATGAAATAGGCCAGAGTAATCAACGCAAACCATTCTGATAAGAAAAGCCCAACGCAAACAGAATTTAGGGTTTCTAGTAAGTTGTAAGTTATATTATAGTAAAGTAACTATAAAAATCTTTTAAAACTGTTTTTAAGTAAAATATTGAACATTGGTCGTCATAAACTCAAAATTGGATCGGATGTTTAACGCTGGTTATAAAATTAAAAAAACTTCCCTGATAACTAAGAAATTTCCAAATTAACCCTTTACTCGTCTCATAAAAAACACACGATCTATATTTGAGACTTCTATAACAAAAAAGAATTTTTTTATTTTTAGGAAGTGAAGTAATTAATGTTTATACTTGGAGAATCGAACCAACTGATTTGAAAAGCAAACTTCAGTACTTCTTCATTGGAGGAATGCCTACATTAACAGATTTATCATATGTGATAAAACCTCAAGAATCAAAAGTAAAGTTTTTACTCAATTTCTTACCACTTTATAGGCATCCAATTGAAATTTGAACACAACAAAAATATGATATACAAAAAGGATATATTCCAATTTTTTAAGAATTTTAATAATTTTGTTTGATTTTCTTAAAAAATACTGATTAGGATGCATTGAGAAACACAGCATTACATAAACCTGCTAGATGGCATAAACATTTCAAAATTGTGTCATTAATATTTCTTTTAAAGGTAACATACATTCCACTTAAAAATAATAACTACAGTTTTTTAAGTTACTCAATTTATTTCAAAAAGCTTTAAAAAAAACATAATTTTCTCTCTACTTCTAATTTATCGACTAAGCTAATGTAACAAATCATTCGAAATTTAACTTTACTTTTTCTAATAATTATAAAAATAGTAATAAATTTTCTGAAAATTCTCCTTGTTGAAATTTAAAAAAAAAAAGTATCTCTATAAAAAGGTAGAAAAGTCTCAATTTTTTTAGATAAATTTTGTGTTGACATAAGAAGGTTTAAAACATTAAACTTCATAAAATATTTTGAAGCATTTGCATTAACAGAAAGACATGTAATTTTTTTTTTAAAATACATAAGTAACAACTATAACCTATTTACATTTCTAGGATGCTCAATTATCTAAATATGGTTTTCGAACTATAACAAGTGGATCGGTGGAATTGAAATACTCTATCATACGCCAAAGTAAGCCAAATTTGTTTTGAAACAAAAAAACTCCATAAATTATTTTTAAAAAAATAATAATCTTTTTTTCCCCTTCCTTTTCCTAGATAGCAAAACTGTAATTACTTAGGAACAATGTTGTCTTAAAAGCTGCAAGAAGCCTTTCAGTTGTGAATGAAAATGGAACAAAATGTACATACTATCTATTTTTAATTTAAAAAGAATGCCAATGAAAATAAATGTTATTTTGTAATGTCACTTCTACGAAGTATTTTATTCTTTATTATTCAAAACATAAAATTATGATAAATGTTTCACATGATATCCTGTTCTTTAACTATACTAAGAGATTAATGACTAGTTTAAAATCAATCATGTCAAAGTGTACCATTATTTATTAAGCATGACCCTCAATAGTCAACAATTGGCCAAAAAGCAATAAAATCAGAATATACTAGTTTACTCATGTGGAATGATAATTTATAAAATACAAAGGGCATCAAGGAAAAAAAAAATAAACTGCTGACGAACTATACGTTTATTAAGATATGCTGGATATCTAATTTATTAAAAGTAGAAAAAAATAGCCTATTTTCTCTTGTATCTGTTTTATCGAATACTAAAAAAGTAATTCACCCAATTTTTTTTGTTTGAATAAAAAAACTTTTCAGTAGAATTTGTCTAATGCATTTTATAACTAAATGCATACCATAATCTATTAATTGTAATGAAAAATGAATTTCATGCTTCAGTTTTTATTCAACATCTGAAACAATCCAAATTTATTATTCATAATGTGTCTTCATAAATGCACTTTATGAATAGTTTTAGATTTTTCATTTACTTAAGTATCAAATTGATAGGGTCTTAAATTTGAATTAACACACATCAATAAAATTTTCTCCTTATTTTATGAAACTTATGTCTAAAAACACATATTTCAGCAATGTTCTCACTCGCAACTGATACCATTAGTTACAGATCAAACTCATGGTTGTTTGGGCACCCACAAAAATGATTCCCAAATTAAAAATAAAAAGGCTAAATATTTCAACAGATCATTAGTTGACACAATGAAATTTTTTTTAAGTTATCTTGTAAGAAAGTTACGCATTTTTAAAATACCCTTTGAAGGTTTATGAACCCTCTTAGGACTACAAGCTTAAATAAATGTGCAAAATGTATCCCTATCCGGTTCATATGATTTTTTTTTTAATAAAAAAAATTTTAATACAATATTTGTTCTGGTAATAATTAAAAATTTATGATCATAAAGTAAATTAGATCACAGGGTAGTTCTAATTTTGTATAATGCATCAGACTATAAAGGTACTTAATGCATAATAAGCACTACAAAATTAATAGTAAACGTCTTTATTTTCTTAAATTTTTTAATAGTTTGCCAGGTTTTCCTTTATAAAGGAAATTACAAAATGGATTAACACAAGATGAAGTAGTTATCACATTAGTGCAGAAGATCTTATATCAGAAATAAATTGATGAATATGAAAATGCAACATAGGTTAGCTTGACATTTAGTGAAGCGACAGTCCATAGCAAATACTTAAACATAATTTAAACCAAAGAATTTCTATTTCCCTCTAGTAGATGTCAAACCTGCTCGCACTATTTCATCAACTAGTAGCAAGTTGCCAGCAATGGAAGAACTAAAAAATAAATAAGTGTGATTGGTTACATATACAAACTAAAGCAAAATATACTTATTTTAAGCAACTTCTGCAACCTACTTGGAACACTATGTGCAGAGTTTAAGACAAAATTTTACTTAATTGTCTAATTATTAGGGTAATTCTATCAAAATCAGATTTGATTGACCTTTCCGGTTCAGATCAGATTTTCCACTATGATTGCTAAGCAGTGGACTTATCTCAAGAGATATTTTCAACGAGGAAATTTTTTTTAATGCATCCCACCCTACATCAGACAGGAAATTATTTTTATTAAATTCCTTTTATTTTTAATAACTCAAATTTCAAATTGATATTCATGTTTAAGTTTTGCTTAAATAATTTGTAACATGGCAGGACAAATGTAAAGAGAAAGAGACTAAAAATTATTGATTATAAATTTTTATAATTTATATTCATGTGCAATTTTTATTAATTTGAATCGGTGATGGTGAAGACAAGCCTTAAATTTATTTATTTCCTTTTAATACTGCTACAGGATGTCATACAAGAACAGATACAGTAATATTCATAAATATATAGCTCTTAGGTTAGATTAGTACATTTGTATCTTAAAAAAAAAAAGGGGGAGGGGGCAAACTTTTCCTAGTAATGAAAAAGAAGTATATATTATAGTGTTCACATTATATAAATGTATCAACATTTCAAACAGGATGATGAATGTTGAGATAAATTGATAAATAAAATAAATATATGAAATTATTATATAAATTTAAAAGCTAACAAAGTATAACATGTTTATATTGGATTTTAAATGGAAATTTTATTCTATATTTACAAATACTGAATTAAGATATTATTACCAAGAGCTCAACAGTTGCTTCTTCACACGGTAATTATCAAGGATGCCTGCTTCTTCTGGTGCTAAGGGCTCACCTGTAAAATAAGTCTCAATTGAAACAGAGCAACAATTATATTGATAAAAAAAAAGTTTTTATCCTATGACTTAATTTAAAACATATCTCAGAAAATAAAATTTTGATTTTTTATCTGAAGTTAGATCATGTAATGCAAGATGACATTTTAAGTAAGTACATTGTACAATATATATTTAATTATTTCAGATTTTTATGTAACTATTTTCTATAATCTTTAAATGGAATAAGTAAAAATAAAATAATGAATAAATATATAAAATAATGTGAAATAATAATAAATATTTCTGTCCATTTATTATAAAAATTAAGTAAAATTTTGGAACAAATATCAAGGATTGATCCAAGAGGAAATTGCGAACAAAATTCAACAACTCTCACAACATACCTAATTAGTAAAAATGATGTCACGAAATTTAGCTTTGTAAAAATGATCACACAAAATTATTTTAAAGCAGATATTCGATTTTACGACAGCAGTCTTAAATCAAGTTTAAAATTTGAAAATAGCTTGCTAAAAATATCGGAGTTCGGGTAACCAACGTCGCTAAGTTACGACAGAATTATGTATCAACACGTCAATAGTTGCATTCAAATTTAATTTTTTTTCAGAACACTAAAAAAATATTGAAAATACCCACAAATAAGACATTTTATGAGGCAATATAACTATTAATAAACTTTTAAAAGTTACAGATTATTATATTATTAGTGCCAATATGTCTATCAATTTGTTTTTCAGCTAAAATTATTCAGGGCATCTTAAAAAAAGAAATTAGATCATTCATTAAAATATAAAAAAAAGTTTTTTCTTTTCTTCAGAACAATGTTAATTACGAAAATCTGTTAAAATTATACAACTTCACAGATTTTTAAATTTACTCACTATAATAAATAAATCTAACGATTCAATTTATGTGAAAAATTGCATAAAAAAAAAATTAAGCTAATAATGCCGTACCTGTATCAATATCCAGTCCAATCAAAATTCCGCCAGCAGAATTGTATTCCTGTATTAGCTTCACCATGACTTCTTGAGGATCATATCCGGCATTCCCAGCTAACGTTTTAGGAATAACCAATAGCGCATCGGCAAATGCTTGAATTCCAAGCTGCAAACGACCTTTCACTTCAGATTTGTATTTCATTAGTTCACAGTAAGCAGCTATCTCAAAAGCTCCAGCACCAGCAACAAGACACCCTAAGAACAAATACATTGTTTAGATCTAAAATTTAAAAAGCTATTTTTTGTATGTACATATAATTCCGGTGATAGAAGTACCCAGCGGAAACTGCTAATTATTACAGCATCTGCAACTTACTGTGAAAATGCATTTTACCAATATTTAAGCTTTACAGCATTGATGAAATTTCAATAGGTACAAAATGTACCAAATGAAACAGTATGAAAAATGAGACAGTATCTAGTGTGGATATCAGGGGAAAATAAGTGAATTAATGGAAAGGAAATTTAAAATATAGGAGTGCCACGGGGCCTGTATATAACAGACAGTGGTATTTATTAACATATATTTAAGTGTATAACTTATTTTGATTATGAGATACCGAATTTCTGGTATGTCAGGTGCACAAGTTACAAAGAAAAATCTTAGGTTTATGCGATCTAGTCTGAAATATTTCACAGTGTTCTCTCTGGATAGAATACATTTGTCCTCAAACAGCGATGCATTAATAAATGCTGTGAGGCAACCAGTTAATCAGGTTAAAGTTGTAAATTAAAAAATATTTTAGAAGTTTTCACTGTTTATAATATTATATTACTTATGTTTATATATTAACTGTATATATTTATTATTGTTTTCACTTTTTTATA
This sequence comes from Parasteatoda lunata, assembly GCA_949128135.1. Classification (NCBI taxonomy): domain Eukaryota; kingdom Metazoa; phylum Arthropoda; class Arachnida; order Araneae; family Theridiidae; genus Parasteatoda; species Parasteatoda lunata. The sequence continues at coordinate 9,853,963 of OX421972.1, forward strand.
ATCTTCTTGAATTACTTTAACTTTTTTTACTCTTAATTTTTCTTAATGCATTTTAAATTCCCCCCCCCCTCTTTAAAAAAAAATTTTAAAAAAAGCAAACTCAATATTTGAAAAGAAAAAAAACCCTGAATATGAGAGGAAATACAAGAGTAATTGCATATAACATAGAAAATTTTTATAAGTATCCCCCAAAAATTTAAAAATATGTCTTACCCCATTATAAATAACAAGATTACAGCAAAGAGATATTTAGACATTTATAATAAATTTTATTTTAATATAAAATTCCTAATTGCGATGAAAAGGAATGGAATGAAACATTGTATACACAAACCACAAGGAAATTTACCTGCACGCTAGAAAATAACTTACTATCTTACAACAATTATATAGTTATGCATTATTATTTATAAAATGAATTCCTTATCAATGAACAAAAACATATTTTTGGGTTGTCATTTACACCTCTGTACGTGTCAGATATAAAAAGGTCGACTCAAAATCTTATTATATTATGAAAAAACTTCTTTACCATCTTCAATGGCATTTTTAACAGCTCTTAAACCATCATAAATAGCATCTTTGATCTGTGCTCGAGAATGTGAATTAGGACCTTTTATGAGGATGGTAACAGACAAAGGATTTTTAAGTTCTTCAACAAAAGTGAATTTATCTTCTCCAAGAACATGTTCAAATACAAGACCCGCTTCTCCAAGGCACTCTGGTGTTAATTCATCAACTGAATTCATAGCTTCACCTCCACAAGCAAGAGTTAATCTGTAAGAAAAAAAAGAGTCACCTTGTTACTTTATAAAGAAAAAAACTTTGAAGAAAGCATAATACCATAATAAATATTTGAAAGGGTGAATAATACTCAATAAATTTTTTTAACTACATATTTGCTGGAATCATGATCAATGAAATAAAATTCAGTAACAACTAATAAGATAAAATTTAAAAATAAGTTTCAGTTTAATACATTATTAAATCAAGCAAACTGAAAAATATTCTTGCATTACACAAGATTCCCACTTAATTTCAGAAAAAAAAATAATAATAAATAAATAAATAAAAAAAATCCAAGTTTTCTAGACATTTCAAGAAAATTTTAATGTAAATCTACACTATATTTTATCAATACCCTGCAATTTTTCATTTATAACTTTGATTATATATATGTATATATTTCCTGACAATTCTAAGACTGGTTTTTATCAAGGTATGATTCAGGAATTTTCAAGGTTTTTGTAAAAAAAAAAAAAAAAAAAAAAAAAAGCAACTTTCCCTTCTTTTTAAAGACAAAATAAAATTCCCTGACAATTCTAAGTTTTTCATGTTTTTCCTGACCCGTAGAAACACATTTACATACATTAAATTCAAAAATAACGAAAAAGAATTTATACAACCAAAAAAACAAAATCATCCAAATATACAAAATGTGAATGAGTAAAAATTGTAAGTAAATGGATGCTTCTTTTAGCAAGGTAATATGTTTTTAAAAATTTTTGTAATTAAATATTTATTTTAAAACTCAATATCTAGAAGAAATATATGAATCTTTATAATTACCGTTCCATATTCCTTCGCTTTGCTCTCCTCAAAGCTACAATTCCTTCTTTACATAGCATATCTAATGACATAGGATCAATACCCTAAAAAAAAATTTTTTTTAGAGAAAAAAGCATTTTAATCAGTTTTCTCCAGGAACAGTTAAGGAAATAAAAGTTTGAAATGCAATTTAAAATTAATAAAAAAGTTGAACCACATTTTGAGCGAAATTCGCTGTGTTTCAAAGACATCTTTAACAGTCTTTTTACAAGAAAAGTTCGAAACTATTAGTTTCAATTTCTGACAGATAATTTACATCTACATCAATAAATGGAATCATTGAAAATATGACTTCAATGTCAGCAAATGTTTAACATCCACCTCTAATTCAGTACTTGTGTTTTATGAAACACTGAAAAGTGATTTCACAAAACTGTGAACCCCCAATTTACAAAGGAATAAAATGAAATGTTTGTTTCGTTAGATTTCATTTAACTTAAAAATTATTTGCTTTTATAAATATTTTTTTTGAAATAATTTTTAAAGTTGAATATTGATAGAAGACATTAATAAATTTAAAGTAATACACACAAGATTAAAAGTTGAAAGCAGAAAAAATAGCCAACAGATGTTTTTTTTTTTTAAATTCCAAAACAAAACATCTGGATAAAAAGTAAAATTGTTCTTTCATTTTTTACAGAAATATCCTAAGCTCATAGATTACAAGCAGATAAATATGAAAAATTTAAGTTGAAAATACAGATTGAATAATTTAACATTCACACATCTGCCAACCTAAGAAATTAAAAAAGCCTGAGACCTTTTGCAACCACAGCATAGTGCAGTAAGGTATAGAAAAATAAATTCATAAATTTTAATTGAATTTATATAAATAACTTTTATACCTCTATAAATCAAAAATAATAAATTAATCATTTTGTTTAAATTTTTTAACAAACATATAAAAAAAATTCCTAAGTATTTTCAAGTTCAACATTTCAAAGAAAGCTTTAAAAAGGAATTAATGATTAACTCAACACACTTGAACTACAAAATTGCTGATCCGAAGGAAAGTTTTCAAGACTGGATAAAAATTGTGCACAGGTTTTCTGATTTATTACAGTAAATAAAATTAAAATAAGAATACTTTGATGGAATACTTTTTCCTGAGAAAGCAAATTTTAAATATCTGACTTTTTTGTCATTTAATTTCTAAGGAACTATTTAACAGACTTCGCTCAAACTTAGTATTTTGCCATGTAAATTTCTATTCTTTAAAATAAAGCAAAAAATTGTATACCTCACATCTCAATTTTGTTCCGACCATTACTAAATTAGATAATTAATATTTATGGAAATTTAATTAAAATTTTTGCAATTTTGCAAGAAATTATCTTTAGATAAACAAATTTTTTAATTGTGTGCAAAATAACTTTCAATTTGATTAGGAAGTTCCAGAGATATAGCAAAATACGCAAAAAGTAAAATTACCAGTTCAAAGTAAACCAAACTCCTGACCAAACTATTAGGAATATATTTCCTAGATTGCGTCTAACCCATATATTTTGGGGGTCATAAATCCGAATCTGTTGGAAAAAAAGGCGTGTTAATACTGTGAAAGTATGCTTTTCTGTCTGATTTCGTAACTTAAAATAATATAGCCTGCATTTATTAATTAGCATACTTGAGATCACCCCTTGGAGCCATTAAGATTGAGTCCTAGAACATGATTCCATCATTAGATCAAAATATATTCAGGGTGGTCCACCTTTTTCTTTCTTTTTTGGGAGGGGGGCACACTGTACTGGGATAACACGTGGAACATTCAACTAGTTCAAGTACACAAATAAATATTAAAAAATCACCTTTTGATTAATAACAACGAATCCTTTTTTAGTGTCCTTGCACACTTTGTTCTTAAGCTCAATTATTTTATGCACTCTTTCTGTAATGAATGCTCTCTCAGCAGATATAAGCTTTTCCCTTTCTTCGGCAGATTTGTAAAAGAAGCCAGCATTCACTTCACTGATATTGAGAAAATAAGAAATTAAAAATACATAGAAAAATTAAATCATACCTATTCTAATTAGTATGATTTACAAGCAATTTTTAAATTATTGTAAACAAATTCTAACTTTAAAAATAAGAACCAACTTTGATCAATATTGTTGGTCAAGAATAACCCATTCAATTGAGCAGGAATTTGTTGGATTGGTCGAACCAGTGCTTGAACGCAGAAAGCACACTAATTTTCAGTTTGACCATACAGTAAGGCATACATTGTATGGCCTCACTGAACAAATTTTAAGGCATAACCAATGTTTTCAACTGATAAAATTAATAGCAAAAAAAATAAATAAATAAATAATAATAATAATAAAAAAATAAAAAAAGATTTTAATGATTATCTAGCCAGCCTTGATGGAAAACATGTTAGATAAAAAAAGCAGTAGACTTTTTTATTCTTATTTTATGAGTGATGTTTACCAAAACAATAAAAATAATGATTCAAAATTGAACTTTAATAAAAAAAATAAAAAAACATTTAAGAGAGCATAAAAACCGCAATATTTGCTAGAGGCAACTGAGCACTCGTAAAAATTGGGTTTGTGAAAAAATCGTTAAGTTCATAGATATTTACTAAATTAAAAAAATATTACTTACTTTTGTTTTATTTTTTAGTATAAAAGATAGTTCATTTGCTTTGAACTGTCTTATTTTTTATTTGTTGTTATTGTTCTTCGAATAAGAATTATAGCCCAAAAAACAATAGCAACATAAAAAAGAATGTCAGTTTAAAAACTCGATACTAACGGACCAACTGTTGCCCGTTAGAAGGTTTTATCCAGCCCGCGGATAGAATTTTAACCTGCCAATCCGTGGCAAATATAAACAATATACATCCATTTTCTTATCGACTTTGTTTAAAGTTATCTCCGTGATGACATTTTTACTTTCTCTATTTTTGTTCTACAAAACATAATTTGATGGAAATAGTTAGCACAGAGAGCTTCAATTGGTAAAACGTTGAAAGCAAAAGTTTTTTGTAGAATAGCCGTCAACTAGCGTTTGTCTTTTTGGAGGAGCAAACTTATGGAATCTAATATAGGTGAATTGCATTTCACAAGTGGCAGACTGCGCATTTTAAACTCCAACGAGCGGACAATCTAATAATCAACTGAAGCAGTTGATTCTAAATATGGCAAAGTTTGAGTTATATAAATCATTACCAAAAGCTAGTTTCTTAAATTTAATATTTCATGCCCAGAAAATCAATGCTATGTATGCTTGATCTTATATATGTGAACGAGTGTTTGCAATGATGAACCTTAGAAAAAATCATTTCAGAAGTAGACTAACAGATAAGTATTTAGCCTCGTTTCTTAAAATAAGCACATCGCACTTCGAACCTCAATATAAGGAGCTTTTAAAAACGAAATCGCAATTTCATTCATCTCACTAAATATTTAAATTAAAACTTGTATATCGCTTTTTTTTAAAAAAATTTGAAGTTTTTACTTGGCCCACCAAACATTTTTTCTCTCGATTTCTTGCCCTAGACCAAAAAAGTTTGCCTATCCCTGGTGTAAACACTACCCATCTAATTGGATACAATTGTAGTGGATTTAAAACAATGCTCGTTATAACAGAGTTTGCAGTTTAAAAGAATGTTTCAAGGTTTTTTAAATATTAATGTATATTTAATTTTACTTTTTTTTTATCCTTTTAGTGGCCGCAAACTCTAAAAATTGGATTTTTTAGAGCCAACTGTCTCCGCATTTTAAAACCAGCTTTTTCAAGTCATCAGATAAGCAAACGAGGGGGGGGGGGAATATCACTAATTTAAAAACTTACCTTTTCTCATATTCCAAAGATACATTACAAGTAAGGATGTAAGCATCTTCAACTTTTTTCTTCATGTCTGGATGACGAGCTCCATGATCAAGAACTAAGCCACGGACAAGGGTAGTATCTAGCTCAGATTTGTGTTTCATTTCCATTATTTCTACCATATGTAAATCAATTGGAACACCGGGTCTTTGAATAGCTAAAACAGCATCAACGCATATCTGTAAAAAGTAAAAAAGGATTTATTCTTTTGACAATTGGATAAGGACTAATCAAAAGAATTTCTTAAAAAATAATTTTATATTGATAATCTGTTAAATAATGTATATTCAAAGAAAAAAGTAAATTAACATGAAATATTCAACTGTTAATAATTTTTGTGAAGTAATAAATAATAAACATTTTTAAGGCTAGCATAGGTTCTACTAAGCAATGTCAACAAGCAATAAAAAAAAAAGAGTAATTTATCAATGATTATTATCATATTTTTCTAAACAGAGTTACTGACAAAATAGATTTTTAAATGCTCATCTTGAATATTAACACATAAATGTGCCTATTTTCAAATCATATGGGGAAAAAATATGAATTGGATGTTACAAAGTGCATTTTGAAAATTTTTTTTCTTCCCTTCTTTAATTAAGGAATCACTGAAAACACCATGAACTGCTTTCCTAAACAAAACTATATATATTATATGTAGATATATGCAAATATATATTATTAGTAGATTGGTATTCACATGAAATTTTTTTTGTTGAAGGAAATTTAATGCTAATAAGCTCTATGCAAAAATATAACAAAAATTTCTTAAAAAATATACTTTCATTACATTTTGTTTACTTACTTCAGTCAAACAGTCAGCTAACTTAGCAGTAACTTTAGTTTTCAAAGAAGTGTTAGAAACATTGATTAGTTTTTCCCTATCTATTTCCCCTCGGATCTTTGTTTTCTCTAGAACTTCTAGAGAGCGATCTCTTGCCAAATCAAAAGCTTCAGTAAGAATTCGGGGATGGAGACCCTAGAAAGAAATAAAAAATACATATAAAATTTGATAAATCTGAAATTCCTGTAGGAAAATGGAAATGGCCAAAAATTAAGGACAGGAATTTCTTGAGGTGTAAGAAAACGTGAAAATCGCTGGGAGCAAGATCATTGCCATAGAGGAGCACAACACCTGCAATAAGGATTTCACACCTCTTGTTTTGAATGGCGAGTCGCAATTTCCGCAGTGTTTCACAATAACGGTCAGCGTTTACTGTTTCATCACATGGATGGAAGTCAATGAGCTTAATGCCCTTCCTGTCCTAGAACACTGTGCACACCACTTTCCGTACAGACAGCGTCCTAAGCGTTGAATTTTGTGTTCGGGTGTCAGGTTTTTCGTCACACGCTGGTTCCATTCACAGACGGCAGAGTTCTACGACAATGGATACAAAAGTTGATCCCACGATACGACAAATCTTTCAATTCTGGCGAGGACTTTGTTGAAAAATAGCTGAAACATTGCTGTACTTGTTGCCAATAAATATGTTCCTTAAAGTGCGAGTTCTTTTTTTTTAAAAAAAAAATAGGGAAACTTACTTTCTGGATGACCCTCGTACACATAACGAGTACCCATGGAATTACGCCAGGAAAACGAATATTTATATTTACTAATATCTAAAAATTAAGAGTATAAGTTAGACTATACTCAAACTAAATTGTTTAAACTATTTTATTTGAATATATTTTTGATTACCTCAGCAATAAAATTGTCAGCTTGCTTTAACAATTCCCCAATCAATAAAACTGTAGATGTAGTACCATCACCTGTTTCATCATTTTGAGCTGTTGAAGCACGTGCAATCAAAGATGCAGTTGGATGTTTAATTTGCTATAAGAAAAACAAAATATATTTAATAATAAAATTTCAATGAACATTACAAACATGCCAACCTAAGAAATTTAAAAAGTCAGAGACTGCCTAACCATGGTATAGCAAAACAATAATAAATATTATAAAAATAAGAAATTCATACACTCAAATTAAATGTAAATAAAAATAACTTTTCAGGTAGAAAAATTCTCCCAAGTTTAAATTTGTCTAAAGAAAGAATAAGCCTGAATTATATGATGCAGCTGAATATTCTCTTAGAGGTAGCATCACTGTGAAGAATGGTTTACATAGCTAGCTTTAACTTGGCCAACACACAGTAGAGATTAATACTGGCTTAACACCATTTTGCACTGATAGTCAAAAAATATAAATCTTTTAATCTTAGAGGTCTTCACACTGTGAAGTGCAAAACTAAGTTTCTGGAATATCAAGAAACAAGCTTTGTTCTCTTTTTTAGAAGCTTTTAATAACACAGAAAAACTCTTAACACTAAAAAACATTGGTATTTGAAAAAGAAATGAAAACACTATGCAAATTTGCCATTTTAGCATGAATTAAGATATCACTCTTAAAAAAGAAAACATCTGTATACTCTTTACTAAAAACAGAGCTTTACTTTTCTTTATTCTGGTTTATCAGACGTTATTAATTTGCTGATTCATAACCTGGTAACCTGAGATTAGAGACTAAAGCCTAAGAGTTGGAAGGTCAGACAAATATTTCTATTAAACAGAAATAGAGGATTTCATAAACTTTTGCAAAGCATAAATAAATAAATACGTTTACTTCTAAGGAAAATTAAAACTAACTAAATTAAATATATTTTTTTATTTATGAATAGGAATTTAAAAAAATATAATCCATATTACTTCCTAAAAATTAATCAGTTAATTTTTTTCAGACACAAGTTATGGAAAATTACAGATGCCAAAACTGTTAGTGTATTTTTAAAAATTATCTATAGCTGTCAACATGGATAGGAAAAAAATCGAGTAGACTTTATGAAATATAAATTTCATGATAGTTGTTGTATAATATACTACGTCTGTTCAAATATTCTCGAATATAATGAGCAGGACACGCTTTCGCCAACTAAAAAAATATTTTCATCTAGTGGATAACAACAAAGATGTGAAGTCAGGTGATAAGCTTGCAAAGATTGTTTCCATATATGATGAATTATGTAAAAATTTAATTCAGTTTGGCGTTTTTCCCGATAAACTCAGTATTGATGAATCAATGGTACCGTATTACAGACATCATTCTTGTAAGATGTTTATAAGAGGAAAGCCAATCAGATTTGGGTACAAAATTTGGATGATATGTTCATCAAATGGATATCCATATAAGATGGAAATTTATTCTGGAAAACAGAATGGTGCTAAGGCAGACACACTCCACTTGGATCTAGAGTATTGATGGACATGCTCTCTGTTGTGGAACATCCTGAACAGCATGAGGTTTGTTTGTTTTTTTTGATAATTTTTACATCATACAATTTGATGAATCAACTGACTTCTGTGAAGATAAGAGCTGTTGGAACTATTCGAGAAAATAGGACTGGAGAGTGTCTTCTTCGATCAGCCAAGGATATTAAAAAATGAGAGAGAGGGACATATGACTACCTTTAAAATGGAAATATTTTTGTCTGCCGCTGGAATGAAAGCTCTGAGATAATGGTTGCTTCAAATTATGTTACACACTAGCCAATCTCTAAAGCAAAGAGATACTCAAGAATAGAAAAGAAAAGAGTTGACATTCCTCAGCCGGCTCTGATTCAGAGATACAATGAAGGGATGGACGTCGTTGATCTATTACAGATTATTAGGAAGTTACCGCCCACAGCTTAGGAGCAAAAAATGGTGGTGGATCTTATTTTCCAATGCTTTGAATATGGGAGTAGTTGCAAACTGGCTGATTCACTGAGATCTACAAAGGCACTAAAAGCGAGTTGTCGCACCTCCAATTTCGTCACAACATCACAATGGCTTTACTAAACTCTCAGATGAAGGTGTCAAGCAAACCTGTTGTTCCTCGACCACATCTTCTGTTCTAAATAAAAAAACGGATAAGCATTATCTTGTCTCCCTCACTCAGGGATATTGCGCGGTTTGTAAAAAGAAGGTGCGAAAACAGTGCGTTGCCTGCTAAAAGCGGCTCCATTCATCTTACTTCCCCCAATACCGAGGGCAACAGGAAGAAAAGTATAATTCAGAAGAAAAAAGTAAAATGGTATGTAAAAGAAAAAAAAAATATTAACATTTTTTTATGCATTTTCAATAAATAACCTTCCGAGAAAAGTCCCCCCGTTTACTTCATTCTAAACGCTGATGTTCCCAAATGGGAACATCGTGAAAACCTTACTTAGAAATTTTTCCCGCCAAAATATGTTTAGATTAGCTAATTTAATTTAGGGGAGTTTTTCAAAGTGCACAAAAAACAGGAAAACTTTCATTAAAGCAGTGGTTTTTTAAGTTTACAATAAAGCTAAAAAAAAAAAATGAATTTTAATCAGTGAAATATCTTTTATTTTGTTTGACTATCTCTTGCCATCTTCTTAATAACTTCATCACCTCATAGAATTCAGTGAAGACATTTACGCGCTATAGCGCGTAAAATACGCAAAAAATTGAAATCGGACGCAAAAAAAATGATCGCTACGCGTCCCGCGGGACGCGTAAATTTTTGAAGAAAGTTTATAAATTTCCCGACTTTTTAATCTTTGATATCGAAACATTTTAATAAAATCGAAAAATTGGGACGCAAAAAATAAATCGGTATGCATCCTCGGTATAAAAAAAAAAAAACCCTGTCTCCAGAGTTAGACCAACACATGTTAGACACACAGGTGGGAAACCAGTTCTATGACTCAAAATGTTGACCATTATAGCAGGAAACATCCTACAAGACTTTCCCCCCAAACTTCTTTTCTCTGCTGAAAACAGTGACGTCATCGGAACTGAGGGACGCAGGTGTTATTGAATGGGGGGGGAAATGACCGTACCGGATTTAAGTGACCTCGAATGAGCAAGTAGAAAGAAAGAGGTTGAAGGGGTGGGAAAAATTGAAGGGGTTTATTTTCAAAATATCATAGTACACACGTAGAAGATTAGGGTTGATTGGTTATTTAATACCTACGTCATGCAATCACATTTTTAGTGGCCCCTTACCCTTTATTTTCGAAGGAGGTACTTACGCACCGTTATATTAAGCTATATGTTACTTTTAGTTCAGTTAGAGTCAAACATTTTTAATGACCTGACCTACGCATCCAAACTTTTAATTTTGTTTTATAATTAATACATGTGCAATAATTAAACGATGCCTAAAGTACGTAACTTTAATATTAGGTGGAAAACTGAATTTAATTGGTTAGTCTACGAAAATGGTAAAATGTTTTGTGATATATGCCGCAAGGCACGAATAAAAAATGCATTCACCACTGGCTGTGAAAATTTTCAACATAGCGCACTAGTCCGGCATATTGACACATCGGGAAAAGACTCTTCTGCTCATCATTTACGTGCTCTTAATATATTAGAACAGCAACGGTCTTTTAAAGTGTCATCTGAAAAACAAATTGCTAATTGTGTTCAAGATTATTAACAAATGCGAACGGTCTATTGGATGGCTAAAGAAGAAATAGCAGAAGCTAAGTTCCCCGCATTAATTGAATTGCAGGTAAGTTTTTATTTTAATTATTAAAGAATTATAATTTACAAAAATTTTTATGTTTATACAAGTAATTAAATAACAGTTACGGAAGGGCCGTATTATACGGTTTGAGTCGTGACCACGTGTCAAATTTCTTTTTTAAATATTAACTTAAATGGTCATTTTAAGTATAAATTAGAAAAGTGTAATAGGATATATTTTATTTAATGCTATAAATATTAATTATTTTTGTATTTCCGCACCACAGGCCGTGATACGGAATTCAGCTTACAATTATTCAAATAAGCGCCACTTTTTCTCTTTTAGGGTTTCCTTATAAAAAAAACAGAAAGATAGTTTTCAAAAATAATTAATTATAAAAGAACATAGTTTCACTATTTTGTCTTCTCTGTAATGCGTATTTTTATTAATTTTTGAGTTTTTTTTTTGTTCGGTTTATTGATTGGGCCGGTCGTTTACAATAAATAAGAATCGAATTGTGCCATTTTGTCTTTGCTATAATGCGTATTTGTTTTCTCTCTACGATTTCGCTATAAAACTTTGGATTTTTTTTTTGTGGCATTTTTTAAAAAGGGCAAATCGTTTAGAATAATTAAATAATGGAATTGCGCCATTTTGTCCCCGCTGTAATGCGTATTTATTTTATAGCTACGATTTCTATATAAAACTTTGAGTTTTAATTTTGTGGGATTCGTTTTTACAATAATTAAATAAAGGAATTGCGCCATTTTGTCTTACACGTGATTTGTATTTTCATTCTCGCTAAAATTTCTCTATAAAAACTTTGAATTTTATTTTTGTGGGATTCATTAAAGGGGCCGATCATTTATAATACTTAAATAAGAATGGAATCTCGCCATCTTTTCTTCTCTGTAATGCGTATGATTATTCTAGCTAAGATTTCTCTATAAAAAGTTTGAATTTTAGTTTCGTGGGATTTATTGATAGGTTGATGGTTTTACCGTTTTTATCTTCGTTGTAGTGCTTATAGATTCTGTGTAGATTACATCATTTAATTATTGTTTAAATAAAATAATTGATTAAAAAAACTTATAATAGTTTTATTCCTCTAAGAAATGAATTATGTCATTTTATTTTTGTGATTAAAAAAAAGTTGTTTTTTTAAAAAAAAGTCAATAATTGGTTTGCAACTACTTATGAATTAGATTAAATTTTAATAAATTGACTACAATGAATAAGAAATTTAAAGTTAATTATTTTTTTGTACACTGCAAAATATATAATTCAATTTTAGAATTGTAATTTTTTTATTAATAGAATTTTTTTTTTTCACTTACACTTAAAAAAATTTTTTATTATTTTGTTTGTTTTATATTTATTACGACACATGTTTGGATAAAATAATTTTAAAACCCCCCTTTTTTTTAAATATTCATATATATTTTTTTTATTTCAGAAAATGAATGGGGTGAATTTTCAGACTAGTACTTACCAATCTAAACAGTCTATCTCTGATATGACATCAGCATCCGCCCAAGCTATTGAGGAACTTTTGATACAGAAATTTAAACCATCATCTTTTTTCGGAATTATTTGTGATGAGTCGTGTGACGTTTCAAATTTTAAAAAACTTATTGTGTATTTAACTTACATAGATGAAGATGGGTATGGTAAAACCGCGTTTGTGGACATATTAAACATAAATGATGGAAAGGCTGATACAATTGTCAATTCTTTAAAATCTACAATGGAAAAATTAAACATTGATTTAAATAAAATTGTTGGTCTTGGCACTGATGGTGCAGCAGTAATGACTGGCTGTAAAGGAGGTGTTGGTGTGCGATTAAAGACTGCTGGTGCAACGCATTTGCTGCAAATTCACTGTTCTGCTCACAGGGTTTCTTTGGCCTTGTCACAAGCAGCGAAAAATATTAAACAGACTAAAGACCTGGAGAATACTTTGCAGCAACTTTACCATTTTTTCGATGATAGTCCTGTCAGAGAATCTGTGCTACGTCAAATTTTTCAAATAAATGAAATATCGGAAATAAAATTGAAAGAACCCAAAAATGTTCGATGGCTGAGCTTGTATGAAGCGGTGAGCGCTGTAATACAGTGCTTTGGGTCCATTGTAGAGGCACTTGAGCATATCGCCGAAAAAAAGAACGATTTAAACTCAGTAAAAGCAAAAGGTTTGTTGTCAAAAATAAAGAATGCCAATTTCCCATTTTTACTTGCGATCATACTGGACGTTTTAGAGCCAGTAAAAAAATTAAATGTATTATTTCAGCATCAAAATGTGATTTTCTCTAAGGTGAATGTAATGGTATCCAGTTGTATAAGTGTTTTAGAGAATCTTAAAGGTAATAAGGGGGAGCATGAAAATAATTATATTGAAAATTGTACTAATGATGAAGATGATGTTGTTTATCAGAATATAAAACTTGGAAAGCAAACTTTAAATGAACATTTTAAGTCTAATTTTATATCTGAAGTTGTAGGTAATTTAAAGTTTCGTTTCCCAGCGGAGTCATTAGATGTACTAAAATCACTAGATTCGATGTTAAACCCGTTTAATTATCCAACGAATTCAGAGGAATTACTGAATTATGGGTCAGAAGATATTGATTTATTGATTAGAACATTTGGAGAATTGATTTCTGGTGATAAACTTAAAAATAACTTTCAGTATTTTAAACAGATCGTATTAAACTTTAAATCTATGAGTATGAAAGACTTTCTTAGAATCTTCATCAAACAGTATAGTGATGAATTTCCAGAATTTTCTAAATTAGCTAAGATAGCCTCAGTATTGCCAATTTCATCAGCTGATGCTGAGAGAGGCTTTTCAGCCATGAAAAGAATAAAGACATGTGCTCGAAATAGGATATCTGAAGGAAAACTGAAAACATTAATGATGATTACACTTGAAGGGCCAGATATGTCAAATTCCCAAGATGTAATTATAAGAGCACATAAGATATTTCAGTCTTGTAAAATACGTAGAGGGGGAAGCAGTGTAAATAAGTAGAGAGGGAAGCACACTAATAAAAATATTTTACATAAATTTAGATTTTGTTTTATTTTATTTTTCTATTATATTTCAATATTAGCATATTACAGCATTATAATTGTTATAATTCATGTACTAATAATCTATTACGTATTTTTCAGAAAGATTATATTTGTTTAAAAATTTATGTAAAGGACCCATTTTTTTTCAAAAGGACCCAGTTTTTTAAAAGTCATGGGTCCCAGGGACCCGGGATTTTGAAAGCCTAGTGTCTTCCCTGGAATTTCTGGTATTTATGCGCAAAAAAATCAACCAAGAGCAATTTGAGGTCCTTGCTATTGTGAAACTTCCAGGAAAAACTACCTCTATGTAGACTCTATAAGACCACCTATTTACGACTGCGTTTGGGAGGCACAAAATTTTTTCCATAGACTTTGTGTTAAACGAAACATTTAGAAGAGACCATTAAAACGTCTCCCAGTGACCGGGCAAACCTCTGCACCAAATAAAGAAAAGGTCAAATAAGGAAACACAAAAAAATATTGAAACAATAAATTTAGAAAAACAAATAAGTAGATTAAAATGTATTCTATTCAAAATATTTGTGTGAGACTTATTTAGAGAGCTCTTTTTAACGATTCAACCTCATGTCCCAGTCAAAGTGCATTAAAGACCCAGTGGCAGAATCGTGGCGACATTGTCGCAGAATGCTATAGAGTTCTTGCAGAAAGAATTTTCTTTTACAAAGTAAAAAATTTTGGTTTTCTTTTCTGCAAAAATTTTCGAATTTTTTTTCTCTAATATTATATTTAAGAGATGCCTTTTTCGTGCATCAGAGGGGAAAAAAAATATTCTTAATTTTTCGATTCTTATTTGAGAAAAATGAAAAACAAAGAATATTGAAGATAAATCTTTTCTGCAGAAACGTTTGAAAGATTTTTTCCCCTCCACAATTTCACTCAAGAGATACCTTTTTCATGCATCAGAGGAGAAGAAATGCTTGTGATTTTTTATTCCCTTTTGGGAAAAATTAAAAAAATTTGGTTTTCTTTTCTTTCCTGATTTTACAATTTTTAATTATTTTTTTTTTATGTGATGACGATTTACGAAATGCGAAAAAAGAAATAATTAGTGTGTTTTCTTGTTACAAAATGTGAGAATATCGCCCATGATATTAGAATAAAAAAATATTACATATTCATTTTTAAAAAAATACATGCAATTTTATTATATCCAAATAGGCTTTTCTTTTTAAATACAACCAGGGTTGGCAAGGTTTAGGACAGAATGGATTAATCCATGGTTTAAACCATCCTGTCCAAAACCCCTTTGTCTAAAACTCTCACAATTTTATCTGAACAATATTTAAAAGGTACTTAGACATATAGATAGAACTAATAACATATTGATAATTAAATCTACTAGAGAATATTTGTTTCCAAAAGTATAATGTTTTATGAATATTGTTTGACTCTTCAATTTAAATATTAAACAAAAGATTAATCAGTAATCAAGTTCAATCGGTCCTCTTAACATTCGATAGCACATAACTGAAGTTTGACCTTGCCATACAGGCTAAGCTATGAGGGACTAAGTGCTTGGTTAGTCATAAATAGGTTTATTTATCTATAGTACTATTCAAGAATACTTGTATTTCATTCATGTTCAATTCTTTTAGCATAGTGATGATACATCACCAGTGTCAGTAACCGAAACTGATGTTATGCCCCTCAAAGCTGTTAATACATTTTTAGTTATTTTGTATTTCCAATTTAAACTAATATATTTATATTAAAAAAAAAATTATTTTTTTTTAAATAGATGTCTTTTTTATCATCCTGTGATGCAGAAATTATAAAAAAATTTTAAAAAATATTATGAAAAATAAAAGGTTAATTTTTAAACAAATCTAATAATTTTTTAAAAAATGTCTTATTTTTTTAAAAATTTTTTTTATTTTTAATATTGCATTATTTATTCTTATGCAAAAACATAATTTATCAGTATTAAAAGCATATTTATATTTAAAGGATAAGGTATTCCCTTTTGTTGTTCAATGAATTGTGGAGCTTCAAAAATTATGAACTTTTTCCTATTATATTATTTTCCTTTAATAAGTTAAAGTAAATTGTATAAAAAATATCAAATATTTATTGATATATGTAATTATTATGTGTACAATGGTTACACATATAGAGTTTTTACCTTTTACCAAAGTTCAAGGTTTTGGACACTTTAAGACAGTTTTAGCCAGTTTAAGACAGTAAAACCCACGTGTCCTGTCCAATACCAGTTTAGGACGTCCAAAACCCCTACCCTGAATACAACGTTTCGGTTTTTTTAAGTTTAATTAATAACATGTACATTAGTTATTATTAAAAGTTTCTTGCAGAAAGATATTAGAGCTAGAGAGGTTTGTCGAAGAAAGCTCCAAAAAATTATGCCACAGGGACTAAAGACATTGATTTACTACAGTTGAAAGTTAAATTAGAAAGAAAAACTACTTTAGAAAAAAAAAGCCTTTTGTTTTCTCTTAAAGCTAACCATTTTAATGATATCAAATAAAATGCAAATTTAAAGAAAAACCATAATTTTTTATTTATTTAAAATAGCTTTATCATTTATAATTAGTAAATTTGTTTTTACACATAAATAAATCAGCAGGGATAATTTTTAATTGTATTTCATCAATTCGTCATTTCATGACGCCAACATTTCCACATTAAAAAAGAAAATGACACTGATTAAAATAGTTTGCAAAAAATAAAGTAACTCGGATAAAAATTTTGAAGTCAATGGAGGTAACCACTTAAAAACGACCAACCTTCATCAACGAGCGGTCACTCCCAAGAGGTTCCACTGTATTACTGAAATTTTTACCATCTGAAAAATTTTGTAAACTTTGAATTTAATGATAAAAGCAAAGTTGAGGTATATGAAGGAGGGGGATATTTCCGTATCCTGATCTGTTTCGCCAACTACAATCACCAAGATGCCAAATAGATTTTAAACTTGCAAATTTAAAAAAAAAAAAAAACATGTAGACGTTTGCCCTGGGGTAGCTACAAGTTATATCTTTCGAGTTGGTCTCTTTCTGTGATGGTTTTTTTTAAAGTTTCTCGCGGGCCACTGCCCAGAAGTTTCGAAGAATTGGCGATTATTCTGCCACAGAACACAACATGGAAATCTCCCCTGAAGGAGAAGATATCACTCCCCAATAATATGCTATGTGTAGCTAAAGATGTAAGACCTTCTATTGTGGCGGTAGATTAAAATTGCATTTTCTAATTTCACAAGTTATTGGCAGAAAATATATGAGTTGATCCTGATCCTTTAGTTGCTTAGAATCAGCTAAAAATACACAAGTTATTCCTCTCAAATTAGCAACAGGAATCTTTTCCTGATATAATTCAGCTTTTGATACAGTTTTTGCTAAACCATGAGCTTTTTCAATGGACATTATAATAAAGCGTGCATTTAAACTAATTAAATCTTTTAATTCAAAAATATTTATATTTTACGTACCATTTCATGCAATAAAACATTTCCATCTTTAGTAATCTTTATATCACCAGCCCCTGACACCAACCTGTAATTTAAAGAAACTTTTATTATAATTAAATGAAACTTTAAACATACCTTTCTATAAGGGTTATTTATTCTATTTGTAAACTTTTTCATACTTAAACAATATTTCCCATTAAAATATTTATTATTATAATTTAGTAGTATGTTTCCCTCAAGATAGTTAAGAAAAATATGAATCAGACACATTTTGTACTTAAATTATATTTTTTGAAAAAATAAAATATTGATAAAAAAAGTTATCACTGTTTCTTGTCTACTACATACACTGCAAACTTTTTAAGTTGTGTACGATATAATTAATTTGTTACAGAGATAAGCTCATACATATTCTGATATAATATGACTATATACTTGGATATTTATAATCAATATTCTTAGAATAAATAATTTTTATATTTTGTTCTAAACATCACTTTGTAGGTGTCATCACTTTTACGCAATTATTGTCAGTCACAAATAGGAAAGGTGCGAATAAACATTATACATGGTTCTAGCTCAGGGGTTTCCAACTGGCGGCCTGCAAAACCTTTTTTTGGGGACAATTTTTGTAAAAAATCTACATGGGCTTAAAGTCCTTTTCTCGTTAATAGAAACCTAATTTTTTCGTTTCTGTGAAATTTAACATACCAACAGTGCAAAAAAATTTATTTCTCGGGTTTTGTACCCTAGAAAATATTTATTCAAATACAAAAATAATTGTGTATGTTGCTCTTTTTTATTTCATTTTTTTTATATTTTGTAAATATAATTCAGCGTATTTATGTCAGAAATTTTCTCGAAGAAATTCTCCGATTTAACTTTTAGAAACCACTCATTTTGGACAAAAATATATTTACACACACATTTGTAAATTTTAAATGTAAATATCTATTCTCTGGTGGTTGCAGCAGACAAACCTTAGTTTTCTCATTGAACATTTTGTGTGGTACGATGTAAGTTTTAATACCCACCTTTTTAAAGTTTTAACAATTAGATATCTGTTGCACATTAATTGTTTAATTCATAGGTGCACATTAAAGTTATTGCAGTCCAAATTTTTATTATTTATTTAATATTTTTAAAAATATTATTAGAAATAATTAAGTATGTTTAAAAATCCACTTCTTATTTTAATTTGTAATTCAATACTTTTGTTTTGTACAACTTGGTAAAAATCTGACAGAAATATTTAATGTTCCTTCAAACATAAAAGAGTCCTACATAAAATTTTCATAAAGTTGCGGCCCACCATTTAATTTGTGTTTTTAATTATGGCCTCATGTAAGTTGGAAACCCCTGTTCTAGCTGCATAAAATGTAACTTTCAAGGTTACAAAGAATACTCTATAACCTTTCTTGAATATCAAATTAAGCAATTTATATTTTCCACATAAATAGATATACCACTAAATAGTTATGTCTTGAAAAATTAATTCAATACATCAACTGAATATAGCCCTCAATAAACACTTTATTTCTAGGGAAAAAAGGGTGGAGTGCTTTAAGGGCAAGAAAACTGCCTTTAAAACAAACTATGTATATATCTTAACAGTATGAACACCAATTAATTGTGTTTTATTAATTCTTTGGACGAATTAAAGAGTAATATGACTGTCCATTACAAATTATGCATTAATTTCAAATAATTAAAAAACTCAAATATAAGAAAAATAAAATTATTCATGAGCTGCGTAAGAAATATGAACCTCTATTGAGCAAATATACATTGACATAAATCCTACTTTAGATCTTAATTATTTAATGTTGCTTAAAACATAGAAGCAGGTGCATAGTAATATTAGGTGGACCCAATTAACCTATGGAAATAAGCTCTACGGTAAATTCTAGAACGTAAATCAGTGATAAATCAATAGATTAGAATAAGAAAACAGAATTAACTAGTTTAAATTTACAGAAAATTACAATTTAAAAGATAAGATCTTTTCACACCCGGCTGTAAACACGTGGGTACAAAAATTAGTATTAACAGGAAATAAAGGGATATTTTATATCACTTACATTTTCATTGTGCCTTTGGGGCCTAAATTAGTTTTTAAAACATCTTGTAATCCCTTTGCAGCTGTTATATTAACTGCTAGAGCTTGCGCTTGGCGGGCTATTTCAGCTTTGGGATTCAGACTCAAAACGGCAGCCATGACTTTTAGTGATGTGATAATGCGAATTTTGACAATGTTTTCGTTCCAGAACAACGCAAGACAACCTATTGATCTGCAATTTTCTAATCAGTCTTTCACGTTGAATCAGTTTTAAATAAAGTTTCGCAGTATTTTGAAAACAACTGTTCAAACAGAATAAACCGTTTAAACTTATTTTTCCATTGTTCGTAATATATTTAAATGCTTCGTTGCCATACCAAAAAAATAATAGAAAAGTTTTATTTTCATTGGATTGTCATCTAGTGGGCATTTGAGGAAACTTTAAAACGGGTCAATGTTTCTAGACCACGTTAATCCCCTCTGCAGAGGATCAAAATTGTGATGACATGCCTTTGGATCATCTGTTCTTTGGATGTTTCTCAGAACGACGCCAATAGCTCATTGTGCAGCTCTAGTGCAACGTATATGAAATACCTACTTACAAGAAGTATGGAGAGATTAGTATTTAATAGTTTAATCAATTATTACAATATTTTTGATGGATTTAAAAAATAAATATTGCCATTTATTTCAACCTTTACATAAACGGGGCTAATGTTTTCAGGTCAAAGGAATAAGGAAAATAATAATCAGGGAAAGGAAAATAATAATCTATAGTGCTCAAGCTTTTTCACCCGCTACATATCAAAGTGAAATTTTATAATGTAAACCCAAAAATATTAATACAATTTTTTTAAAAAAATACCATATTAAAACATTTAATTTTCTAAAGCGTTAAAAAAAAAAAAAGAAATCAATTATCAAATTTTTATCTGGTTTGAATGGTTCAATTTTCCAACTAAAAGAATAATAATTTACCTATTTTAATAAAAGTCATATTAACCTTATAACATTTCAAAAATATAGTTTTCACATTTTTTATTTTATCACAAAAAATTAAGTAAAGTTAACAAAAAGTTGCTCTGTTATTTACTTTATTGTATCTATGTTAATAAGCATAATGTACTTATCTAAGTTTCCAAAACTTCAAAAACCAGATAAATCTTATAACGTCTTGGATAAACACAGAAACCATTAAGAAAAAATGGGCTTTAGCTATTAACCCTTTGGGAGTTACGCAGGTAAAATGCCGCATTTAGAGCTACATTGTTCTTATCATTGCAAAACCAGTTTTAAATAACAATAAAATCCTACATCATTCTTTTTATTTAACCTAAAATTTACTCTAATGAAACAACAAATATACATATCAGGAAGCTCCGAAAAGATGTCACCATTTGATTTAGAAACAAACTGACTGATAAATGTCTTTAAAAGTCCATCAGGATTCCTTATCTCCGTCATAAAATCAATTAAAATTCATATCAATTATCCACAGATTTCTGAGAGGCTAGTTAAGAAAGTAATAATAAGCTTTGATCAGACAGTTGACCGTCTTAGCTGGAAAATTTTTATTTGATGTAGAAGTTGTAAATCAAGATATTAATTTGAAATTTTAAAAGAAAGTAAAACAATAATTAATCTCATTTATATTAATATGAAATTTAAAAATTACCTAATTCTTTTAAAACTGTGAAATGAGAAAGTGAACTTAAGGAAGAGTTGCTTAGCAAAAATTGAATTCTATTTTTTTTAGGAAAATTGAATTAATGGAAATTTAAATTTTGAGATAAAAGATATACCTAGTAACAGGCTGAGGGAATAACAATATTTTTTTATTCATAAATTTATGTAATTGTTATTAATAAATAGTACCTATTTTGAACAGACCCATATAAGAAAATAAAAGACAAAACCGCTTAAAAAAGGCTTTATTGACATTTTCTTATTTCCAACGATATTTCCATTCCAATATCTATTTCCAACGATATTGAAAAGTGATATGCATTAATTAATAACCTTTCTAGTAATCTTTTTTCTTTTTAATTTCTGCACCCGATCTTGGGTACACTATTCTTCCTCCCAACAGTTTTTTGTAATCATGACTATATTAGTTTTCTTTTTTTTGTTGTTGTTAATGTAGGACAGCTTTTTAATTCTTTTGAGCCTCTGTATTTTTTGTTTTTCCTTTTCTTTTTCATTGTGCTTCGACGTTGGAGACAAGACTTCAATAAAATACTGAAACATTCTGATACCTCAATCATGTGATATTATTTGTGCTTTTTCAAGTTTTCTTAACTTTATTATGCGAAGCACTAATTTGGTTTTTATCAAACCTTTGACTTACTTCTTGAAACAAGAACTTTATTCTTTGTATAGTATTATAAGCATAGAGGAACTACTCTTTTTTTTAAAGTAACAGACAAATATTGAAAAACTTAACAGCAGCAGTCAAGCAGAATGAAATTTTCAAAGTTAATTGCAGATTATTTAAAACTTTATTTTTTAATCAAGTAAATAAAGCTATATTATTACCTTAAATAATTAAAATTATGAATAGTAGTAATAAGATTTTGATAAAAGTTGCATTTTTGAACTCATTTATTCTACCAGAAATTGACTTTTTCTAGACAAAATGGACCAAAAAGAATCTAAATTACTGGAATTCAGACTTTTTTTTAGAAATTATTACATTTACTGACTTTCCTGATGAGCAGACACCTAGAAATATAGCTTAACTAAAAGTTATGCCGAATATACCAGTGTTACTGGCTTTTCAAGCCTCCCAAATGTTAAGAAAATTAAGGAGTTGATGTAATAAAATCAGTCCTTTATTGATCGTTCGTGAAATAGCGATAATCATAACAATTCTCTATCAATTTATTGCTTTCCAAAACATAAGTCATTTTTAATGCTATATACTAATGTTACTTTTACATTTTCTCTCCTATTTTTTTTACACGTGAAGTTTTTTTTATAATAATACTATAAACTATGTTTGGAAAAAATAATTAAAATTAAAAAAAATATTATTTAAAAAAATATATATCACAATAAATCTTTTAAAGCATATCATAAAGCTAGAAATTAAAAGATTATCATCTGCGTCAGATTCGACAGTGTTAGTAGTGTTGTCATACAGATCCCACTCTGTAATGGATTAGACTTCATCCTCATCAGCCATAAAAAATAGTCTTCACCTACATTTCACACTTTTAAAAATATTTTACAATAACATTAAATCCACCTTCTGCCACACATTTTTTATCATTTGACACATGATGTCTGCGGAAGCAGTACAGATGTTGTGTTTTTCTCCTTCTATCAACCACATTCATTCCAAAGAGACTGATTTTAGAAATTTCCATTTCTGGTCTTTTCAGTGGTGGACTTATACACCATACATACCAGTAGTTAGCTAACTCTTAGTTAAAAATAGGGAGTCTTACTGAAACACCTTTATATATATATACACACTATTTACCAATAAGTATTTGGATGGACACCTATGCAAATGACTATATCTGCGGTCTTGAGATACGTCACGTCCACCACCGGTTTATATCCGGTAGGGAACAATATCGGCATCAGTCTCACGTAAGACCACGCAGTTCGGAGTTCTCTGATTTCGAAAAAGGTATAATTGTCGGGTATCACAGAAATGGCCGATCCTTAAAGGACATATCTAGCGAGATGAATTACCCAACATCGACAGTGGCTTACGTGATTAAGAAGTGGAAGGAGAGCGGTGAGTATCAGCCTCTACCGTTCGAAAGGCAGAGTCTGGTGTATGACTGGAGAACGTCTCCTGCCAGAATGCATTGTGACAACAGTCAAGTTCGGCGGAGTTATGGTCTGGGGATGTTTCTCCTGCTATGGATTTGGACCCTTAGTCCTCATTCATGGTAAGCTCAACGCCGATGCCTACTGCACTAATTTGGATGACAACGTGCTTCCTACGTTGTGGGCCCCCTGTTACTTCCAGGACGACAATGCCAGGTGTCATGTTGAGAGGGTCACCAAAGCTTGGTATGGTGCCATTGGGGTTAATCGAATGGACTGGCCTGCCCAGAGCGCCAGGGTCGCAAAAAACCCACCTACCCAGTAAACCCCCCGGGGTTTACTGGGTAAAACCCACCCTAAAGTGGGTTTTTCCAAGATTATATATGTAGTCTAGCCTAAAAAACATTTACCTATAGTGAAAAAACTAATTGTGTTGGAGATTGGAGAGTCACCTTGCTGGCTAAGTTTGAGTGTATGGCTATTGATTATTCCGTGCCATTGAATCGCTTTCTATGCAAATAAAAAATTTTCCTCAAATATTTTTTAAGATTAAAATATAAATAAAAAGTTATCCTGTGTTAAAATAAGTTTCAAATGTGTAATGTATGTGAGAACATATAACATTTTGTATCGTGATGTCAGAAGAAAACTTTTGCATCAATTTATTTGTATTAATTAAGTCAATTTATAAAATTAAACTTAATTATTAATATTAAAATAAGCTTTTTTAAAGTAAGGTACTTATCCCTGCCCTCTTTTTTGAAAAAACCCCCCATTAAAATATGAAAAACCCACATGGGTTGGGTTTTTCTAGAAAAACCCAGGTTTTTTGCAACCCTGCCAGAGTCCAGACCTGAACCCTATCGAGAATTGGACCGCCGAATTAATTGGTGTACTACTCCTCCAAAATCGGTGAAGGAACTTACATGTTTTCTCCAAGTCGAGTGGAAGAAAATACCACTAGCCGTCACACAAAGACTAGTGGAAAATATGCTCCGGAGGGTTCACACTGTTATTGCCTCTCGTGGAGGCTCTACCAACTATTGAATATGAATTAAGTTTGTTTTTCTTTTCAATCACACATGTCCAAATATTTATTGGTAGATAGTGTATATGAGTATTGCTTTATTCACCCAAAATGATTTTAAAATAGCAACATCACAAGTACTTATTTATTGGAATTCTATACTGCTGATCAATAATGCTTCCTTCACTATTTTTACCAGAGCTGTGAAAGGTGAAGCGAAAGGTGAATAGAAAACTATTCATTCGCTATGAAAATTCCCAGTAGCATTTATATACAGCAACATTTATATTTAATTAAAAAGTAGAGCCTAATGATTTTAAAATAAAGTTTAAACTAACCAGAAATTTAGTATGATATTTCAGATTCAATGCATGAAATATCACTATATTCTATCTGAAGAAATGTTTAAGAGAGGTTTATATTTTAGACAGAAAAGCAGGATAATTTAAAAAAATTAACCAACTCACTAACAAGAATTCTTTTATTTTTTTTCCATTTTAGAACTGTACATATGAGAAATGTTAATTGATGAAATAATGTTGTCAAAGCAATTTTATACATAAAGAAATAGCATGATGAGTGAGTGGAAAAAAATTGGCAAGAAATTTTAACAAAAAAGACAATTACATGTATTTACAATCTAACAATATGTCTGATAACAAAACTGCACTCATATGAAATTTAGGAAAAACATTACATTTTATACACTTTCATTCAATGAATTTTTACATAAGGAAACATCCAATAGCATTTAATGATATTTTTTGCAATAATACACGTGACTTATTTTTCCGAGATTTGTTTCATAAATTTAACAAACAGTAGTGAATACTGGAGTAATTCAAGAGCTAAAATATTAAATTACTTGCAATGAGACCACAATAATTATTGGATATCAAATGAAATTATATGTTATGTATTCAGCATACAGATGAAGACAAAAGTTTGAGGATTATAAATAGAAAAGAGATGATTTCAATCACAGCCATTTAATTTCACGTTCTACACAGCTGTCACTCTCACAATATACATCAAATCTCACATGCTATTGCCAATTTTGTACTATCCTAGACAGCAAACATCTTTATTTCGGTGGATTTCTCAACCTCATGGTATAGGGTGATGCTTTCTGCGCAGCCTGTTGTTGTTGTTGCTGCTGCTGTTGCCGTGCAGCCTGAATGGCAGCTTGGACAACCTGAGCAGGAGTCTGGGTA
This sequence comes from Parasteatoda lunata, assembly GCA_949128135.1. Taxonomy (NCBI): domain Eukaryota; kingdom Metazoa; phylum Arthropoda; class Arachnida; order Araneae; family Theridiidae; genus Parasteatoda; species Parasteatoda lunata. The sequence continues at coordinate 9,879,475 of OX421972.1, forward strand.
GTTACAGGAGGAGGATTGGCCAGTGTGGCAGGTATTGATAGGATTGGAGTTGAACTAGAGGTGACCACATTGTGCATGACAACATGCGTTGAAGATTGCAGAGTTGAATCCGCAGGTACTTGCTGCATGAGAGTACCCGTCGAGGTGAGAATACTGGACGCCTGTCCAGCATTTTGAACAGCAACTGGTTGAGCAATATTTATAGAAGCCCCTTGAGAAAGTTGTTGCATTCTGGCTTGGGATGTCTGCAATGCAGCTGAGACAACTTGAGATTGAGGAGTGACTAATGACGAATGGGGTGCTTGTTGAACTTGTATCTGCACTTGTTGCCCAGGAGTTTGCGCGGCAGTACGAACAGCCAGAGTAACAGCTTGAGGTGTGATGCCAGAAGAAGACGCAGCAACCTGTTGAAGAATGGCAGCTGTTTGTTGTTGCCCTACAACAACGGCGGGAGCACCTTTCAAAACACCGCTCGTTGTCAGAGTTGTAGATGGCAATGTCGTAGTTTGAGCTTTTACTGATCCAGCAACTCCTGGCTCTCCACGAAGGGTTGCAGAAGTATGTTGCTGTTGTATCCCTGGTAAACTGGGGGTTGCAGTAACGACCTGAGTTAATGGGCGAAAGATATTATTACAACCAATAAACATACAGCAAAATTTTGTGACAGGCATACTTCTACAAAAAACAAAATATTATTAAGAAGAGTAGCTTCCTTTATAGGTTGTGTCATCTTTAAACCAAGTCTCTTTAACAAAAATATAGTTAGAAATGAGAGAAAACACCTAGCATCTCATATTAATAAGAAATATCAAGGCTATAGGCATTTTAATGTTTAAATTGGCATGGAAAGAAAACATAACTTTTGGTTTTTTAAAAAGGGATGGGAAGACTTGATTATTCTGACGATAATTCTTAGTATTTTTTAATAATATACAATGAATTACATTACGCTTGTGAAAAGTTATTTCTCTAGAAACTTAAGAACAAATTATTATAAATGTATAAATTATGTAAAATAAATATCCAGTTTTTGTCTTTAACATATGACAAGTGTTGCTCCATTATTTTTATTTATTTATTAAATTCTTTTTTAAAATTTTTCACGAAACTGAAATGGTTTTGTGCTTATACAGACTGTAGATTAAGAACTAAAACTAATACAATTCAAAAAGTTTCATTAAAACCTAGCTGTGTGATGTATTAAGTACCAGTAATTTATTTTAAGGTTCACAATTCCATTTCACATGTGGAAATATTTTTCCTTAAAACAGATGATTATTGTTATATGGACACAATACAGGTAATAATAAAGTTGAAAAAAGGGGGAAAAAAAAGAAAAAAAGAGACTTACAACAGGCAAGTTTTGTGGTATTGCTTGCTTCATCGCCTGTTGAATTTGTTGAACAGTCATAGTAGCTGGAATACCTTTAACTTGTTGGGTAGTTCCAACTTGAGGGTTATGCTGAACAATTTGAACAGCGTTCATAGCAGCTGAGAGTGATGATGCAGATACAGCAGTTCCTTTGGCAGGAACCTACAAAAGAAAAAAAAAAAAAAAAAAAAGAAAAATTGAAACCTTTTTAAAACAATTTTTCCTTTAATCACATCATTGAATAAGTAGTTTATTGACTCACAATTAGAGCTGTTTTAAAGAATGGGCCTAGTGGGCCCTGGCCCTCGAGTTCTGATGGGGCCCCGAAAAGTCTAAAATCTTATTGCATTAAATGTTTTTTTTTTTTTAATTCAACTCATTTATTATTTATAACTAAAGAGGGCCCCTCTGAAACCCATAATATATATATTTCTTTTTTACATTGTCGGATGCTTTTCAAAATCTTATCGAAATGTTAACAGATATAAAATAATTGTTACTCTTCACTTTTCTAACCAAAAGAGCAATAAAACGCTCTTTCCACTGATGAAAATATTCCCACTTTCGTAGCTACCACCCACAGAGTTGTCAAATAGCCTCCTCACTTTACACTATGAGAAAATGATTTTACCTTCTTTATATTGCCTTGGGGCTCTTTTTTCCTAACTTCGGAAATACCAGATATCCACAGAAACACCCTTTTGTCTCATTTCTGGTCATAAATTTCTAGGGCCGTAAATAGGGGGAAGGTCTTGCTAGAATTTCTTTGGGTCACTCTCTCTTGAGATTTCCATAGTGCCTTTAAATTGGGCCTCGTTCAACTCTAAATTTTCCTTCTTACAAAATTAAGAAATTTTTTCTAATTTATTATAAATGCTTTTTTTCCTTTAATCATCCTAAATGTTTCAACTAGCCTAATTGTTTAATTTACTTAATTATTGTAGTTGATTTTATTTTGTTATTTTTCATTCAAATTAATCGTAAGAGAATCTGTGAACTAGGAATTTCTATATCAAATTTTCGTAGCATATTAAGATATAAATCTTTCACGTTGGAGGTAAGCGGATGTTTTTATTAAATACATTTTGGTTGTGATTAGGGAAAACGTGAAAGGTTTGCACAGTTTTATATATATACATTGTGATTTTTTTGTTTATTTATTTAAATGGCGGATCACTATTCAATACCCTCTTTGACTGGCCTGTCTCCCAAAACTCTTGATTTGATCTGTTCTGGACAATTGAGATAACAGATGTGATTTTATTTTAATTTTACTTACTGCTAATAGACAGAAAAACAATATGATTTTGTTTGATAGAGCATTGAAATCAAATGATCATCAGCTAAAGAAATGTTTAAACATGAGAAAAAAATTGTTTAAAACTCCTGTATGACCAAATATTCCATGTTTCCGCTAAATATGTTTAATGTGTAATATTATATTTCGTACACAAAATTAATTTATTTGGTTAGCTTATGATTTTATCATTTATTGATCACATTTGTTTCTATTTTTAACTGCTTGATTTTTGTTGTTATTATGTGTTTAAAGTTAAATGCTTCTCAATTTTTTAAATTTTCAAATCAAAGTCGAAACAATTTCTTAAAATTGTAAATCGAATATATATATGAAATTTTTACAGCTTTGTTTTTATTTTAAACGTGTGCATTTAATTTAATAAAATAAAAATAAATTAAAAAAATGAAAAAAATATAAATAAATGACTGAATAAAATAAAAAAACTTCGTTGTCATATCATCTTTTAAACAATTTGAGTATTAATTAATTGTTTAAAAATAAGAAAATTTTTAGTTTAAAAGGTAAAATTTTTTTTGATTTGTTTAAAAGGTAAAATTTTTTTTTGATTTGTTTAAAAGGTAAAATTTTTTTTTGATTTGTTTAAAAGGTAATTATGCTCCATCATTCGATCACGAGACTATTTAATATCTGTTCCCAAGGATCAGAATTCCTTTTTATTTTACTTTATCGTAAAAATGATATATTTAATACTTTCATGTGATATGCTGCAGTTTTAAATACCTAAAAGATGACTGAAATTGTCAATTCAAAAAACAATTAATACTTTTGAACATGAATTTAAATAACTCCATACGTTTTGTTTGGCTATCTCATTTTATATTATCGCAGTATTTAGAGCAGACAGTTGGTTGTGGGTGTGTGGATGATATAAGTAAAAGAGGCATACAAAAAAGGAAAAAAAAAAAAAAAAAATTTAATTTCAGTTAATGCCCTTAATATTATATTTTTAAACTTCTCGCAAAAATGTAGTAAAAAAATAATTGTCGCATACAAATTAATGTCAAGTAAGAACGAAGCAAATATGATATCAAAATATGCTGAATCACTAGTAAGACAGGTGGGATGAAAGACATCGAAACCAATTTGATTGAATAGTAAAACTAGAAGGTGTTTCTAAAATCCGGAAAACAATCAGGCTTCAATTTTTTTTTGTCACAAAATTTATCAGGGGCTATTCGTTAGATTTCAATATGGGTTATGTTTTTTCTTTGATTAAATATTAAACATTAACAAATATTTGTCCTTTAAAACCTTTCATTCTATAATAAAAATAATTATTCTATAATTGTAATTCTAAAACTAATTGCTAATTGAAATAAAGCTTTAGTGTGTTCCATTGATATATTAAATGTCTTCTATCGTCGGAAACCCAACATTACGGTTAAAGTTTATTAAGGTAATCACGAACATTATAACCCCTTCCTTCTCGCTCCTGTGATATTGACGGGCTGGAAACTAATTATTTATTTTTTTTTTTTTTGGCCTGGACAACATTTTATTTCTTATTTTACACACCAGATAGCAGTACCAGGATATTTTTAAAATTTTCCTTGCTTGCTGGAAAACCAACATTAAGTCAAAGTAACACTGAATGTTGGCTTTTCCTGAAAATTAAACTTTTTAAAATTTAAAGCTAAAAACAAATCAAAAATTAAAAATGAATATATATATTACTCATACAAATAATTTTTATGTAATTTTCAGGTTAAAAAAAAATAGACACTTTTATGACCGTTTTCTTGAAAATTAACCGATCATTAGGGGGATCTAAAAACAGACTATTTTTAAAATATTTAATTAGAAGAATGTAGCTTTTTCATCGTTTTATCATTATCAATCTTAAATAAGGTTTTATATCCAACAGTTAAATTTGCAGTACTTGTGTTGTATCTAGTCAAGTTTTGAATTTATTTTTGGTGCATATACATAAGCTGAAAATGAATAAGATAAGCCGAATTATGGTTCGGTACTGGCCGAATTATGGTTTAAATGAACTGAAGATACTTGTTCTAAACGTTGAGAATGGTAATTTGGAAAGCATTTTTCAAAAATGTTTATTAATTTATGAAATATTAAAAAAAGTTAAAAAATATCCGAATAAACGTGTACATTTGGGGCTGATGATTATGAAATCTAACACAAAACTGTGAGATCGTGGATTCTATTCCAGCTGATGCCAGTTTTTAATTATTATTTCTTAATACTGAAAAATGTTTCTTTTTTTTATGTATGCTTGTTAAAAACTAATAATTTAAAAATTATTTAACAAACTAGAAGGCTCCGCTCCCTGTTCATTTTGCTCACTAGCCCTCGTGGTTGCTTCTGCATTCATTGCAGGTTAAGAGGAAAGACGGTTTATTTGCATTTTTTTTCTACAAAAATTATGATTGAATTGCCATTTACATTTTGAAGATGACTAAATTTAGGTAAATAAATAAAATTGGTACTAATCAATAAAATTGGAAAATTGGTACCTGCCACAGAGTTATTACTCAATAAAGATGGACTCAAGGGATAGAGCATTCTCTTCCGAATGAGGTGCACCGAGTTCGAATCCCAGTGATGACTGGTCGATATGAATTCCACACCCGGCTTTTACCCACCACAGTGCTGACGTGAAATATCCTCAGTGGTAGGCGGATCATGGGTTAGAGTCCCTTTGCCGTTAGGCTAACCGTGGGAGGTACTCGCGTTCTTCCTCTCTATGTAACGCAAGTGCGGGTTAGTTCCATCAAAATGTCCTCCATGAAAGCAAAAATTTCTTCCAATACTTGATCCTGGAGTTTTCTTGTATGATGGATTGGGTTCAAAATTACAAGGCTACGGAGTTGAACATTAGTAGTCGTAACATCGAAATTGGGTGGGCTGTTCAATGACCGTTGTAAAATAAACTAATAATTTTGCCACAATAGTTTGGTTGGTAGGGCTATGGACTCCTGTTCGTGAGAACGGGAGTTCGAATTCAGCCGGCTGAATAATACCCATGTATAAAATGGTGACTGGTGCATGTTAAATCTGTCGGGGTCATAAACTCCTCAAAGTTCTCATAACAATTCAATACCTCTGTGTACTGATCCAGGAGTTTCCTTGTCTTCTGGATTGGTTTTAAAATTTCAAGGCTACATAGTTAAACATTGGCTCAAAATTGAGTCAGTTTTTCAACGGCGATTATATATATAAAAAAACTAATAATCAAACTGTATTTTCTTGTATTCTTTCTAACTATTTGCATATTTTCTACACTTCTTCATAATTTGATGTTTCTAAGTCTTACAAATTTTGAGCTGCAAAGCAAACTGTGTGTCTTACAGGAAATTGATTTTGATGATGTAATAGAAGATTCGCCTCTCAAAAAGCGTGAAAAGTATTGTTATCTTAAATTTTCGATAAAAACAATGTATATAAGCTTTTATAATTAATTTATATGTTTTTTACTCTTAAAATAAAATAATTTTTAAAAATTACATAAAATTAAATTTCTCTAAATTTACTCATTAAGGGGCCCTAGATAATGACAGGCCCAGGGTCCCTATAAACATAAAAACGGCTCTGCTCACAATAATAACCCAAGAAAAAAAAATAATTTTGAGATACATTACAGAAAAATATAAGTTTATTATAGCTGATAGGTGAACTAAGGGCTTATGAGGACTCTATCGTACAGATAACTTAAATAATATTTTCTCATACTGTTAACAATATAAGAACGATTCTTGTAGGCAGTGGGAAAAAAAAGAGAGAGAATTAGGTATTTAATTACTAACAAACTTCCTATTTTTCTAATATTCACAAGAATCAATTATATCTACTACTATTGCTTTTCTTTCTTGTGCAGATTTCATCTAAAATGTATAAGTGTAGAAAAAATAATTAATTATGTGCATTCATTATTTGTATTAAATATAAATAAATAGCTCAGATTACATATAAGAATTATATATACTCAAATTATATATAAGATTAAAGAAAAAATTTAATTCGAATTGAACTGAAATGTAGAATTATCAGATTTTTAAAAACAAGCAAAATATATGAATTTTATTTTCCGTAACAAGTCCATTTGTTTCTATTATGAATAACATTTTATACATATTTATTTGCTTCAGCCCTTTAGTCCATAAGATGTCACATAATCAGTGCCATCACTTGGCTCAATATGGCACACAATAAAACATCTTTTACGTGAAACATTGAATATTTCATTATCATACTAACTGTTCTCTGGCTATAAAAATGTGTGAAAAGGCATAAATGAAACATACCTTTGTAGCTAGTTGAGTCAAATTAGTTGTCAATTTATTTCCTTTCCTAGCTTGTAAAAGTTGTTGCATTTGAAAGTGTCTAATTTGCTGGGTAGTTAATGTAGTCCCTCCTTTAGTTTGAATTGTTCCAGCCTTACCCTAATAAAGAAATTAAAATACATATAATGCATGTGAATGCCAAGCATATTATAGCAAGATCACTGTTTTATTGAGTCAATCATTTTTAAAATCATGGAATCAAAAATAAATACATTAAGTAATAAATTTTAGATAAATGGTAAATAAATTACAAAGAATAAGTATATAATAGTAATATAGTTTTTAAGAATTCTTTTAAAAAAATCCATTATGTGGACAGACCGAAAATATTGTAAAATAGGAAGAAAAAAAAAAAGAAAGAGGAAATGTACAAAGTGTATAAATTAAAATTAAGTAAAGGAACAATAAAAAAAAAATCAAATAGGATTATTTTGTGGGTAGCAAATGTATTAATAGGTTGTGCTTGTTAATATGAATTATGGAGAAAATGCTTGGTGTGCATCCATCAGCTTTAAAAACATTTTGAAAAATTAAAATCTCTATTAAAGAGAAATATAAATTTATTGATCAACCTTTTTCAAAAGTACTGTTTCAACTTCATACAAATAATTCTCATTTGTGTATTGACACTATGAATTACTTCTAGGACTGCATATTCAATCAATTTAAACTCATTTACACAAAAGTATATGTAGTTATTACAGGAAGTTTCTCCATAGGGACATCTTTTCAAAACTTGGGAAAAATATAGATATTGTTCAACTTTATGTGAACAAAGTTATAATTTTTTTTTGGAAGTTCAATATTAGGAAATTTATTCCTACTGTGGCAACTTCTTCAAAGTTCCAGAATATTGCTTTGTTTTATAAATATGCTATATAAAACTTTACGCAATTACCTTAACAATCAAAGCTTAACCCCGTCCCGCCCCCCCGTCAGGGGGCATCCGGAGAATACTGTAGACTCTAAGTGCACGCACATAACCTCTCAGTAAAAAAAGAGGATTCAAAAAGGTAGGCTTGGTGGCGATTCATGGCAACACCAGAAGGCCTCAAAGAATTTAGTGAAATCTTAAAATTAACAATGGTAGTTACTCAGAAAATAATTACCTTAACAATATTACCTTAACAATATTACCTACAAAATTGTTTTTTAAGGATATGATGAAAAAAGTTGAACACATTTTTCAAAATTAGATGATTTTATAATTTTTAAATGCTTAAAAAAAGTAATAATACATTTGCAATTAAATCAGTTTCTTAAATTATACAGTCTTTCTATAAAAACTATGAGGGAAACAATATTTAGATTTAATTATCAATATAATTTTTTAATTTACTTTAATTCCATGCAAAGTTAAAAGTAGATCATGCAAAATCTAAGAATCAATTTATAATAGGTTATCAAACTTTCTTGTTTATGTTGTTTAGATACAAAATGTACAGAAAAGTCACGAGTTGTATTTCAATCAGATGTAATGTTAGCGATAGAATTACCTGAGGTACGCTAACATTAATGTTAACTCCACCCATTGTCACGGCAGAAACAGGTATGGCTAAAGAAGAGGCTCCACTCAGAGGAGCAGAAACTGTTTTCACCAAAGTAGCAGTTCCACCAGTAATAGAAACTTGCTGTGGCTGGACTTGCTGTAGTTGAGCTTGTGCTAATATCTGAGCCGTAGTCAACTGAAATTTCGTTTAAAATTATTACTATTTATGAATTATTCTAAGCAAATGAAGGTAATACTTCTGAAAATATTTAATAGAAGTTAGAGGAATTTAAAGTTTATGAAAGCAAAAATATAATCTCTCTAAATCTTTTAAACAGAAAATTGGCAAAACAATTTTATTGGTCATCTGACTAAATGGGTATGTTAATTTATTGCCTTGCAAATAAATTTTTTAGAAGGAAACATAACCATTGTTTGTCAGCTAAACCTAGAGTAATGATATATCAAGTTATTGAAATAAGTCATATCCTTACCAAACTTTATATGATTTTCATGACCAGTAGACACCAGTAAACATTGAAAAGTTAAAATTTTGAAGAAAGTTCAAAATATAAATAAAAATCTTTTGCAAAAAAATAATTAAATCTTCGTTAAACATTTTAGTAATTACATTTTTATTAAATTTTAATACATAAGTAAATGTGTATTTGGAAACTAAAAATAAATAAATAAACACACACACATTTAATTTATAAAATTAGCTTATAATCCCCATTTTCTTTCAAGCTTAAATGGGACTAGGTTTAAGTAAAACACTGAAGCATTATTATTTTTTTAAAATTTACATATAAAAAGCTGGAAGAGTTCAAATTTTTTTTTCTTCAAATTTTAAACTTGTTCTCCAGTTCTTTAATAGCAAACATTATAGTTTTTCTGAGATATTTTAGTTAATTGTAAATCTTCCTAGCTTTTTCTTAGGCATACAAGCCCTAAATTTAAAAATTTAGAGATTATTATTTTTTAGATCTGATACAGTAGGCTTCAAGAATTCAACAGAAATTTTATTTGTTTCTATATTTCTTACAATCACCTGATATATAAAATTTAAAATCGTTTAAGAATAAACTATAATGATGATGAACGAAGTCTTATAACTATTTTAGTACCAATTTTATTATTGTTAGGGGTCACAGACAAACTATGACTCCTATCAATAATAAAACACTGCAGATTGGAATGAAAATTGTGCTACATAAACTATGAGATTGCATAATGAAAGGGACAAGCTACCTAAGACACATAAAATATTTTAACAAGCGTTTGGGAAAGTTTCAAACTTTGCTAACCTGAGCCTGCTTTTGCTGCTGCAATTGCTGCCGCTTCACAAGTTGAGCCATCTCGGCTTCAGTCACAGCCCGCCCCACAGATTGTTTCATGGTGACTTGCTGGGTGATACGTTGCTGAGCAGCTGCTGCAACTGTCAGAGTACCAGCAGTGCCGATAGCTACTTTGGTAGCAGGCTGGGATGCCTGTTGTTGTTGGACTGTTTGCAACCTTTTTAACTGTTGTTGCTGTTGCTTTATAGTTTGCTGTTCCTAAAAGTTTCAATTTAAGTTGATAAAGATTTATTACATTATTTAACGCTATTAAATAGCTGGTTGGAATATTACATAATAAAATGAAGCTCAAAATAACATATGAATTCATTCAATTTAAGAAAACAATTTAGTATGTCTTTACATATTACACAAAGAGAACACTACAAAATTCAGTTTTATTATTAACAGATTATATAATGATTTCAGTAAAATAAAAATATTGTGATTACTTTAATAATTATAATTTATTAAGCTGAAAATACTAATTTCAGATCTAATTGCATCATACTTTTTTTGAACTACTTAAAAGATGTAGTTCTATATCAAACAGATAAAAAGTATATTGATATTTTATTCTACTAAAAACATTTAATTAATACGACATTACTAAGAATTAACTGATTATATTCAAATTTGCTAATAGATATGGTTAAAACAAAATCATAAATTTACAAGAATTGTAACAATGCATTTAAACTCCATACTGAGACTAAAAGATGCAGATAATTTGTTGCTTTATGAAAACATATTAAGACTGGATGGTTAACAGTAATTCAAATTTTATATACATTTGCTAAAATTTACTTTCAAACTTAGTTTAAGTTTTGTGTTGATAAATTTTTATTTTATTTTACTAATTTTTTTTTATTTAATCATTTACATTGATTAAATCTTAATAAACACAGCAGAACCTTGATTATCGAAAGAAAATTGACATATGTTCTTTGTGAAAAATCAACAAGTTTTTTCTAATCAGAGAGAAAAAGCTATGAAAGTTAAAAAGAAAAAAACTAAGTTCAATGGCGAAATGTACGAAACATTTAAATTTAATCTTAGATTCATAAAATCCTTTTTAACAAAAACAATTTATGAATGAGAAGTTTTTTAAAATAAGTACTTAATGAATGTAGAAGCGATGATTTAATCTGACAATATATAACTGTAAATGGAGAAGGAAAAAAAAAAAAAGAATTCATTTTCTTAATGGAATTACTCAAATTAAAAGGGTTCACACAAATAGAGTTATAAAACTTGAAAAAAAAAAAAAAAACTATATTAATTGATATTTTGATATTTAATAATTCTTATAAAGATGACAATTCTTGTTAAAGCCTGGTATTCATAAATTACCTCACTCGAGGCCTGTTTAAAGTCGAGCAGTTCTTTCATGCTTCTTAACAATCTAATCAATTATTAAGTATTAAAATATTTACAGCTCAATGAAACTAAATTACATGGATCGGGCAAATTAGAAATTATTTATTTCTACTTGCAGATGAAAAAAGTTAAAGACATTCCTGTAGGAAATTATAACCATTTTCTTTTAAAAAACAAAATGAGATAAATCAGGTTATCAAAATAAATAAATGTAAACCATACCCTTTGTCTGATTAAGGCACTTTGTCTTAGTGCTTGCAACTGACTTAGTTGTGAGATATTTCTTTGAGTTGCAGCAGCTTGAGTGTTCAGCTGACTCACTATATGGAACACACAAAATATAATTATTAAAACCTTAATAAATGAATCACTTAGAAATTATTTACACACTTCACTACGTAACTAATAGTTCAGCTATTTGTCAAAGAACGTCTCTTCTAATTGTCCCAAGAGTTTTTGACAAAACTAAAGAAGTTTTATATATGTTTTTAGAGTACCATGCATGCTCGAGAACTAAACACAAGAGATTTCACATTCAACTGACCAATCAACCGGAACATCTGGCCTTGCAACCCAGAGCCCAAGGTCAAGAAAACTAGGATGGGTCCTCCAATGAGCTGTTGCACCACTGGGTTCAGTTTTAGTTCAGAAATAATGTATAATTGTGCCATTTGTCTACATACTGTCAATTGATATTTTAAAATATATTCCCAAAAATATTGTGAATACCAAGTTTTATCATAAACATTGAGGAAAAATTAATATTTTGATTAGCAATGACAATGATAAATATTGAATATGATAATATTGCCATCATTATCAGCAACTATAATTATCAAATATGATATTATCGTGAGTGTACTAGTTTCACTGTTAGTATTTTTTAATAATATTTAAAGTTATTTAAAAATATTGTGAAAAAAAGTTTAATTTTCAGTTTGATAAGAATTATGATACAGGGTTCCCACTTAATTTTAGAAGGGAAAAAAATGTAAACTTTTCCATGTATATCAGATAAATTGTAATAAAAATACATATTTTATTAATGCCATGCTATTTTTCATCAGAGACCTTGATTTTCTTATTTGCAATATCAAATATTAGATTTTATTAAAAAAAAAAATAAATAAAAAAAAATGATAAAATGAGAATGGAAAAGTTTCGCTAAAAAATTGGAATTTTATAAAATAATTGTAATAGAAGTTAGAATTATTTAAATTGAATCTCAATAACTAATTACTGTTATTGACAATTCTAAAATTGGTAATTTTCCAGTTTTTTTTAATTTATTATTTTGTAAAAAATTGCAACTTTCCCTGCTTTTTAGAGTTAAAATAAAATTATTTTGGGAATTCCAAGTCTTCCCTGGCCCCTGGGAATTCTGTGATGCCCTGTGTAATTTTAATGTTAATTATTAAAGTTAGAAAATTACTGTAATTCTATCACGACAAGTTGATATTTTAAAACAACACATTTTCTAAAATAGGATATTATCCAGAACCTAACTAAACAGTTTAGCACGGAGGGACAGACTCGATAAGCACGGTATTTAATATTTATTTTATTGTAAAGAAAACTAATCAATCTGTCAAAAATTATTTCGAACATAATCTCTCTTTTTCTAAAATTACAGAATTTTTACAAAAACTTAAAAAATATAAACATCAATCATTTACATAAAAAAAAAATTTCTTTAAAGAAAATAAATTGAACAGAAATTTTTACCTGAGGCTATAGTTGTAGCAGGCGACAAGGTGGTGCCAGTCAAACGTTGAGAAGCCAACTGTACAGCAGTCAGATTTGCAACAGAAACTACTGCTGGTGCCGTAGAAGTTACACCAGCTGCAGTAGTTAAACCACGAACCTGAGCTGCAGCTACCATTTCTTGAACTGTCATTGTAGTGGTTGCTCCTGTAGCTGTCACAACAGCACGCTGATTGCGAAGATTAGCATTTGAAAGGGCAGCAGCAATTGCAGCATTCTATTGAGAGAAAAAATTCAGTCATAAATTTAAAGCTTCTATGAATTGACTAAACAAAATAAAATTTATAAAAACATCTATACAGGATGGTGTTTTTCACACTAGGGAATGTTGCAAGCTTTTGACTGCTTATACTTCCGGTTTACTGTTTTTAGTGTTTTTGAAGCCATTTGGCTAACCACCTGATCATTGTGTTTTGAGACTCTCGTGAGCAATATTTCTTATATTTGTTACCTAATTTATTATTTACATTTAAAAGAAGAATCATTATAAGAACCATCATTTGAAGATGTAAGAGTTGTATTTGAAAAAAGAATCGTTATAAAACACTTCTTACCTTGTTAACAATATACCAACTTCACAATTTAAACCTAAATGATAATTTGTAAAATGAACTTAATTTTGCTGCTCGAACAATATGCTAATACTAGCGCATGATAGTACACGACTTGCACCAAGAAAAAACCCAGTAATAAAGTAAAAAAGAAGCCAAATCGGGACTTCCAAAAAAAAGCAAGTTCTTTCTAAATCTAGCTACCATGTCACATTTTTTAACAATACATCTCTAAATACCTAAAACAAATATTCACTTCAAACACATCAGAATTACTTAATATCATTAATATCTTATGAAATACAAAAGATTTGAGCACATAAATTATATAATTTATTTCTTTTATTAAAAACAAAATTATCTGTTTGAAAATATCGCTTTGCAGAATAAGCAGCTTTATACTTCCTGACCGGAAGTAGAGCAGGGCAAGAGCTCGAGATTGTTGTTTACCTTTATATTGAAAACACCATCCATATTTATTGTTAAAAGTAGGAATGCTATGTGCAATATAAACAACTAAGAACCCTTATTTATTTATTTTTACCTGTGCACCTTGTGAAGTTAATGAAGTAACCCCTGCTTGACCCAAAGCTTTGGTGAGTGTAGCTAATGTACCTGCAGTCGTTGATCCAGCAGCTGCGTTCACCATTATTCCACTAGTTAAGGACTTTGGAAGAGAAACAGATGTTACAGCGCCTTGTTGAATGTTTGCTTTGTTTAACTGCACTTGCTGAAATAAACATTATTTAAATATAAAAATTATATCTTTAAAGTCTGTTGAGATAATGTGAAAATGTATTTAGAATAGGTTATTCTAGCAATATCTTATACAACAAAGGATTGAGTTTTAGTATACATAATTATACAAAGCTGTTATAAAGCTTATTTACTATAACTTACTCTTAAGTAATTTATTATAAAACAGAATTTCATAGCTTTATAAATTATTTTTTTGACAAGATTATGAATAGTATTGAGTAGTTCTGTGAAATGTTATTATGTTTTTCAAATACCTAGTTCCCAAATAAATGCACAATATCCTGATAAGTTTTTAATTTCACACATCAAAACTTTTTGATTGAGTGATCCCCACCAACATTATTAATTAATTAGTGTAAACTAAAAGTATGAAAATCAGACACAAAAATAAACTTTCAAAATATGAATTAACTTTAATTTTTCATATTTTTTTTCTCAATTTAATGTTACTGATATAAATTTTAAGCATGATTTAATATATACTAATTTATTCAAAGAAAATGTTTTCGTGCATTTTTGGAAACTTTCAATTTTCTTCAAAGTTTGGGGTCTGAAATCTTTCATTGAAAAAAACAAAACAAATGTTTTATTAACCTGAAGTTGCTGGGCTTGAGCTAGACTAGCTATAACAGCCTGAGCCTGATGAGGAATGATATTTGTTGTTCCTGCAACAGTAACTGTTGCTTGCTGGGTCACTTGTCGCTGAGCAGCAATTTGTTGCTCCATAGCTTGAACTGTAGCCTGCACTTGAGTTGGAGCTGAAACTGCTTGAGTAGCTACAACCTGCTGCGTTAAAAAATAGCTAAATTAGTATCAAAAAAGAAAACATTATAAATTTTATTAAATCTATTTCTTTATTGATTATTAAAAAACCCTTTCAAAGGTCAAACTAAAATGTTTAAGAATAGTTTGTCAGCCAATAAAATATTAGAATAAAAATTTTCTCAAGAGAAAAATGAAAAATAATTTTCTTCTTTGTTTCTTATACTGATAAAACAATTTGGAATGAAATGTTTGGTACAAAATTATTTAGTATAATTTTGGGTTATAATGATAAACTGTAGAAGGCATATATAAACTGTATTACCTTTTACTAGTAATTTGGAAACTATATATTATTAAAGTGTTAAAGAAGTGTGTAACACATTTTGAGAATGGAGCTTTCTGATATTTTAAGTTATCTAAAAAGTTCTTATAATGGGAAAAAAAACATAGTTCATTCTTAGTCTACATTATTCATTCTCAGTTGATTAATCCATGTCAGTCAAGTTTTGTTTCTATAATAAAAGCTAAATTAGCGCTATTAATTTTATCTATGGTCAAGTTATAGAACAAGTAATAAATACTGATTTTAGAACAAATACAGAATGCAGTCACCTTAAACAAGTGTATAAAAAATATATTAATAACAAGCAATGTAGCATTAATTAGAGAAAAATAATGAAGTTATTAATTAAAAAGTTAAGTGCCTAATACTTAAAGTTAAAAAAATGAAATAAATCCTACAAATCTTACTTTAAATTGTTTTTTGACTTAAAAATACCAATAACAATTTATTTGAAATAGTTTAATGAATAATAGTAATATTTGCAACTTAATTTAACCTAAAATATTCACCTGCATTTTCAAATTGATTCACACAGTTTTATCACAATATTAGAAATAAAAAAGGGAGATATGAATAAAAGTCATTAAATTATTTACAATTTTCACTGACCACAATTTGCTTCATTTGACCAGCAGGTCATGCATCATGTAAAGGTTAAATTTATGAACATCAATTAGTGATTTTGTTTATGTGCTATGATGACAACTGTACAAAGATTTCAGAAATGCGAAAAATAAGGCATGATATATAATTCTCCAACATGGGAAAAAAAAAGCTTGCCAGTAGATTTTAAATAGAGAAAATTAAAATCAAACTTCAAATGTGCATAACAAAGTTTTGTTTCCTTCCTTAACAGTTGTAGGGGATAATTAGAATAATTATGAGTATCAAATTAAAGTTTTGTTTATCCATGATGCATTGTTTTTAGTAAAAATGGAATGTGAAAGCTTTGGGTCCAAAGGATCTGTAATTTCCAAAATCAAGCAGTATCACAGAAGATGCATTTATTAAAATTAAAACTGAAAAAAAAGTTAGGACTTACTGTGGGAGCAATATTTTTCTGTTTATCTCGTGCAATACGTTCAGCTCTATTGCAAGCAATCTTTTTAGGACTTAAAGGAACATCAAAATTAATGGCTGGGTTTTCCGGTGGTTTGGGGTTTTTAGGTGCAAGAGAAAATGATGGTCTTTCAGCAGTTTTACGCTTAACAATTGTTTCAGCAAGGAGCTTGAATCGGTCATTGATTATCTTTGAAAATGTGCCATTGTTGTCTTGAATATAAAGTTGACTAGTTTTCATAGGTCTGTTGTTCTTTGTCTGAAAAACATCAACAGATTTCTACTAAAGGTTAAGAATATTAGTATAACAAATAAAATACAAAAGCATATAAAAGCAAAAATATTTTGATTTCTTCCTAACTGTACTAAAAAATTTTTATCACTTCCAATTATCAATATTATCTCTATTTTAACTCTACTAGCATATTGATGCAGGACTGCCATCAACAAAATACCCTAAACTAAATCCAAACCCTTTCTTTTAATTAATTCTTCGGAATACATAATTTTTTTAAAACTAGAATGAATTAACAAGTTTTTATACATATATTGTGCAGAGATGACAATTTGAACTAATTTTGTAGTTTTGCTAATGAAGAAAACTAAATTGCAGCAAAATATTTATTAAAAATGTTCTAACTTTTAAACAAATAAAAACCATTAAAAAATATAAGCATTTAACATATCCTAAGGTTTTTATTTAGTGACCCATGAAATAAATCAGCTTTGCCAACTGAACTAAGAAAAGAATTAAGATTACAAAAAGATTATATTTAAATATTATCTCCCTTTTCAAAAGGACAATATACAATGATATCATTATTAAAGCCCCATTTAATAGGGATCTCTAGTTAATGTGGGAATGTGTGGTTCTCGCTACTTTTCCTAACAAATAATGTTAAAAACACTGTTTACATAGTACTTATGGCATAATGCAAAGAAATTTTATTGTACATCTACATATTTCTTAGAGTACAACAAAAGACAAAAAAATTATTTTTGTTTCAAACTAAGCAATTTTTCAACAACAGCTGTTTTTATCGTCTCCAATTTGAATAAGGATACCTTATCGAGAATATTTATTTTAACAAGTGTGGGTAGGAAATTGTAGGGAAAAAATACAATTTTAAGAAAGGAATAATGATAATAAAAAAAAAAGTTTTTATTTTTATTGCAGAATTTACTAGAAAAAAGCATCTACTAAACAGTATGAATCAATCCTTCAGATATTGATGACAAAGGAGCTTGAACATTAGTACAGGGACATTTTTTTTTTGTTGCATTCACACATAATGATGCATTTGAATATATATAAGACCTTCTGATTAATAGCTCCAGAATTCTATTAAGGAATATTTAATTTTAAAAGTAATTGAAAAAAAAAAAAAAAAAAAAAAAAAAAAAACTAGAGTTGAAAAATAATACTTAAATTCCTCTTTCACACAAGTACATTGTCAAAAGTTAAACAAAATGTGCATTAGTTAAATGTATAAGCAATTTAATTTTTTAGAGATAAAAGCAAAGTATTCTTATTAGTAGTTTACTTAAAAATATGTCATTTTTAGCAGCAAAATGATAATAATCAGAAAAATATTTTAGACTAATATGACAAACTTTCCTCTTTTCCCCACTATTACAGCGCCTCTAGCGGTGAAATAAGACAGTTCGCTAGGAACCATACGTCAAGTACGGACCCTTAATTTGGAGCCCATAATCCCTCTTTCATATTTTTTATTCTTGTTTTTATTTTAATGTGTTTTGTCCGTTTCAACAAATATTAAGAGTTAGTTCATTTCTGGCCTTTATTATTTATGAATTGGTGAAAAAAAAATTCACCCAGTCACCCTACACTAAGTTGTTTTTTCCCCACAATAAATCAGAAGTCTGATGAAAACTTAAGAAACTGTAATATTCTTTTTTCTATCGCAAAGATCTGCAACACTAACCATTTATTTTCCCAAAATAATTTATCAGGCATAACTTCACAATGAATCCTTCATCTTATTATTGAATCAAATTACCCACATTTGCAGAAACTGATATGACTGAACTTCTTATCAGGTATTTCTGAGACTTTTTTTATTATTTAATGATATAATAAAGAAGCTATAAAGTTATAATTATTATTTGAAAAACTAAGTTATTCATCTAAACATACAATCACAATGCAATATTTACATAGAGAGAGGGATGTGATAAGTTGGCTAATAGATACAAGAACTCAATGAGACAATACAGTTTCTAATTCAACTCAAGATAATAATTGCGATTACACTTAAGGGATACCATAAACAAATCCTTTTAAAATAAGCATTGTAGCACTATTAAGCAAAAACAATGCATGCAATTATATGTAACTGTTTTTTTACAGTTATGTAATAATACACTATATTTTTTTTTAAAGTTAATACTATTAGGATAGGAATATACATTAGACTCCAAATGTTTTAGAAATATTTATTTTAGATTCTGTTATACATAAGCAAATTAATAGAACAATAAATTGAATAATATAAATTAGTTTGGACTAGTGATGTAACGAATAGTGATGGGGCCGAATATTCGGCCAAATTTTAGGCCGCATACCGAATATTCGGCGGCCGAATACTTACTTTTTAAAAATTTCTCTTTTGATTGTTATTTTGTAATTAAAGTAATTTTCAAATTTTAAATTAAAAATGAAATAAATATTAACAAAATTGCTTTTTTAATCTTTGCATATTTAAAATTTTTTTAACCACTTGATTTATTTTTTGTAATAATTTAAATATCTTGATGCCAGTAACAAGGCAATATGGCTTTTATAAATCTAAATAATTAATAATAGCATATTTTAGTTATAGTTATACTTGCAATTTATATGCTATTTTATTTAAAATAAGAACTCATTACTACTGTTAAATGTATTCTTAACTTTCTTTTTTGTCAGAAAAATTATTAAAACCCAGAAAATTAAGAACATTTTAAAAAGTTTCACTTTTGAAATTTTAATTTTGTAATTAAATAATTTTCAAATTCTAAATTAAAAATGAAATAAATATTAACAAATTTGCTTTTTTAAACTTTCTATATTTAAAAAAAAATTTAACAACTTGATGTATTTTTTGTAATATTTTAAATATCTTGATGCCAACAATAAGGCTTTCACAAATCTAAATAATTAATAATAGCATATTTTAACTAATTATACTTGTAATTTATATATGTTATTTAAAATAAGAACTCATTACTACTGTTAAATGTATTTTTTAATTATTTTTTTTTTCACCAGAAAAATTATTAAAACCCAGAAAACTAAAAACTTATATGTAAATTTTTTAAAATCATTTAACAGATTAATTTTCTTTAATTCAGGATGTTAAGTTATTTACATTAAAATATAAATATTCTTCACTTCTACTTACTAGAATAGTTCATTGGTGCCAAAAGCTGTAAGCCAAGGCATTAAAAGAAAACTAGAAACTTTGGAAGGAATTTTAGAAAAAAAGAAACTTTGGGACATAAATGATCACAGAGCAATAAAACTGCATAAAATCATAGGGGAGATGATTGCTTGTGATAACCAGCCCTTTTATTATGTAGAAGACACAGGTTTCATTAAATTAATGAAAGAAACAGAACCACGATATAAAGTTCCATGCAGAAATTATTTCCAGGGCACTGTGTTACCAAGTATGTATGAAGATTGTAAGGAGAAGATTTCATCTCTACTAGCAACAGCAGAGGAGATTTCTCTTACTTCAGATATCTGGACCAGTTCAGTAAATAATCACAGCTTTATAAGTGTACAGGACATTGGATAAGTAACGATTTCATTAATTATGATGCTCTTCTTTCTGCAAAACACTTTCCTGGCTCTCATACAGGAGAAGCTATTAGTGACATAATCAAGAAAGTGTGCACTGAATGGAATTTAAATAAAATTCATCTTGTTCTAAGGGATGGTGGTAGTAACATTACAAAGGGTCTAAATATGGCAAATATGCAATCTGAATGACGTTTTTTACACTTGGTGCATTTAGTGGTTACAGATGCATTATCTACACAAAGAACTGTAAATGACCTTATTGCAATAGCTAGAAAGATTGTGGGCCACTTCAATCATTCATCTCTGGCATGTTCTAGATTGAAAGATATCCAGATTGAGAAACTTGGCATGAAAGAGAAAAAATTGATCCAAGATGTATCAACGCGGTGGAACAGCACATTTTATATGCTAGAACGTTTAAACAAACAAAAAAGTGCAGTTTCCTTATATGTAGCTGAATATGGAGATATAAATAATTTGACTGGAAATCAGTGGATGCTTTTGGAAAAACTTTTAAATTTGTTAAAGCCTTTTGAAGCAATAACGAAAGAAGTTAGTTCTACAAAATGCTCAATTTCTGTAGTTATACCGATGATTAAAACTTTGAAATTATACCTCTCTGAGTGAGGAGACCATTTTTTTGGTGTTGGAACAGTAAAAGATGTTCTTATACAAAATATAGACAAACGATTTTCATCATTTGAAAATAATGAAAATTATGTGATTGCAACAGATTCACAATTTAAACTTGCTTTTTTTAATAAACAAGATGTTGAAGAAAGTACTATTAAAAGAACTTCATTTTTGGAAACTATGGACATCGATTGTGCCAACACAACAGCTACAAATGTTAGAATCGCTGAGGAGAAACTCTCTTCATTTTGGGATTGCTTTACAAAAATAAAGCATTGCAGAACACGACAAATACAGAAGAAAATTCAATGGATAAATTATTAGATTCCTATTTTGATAAACCTGTAATAGGTAGGGTCCACTTAATTGGTGGAAAGCAAATGCAGAAAACTTTCCAAGACTTGCAAATTTAGCAAGAAAATATCTTTCAGCTCCTGCAAGTACAGTATACAGTGAGCGTTTATTTTCTAAGCTGGTAATATATACGAAACCAAACGAAACAGACTTTTTCCTATAAATGCTGAAAAAATATTGTTCTTGCATCATAATTTCAGACTTTACAATGATAAATGATTTTTTTATACCTGTAAACCATATATCTCATGTAGCTCGTTTCTCTAAGTATGAAGACATCCATTAAATGGATAATTAATGTTTTACATTTATAATAAATAATTATATAATCATATATTTCTAGTGCATATTATTGATAAATAGATATTATTAAGGGAATCACAAATAAATTTTAATTGCCGATTCAGATAGTATTCACACTTCTATTTAACAAACTATATATATTTGTATTTTAATGTAAAAGATTCCAATGCTTGTTTAAATACATATGATGATAAATTTGCAACAAGAAAACGTTTTTATTTATGTAACATTATTAAATACACTTATGTATTGTACAACTTAAATTGAGTAAATGTTAGATTTTCTTATAATTAATGCAGTGAAATGTAACTCCGCAATATTCATGATTAAATATATTTAAAAAAAATATCTTTCTTTATTATTATGAATTTATTCCGCCAAATATCTAATAATATTCATATTTAGCCGATTAACTTCATTATTCGGCCAAATAACTTCAGTATTCGGCAAAAGGGCCCAATACTGAATGTTCGCTACATCCCTAGTTTGAACTTGACTAATTATTACAGAAACCTGAGAGCAGTTTGGTTGAATATTAAAAAAAATATAACTACAAAAAATCAATATAATTAAAAGAAACGCTTTCATAAAATTTATTAAACAGAAAACTATTCATCTCCATTTGAAATGATAAAATATAAAAGGAAAAATTACTACATCTTCAAGAAAAAAAGATCAATACCTTGTAAATTCCTTTGGTCTTTTTCTGTTTCTTTGGATTGGTATCGTACAATATTTTCCCTTCTTCTCTCGGAATCACTACATTCTCGTATCTTATCTTACACGACTTTGCAGAACGGAAGTTCTGACATACTGCATGCACAGCCTCACCTGCCATGTCCCAGTTAGGTAAGTGTCCAGGTAATAAGATAGTTAAATTTAAAGGAATGCTCTGTATGTCCTGAATAACCTAAATTTAAGGAAAGAAAATAACCCTTAATATTTTAAAATAAATCATAGAAAACTTTTCTAATGATTTTAATAATAGTATAAGGGTTTAAAGATAAAGTTATCTTTATTTTAAACTTAACAAAAATAAAAGCCCAGTTTGCGAACTGAATAAATGAAAGATCTAATTGATGTAAGTTAAATTTCTCATAAATTAGTAGTAAAATTCAATTCATAAACCAGATGTGCCAACTTTCCAAACTAGTACAGAAACATATACAGTTAGCAAATACAAAACACAATTTTATAAACATATATAAAGTAAAAAATTGCACAATTTTAACGAGTATATTCAATTTAAGTATGTATAGATATGTAAGATAATTAAAATTATGCATAAATTTAATTTTGAATTAAAAAATAAATATATAAAATAAAAACTTAGATAACAATACTAAATAAAAAATTATACAAGACTGAAACTTTTTATTTGTTTCTGATTGAATTAAAACTAACTTTTATTTCCTGCATTTGAACAGCGAAAATTGTTTGTTCATAGCTTTTCAGATTTGAGTTAACATTCTTTTGCTTCTCTAAGGGGAGAAGATAAGTTTCAGGATAACTTGTTAGAATGAAAAAACTATGAGACTTCTTCGCTATTTTTATTTGTTTCTATCAAATCCTTTTTGCTTCTTATTTAGTTACTTTTTTAAAAAATTGTTTAAGGAATTGGAAAAAATTATCGTAAATAAGTTTCAAACAACAAAATTTTATATGTCTTTTGGCAGTTGAGGAGAAAAAAAAATTCATATTTTAAACTTAAACTAATTATTACAAAAATTCTCAAAAACAGTAATTTTTATTACTCAACCTTACAACCATAATCTTGACTATAAAGTTGTAATAATTATGGATAAATCGCAATTGTTGGCCCCTCTGATAAACAAAGACATGAAATCAAATTTTTTAAATGTATTTTCATTCCTTAAACCTTTAATTTGATGTACAGACAAATTTTACTTAATAGAATTCCAAAACACGCTTTCAATTTACCTGTAAAATGGCCCAATCTTCTTGGACCAACCATTCAGGTTTATCATTATGAACTTCTAGAGTAGGTTTGTTTACAACAATTGGAGGTGGTTTCAGACCTGGGAAGGATGGCAAAGGTTTTGCTATGCCACTTGTTCCAACCATTAAACCTTTAACTTTTTGTAACTTGACTTCTCGCCGCAGTTTCAAAATAGCTGCAGAGGGACGATCAAACAAAGATCTTGGTATGTTCACCATATCATCCTTTCTAACTTTTTGTTTGCGAGTTGTGGTGACAGCTGTAAATATTATAAAACAAGGTATTTAATTTTCTAATAAGAAAAAAATTGCAAATTAGGCACAAATGACCACAAAATTTCAAAACTCTTCAATATTCAATAAAAATACTTTTTTTTCGAAATACCACTAAACTAACAATATATTTTTTTTTGCATCATACTGAAGTTTATATCACACTTTGTAACAATTTAAAAATCTACAAAGAAATTAATAAAAAAATGTCTGAAAATTAAAAAAAAAATGAGGCACAAAAATTAGGTATTAAGTAACTAGATTTTACTTAAACATTATTTTAATAGTATTTAAACAGTAACTTAAATATAAAATGCAATTAATTTTTAAAGCGATAATTCGTAAACTATTATTGGGAAAACATGTAACAAAAAGAATTTTTAAATTAAATATCATGATAAAATGAATAGCAATTATTAAATTTTCTTCAACACATTAAAAGAAACACCGATTCTTCTAAATTTAATTGTAGAGAACATTTCAAATAGTATGAAATCCTCTCTTAAAGAAAAAAGAAATGTAGTATGAGTATATATAAACAATAAGAACACTATGTTATAATATAAAGCAGCAACAACAAAATTTTGAAAAAGATAAATGAAATAACATGCATTTATTATTTTTAAGAATCAACTAAAATTAAAGCTTTTTAAAAATATTTGACAAAATTTTATGATTAGATTATACACACCACTGTAACTGAATTTTTTATTTGTAGTGTGTATTTTGCTTTTAAAATGAAATAAAACTAGCATAGCAGGACAAATTACATTTACTTTTTAATGAATATTCAAATAGAGAAGGATAGAAAATTGTTAAACATAAGAAAGAAAAAAAAAAACTACATTCAGGGTATCTGCTACATTTTAGATTTTGAAATTCATGACTTTCCATTACTAATTCCTAAATTTTTTCATGACTTAACGAAGTTACTATTTTCTCTGACAAAAACACAACAAGAAATTTAAAAAACGCATTATAATAACACAAATTGAAATGATAGGTATAACCAAAACTGTTATACTCTGCATCATCATATTTATTGATTTTAAATAAATAAAAAAAAAAAAAAAATAAAAAAAAAACAGAGGAAAGAAAGTGTTGAAGCAATAAAATAGCTGAAAAAAATACAAAAGCAAATAATTTTTTTCTGCAGAATTATATTCTTAAGATACTTTTCTTGTTCATCGGAAAGGAAAGAAATACTCCTGATTTTTCCGTTTTCATTTTGGAACTGAAAAAAATTCGCCAATGCCTGGCTTGCTTCAGCTAGAATTTTAAATTGATAAAATAAAAAATAAATAACAACAAAAATTCTGATATCACAGAATTTTAAAAGATAATTATTCGCTCTAGAAATGATGCTTTTTCTTTCATTTTTTGACGAAACACCATAACTTTTAAAAAACGTGATAAAAACATTTTATATTTTAACAAAATATGACTGTGAGTGGGGATTTTATTACAAATTCAGATATTCGGAACACCATGAAATGAGGGGGGGGGGCTATTTTTAAATTCCATTTTAAAAATTAGATTTTTCAACGACCTAAATCCATGACTTTCCATTATTTTCTTTTTAAAAAAATAGTTAAAATCATGACATTTCATGACAAATTTCATTCAATACCGAAATTTTCAAATTAAAATATTCTGCTTCAGACAATATAGTTTTCGATATCGATCAGCAGTGGTGCTACTTTTAATAAGGCAAAAACAGCTTTGATTGACTTAAGCATAAAATGTTAAGTTAAGGGACATAAATTTATATGTTTTAATCAACTAGGTACTTTCATTCAAAATGTTATATTATAACTGTAAATAACTGTACAGTGTTCTCCCTCTTATTTATTTATACATTTTTTTTGGTTCAAATATTAGAAAAATAGAATAACATATAATATTCATATTTTTCAAAAATGCAATGAAAATGCCATTAAAAAAAGCAATGTTATCTTAGTTCACAAAACTGTTGGATCAGAAAAATAAATATAGACATAGACAAATGATTAATGCTTTTAAAAAAAATATGTACCAGAAATAACAGGATCAATTTTCTGCCTTTTTGCTTCCTTTTTGATAAAAACAGGTGGTAATCTTGCTTCATGCATAATTGATGGTTCATACCAAAAGGCAACACTATAGTCAATGTAAAGATCATTTTCATTTGTTGGTGGTGTAGGAGGAGCCCACAACTAATTAAAAAAAGGAAAATACATTAGTAAAACCGAAGAAAAATTAAAAATTTCATATCTTATTTAAACTTTTACAATCATAAAAGAATTTTTTTTATGTGAACTATTATTATGAGAACTAGAGAAGTAACGAATATTCTGCCCTTTTTGGATTATTAGACTTTATTCGGTTGGCCGAATATTTAGCAAAGTATTATTCCTAAAATAATTTTTTGCCAAAGTGTGTGTTTTTTCGGGGGGGGGGGGGGGGGGGGATTTTAATAAATTTAATAAAGAATAATCTAAAATTGTATTTTTTTACTATACAATGTTAGAAATAGTTTTTTTTAAGCATATTTGTTAAGTTCTAGAACTTGTTAATTTATATTCTGAAAGATAGATGGAAAGTGAAATTTGAAACTAGACTACTTTATAATGATCCATGAGTTTTGTAATGCTGATTTTTTCTTTTTTTAAAATTATAATCAGGCAAATCAATTTCATCATTTTACAACTCTTAATGTTTTAAAAATTGAGAACATTTCGTTGTTTCATTTTTGCTTGTTTTTCTGTTTTAAATAAGCAGAGCACATGTTTCTTATTGAGTTCATTCTTACTTTTTTAAGATCTTTACGTAAGACAGATAACTAGTACTGCGATTCTCAACTTTAAAGTTATATTTCAGAACTAAAAACAATTTTTTGGGGTTTTTCATTTGATTTCTTTATTAAATTTTCTTTTTATCAGCGCTTTTATTATGATAGCCTTTTTAAAGAGCGTTTCTAATGAACATTACTCTTTTATGGTCACTTTTTTCTAAAAATATGGCAATGTGAAAAAGTTAAATTAAGATTTTTAGTGTTAAATCTTTCATTCAAAAATTAAGAACGATTTTTGTTTTGTTTTTATTTATCTTTTTCTTTTTTAAAAACATTGATTTTTATCCATGTTTTTTTAAAAATTTTATTATTATGATGCAGCTATTAAAAGGATTTGTATTACACTTTCACCTTCACTTTTTCCTTGAAAATACTATAATTGGAAAACTGAAATGTTTAACTTTAAAAAATTAAGATTGATCTCTATTTTTTCTGTTTTGATTCTGTATATAATATTTTATTTTTTATAGGCGTTTTTATGATAGGGCTGCATTTTTAACAGGGTTTCTTCTCTGTTAATGTTTTATGGATAATTTTTTTTTCTGGAAAATATTATTTTTAGCATTAAAGTTTTTTCAATAATGACTAAATTTATTTCAACATAAATATTTTTATAGATTTTAAAAAAAAAAATTTTTTTTGGACCAAACATTCGTTATTGGGGAAATCACTAATCGTTATATCCCTAACGAGAACTGGTTTCAAATATTTAACTAATCTAACAAATAATTATCCACAATTTTTTCAATTATTTTCTTAAAATTAAAACTGTAGGCTAATAATGACAGTTTTCTGTTTTTTTTAAATCCTTTTATATTTATTATAGTAATAGTTCAACTCCTTTCATTTTTATGCATATTACTTACAAAAAAAAGTACTGAATTATTTAAGAAATTGAAACAATTTGATTTTATCGATAAAAAAACTTAATTTAAAAAAGTCACACATACTTATTTTTTTATTACTATTGATATTTTGTATTAGTATTCTATTTCACAATATTTTGATCTGGTATCTCACTGTCTTTCATTATATATATATTGCAATGAAAATTTTTTTCAGCATTCACTACCAAATGAAAAAAAACAAAAAAAAACACTATAATCTGCTGCAAGCTAAGAAAAAACCATTATCCCTATGAAGAGAGCTTGTTTGCATCTAAGTGCACGCAAAATGGATACCATGTTCCCAGCCTAAACGAATATCAAAATCGTTAACTCTAGGAATGACGTAGCATGGCCTTCTTTTTACTTACAAAAAATAGCAAGAAATTTAATTTCTGTCTGACAAGTTTAATTTTTAAAATTGTTTTGAATGCATAATGATATGATAGCTAAATAAAACGTAACTACACTTATTTTAAAACGATTACATAAATCCTACACCACAATGTTTTCTTAACTTGCAACGGAGTAAAGTACTGATAAAAAAAAATTTAAGCTCAAACAGCTTATCCAGGGTACGCAGAAAAATTATTCAAAAAAAAAAAAAATAAATAAAAAATAAGCACCTTTTAAGCACTTTTCAAGCACTCAAAAAAATTTTTTAAAGCACATTTAACCATCATGTCAAAAAAAAAAAAAAAACAAAAAAAAAAACAAACATTGTTTTTGACAATTATCGCAAATTATTTATTTAAATTTTGACAAAATCATGAAATTTTGAATTATGTAAAACGAATGGCGTTCTCATACGCTACGGACTGACAATAGATTGGGGTAGAATGAATTGTGAAAACGTTGAATAGAACAATGTGAACTGTGTCTTTTTGTAAAATTTGTAGCGAAAATCAACATGGTAAAGGAAAAATATCATTTTGAAAAAGGGAAAATTAAGCACTTTTTAAAAACACACAATGAAAAGAGCACCTTTAAGGGCTTTTAAAAGACAAAAATCAAACATAGGCACATTTAAGCACTTTTTAAAAACGTTACACACCCTATTATCACACTTACACCACAAGATGAGTTTTGAAAAATTATTAATTTACAGTAAAATTCAATTCGGCTGTAGTTAAAAAGAAAAGTTTGAAATGAATCATTTTCCTTCTCAAATTTTTTCATTATTTTGCTTTTTAATTTTCAGTGTAGAATATTATAGTATTAAAAATTGCTTATAGCCAAATTCTGACATTGTTCCTTTATTACTAATAAACAAGAACTAAAAAAAAAAAAAAAAAAAAAAAAAAAAAAAAAAAAAAAAAAGAAAAGAAGATATTAAACAAAAACACAATTTTAAAGAAAGGCACTCTTCAAGTCTAAAAATTTTTACAATGTTGAATCATTTATATTTTTAATTAACAAATTTTAGCTGTTGTCACAACACAGTTCTCAGAGCGTCAGCTTCAATATGTTTTCTAAAATATTATAGCAAAATAGTTAAAGAAAAAAAATAATAAATTAGGAATGCTTTAATACTTACCGGCATTTCTTCTTGACCATTGACAGAAAAATATACCTGGAAATAAAAATAAGTTTCTCAAATTTCAAAAAGAATTTGAATAATAAGTTTTTAAAAATACAGAAGCATACTAAGAGGGGGGCGGGAAACAGTTAAGGGGTTTAGAGTGAACTTCTTCAAAAAAAATGAATAAAACTTGAAAGCATGCTTTTGATATTTTTGAAAAAAATAATTAATTTTTTTTACCAATTCATCTGATTGTTATTAACACCTTTTATTTTCAATTTAACTGATTTGCTACTTGAGCGAATAAGTACAAAAGTTTCTCTACAACTCTGACAAATAAAGATTTGTTTGGTTTTTCAATATGTCATTTTATAGGAAAAAGGTGTTTAAAAGTATTTAAATATATTTAGCCCATGGTCAAAATATACTCTAAGGGATAAAATAAGGTAATTACAAGGAGAATTAAGCAAAAAGCTGGAATTGGAGGAAATGCACACAAAAAGAAAAAAAGTTTTAAGTACATGTGTGTAATTTTTTTTTTGTGTATGTGTGTGTGTGCAGTAAATTTATAAACAAACAATATTTTTGTTTAAATGCTGCTTTGTGGAGACGAGGATATAAAATTTAATTCAGTTATACAAATGTAACATCACAAAAATGGGAAGAAAAAAAATATTAACTAAATCTGACATTGATTTTTACAAAATATCTTGCGCCTTGATGCAAATTTTATTAAACTTATAATTTCAAAAATATTCACTAATATCTAAGAATAATGGAATATCATAAACAAGGATTTAAGTTAGAATATTAAAAAATAATGCAAAAATAAATGAAAAATTTAGCAAAAATGGATAAGGACCTAATATAAATTTACAATATATATATATATATATAAAACTTAACAAAAACAAATTAGAAAACAATCCTCTAGTCAACCACTCCACTCAGAAAATAAATTTTTAGCATTTGTCTTTAATCTTTATTAATCGATAGACTTAAAGTTTTATCACAATTGCTTTTATACATTTATAAAAGGGCAAGAAAAAAATTATTGGCTGGGTTACTTTTTAATTATGAGCACTTTATCCTTATTACCAACACTATCCCTTAAGCCTTACTGTAATACATTAAACAGGAAACTACATAAAAAAGGAACAAATTAATATTTAATACTTTGTATAATTTCAGCCAATTTAACACCTTCAGGGTTGCCACAGAAAAAAAATGAACAAAATAGTTGCTTTTAGTAGCCAAAAGCATGAAAATAGTTACCGAAAACTATGAAAATAGTTGCTTAAATAAGAACAAAAATAAGACTAAAATTTTATTAAATGACTTAATTGTCATTTACCATGATTCATTTAGTCAAGTTGGTGGCAAATATTATAATTTATATATAAACGTAATTGTTCTAGTACTAAATTTTTGTATAAAAAAATTTGTACATTTGCAGAAAATTAAATATTTTTAATTACTAGAATTTATTCAAAAAATACTTTTTCATTAAAAAAAACACACTCATTCGAAGAAATTTTCCCTTTTATCAATAATTAATTTAGCAAATATATATATATATTGTGAAAAGTGATTACTAAAATTCAGAATTCATGCATCGTAATATCGTATTAAAAATTGTGGTTTTTAAAATCGTGCCGAATTTTGTTGCAAAAATTGTTGAAGCAAAACAGACTTACGATTGTGCGCGAATTAAAAAGTGATTACTCAAATTTGCAATTTAAAAATTTTCATTTTTTTATTACTTCACATTTTATTATTTTTATTTTTTAAGAAAAGAAATTCAGGGCCGCAGGTTCTTAAACCAATTTATGCTAAAAAACATGCTAGGAGTACAGAAAAGTCTCCTTTTATAAAAATAGTTGAATTTTTTTTTATAGCCTTTTCAGGCAAAAAAAAGTTGCCATAGTCGCCTCACGATGAGAATAGTTGCATTTCAGTCACCTGTGGCAACCCTGCCCCTTGATATGAGCCACAGTTTGATTGGCTAAACATATGGTTTCCAAAGCGAAATTGGTGAACAATCTCCTTCTAAGCTCGTTTGAAATATTAAAATTATCAGCACCTCAATTGTTATCTATCAATAGATTTCATTTGACAAACTTCTATACATTTTGATATGAGGATGATAGGAAATTTGTGACTTGCTGGGAAAGATTTAAAAAGAAAATATTAAGGTGATGAGTGAAAAATTCTGACCACAGCATATTAATTAGTTTCATTTTAACTCTATGTAAAATGAACTTTTAAAATTTTTTTCTCTCTCTCTTAAAAACTGCTTATTCAGTGCAGATAATGGCAAAATACTTCTTGTAAGCAATATTTGCTGTTGTTTAAAAAATCATTCAAATATGTTTTTATGTACAAACACGTATAATAAAATACTTTTTAAGCAAAACCTTTTTATAACACCTGACTACTACTACTTTAAAATAAAAAAAACTGTTGAGACACTGATCAATAATGCAAAAATACTAATATATTAAGATACTTTTTTCAAAACATTTTTACTAAAGGTAAAGGTAACCAGTGATTCTAAACCACTGTGCCGCGGCACTTTTGTGTGACCCCAATTTTAAAAATGTGCCGCCAAATATTAGAAATGATACAATAAATACTATAATGCTTTTTTATATTACGAGTAAAGTTTAAATTAAAAAGTATATATATATACTTTTTATAATTTTTCCACGCTTTAATCGCACGAACATCTTTGTCGGCGATTGTCTCGTCTCTGACATCTTAAAATAAGAAGAAAGTGTTTAAATTGTCTTTGACACATAATTTTAAAAAAATGTTAAAATAAGTAGGAAATTCAATGACTAGTAAAATTATTAATTAACAAAGGAAAGCAAGCTAAATATTAAGATTCAAAGGGAAATAAAAAGCTAAATATTAAGATTCAAACGGAAATAAAAAGCTAATTATTAAAGTAAGCTATGCAATTAATAGTTACAAAACAAATTAATAAAGAATAACTAACAAAAAAAAGCTAACAATTAATAATTAGCAAAAAAAACTAGTTAACAAGAAATCACAAAAAATAACAATGAAAAAAAAAAAAAAAAAAAAAAAACAAATAACTATAGAAAACAAGCTAACAACTAAAATCTAGCAAAAAAAAAAGGGAAAAACTGTTACTAACGAATAAAAAATTAGTCGGAAGAAATAATTAATCCCTTAATAAACGTGCTTTTGTAGTACATATTATTTTATTCACAATCAAAATTATGATCACAAACTATTTCACCCAATGTATTATAGGTAAGTAAACAACTTTTAAACTAATTTTTTCATTTTGTGACGTCAAATTTCGAAATCGTTAAAAGTGTGCTGTCACAAAAAAAAAAAAAAAAAAAACGGTTGAGAATCACTGATTTACACAAATGATGAAAACATTTTTTATATTCTTGAATATGAAACGATTTTAGTAGAGTAAATCATCTTTAATGTAAAAATTTTCATTTTGAGAGAACTTAAAGTTATTCAAAATAAAGTTTAGAAATGCACTTTATTATGACACCTAGAGTTGACTCCAAGCAAATTTACAGTGAAAACAACATACTTTGCAGCCAACACAAGCTTTTTTTTAGTGAAAAACAGAATTATTGAGAGAGCCCTTTCTTTTTATCATGCCACAAAGCATGCACTTAATTAAAATTACTTTTTTTTGCAATTTTAAGCAAAATAGAGTTTATTTTAAATAAACAACTAAAGGGCAAGACGAAAATTTATCTGGTGGAACTGGTCACTAGAGGTAAATCTGTTCATGCCCACTTTTTGCATTAATAGTACCTTAATAATAAGTAAGTTTGCTTGAGCCGTGTTAACTCAGTAGATAGAGCTTTCGCCTTTCAATAAGGGTTCGAATCCCAGCAATGGCCGGTCGACACGAATTTTGCACCCGCCTCGCACTGACCACAGCCTTTAGGCTATCCATGTGAGGTTTTTCTCTCCGTGTAACGCAAATGCAGGCTAGTTTCATCAATAAGTCCTCCACAAAGGCAAAATTTCTCTCAATATTTTATCCAGGAGTTCCCTTGTCTTCTGGTTTGGGAATTACAAATTAAAAATTATTATGTAATTTTTAATTCCCATTATTATAATAATGGGAATAAAAAAATACAAGGCTATGGAATTGAACATTAGTAGTCTTAAATCCAAAATTGGGTCGACTGCTCAGGGACGTAATAAATTTGCTTCGAAATTGTTAGTAAAATAAATTAAACTAATATAGCATTATCGTATAATTTCATTATAGAAACAATTATAAGCACATGATAATTCACATTCAAAAAGAACATTTTCATTTTGATGATTTAAAACTGCTATACTAATTTTAATATCTATAACCAGGGTGCGTAGCCAAATCTTTAAACAAAAAAATAAGCACCTATCAAGTACTTTTTAAGCACTCAAAAAATATTTTAAGCACTACATTGACAAAATGTAAAATAATTTTCAAAGACTTGACATGATCATGATAAAATAACTAGTTTCTGACAAACTCTTTTCTTGATTAGCCATTATAAAATGACTGAGAGATTTTTCAATTCGATATCAGAGGGTGGAAAATGAAGCCAGAAATGGAGAATATCTTGCAAAATGCAGCAGAGTTGCAAATGAGCAGCGCAAGAATTTTACCGAACTCAGCTCAGTAGACGCACATGCAGACTTGCAAGTATTTCATCAAACAGGTAAAATGATTGGCACTTTAATACACTATGAACCAACACTAGGCCGAAATGGATTGGTGTTGAATGAATTGTGAAAGCATGGAATAGAACAATGTGAAAAGCACATTTTGCATGCTTGGCAAAAATGGACAAGGTAAAGAAAAAATCTTGTTGTCGAAAAAAGAAAATGAACACTTTTTAAAAACACCCAATGAAAAAAAGCACCTTTAAGGGCTTTTAAAAACGAACATCGAAAACAAGCACCTTTAAGCACTTTTTAAAAACGCTACGAACCATGTATAATGCAATACCATAATACATACTCTCATGCACATTATGCAGGTACATCTCCAGGAAATATGGAGTGGTAAGAATGGGGTGTCAAATGATAGTATTTTCTTGATGGGCACTTTTTATTTAATCACTACATGGCCACCACTAATCCTTTATTTGTCTATACCTTTCTTATATTTTTACTATTAGTCAAATATTTTTTCCCCTGATGATATAATTTGACGAGGGGGGAAAAACAGCATAAAATAGGCAAGTTATAGGAGGAAAATCATATCATTAAAAAAATCTTTAATTTTAGACAGTCACTCCAAGAAAAGCGAAGAGTCTGAAAAGACCAATACTTCTTGGTTAATCTATTTTGTAACCAAAAATAAGTCAGTTATAAATGGCAGTAATTTATAAATTTAATCTTTAATGATTATTTATTATTAATTAACATCATGAAGATAAAAATTGTTTCAACATGGTAACTTCATCTCAATAATTTTTTTTAAAGAAAAATTCTTATCATTTCTAAATCTTTTCCAACATTGTAACTTTATCTTAAATAGTTTGAATAATCTTTTATTTATAAAAATTTTCAGCAAAATCACTAACAATTGCAAGCAAATTTTGAGATGTTGTTAGTGCTTACTTACTTAACAAACAGAAGCATGTTATTCATGCAATTTATTATTTAAAAAATTCTTTTAATAGGAAACATAGTTTAACACCAACAGAAATTTAAGATTTTATCCCTAACTTTTCATAACTTATTCATTAATAACATTTCTTTACAAATTAGCTCTTAACAAATAGAAAAATATCAGTATTTAACAAAAAATTTCAAACTGAATTTTTTTTATTTTTTCTAGTTTACGTTGTAAAGAAAAAGATAATTTCAATAATTCTGTGAAAAAGAAAATATATATATTTATGTTGTTTGGTATATTTTTGCTAAAAATTTGCAGGCATTTCCTACCATTATGATTTTTTTTTTGTTAATAATAATGTACATTAAATAATTGCTTTCTGAAAAGAAAAAGGGTGGCTAGGTTTTTTTTGTAAAGAAAAAGATAATTTCAATAATTCTGTGAAAAAGAAAATATATATATTTATGTTGTTTGGTATATTTTTGCTAAAAATTTGCAGGCATTTCCTAACATTATGATTTTTTTTTTTTTGTTAATAATAATGTACATTAAATAATTGCTTTCTGAAAAGAAAAAGGGTGGCTAGGTTTTTTTTCTCAAAGGAAGTTAAAAATATTTTGAAATAAACCATTCCCGTATTATTCATTAAAATACAAGTATTAAAAAAATATTCGCATAATGAAACCCGCCTTTCTACAACTCAAAATTATTATCTCACTAACAAGCACAATAATCTGCCAAGAATTAAAATTACAAACACCCCAAATTTTAATACCTTTATATAGAATAGCAATTAATTCAAAACTCACTTGAGTTATAGTATTAATTTTCATTACATTTTTAGAAATTTAAATATATTTATTCAAAGTTTTAATAAGATATTTTAATGATTCAAATTCTGTAAGAAAAAAAGAGTTCACTTCCACAACAACCAGTCACAAATTATAAGAAAATAACATACCTTGCGATTATAAGAAAATAACATAACGCAATTGATAGAAACACAATTTGTTTGTGTAAAAATAATTTGTAGAAAAAAAGGCTTCAAGGATTTATTTAACCCTAAGTCACAGATTATGAACTTTTGAATGCAGTTTTTGGAAAAATATATTCATTGTGATCCATCACTAAAAGTGAAGTTAAGAAAAAAAATTATACGAGTATGCAAAATTGCATTATACATCAACACACATCACTAGATCTAGATAAATTGTTGGATGTAGAATCCTGGATCAATAAGGATACTGCTCCTTTAATTTTGTCAAAGTTTGAAGCACAATAGTAAAATAATGTTTAAGGCAAATTACTTAAACAAATTAAAGATTACTTTTTCTGTTTAACTTAAAAGGAAAATAATATTTCCATGCCATGATTCTGAAGTAAGTATGGATTATCTAGTGCTAAACTTTTGCAAAGAAAAATTTTTTAAGATTGAACCAAACAAAAATGGGGGGGGGGGGGGGGGGGGGATATGAGGAAAAAATCTTTGCCAGATGTGTTGAAAATTAAACTTTAAATAAGTCAAAGATAGAAAAAAGATCCTCTGAATGTATTTGAAGATTTTAAAGTAAATTTTATTTTTTTAAAAAATCTGAGCCACACATAAAATTGTTTAAATGTAACGTGCCAGTTTGTGTTATAAAATTAAAAATCCACTCCTTAATGTCTGCAACAAACCTGGAGTTAAATTTGAGGTAGAATTGAAACTTTTTTTTTATAAATTAAATATTTATAATTATTTGTAAATAGGCAATTACTTAACCAAACATTAGTTTACTAAGCAATATAATTTATGTGCAGTTAAAAAATGAAAGTAAAAATTATTAAAATTAACTTGCTATTCATTTAACGCTTAGTTCCTGCTTTTAATGTACTAGAAATTAAATATAAGTTTGTGAAACAAACAAATAGTTATCATTACTTTCGTAAAGTCTATAAAAATATGTTATAGAAAATTAATCATGGATAAGGATTAAAATTCCACAATTTGCTTTGAGCTATCAGCTTCAAAATTATAAAAATTTTAATACAGTAGGGAACCAATTATCCGGAACAATCGGGGCCATCGCTATTCCGGATAACTGATTTTTTCGGTTTTCTGAATCGTTAAAAAAAGCAGTTTTTTTTTATTATTGACAAACCCAACTAAAAAAAAATACTACTACTTAGAAATAATCTTAAAAAGAAGAAAAAACGATAAAGTAATACACTAATGATTATTTCTAACATGATGGTAAGGTAAACTTCTTTAAAAAAAGAAAGAAAAATCCTAAAATCTTATGAGGGGAAAAAAAAAAAAGATGGTGGAAAAATTTATTGAATTTCGTTCCGGTTTTCCGGATAAGAGGTTCTGTACTGTACTAATACGAGGGTTGCTATTTATATTTCTTGCCTTGGCAACAGTAAGTGTTGCTAGGCGACCGCAGACGATTTTAATCGAAAGTTTGATATTTTTAAACATAAATTCAGCAGACGATTTACCATTATAGCTTCATTTGTGTTGTTGACAGTAAATTGAAAAGTTCTTCTCTTTCAAAAAATGGAATTGAATCGTGAACATTTTCGTGCCATTATTTTTCATAACTTTCGACGTGAATTTTCGAGACAAGAGTGCTTCGATGAACTTAATTCTTTATTCAGCGATAAAGTGCCATCCTACAGCACTGTAAAAAATTGGTATAACGAATTTAATCGTGGTTGATGTTCGATCCAGGACGAATCCCGTGCAGGTCGTCCAAAATCCGTTGTTGTGCCAGAAAAGATCGATTGCTGTGAGTGAACTGATAAAGCAAGATCGTCATGTGATATACCGTGCGATAGAGGCGTCTTTGGACATTAGTATGACTAGCATCAATAAAATATTGCATGAACATTTGAGCGTAAAAAAAATTTGTTCGCGTTGGATCCCGCATAATCTGACAAACGCTCAAAAAAAGGTTCGTGTCGATTGGTGCAAGGAAATGTTAGAAAAATATGTTCAAGGTACATCAAAGGCTGTGTATAACATCTACACAGGTGACGAATCATGGATCTATGAATATGAGCCGGAAACAAAACAGCAATCAACTGTATGGGTCTTCCAAGACGAGGCAAAACCAACAAAAGTTGTTCGAGGAAGAAGCACATCGAAACAAATGATTGCCTGTTTCTTCGGCATTAACGGTCATGTGGCAACAGTGGCGTTAGAGCAACGCAGGACGGTCAATTCTGAATGGTACACGACCATTTGTTTGCCAGAAGTCATCGGAGAAATTCGAAAAAAGCAGAACAGGTGAATCATTCTTCATCATGACAATGCGAGCTCTCACACATCGACTCAAACAAAGGCATTTCTGACGGAGCGAAAGATCGAACTGATGGGTCATCCGCCGTACAGCCCTGATTTGGCACCCAATGACTTCTTTTTATTCCCACACATCAAAAATAAATTACGTGGACAACGATTTTCGACCCCCGAAGAAGCGGTTGATGCATTCAAAACGCATGTTTTGGAGTTACCTCAATCGGACTGGAAAAAGTGCTTTGAAAATTGGTTCAAACGGATGCAAAAGTGTATTGATCATCATGGAGAATATTTTGAAAAACAATAAAACCAATTTCGATCCTACATATTTGTTTTTTCATTATTAGGCCAGAAATATAAATAGCAACCCTCGTACTTCTGGAACTATTAAATGCAAATGAAAGATTTATTTTAGAATTAACTTACATAAGCAATTAATTTGTTAATTTCAAAAATTTGTTTAAATGTTTTCACTATTAATCTATAAAATTTGTTATTGTAGAAATAAAGAAGTTGCTCATAATTTAATTCTCAAATTATATTTCATATACTATAATTTTTTGCATTGATTTGGAGTTATAGCATGTGTGATTCAATAATTAACTATGATTTTGTAAATTGCCTTCATATGTCAACAATTACCAGTTCAGGATAAAAATTATTTAACAAATGTTTCAGAGATAACTATGGGAATGATGACAATCGCCAGAAAATATTTACATATGACAGTGACTTTCAATAGTAATTCATGAATGCAATAAAATATACGTTAATTTTTTTTAAAAATCAGATTTGTATAGCATATGAAACATTAAGATATGAGCAACATCTTTAATGGCTAACTGATCTTGCTCTAAAAATGCATCTCATTTTTCTTGGTAGAGAATGAAGGCAGGGTTTGGTGCCAATTAGATATTACAAGAAACACAGATTGGAGTTAAGATATCAGTAAGGTGAGTTAATTTTATGTATGAAGCTTTTGATATTTTGTTTCATTAGGAAGGCACAAAAAAATAATGCAATTTAGGAAAGTGTGTCTACCAGGAAAGAAGCATTTTCGAGCAAGAACAATTTTAGTGAGTGCCAATTACTTATATATAGATCATGTTAACTATACCTGCTCGTTTTTTTATTTTTACAAGTGCAACAATAGCTTATTACTTAAGTAACATAAAGCAGTGGGAAAAAAGAAAACACCTGTTCTTTCTAAGTCACCAGACTCAACCGAGGATAATGCTGAATTGACACCAAAACTTTTCCTGAACCAACATGAAGTTATGTGATAAGACCAAGAAAAATGAGACACAAGAGACACAGCAAGTTGTAGATTTATTGAATAATGGACAGTTCATTTTAAGAATTTTATACAATATTTTAAATAACATCTCTAGAGTATTTTAATTCATAGATCACAATTTTGAGGTCGTCTTTAAAAAATAACTTTCTAAAATACTTCAAAGGTGAAATGAACATGTAACGAAGTCGATGACAAAAAATCTTTAAAGCAGCCACATAATTATAATAGTACGTAAGCATTCATAAAAACAACACACTTTTAAACCACAACATATTGGTCTAAACACACATCAATTTTGATTCTATTTACATTCTTAGTGAAAATAATAAAATACATAATGAATGTTAGGTATTTGGACTTGCATTTAATTCTGATGAAACATTACAATCATGGTTCAAGGAACTATTTGTTTTTATTTTGTTACTAATATAACTAGAAGGGGAAGAAGAAGCAGATGAGCATGCTATGTCATCTTTAAAGGAATCCTTCTTATGTGTATTTAAAATAACATTATTTACAAGTTTGGGGCTAGGTACAGACATCTCCGATTCACTCTCTGCTTCAATAGCAGACGCACGCCGCGTTCTAATCACTAAATTTGGATTAGAAAAAGGTTTAATAATAAGCGGACTTTGGGTAATTTTAGAATTACAATTCTTATTCAAATTACCACTTTTGGCAACAGACAATTGTTTTCTTAGTCTTATATCACTATTTCTGGGGCCATTAATTATACCACGCATATTGACACGATCAGACCTGCCAATGGTCTCCTTAATTTCAGAGTCATTTGATTCATCACTTTCGGCAGCATTACCATCCAATCTTTCCTTTTTAGTTATTATTCTTTTGCTCCTTCTCTTGGGAGACTTACAGCTAGTTTGGGAAGAGTTAAGGGAGTCCCTGGCTTTATTACGTTTAGATCGAGAAGATCTATTAACCTGGTTAGCAGCTTCTCTACTGTAAAACAAAGGCGAATCATCATCACCGAATCTCCTTTCCTCCTCTTCTTTCAAAGCTTTTAGATGACCCAATTCCCAATCCTTCTTCTGAGCTTCAATTTCTTCCTGTAAAAATTTATTTAAAAAGAGAATTAAAAATGGCAGGAAGAAAAGAAAGTAAAAATACAGACCAATAGTAATAATTAATTTAAAACACTTAATTTGGGTATGTTTGAATGGTATTTGGGTATGAAAGAAAAGTTTGTTTTGTAATAATTGATTTTGTTGTTTCATCTAAGTAAGTTAATGTTTTTAGTAAACATATTTAAAACTCATTCTATACATTCTATACTACGGACATCATTCTATAGAATCCATATTTTTAAAAAAATCAATGTTTTCAAATCAAATT
Source organism: Parasteatoda lunata (assembly GCA_949128135.1). Taxonomy (NCBI): domain Eukaryota; kingdom Metazoa; phylum Arthropoda; class Arachnida; order Araneae; family Theridiidae; genus Parasteatoda; species Parasteatoda lunata. The sequence goes on from OX421972.1 coordinate 9,920,038, forward strand.
AAATTAGCGCATGTAAAATATTAAACAACAACCACTATCTTCCATTCATTTAGCATTGCACGATAGTATATGTTATTCCTACTAAAATTTTCGAAGTCGAAGTAGTTGTGTTTTTTTTATATTATACCCAATTGTGATATAAATTTATTGGACCATGTCTGTAACTGATTTAAGAAGTTAATTTGATAACTTCTTTAATTCAGCATCACTAAATCAAAATCTTTGAAAGCTACATGAAAAAATATGGAGGAATAGAATTAATAGAAGGGTTTAAGATTTTTTTAAAAGAATAAACAAAAAATTTATTCATAGCCACTACCCCCACAATTATCCTTCAATTAGTTCCGATTTAAAATCGAAAAATTATAAAGGTTTGGAATTCTTACTTAACAGTTTGGATTACATTTTGAATAAGAAATTCAAAATGTAATCCAAACTGTTCAGTCAGAAGAGCAGAAAAAAAATAGTCCCCCTAAATATTAATTTAACAGTTTTGCCTGTTCTCTGAAACTAATTAGGTTTTGTAATGCTCCAAATGAAAAGACAGGAAATTTTTTGAAAAGTATACCAAACTACTTTTAAACAAAGCTAATGGCAGACTAAATAAAATAGTATTAGCTCTACTTAAATGGAATAAAGCAAATTTCATCACAAAAAACAATAATATTAACTATTTTAAATTTCACAATTACTTGGTTCAGAACAGAAAGTTTTAACACAATTCAGTACAGTTTTGTCAATACTAAACTAGTTTCAAATCAATGCATGGGAAATTTTTATAGTACAGCTGCATTAAAAAACCACCAGTATTGTTTATTTACAAATTTATAATTAAATTCAAGATTTCTTGAATTTATTTACAAATTTATAATTAAATATCAATATATAATCAAGATTTCTTGAATTAAATAATTTTAAAGTACAGGTTCAATAATTGTGGAATGATAAGTAATTTAGTGGATGGTTTTTAAGTTCACCATTAAAAAATTCTATACGATTACTGTATTGCTGATTGGAATCAATAATTTTTAAAAACACATGAAAGAGACGAATTAATAATAATGAAATTACAAAAGTACACCCTACAAGAATTGTTATTAATTTGCTTAAGATAATAAATTTGCATTTAAGAGTGCATAAATTTGCATATAATTCAAGAATATAAAAATTATAATATAAAATTATTACTGAAGTTTCTTTTTTATAGAATGACTAAATTTCTAAAAAATTAAAACAACAAATGCTGTGGATAAGGCTATACACCTGAACCATGTATATAATTAGTAGACGGTTCCTAAACTGATAAAACCCATGAAAGTATAAAATAAAAAATGTTGGATCCGATATTCTAAGTCTTGATTTTTCAAATATATTTTTTTAAAAATTGGTATTTGTTTAGAAAATGGAAAGTTCTGAAAACTCACAAAAATCAAGAATATCTATCTATCATGGAAAAAGCTAAAAGTCTGGACAAATATATTTTATCAAATTATCTGGTTAACTTTTGAAAGATTTTAAGAAATGTAATTTAAAATGACCAAATTCCGAATTTGACCGGAAATGTTATCAACTTATTTTTTTCACCACTGCAGAAAATATTTTCTTCTCTTATTTCGATTTCTAAATTGTTAATGTATTAATGGGCAAAGCTTCAGAGATTTTATATTGAGTTACTGTTACCTATTTTAATTAGCAGGAAAACACATCAAAACAAATGCAGAAACTATGTAAACCATTACACTCCACTTAACAGAGAATGCAGCTTATAATTCTAAAGCATTAGCAAAATTCTAAAAGCCTGTAACCTAAAATTTGACATTACTGCTTTCAACAGCATAATTTATTATAGAGATTTTTAATATATTAACGGAAGCCAATAATTTTCAAATAATTACTTATAGTCAGTTTATGGTGGTTTTATTTGTCACGAAAAAATCAACATAGTTTTGAAATAATTGTTTGAAAATTATGTGAAAACATTTTTCAACATTTCACATTTAAAAAAAAAAAATTGGGGGAAAAAAATCTTTATTTGGAAACAGTTGCAAAATATTACTTACACACTATAATATATAATAGCAATTTAGAACCTAAATAAGTAGATACTACATGCTTTTTCGTTTAATAAGAGATAAACATTAATTTATAATTTACCTCTGCTAACTTCAGCTGTTCCAGGCCTACAGGTTCTTGTAAAGATTCCAAAAATTGCACAGCATATTTTTCAACTGGAGTAAGCTAAAAATAATAAAAATTATGTAATTGAAATTATAATCCAATCAGAATCAAACATAATAGATTCATCCACTACATTAGATAGGACGTAATAAATAACATTAAAAAAAAAAACATTAATCAGAGCAGATGAATTTTGAAGAAATCTTCGAAATAAGTGAATTTAGCGATTTGTTACTGTTTAGACTGTTTGTTCCTACACATCTTTCAAGTAAATTGTCATTTGACAGGTCTTGCCTGATTAAAACCCAACTGTGTGAGAGCCCTTGACGACACGGATGGGTAGGTTGGATTATAGTCTTTTCTAACTATATCAAACAGTTTGCAGGCAAATCAGCAAGGCCCACATGTTCCATAGTAGCAAGCATTACAATATGCAATGAAAAAAGAAAATTTTTTAAAAAAAATTTCTAGAACAGAAAAACCCTTTAACCAGCACAAAAGTATTTTTATAATAAAAGAACAAATCTAGTTTGGGTTAGAAAATACAATTAAGACTTTTTAAATAAGCATAAATTGATTACAATTTTTAATATTAATTTTTAATTGATTACAATTTTTAATATGAATTAAAATATGAAGTTTTCATACAAAAAACTGATGAAATTACATAAATTTTGAGATATTCATTAAAAAAATTTACCTGTTTCATAAGTTTATCAAGCTCTTCCTCCGCAGGAGACTTTTCATCATTTTCTCTACCTTCATTATCTAATGGAATGGATTCATCAAATTCAGCTAATTCAGCCACCGCTTCAGCACAAGCAGTTTGTGCAGCCTTTTTATCTGATTCATCTTCTGCCAATCCAAGAGCCTGAAGAAGAAAGGAACAGAAATCGAAAAACATTAAACTATAATCAACAGCCATATCCTCTGATTAATTACCAAATTGCAGTTAATATTTTATTATTTTGAAATTTTACAGAACATAAGTTGGTAAGATAACCAGCAGAGTTGCCAGATTTTAGCCAAGCCAAAAGAGCTGGCATTTTGGGTCGGGGTTATACCACTTAAAAAAAGAGCACGCTTTAAATATTTTTCAATAACTGTTATATAACAAAATGTGTATAAAATTGTTAATTACTTCATAAATGTAAATGAAATGTGTAAAATGTTATTTATAGAATATTTTTTCTAGAGTTTTACTTCTTTGAACAAAATTAGCACATTTGAAATCACCAGGGATATTTAAATAAATAGCGTTAAAATAAATAGCAATGCAATGCATGTAATTTGATATCTCATTCAGTTCATAAAATAAGGAATACAAAATTGGATTGAGTAACATTTAATAACTTCTCAAAACATGTGTGTTAAAATTTCCTATAAATAAATTATGACTGAAAATCAAATGTGTGAAAGACACGCGTAAAAAAAATTTAAAAACTGTCAAGACAAGTAAATTCAAATGATAGGTGAATGGAAATGTGATATGGTATAGTTTCTTCAAAAACTAGCTTTTGAAAATATCTAGAGATTGCACATAATACTCTAAAAAGAAAGCTGAGAGTGAAAGAGTATCAAATTTATAAATAATAGAACCTTAAGAAATTTGAAATGTTTCCTGAAGAAAACGAATTAACAATACAATTAAGCATTATAATTAGTTATTCATTTAAAATGTTAGGGTAAATAACTTAAAGGGTAATAAACACAAAACAAATTTTGCATTGAATATAGGAGTATATTTTGAGAATAATTAGTTAATTGTAAAAATAAAATAAACTCAAATATATTTTTGGGGTTAACTAATGAAACCAGTAATAATATTAATATACAGTACAGAACCTCTTATCCTGAAATCAGAAAACTAGAATGAAATTCCATAAATTTTCCTATCATTAAAAAAAAATTTTTTTTTTCCTCATAAGATTTTAGGATTTTTCTTTCTTTTTTAAAAGAGGTTTACCTTACCGTCATTTTAGAAATAATCATTAGTGTATTACTTTATCGTTTTTTCTTCTTTTTTTAAAGATTATTTCTAAATTTTTTTTATTATTATTTGGGTTTGACAATAAAAAAAAAACTGCTTTTTGTAGCGATTCAGAAAACCGGAAAAATCAGTTATCCGGAATAGCGATGGTCCCAAACATTCCGGATAATTGGTTCCCTACTGTAATAGTCTCCTTATAAATAAAAAATTCAGAATGTTGTTCTTATGACTCTAAACTAAACTCAGTGGTGCGGTAGCCCATAGAGGGCCTAGGCCTACTGTGCCCATCTCAGTTTTCTTGACCTTGGGAAGCAGGAGCAGATGTTCCGGTTAGGTGGTCAGTCGAACACGAAACCCCCAGTGTTTAGTTCCCAAGCATGCTTGGTACTCATTTATTGACCCACTGAAAGGCTGAGTCAGCCTTCCCTGGACCGAGGATCAAACCCAGGACCTGTGGCACAGGAGCGCTCTTATGACTCTAGACAAATAAAATATTTTTTTCCCAGAGAAAATATTAGATGATAATTAAGACTTCAACAATGAAAATTCATTTAACGGTCCAAAAATAACACATGGTGGATAAATGTAAAAACGTTCATGTTATACTAAGTGCATAATTTATGAGCAAATATACATAATTCATTATTTTAATATTTAAAACATTAATGTGACTTAGTTTTCAATCATAGCACACTCAATTTGCAGTACTTCCAAAAAAAAAAAAAAAAAAAAAAAAAAAAAAAAAAAAAATTAACCAATTTTTTGGGAGGGTTTGCATTATGTTTTTAAAATAAAGTTGAAAGCATTATAGGCTAAAACTTGTTTTAAAAAATACCTGTTCTAATTGAGTCTGTGAGAATTCTTCAGGAGATGACTCAGCAACATTTTCTTCTACTGAGAGAGATTTATCCACTTCCTCTGACACACTGATACCAAAAAGCTCATGAATAGTATTCTGTGAAAAAGAAACATTAAAAACTCTTCTTGTAGTTTTATTAAATCTCAAAACTAAATTGATTTAAAGAAATGGTATTATTGAACCTACCTTTTTGAAAAAAGCTGTGTTAAAGTTTCCACCCTCAATGGCAAGATCCCCCAACACCCTCTTTTGATTAGCTTTCCTCAAAATATTTTCTTCGATTGTTCTTTCACTAATTAATCTACAAAAAAATAATTGAGTTTTTAAATATAAGAGCATTTTTTAAAAACAGAAGATTGTCAAAGATTAAAATTAAATAATCACACCAATGTAAAATTCTACTCTTAATTCTTCAAAAAGCTTTATATATGCGGATTATAATTTGATTAAAGTTGTCACCAGTAGTGTCACTTAATAATTCTTCAAACTATGTAAAAAAAAAAAAATAAATAAAAAAAAAAAAAAATGCAAAAGAAATTTCATTATTTTTAAATGACGCTTTTACAAATTATAGTCCATTCAGATCTAAAAATGAGTATTTAAAAGAAAGAAAAAAAATGACTGAATGATAAAGATAAGCTCAGATCAATAAAATTAACGTTGTAGCAATTTAAATTTTTCCCACGATTAGTAAAATTTAGACTTTTGCACATCAGAAATAAGATTGGAAATTGCAGACAATTTTTATATCATCCTTAAAATGTAGGTAGAATGAAAAAGCTTCTAAAAATTATCCAGAGGTTATTTAGTGAGTCCAACTCAAAAATCCTGAAAATTTCTTGAGTAAATCATTAATGATGCATTTCAAAATATTAATGTCTTTATAAATTTAAATCCTATTGATATTTTCAAAACATGAAATTCTAAATAAATTATATGCTGCATGATTTAAATGAATAATTATTTATAAGTTTACTTTTATCTCCAATCACATGTATTATTCTACCAGAAAAAATATTTACAAATGAAAGAGATGCCAAGTATAAAGTATAGTTTAATATTTTTAAATATTACCAAGTATAGTATTATAATATTGCCAAGTATAGTTTAATATTTTTAAATAAAATATGTCAGGATTTTTATACATAAATGTGATTGATGATTTCTTGAAACTTCTGAACCTTGGATATCCAGAAACCTCTGGATCGTGGTTAGGGAAAAATTCCGGATTTGTCTCGGAACACTATTATCTTTGATTATCAAAAAGTTAATTCTTTTAGAGAAACTTTTAAAACAGTTTGAAATAGACATTTACATATTTGTAACAGTCTGAAGTGGCTTTTAATTTAGCAGACATGCCAACTTTTCAAATAGCTTGTCAGGAGCACAAGAAAATAGTTGAAATATTGCAACAAATCCTAAAATACTAGTTAGGTAATGTAGTTCACAAAAAATAAAACTTAACTATTACTTAATACAAAATAAGTAAACATTAGAAAACTAACTAATTAATTATTTAAAGACAACTATCTTGATTAAAAAAATGCAAAGTACAAAAAATTTCTTTTGAAAGCCAGACTTTGCCAGTTCATTGCATCAGAGTTGTATTTTTCAGGGAATAAATCTTAACATAAATTATTACTTTTAACAATAAAATAGTTAAAACAATAAAAATAGAACACAATAAAAATAGAATTCAAATGGTAGATTAAATAATTACTTATTAAAAATACAATAAAATATTTAATTAAAAAAAAATCATTCCTGCAGTGATAGGGCAGTCGCTTTTTTGGCTTTTGCCAGTTCACTTTCAGTGAACTGCTTTTGATGGCAAACAATGTTCCTAGCAGTCAATTTTGATTTTTCAACCATAATACTCTGAAGAGTCTTCAAATTCATATTGCTTCTGAAGTCTGTTTTGTTCTTTCGAACCATGCTAAAAACCCTTTCACATGAGGCATTGCTATGAGACAAAATTAGTAGTGTTTTCATGAATTCATATAATGTGCTATACTTCTTATTTCCTGTATGATCTGTTACACCATTTATCTTGTTCCACACATCATCAATTCTGTCACATTTTATTATATCATCACTAAAATCTTCAAGCTGATACAAAGTAAATTCACTTTCTAGCATGTTTCGCTTTTCTTCATTGTAGTAATCTCCAAAGAAGTCGAGAAAATATTCTATCGATTTAAAAGATTTGCTGCATCGTAAATTTATATCAGCAATTTCTGCATGCAGCAAAACTTCCTCATTCAGAGGAAATTTTTTGACAATATACTCACATGAGAAAGAAAAAAAATTTCTAACACTCTCATAGAAAACATCAATTTCCTTATCTGGCAAAGTAACATTCTTTATCTACATTTTCGTCTGACTTCCAATGACTAAGTCGTCATTGCACTTTTGCTTCTTCTTATTTCCAAATTCCAACTTAAATATGCTCTCTGCTTCCTTAACAGCAACAGGCTTGATAAAGCGTGCTATTAAGGAAGTCAACAGAGAAATCATCTCCCATCGAAGACAGTGGATCATGGGAGAATCAGTCTGGAGTTTTAAATTACATTTGCAGAATATAGGTAGCACATTCTGCAAAAAAAGCAAATACAGTTTGGTTGACGGATTTTCAAACATCTTCTTTATACTTCGACATTTCAAAGAAGCATCATTTTCTTTTTTAAAGAAGATCTTTAAAGACTCCCATTGCTCCAATGTTCGGTCGACAACAGCAGCTAAAGATAACTATCTAGTCGGAACATACTTTAATATTTTATGATTGTCTTGATTACACAGCATCTGACATTCTTTAAACGTCTCAAGACATTTTGAACTTTTTTTCAAATAATAAAAAATGTCTACCAAAAAATCCTCCAAACTAATTGATATGGCCTGGGATGCTTTTTTGGCAGCTAAATTAATCAGATGACAAGAACATCTACACATTATAAGCTGAGGATTTTTTTCCAACATAAACTTCACAACACCTTTATTACCCCCAATCATAGATGATGCATTGTCAGATGAAAAGGCGATGCAGTTTTTCCATGGAATTGAAAATTTGTTAAACTCATCATCTAGCACTCTAAACATATTTTTGCCAGTAGCATCACCTTCTAGTTTTGGCAAATTAAAAAGACGGGGAGTTAATCTTTGAGCTGATTCGTAAAAAAAAAAACAACCACAATAGGCAGAATTTTTTCGGTACTAGTATTGCTACCATCTGTTGCTAAAGCAAATTTGGAAATGTTTAAAATTTCTTTCAGTTCATGGGTAGTCATTTCAGCCAAGCAATTAATAATCGCCGCCGTTTTCGTTCGCGCACAACCATACTTCTTCGCGATTTCTGAATCAGGGAACATTTTTTGAAAGAGTGGACTAGCATGATCCGATGCAGAAACCGGCAAATTGTGCTATAACAAAAAAGTGGTAAATAACGTTTCAGCACGAATTACGTGATTATCACATCTGGAAACAAAACTTGTGATTTTGTTACTTTGAGATGAAGCGTTACTGCACTCTAAATGGCGCTTGCATTCCACATGGCGTTTGCAATCTTTCACACCACCATGTGCGATCTAAAAATCGAGATCGCATATCAAACAATAAACGTGATTATCAGATTTTTTGGATCTTTTTAAAACAGGCCATTTCTTAGAATATTCCTCACGGAAACCCTGATTGTGAGTCCGCTTCGATGGCATTTTAAAACAATTTAATTCATCTTTTCTTTAAATACGAATGTACGCGAGGAAATACCAATCTCAAAATTTAAACATCGAGTGAGCTTCATTATGTTGCCAGATCCATAAACTTAGATGTACGAAAATTCGTGCTTTAGCTTGTATTCTCCCTACACAGTGAGAACTATGTCACATCACGTGATTAAGCTATTTCCGCGCCATTTTGCGCATGCGTGGGCGTATTCTGCGCAGGAGGAACCCTGTTTTTAGCTAGAGGAAATGCTCTTTTTTCATGTTTACTCAAGATCGCGCAGGCACACATGACCGTAAATTTTTAAAAAGCGGAGTATTTCGGAGTGAAGCGGAGCGTTCGGGTTAAATGTTGCAGAGCGGAGAAACTCCGGTCAAACCGGAGCAGTTGGCATGTCTGATTTAGTGGTACAATAATTAATACTGCCTAGAACTGCAATTAAAAGATAAATTTATCATTAGTGCCGACACAAAATTACCTACTTCTTTTGATTGGTTAAAGAATAATCCTATTTTTGCTATAATACTTCAGAATGAATTCAAAAATTTATCATTAAGTTTTAAAAATTAAATATACTGTAAACTAAATATACATTTATACTGTAAACTAAACATAAATTTATTCTGTAAACTAAACATAAATTTATTCTGTAAACTAAATATAAATTTATACTTTAAACTAAATAAAGAATAAAAATTTAACTTTTTTGGAGCAATCAGTAATAAATGTGTTAGTGAGAATTAAAACATGCTTAAAGGAAATTTTGAGCCAAGCTGCTTGTTTCAGAACATTTTTACCAGCTATCATCACTACAACCATACTAATGAAGCATGATCTTGCTTACATATTTGTGGAAATTAATCCAAATTTAACTGCATGGACTTATTAATTAATAAAAAGAAAAAAGTTTCTTTTTAAAGATTTGCTTAAGGAGTTATGCATTAAGAAATTGTAAATAACATTGAGGAAATAGTTCTACACCAAAGTACAATTAGAGGCTTGCAAAAATAAATAAAATAAAACTTAATGAAAATTGAATACCAAGGGGGAAGATTAGTTTCAGCCCATTATTGAGAAAAATGATGATCGAATCACCATTTGTAGAATTTTGAGGATTACCAAGTTAGGAAAAATAAATTTTGTAAAAAATTAGTTCTCCCCGTGAATCATTACACATTGAAGGAATATAACATGTCTTGTCAATGCAAAAATGTACGTAACCATTATTTCGCCTTTCTCTAGTCAATTACCGTATTTTTCGGCGGTAGCGCCGCGGCGCTATCGAAAAAAAAGTTGTTTTTTTCCTACATGCGGCGCTTCCGATGCAGCGGCGCTTCCGAGGAAATAATTTTTAGCAGCAAAAAAATTTCTCAAGTAAATTTATTTAAGATGAAATAATTTTCTGAGAGAAAGACTATTAAATAAAATTAATAACGAAGTTGACGAAATATTTGTACGTATCGCGATCTGCTGCAGAACAATTGCCAATTCTTAGCAAACTTTCGGCAGCAGCCTGCAAGAAAATAAATAAACGAAATAATAATTTTAAAAAAGCATCGCGTAAGGAGAAAATTTAAAAGGTAAGCATCTTGTATCCACCCCCAGCTTAAAGAAAAATCGAAAGCTAGAAATCTACTTAGCGCCTTGGCAATTGTATTTGGAGCGGACAGTAAAGGAAGTAATAGGACCCCAAATCCGGCACTCACGGGACCGACGAAATGCCGAACTTCGGATCTCTTTCGGAAATTCCAATATGGCGCTCAAATATTACTATAATTCAATTTTTGAAAAACCAATAAAATTAGTCAAGTTTCGATCGTAGATTATGATGGGGTGAATTTAAAACTGGTCCATCTTAAGAAATTTTATTAATTAAAATAATCATCTATACAATATAATCAAGAAGAAATAATCCGAAGGAGAAATAATTCAAGAAGTAATCCGAATCCTCTGATGAAGAAGAAATAATCGTTTCTTCTTCTGAGCGAGATCATAGTTCTTGTTTTTTTCTTTTAGATAACATTTTGTTTTAACAAAAGACGCTCACCTCACAAGAAAAAAAAAGCTAACAAAGAACTACAAAAAAAAGTAACAATTTATGCTAAGGAACTAAGGATAACAGCAGAAAACAAGCTAAAAACTAATAACGATAAAAAAAATAATAAATAAAAGAAACAACTAACAACAAGAAAAAAAACAAGCTAACTAACAAAAAAAAAAAAATAACAGTTAATAACTAATAAAAAAGCCGCAAAATAAAAAATAAATGAATCAAATAAAAAACCGCAAAAAGGATAGAATTCATTTTGTACTCCACATGGTAGTTTCAATGTCAACTGGGTGTGGCCAATTTATGGTCAAACAGAAGAGGGAAATGTGGGGACAAACCAGTAATGCACAAGCTCAGCTGTCAAGGTTGATTGATCAGTTTCTTCCAACTTGCATTTCTTTATTTTGTTCATTGGAAATGGTGTTTTTACTTTTCACTTTATTTGAAACTGCTTTAGAAACAGATGTTTCCTTTGACACAGATTTATTATATATTTTTTTCAAGCTTTTTTATTTTTAAAAGATAAAATAAAGTTACTTACTTCAACAAAATAAAATTCCAAATAAAAAGAGAATATAGCTGATTTTTTTGTCTCATCAATATATATTTCTTAAAAAAAAAAGAAAAAGATTTAGATCAGATTAAATGCCGGATTAGGGGTCCAATACTGTATGCCCTTTTCTTTTCCCCAACCCCTTTAAAAATAACTGATTGATTCCTCCTAAACAGCTCCAGTAGAAATGACAAGCAGAGGAATTTTTCATCAGAATTTTTTTGGGGCGCTCTTAGTTATTTCTTATTCTTGTTATTATTAGTTATTTCGTTATTATTAGTTTTTCCTTAGTTTTTTAACTGTAATAAATTTTTTAAAATCTTTTTATTTTAAAATCTTTTTTTTTTAATAAATTTTTCATTTTATTTTTCTTATTACATTGTTTTACGGATTTCTGTAATTAGTCCAGCATTAATTCAGCTGCTGAGCATAGAAATATTTTTTTGCTGTTAATTATTTGCTATAATGTTTTTTTGGCGCGGTGCCAACTGGTAAGAACAACTTTATTTTATACCGTATTTTTTTTATTATTTTTTTTTTTGCTGAAGGAGAAAACTTTTTTCATGTCAACTCTTTGTTAACGCAGTTTAGGATATTCTCTCCCCACCCCCCAAATAATTTAGAAATTACGTTATTTGATGTATTAAAAAATATTTTGTTGCACTTAACATTATTTTCAGAATTATTTGTTGTACTTAAGTTTATTTTTTGGTGTGGTGCCAACAGATAAGAACAATTTTATTTTATATCGTTTTGTCGCTTTCTTTTTTTTTTTTTTTTCGCTGAAAAATAAATTTTTCATTATAATTTAGAAATTAAAACCTTACTTTATGAAATGTATAAAAATTTTTTATTATACAGATATTCTAAATGGTAATTTAAAGGTCTCTTGCATAAGGATGCTGATATGCGCGGTGTAGTGCCATTGCGGCGCTTGCGCCGGAGCGGCGCTTACTATAACTTTCTTTTAAAAAATTTCATTTTCATCGATGTGCGGCGCTTGCGACGAAGCGGCGCTTTCGCCGAAAAATACGGTACAGATTTTAGACACTACAATCTGAATCACAATCGAATTATAAATCTATCATAACTTTATCATAGGAAATGTGTTTCACAGTAAATGCAAATGTCGCAAGTTGTGCAGTCCCCAAATCCAATTTCCTGACTTTTCCAGATTTTGACTCAAAAATGTTGGATACCCAGACTTTTTAGACAATTTCCGAATTCCCGGACTTTTCCTGGTATTCGAGGTAGCATAGCCGCTCTGCCTTCTCTCGAACCGAATCGCAATGACATTTTAAATTTATCATGAAAAAATATTTATGGAAAGTTATCATAAAACAGTAAATTATTCTTTAAAAAAAATCAAACAATAACAAACCTATAAATATGGACGTCCCTCGTCTGTCCAATTCTGTGGCATCGATCCTGAGCTTGTGCATCCATTGTTGGATTCCAATCACTATCATAAAATATCACAGTATCAGCACCAGTTAAATTTACACCAATGCCACCAGATCTAGTAGAGAGGATAAAGCAGAAAATTCGCTTGTCTGCATTGAATCGTTCCATCAAGGCCTAAGAAAGAAAGAAAGAAATGCTTAATCCCTAAGAAAAGGGGACACATAAATCAGGGGTGATTGTAACAAAATGAAAAGCCCTGCAAAAGACCTTATGCAAAAAAAAATAAATAATAATCATTATCAAGATAACAATTTATATACCATACATGTTTCACGGTTAACATAATTTTTTTAACTAACATTTATAATTAAATTAAATACTAAGGAAGAATAACACACCTTTAACTAATTCGGGAAGAAACTTACTTTTTACAAGAGTCGCGATATAAGATTTTAAAATCATGTGAAAGTAAATCGAGATATTGCACTTAAAAACGCGAAAATACAAATTGCTATATTGAAATTTCAAATTTTAGAATTCAAATTCAATTTTTAGATTGCGCGAATACGAATCATAATGTGTATTATAGGTACAAATACGAAAATTAATGCTTAATATTACAACAGCGTGAATACAAAGGGCTATTTGGATTTTAAAAACGTGTAAATGCAAAGAACACTATTGGATTTTTAAATCACGTGAATAGGAATCAGTATGTACGATTTTTAAATTGAGTGAATATGAATCGCAAGCTTAACTTTTTAATTAGGTAAATAAGAAAATCGATATTTGATATTAAAATTGTGTGAGACTGAATCGTGATAGTAGAAGATTTCGGTGTAGTTCCAAATATTCAAAATGGCGAAAATCCATCAAACCAAAAAAGTCAAATTGGAAGAAGAATCACATCTAATGTCATGCTAACAGGATTTAGCAAAAGTTCAAAAAATTTTGTCGGATTAAAAGAGTTTGATTCAAAGAAGTATACAAACAAATTATCTTAAGATACAATGTGAAATTCACGAAAAATTTTTTTAGACCGGGAATACAATCACCCTTGATAAATTATTATTTCTAATCTCCTTTTAATACTGCAAAATACATATATAAGATGTGGAAAGAAAAAAAAAACTGGACAATATTTTTTTAAAAATATTAATTTATCATAGCAAAGGATTTTACTTTTACACAGTAGTTTTTTTTTTTTTTTTTTTTTTTGCCCTTGACATTGTAAAAAATGGAAAAACTATAAGTAAACTAAGAGAAATATTAGAAATTAGTCAACTTCTATGATGCACTAATTTAATGAACACCTATTTAAATGAAACTTGCTAAACTCTTGTTTACTTTCTAAAATTTTTTACTTTTCAAGAAATATAATAATGGTAAATCAATAATATATAGTAGAACCTGCATTTAACAATAAGAATGCTTTTGATTCAGAAAAAGGTGACATTTACCTGTCTTTGCTCCACTTTAGTGTTGCCATCTAAGCGAAGGTAAGTATGACCATGATAATTTAAAAATTGTTCTAAAATGTCAAGCATTCTTGTCATTTGGGTAAATATAAGAACTCTGTGGTGGCCAGATTTTAGCTCCCATAACAATCCGGCTAACCTTTGCAATTTTCCTAAAAATAAACAAAACAAAATCTGTCATAAAATTTAAATATAAGGGTAATAAAAATCAAAGCTTTTAAACCACCAACCATGGATTTAAAAATCCTGACAACAACCCATTAATAAAGTTAATTTTATGTCCATGAGTATACTATAATATATCTATTCTTTGATTTGATTTAGTACCCAGATTTAAGTTCTTAAGTTAAATAAAACTAATGTGGTGTTTTTATATATCATTTGAAGGTCATTTAAAAAAGTTTTTCAATACCTTGAAAGCTAGAGAGAAAAAAACAAAATTATCTAGTCGATATGAACCCTAAATAAACATCAGAGCACAAATGAAATATTTTTGCTACAAATTTTATATTTCAATATCAATAATAGCCTTGTATAATAAAAGATTCTGAACTCATACAATTTTCTATATGAATATAAAATTTCATAAATATTTGACCATTTAAAAGAAAGCTCCGAATAACTTCTATACAAATAATTTTAAATTTAAAGTATGAAAAGAAATTAATTCAAGTAAAGCTAGAATAAACCATGGTTTACTCTGGGTTTATCTGTACTCACTTTTTTCCTAAACTGAAATCGAAATAATTATTATTACAGGGCGCATAGCAATTTTTCAGCAAAAAATAAGCACATTTTAAGTACTTTTTAAGCACTCAAAAAATATTTCAAGTACCATATACATTAACAAAATGCAAAATAATTTTCAAAGACTTAACATGATCATGATAAAATAACTAGTTTTTGACAAAGAACTCTTTCCTTGATAATATTAGCCATTAAAAAATGATCCAAGAGATTTGTCGGTTTGATTTCAGAGGGTGGAAAATGACTCCTGACTTTGAGAATATCTTGCAAAATGCTGCAGAGTTGCACATGAGAGTTTAATAATCTAACCAAATATATAAATTCATCAAACAGGTAAAATGATTGGCGCTTTCATACTCTATGGACCAACGGTACTCCGAAATGGATTGTGGTTGAATGAATCGTGAAAACATTGAATAGAACAATGTGAAATGTATTTGCATAATACGTGGCGAAAATTGACATGGTAAAGAAAAAAAATCTCATTTTCAAAAATTAAGCACTTTTTAAAAACACCCAATGAAAAAAAAGCAGCTTTAAGGGCTTTTAAAAGACGAAAATAAGCACCTTTATTAAGCAGTTTTTAAAAATGCTATGCAGCATGTATTATTATTATTACTATTGCAGGGTGCGTAGCCATATCTTTGAAGAAAAAATAAGCACCTTTCAAGTACTTCTTAAGCACTCTATATACATTAACAAAATGCAAAGTAATTTTCAAAGACTTTACAAGATCATGATAAAATAACTAGTTTCTGACCAAGTACTCTTTACTTCATTATATCAGCCAACGTAAAAAGATCTGATAGAATCCAGAGGGTGAAAAATGAAGTATGACATTGAAAATATCTTGCAAAATGCAGCAGAGTTGCACATGAGAGTGCAAGAGCCTCACTGAGACCAGCTCAGTATACGCCCATGCGGAACAGCAAGTATTTCATCAAACATTTAGAATGATTGGCGCTTTCATACATTACGGACTGATGTTACAAAGAAATGGATTGCAGTTGAATGAATACGGAAAACGTTGAATAGAAAAATGTGAAAACCACCTTTTTTGCATAACTCGGGGCAAAAATCAATATCAATCATGCAAAATGATTGACGCTTTCATATGCTACAGACCGACAGTACCCCGAAATTGCTTGTGGTTGAATGAATTGTGAAAACGTGGAATAGAACAATTTGAAAAGCACATTTTTGCATAATACGCTGCAAAAATAGACATGGTAAAGGAAAAAAAATCTCATTTTCAGAAAGGGGAGCACTTTTTAAAACCACCCAATGAAAAAAGGGCTTTTAAAAAACGAAAATAAGCTACTTTAAGTACTTTTTAAAAATGCTACGCACCATGTATTAGTTTTGGTTCATGTTCATTTATTTTTCATTTCTTTATTTCAGCTAATAAATGAGGTAGTTGAATTTGACATAACTTATACAGTAAACTCTCGCAACTACGATATCTGATACAACAATAACTGCCCCTAAAACAAAAATGTTTCGTAGTCTCGACGAACTTGCATATGAATTGATGTTATCCACCTCTCAATATTGCGATATTCTCTGAAGCAATAAGCCCCTGTGAAATGATTTTTTTTCAAATTTGAACCTTATTTTCCCCATTTATTATTGGTTTTCAAATAATGTAAAAATCATTTTTTTTCCTATCATATTTTTCCATTTTTTTTTCTAACAAGAGAAGTCCCAATGCTGTTTATGTACTTATCTTATTTCTTTTCCCCACAGTGAATGGCTTTTGTATTCCGATTTCAATACTCCATCCTTCATGTACATAGATTACCCCAAACCTTCTGTTCTTAGAATTGCCTCCCTCATCTCTTAAGAAGTCACAGATGTAACATTTCTATCTGATTTCATATTTAACAATAATTACCACTCTGCAAACTAAATTTTTATATAATGTATAAATAGATTTATAGTTAATACCTATATAACATTAAAATTAAAAAAAATCTTATTGTGTCCCCAAAGTTTGTAGGTCCTTGCTATAATAATATATCCCTCTACAATAATATATTTATTTGATCCCCAAAATATTATTGTAGCGTGGTTTTACTGTATCATAAAAATAAATTAAGAAATAGCCCTTAAACCAGTTAATATTTTAATTAAATATGAATACTTTTGATGTTCTAGATTTTAGCCTTAAATCATATAGTTTCATCATTCTATTTTGCAGAAGTTATTATTAAAACATTCCAAATTTGAAAAATGGAAGATTAAACCAACCTTTAAAAGAACAAAAATTTACAATAATATGGTGTCCGCTTAAAATTTAAAGATTTATTATTTTTTTTATTTGGTGCAGAGCCCATACTGTACTACAGAACCCATACCTTGATCTAGTTCAGTTGTAAAACCAGGAGAAATCAAACAAAAAAGGAGTAGAAAAAAAAAAGTGTGAACAGAGAAATAAATATCTAATTAACTGTATCATGGAAAGTTCTGAAGTTAAAATTTTAGATTTCTGAAACTTCAACGAAAATATCATCAAGAAAGTTCTCAAATCATCATGCGATACTTTGAACTCGTAGAAAAATCCCATACTTAAAAATAATTTCATATCCTAATAGCAATGTTAATACGATAAAATTGAATACCAACCGCAATCATACTGAATAAGTCGGAGCTCTGGAAATTGAGTTTTCATGTTACTAACTATAGGATGTAAAAAGGCACTTGCTGGAGATACATAATTAATTAAACGCTTTTCAATCATTCTCTCTTCATTCAATCGCCATGGAGAAGGATGTGAGATATGGATTTTCATAGAAGGGGAAGATACTTTAGGTACAACAAAAACAAATCTACAAAGTAAAGCATATATTACAGACAGTGAAATAAATGTCTATAATTCAGACATATACAAAGGAGAGCATGATAAAGAAACATGTTATATTTTACTTTTAAAAAATCAAGTAGGAACCCTATAAAAGTCTTTAGAAGAACTTTTTAGAATTACAGTTGTATTATAGATATTTTTTCATTTTATTTATTTTTATTAACTATTTTATACAAAGCTTTATGAAATAATACCGGCAATTTGTTAGGGCCCATATTTTCACCTCTTAAAATTATTTTTGACGGTATTTTTTTAAACACAAGATGACTACTCTCCAGACATAACTAAATTTCTATAGATTTTGAGAATAAAATTAAAAAAGGTTTACAAATTATTCTCTTGTTTTTCAGTGGTATGTTCAAATTCTTTGAGAATTCCAGGTTTCCTGTCTTTTCAAAATGAGTGACCACTTATTGAGTGAGTATTGAAATGGTTCTTTTCTTTTCACAGCCATTTGATTTTTTTTCCATAGGAAATAGTTTTAATATTTTAGATTTTTTTTAGAGATTAAATTCTTTTAAAACTTAAATTAAAAATGCATCTCAATTTATTGTAACACAATTACATGCTCTAAGTATTTTTAAAAAAATATTTAAGATTGATATTCTTGTTCAATTGAATTTGTTGCTATTATAGGAAAATTAGTACACTTCAAGCTTAAAGAGGATGGGCATTAGCAAGCTATTTCTGTCCCTGGGGTCAAATATGCCATGAAAATTCAGTTCATTTACTTTTACTAACTAAACTTTCCAGTTCCTGTGGATTCTTAGTGCTACGCTTAAATTGTGTGCCCTTTACTGAAAAGGTAGAGGGTTCAATTCGCCAGCTGAGACGCTTGAATTTTATCTCTAAATTTCAGTTCTAAAAAAGTGTGATAACTCTTCTGTACATTGTACCCATATTAAAAATGATTAATTTTTTATAAATTAAATTTACTATTTAAAAAAAAATTGTAATTTCAACTTTTTTAATGAATAATTCTTTTTATTAAATTAAATTATGAATACTTAAACTTAAGTATATTATTATACGTGCAGAGAATAAGAATAAAAACTAAGATTAAATTGAAAAGAGCTATATGTATTTACTTAAGTAGAAAATTATTTAATTTGAAATACAAATTTAGTTAGTAATACATTATGATAGCAAGTAAAAAAAAAAAAATAATAATAAATAAAAGTACCCGATATAAAAAGATGTTAATTAAGAGATCTTTTCATACTATTCTTTCTTTTTCTTGCAACAGGTATAATAGTATACTTACATTCAAACTTCATAATTAAATAGAAAAAAAACTTAATTACTTATTGCAAAGAAATCCAGTAAGTTAATTAAAAAAATTAAATAAAAAATAAATATTAAAAAGCAGTTAATAAAAAAATTAATTATCTATTAATTGTTTTGTATTTAAACAAAACTTTAATGGGATATATTTTAACTATGGTGCAGAAAAGGCAGCTTTTTTTTTTTTGTTGAACAAGGTTTTCAAATGGGCTCTTTAATTTAATCTTAATTTCGTTTTAATGAAATAATAATTTTACAGAAGGCATTTCTCTTATAAGCACAAATTTTATTAACGAATGTCTCTGTAATTTGGTTCCACACACAATGTTTAACAGTTTGTGAGCATCTGGCTTTTAATAGGGTTTATGTTTAATGAGAAGAAATTTTTAATGGTCAATATAAACAGAATTCAAGGTTTTAACAGAATTTATATTTAATAGAAATATAAATATTTAATACAAAAGAAATAAATAATGATAGATAATAATGAACAGTTAAAAAATAAAATGAAAAATTAATCCAACAAGTACCACAACGTCAACAATTTAAATTAAATTTTATTTTCTGAAAAGAATAATAATAATCACTTTCAAACTTTAATGAAAAAATTACTTATTAAGATAATTTCTTATACTGCAGATTTTTAGTTGAGAACAAAACATTTAATCAAAGAATTAAAAAAAATCTCAAGCTTATGAACAAACTTAGAAATTTCAAATATAAAGTAATTACTATAAAAGCAGGAATATTTAGAATACACAGAAACAAATATGTAAAAATTCCAGGTAATTTAGCTGAAAAAATTAAGATACCTTATTTTACCTGACTTTCAGTAAAAAAAATCACACTACATGAGTAAATGGCCTCCAATTAATTATTATTTAATTAAATTGTTTAATCTATACCTTTATTACATAAACTAAAGTAAAAATTACAAAATTGTGAAATTTATTATGTATATAAAAAACTTGGATTAAAAAATGTCCCTATAATTTAAAAATTCAATATTTTAAAAAATTAGTGATTGGGTTCAATGAGAAATTGAAAAATTTTCACTTATTTTTATATTTAAAAAGGGAGAGGAAACCCTATCTTCATGTTAAGTATTGCAGTACTAATCCACAAATAAAACAGTATACTAAGACTATCTGCTTTCCAGATACGGAAAGTTGAGCTTTTTAAACCAGACATATAACTACTCTTCATTGCTAGAAATGCTGAAGCATAAAAGTATTTCAAAATTCTACCCAACAAATCTTCAATTTTGTATACATTTTTGCAAAATTTGATAAGGTAAAAAATTACTTGACAATTCCAGGTTTTGGGGTAGAATTAAATTTTTTCTCGACTTTTTTTTAACTATCTCATTTACCCGGCATGGTATATACGAACCAGGTATATACCACTTTTTATTATTATTAAGAGTCAAATTTATGATTTTAAAAAATTGTAGTTATTACCATATTTAAAAAAAAAGATATGTAAAAATAAATAATAACATACCTATTAATAATTTCTTTTAAATCATCTAGCCTGTCTTCAGGAGTTTTGATTATGTTAGATAAAATAGAAGTATGATCCCAATATAGACTAGGGTCATTTTGAGCATTTATTGCATTTAAACAATTTACATATCCTTTTCCAAACCAGGTTGAACCAGTCTGAGGATGTTTTAAACTATTTACAATTGTAACAGCCTCTATTAGATCATCACCATAAATTGGACAAGCTGTGCATCGTCTATTATTAATCTTGGCTAATAACCTAAGAGTATCCTTGCGTTCCTTTTCTCTTTTAAGAGTCAATGATTCCTGTGAAATAAAAAAGATCATTTTTTAAAATGAATTATTAATTTCGGTTAAAATTGATTATTAAATAAAACTATTAAAAGAATTACAAATAGATAGAAATAATTAATAAACTTACAATATAAAATATGGATTTCTGTCTGTCAGATATATTGCTTGAAGGTACTTCTAATTTGGGTAAAGTCTTTGATAAGGAGTGAACAACAGGACTTTTAGCATTTTGTACATGGTTTTGATTTACAGGAGCTATAAAAAAAAAAGGAAATTTATGATCAAAAAAGCATTGCATTTAAGTACAAATACAGTAAATAAAAATAATAACTGCGAAAGTACTGAAGAATTTTTGCCTGCATTAAACAAATACATTTTTATTTTGTTGTGTTAGGGTGACATTGAGGAATTGACATTGAAAAGGAGATAGGAGAGGAAACAAATTTAACTTTAGATTTAAACATATCTTTGATTAGAGGTCAAGTGTTGTAAAAGTATTTAGGCATAGTTTGAGTCGCTCAGTTTTGGAGTTCACATACCTCGTCTGGTAGCAATCCACAAACCTCTGAATTTTTTTTTTCTTCTTTCTCTTTCTTGTTAAACTTTATTCTTTCCATTTAAACCATTTTAATGTTTCATTCTCATCAACTCATTTCTAAAGTCAACTTTTCAATTAAAGTTGACATTAGAACAATTTTGTTACGTTTCGACGTTTGAGTAGGATGGACAGATAAAATGACCACACAAAAAGCATCTCAACCCTGAACACATTACAGATTATTATCGATTATAAACTCAGCAATTCTCACACACAAAAAGATTTTAATAATTTTTTTTTTTTAAAACTTAGAATTCAAGACATTATAAGCAACATTGCTTTGAAATAGAAAATAATGTTTTACTTAATTTTGGCTACACAGCTATTTCAGAATATTTTTTATAGATGTTACAATTAAATAACATTAAAAATACATAGCTATTAAAAGAAAAATGCAGGAAAAATAATGCGATTAAGACTTTTCAAAAAACTGACCTCTACAACAACAGAAAATATTATGAAATTCGATTTTTTGGAGAAAATTTGGTATATTTAGATAAAAATTATTTTGAAAAATTTAAAAAAAAAAAGAGAGGAAATTTTTAACTCAACATTACAAAAATAATACTTAAATAAGTTGGAACATTTAATATTTTAACTTGATAAGTAAATAAGTACATTCAAAAGCCAAACCTTTCCCAGAGCAATTTGGTTCTAGAAAGGGTTCAGTATGAGCCATGCCAAATGAGCTAGGTTACGTGGCTGAGGATCCCCAGGGGGAACAACCCAAATGTGGTTTGATTTTAAATCCAGATAGTTTGGTGGCATGGGGAATATTGCATACTCCTCCTGGTTTTCTACGGACTACGCGGGGACACCGAGAGCTGTATAAGACATCACATTGTCCTGCTAGTAGATTCAATGATCCTGAGGATAAACTATTTGCATGTAGACATGGGCATGATCCGCAAAGACAGGTGTGTACTTCTATTGATCTATTGTGCTTTTCACAATGATGAGTGCACTCTAAGAATGACAAAAACATTTCCCAAACCACAATGTTCTTTCCTTCAGCTATCATTGCAGTGTGTAGAGGTTTTGCACCATATATGACTACATCCACCTGTCACTACTCAGAGGGCGCCTAATTGCTGTACTGGTGTGTAAATTTTGGTTTTTGTTGCTAATGAACAGTAGATAGCATAGGTGCATTAACCAGGCCTTTGCTACAGAGGCCCGTATGCAGTAACATTTGCTGAATATCGTAGAAGAGGAACTGTTGATAGACCTTAGGTTTATTTGGGCGGCGAGCTGCTCAATAGTTGCACGCATATTCATCTATTTGGTCATGTGCGGTACAATTTTACGGTAGAACATGAAGAGTTTACAAAATTAGCTCTTTTGGAAATGATACACCCTTTGTCCCAAAACTAATGATCATGCCCTTTTAGACATTAGATACGTAATTTTTTTTCTGAATTACACCAACAATTGCAATGTTTTCCGATTCCTTATGGACCCCTTTATATACGGTGCACTGCAATGTGCTGCTAACTGCCCTTTGTGATTGGTTATTTCATGCTGAGTTCAAAATTAGGTGGTGGTCACATTTATGGGACTAGATGGTGTATAATTTCTTATTAAATGTATTTATTTTCCAGAACTACTCAGTTATTAAAACTGTAAATGTAGGTAATTTTTAATCATTATCAAGAGGTCAGAACAAAGTCAGGAAAAATAAAATATATAAATTAATCAATCAATAAAATAATAATTACCAGAGCTTGTTGTGCTAACTGGGGGATGAACATTTAAAGGAGCTACTCGGCCAATTGGCTTATTATGAAAACTTTGATTATTCATGGATGATGTAGAGTTGTTATTTGGCGGCCTAGAGAATGTTGTTAACACTTGAGGTGCAACTGCTGGACTCCCAATCTTTTGAACTTGGGGTAGCACTAATAAAAAAATTAATTTAAAAAAAATGCATAAATGCAGTATTTATAATTTTTAATAAAATGAGACACACGATTAAGTAATAAAAGAATAACTAGTTTACACAAAACAAAGAGTATGTTTGCCAAATATTCTTTTGATAAAGTTAGAGTCATGCTTTTAATCATCTACTGTAAAAAAAAATCTTTATATATATATATATATACTAAATTTTAATATTATGCCTTTTTTATAAATATTTTCCTGTTCAAATTGATATAGGTCAAATAAATTTTTATAAAAACTTACTGTACACTACATTACTTTTATAATAGTTATTGAGAGCTGGATTTGGTAAAACGTTTGGTGATTAATTCTTTGATAAGTTTGTAAGTGTTATATGGAATAAAAACAATTCAATAATGGTAAATTAGATTAAATTTTCAAAAATTGTTAAATCAAGAGCTGTAAAAAGTAATAAATTCAGTGGATGGGTCAAATACAACACCATTTCAAATTTATACAGAGGTAGATTTATTATGATTTAAGATTATATGTAGAGAAACTTTGAAGTATTCATCAGTACAGTTTTCCATAAAATATTTGCTATAATAATAATATTATAATTAAATTTCTTACTAGTACTATAAATGGTAGCTAAATTAAAATTCCAGTATACAGAAACAAAGAAATAGACGTCTTTATTGTACGAAAAATGTCTAATAACAAAGAAAAAATGATTATAAAATATTGTGATGCAAAAATAAAAGAATACCCATTACCAGTAGCTGTAGAGATATTAGTGCTTAATACTAAAGGTTGGGTGTTGGATACTGATGCTGCTACGTGAGGTTGAGCAATGGCAGTCGTTGCTGCTGGTTGTACTTGAGACTGCTCAGCTACGGAGTTAGCAACTGAAGTAATCACAAAATGAGCACCAGCGGCTGTTTGGACAACACGGCCAATGCCACCAATTAGAGACTGAATGCACTGAACACGATTGCCACTTGCAGGGCCTGGTTGTAATTGCAGAGTAAGACCACCAAGAGGTGCGAGTGAAGCAACAGCTAGTAAGAAAGACAGGGCAGATTTTAGAACACACACAAACATAAATACTATATCATGCAATAGTAAGATTAGTAGCATCGTAATCTGCAATTAGATAATGATAGCAACAAGCTTTGAGAAGAGGTGAAACAAAGCAGAATAATTTTCCTTACCAGGCCCCAAGCCACATAATTTACATTTGATGCTTTTAAATGTATGTTTTAAAATAACCATTCATAACACATTTATTTAAATATTTTATAAAAATAAAACAATAAGTTATTTTATTTAGGGTAACTATAGGGTTTAGCTTAATAATCACTGATTCTTATATGGGTTATTGTCAACACACTGATTATTTGTCATAGTATCTAGTCTCAAATATTAAAATACTTAACAAGGCAAGTATTTATTTTGTCACAATTCCAAAATTCTCAGAAGAACAAACCAACAAAAATTATAACTTTTATTTTATACTAGCTGGACTTACTCTTTGGCTAGAAATTGAATCACAACGACAACATAACCCTTACATTTCTAGAATGATAGCAATTTAGATGCAAAATATCACTAACTTAAAAAAAAAAAAAAAAAAAAAAACTGTAGAGGAATAACTGTCAAGTGTTTAGAAAATTCCCAAATTATCAAAATAAATTTTATTTAAAAGATGTCTAGCCAGAACAATTTGAGCATAAATGCATTAACATAAATGCATTCTTAAAATTAAAAATACAAGTTATATGCATCGATTAAACACAGTATTTTGCATAATGAGTAACAAAAAAAAAAAAAAAAAAACATTTCTTTATAAAAGAAACTTAAAGACAAACTGGAGAATCTGAAAAATATAGGGTTACAATGATAATAAACATTGTCAAAAGTTTGAAATCTTTTTTCTAACTTTGACACAAAACATAAAATATCTCCTTAAGTAAATAACAGAAAAAGCACTTTTTTAAGGTAGAAAAATATATTTTTTTATGCATTATTCAAAAAGTTAAAGTTTGAAAATCAAGACTTATTTCATAAAAAAATAATAATAATAATAATAAAAAAAAAAAAAAACGAAGAGTTATATCGAAACAGTTAAAGATTTTATAATAAGAGATTTAACTATGTTGCACAATTCTCAAATCAAAACAAAATTGGCAACAAGATATATAAATGTACAATACATTTAGGATACATGTATTGTACATATATATATATATAACTATACATAACTACAGTATACTCTCGATATTTCAAAGTTGATGGAATGCTAAAAAATTTCGAGATAACAAGATCAGAACTAAATCTGTTCTAAAAACTAGAAAAATATACTCGAAAATATTACTAAAAAAGGTAGAGCTATGAAACATAAGAATAACTGCTATTAAATATGTATGTAATGATAGTTGACTATATGTCTAAATACAACAATAATTTTATTTTTAAAAGTAAATAATTATGCATGAAATAGAAAAGAATTAGTTTACAAACTTACTTTGTAATGTTTCCGAAAAAATTCGATTTGTATTATTATTATTTTTTTTTTAAATTTGTCATAACAAGGTTTTGAAAATTCAAATTAATGTTAGGCAGATATATAATGCCAAAAGAAAAAATATTTTTGACATAACAAGGTTTTTCAGATATCAAAGTTTGTATTATCGAGAATGTATGAATATATAGTTACTCAAGACGATTTTTACGAACTTTTAATGTTAAAATTCCAGTAAAAACTTTTTTTGAAAATTTATGCATTAACCTTAATAAAATAATATAAATATATTTTTAAAATTATTTAAACTAAAAATATTGAATGACACATACATTTTAGAATTCAGCACAAAAGCTAATTAGGAAAAATTAATAAATATAAGACTAATTATAAACAAAATATTTTTGACAAATTTTAATACAAGACTATAAAATTTTTTTATAAATTACCTCCACTAGGTTGGACTAACTGAAGCGTATATTGTTCAGGCTGACTAGCAACAGGTGGTGAACCAATAGCAGCAACAGGACTGACAGCTCGTGAGGGAGTGCCCTGTTGGCCAGGTATAACCATTAGCCTTTGGGGTTGTGGTAAAGCCGGACCAATAGGCATGGTCACTCGATTAGGAATAGATGAAGGCAAACGACTAGGATGAGCTACAGCAGGAGATGCAATTCTTGGTTGGTGAGTGGGTGGAACAGAATTAGAAGCCCCCTAGAAAGAAACAAAAGATAAATAATCATATTACTTGTTTCACCTTTCGCTTACAGTGCTTAGCATGTTAGAACCTGTTATTCTAGATCCCATATTGTTTTAGCTGCATATAATAAAAATGCATTGTTTACTAATTTATATACACGATTAGAATATCGAGTGAGTATTTTCTTTTCAGATAATGATACTAGCTTTAAATTACAGTCGAAAGAAGAATAAAAATTTATTGAATCCTTTGCACTTTCACAGCGTTTGTGTCACTGCCGTAACCTTTTGATTTAGATTGTAACCCATAATATGCTCCCTTTTTGTAAATAGTGGTAAATAGATAGATTGTTATAGATAATCTTATTTCGTAAATAGTAAAGTAAACAGTGCTTGAAAAAAATCTGATATAAGAAATTTTTTTTTAAACTCATAGGATTTCTGCAAGTTTCAAATTAATCAGAAATCCACATTAATTTTTCCCTTTAAGAAATATCTTAGTTAATTCCTTTGCAATTGATATTTTCTTTATCTCTACATTACATCACATTCTACATCATTTAAATTATGAATTTTAATAAATTATGAAAAAAAATATCTATATTATTTTAAGCATTATGCAAAAACTTGACAATGGAAGAGCTATAAATAGAGTAGATAATTTTAAAAGGAGACATTAAAAAAATATATTACATACCTGCGTGTTGCAAAAATTGACTTTCATTTTGACAGCAGGGCAGGGCGGAGGGGGCTCTGGTAAATTATCAATTTCGACAATTAGTTTTGGAGGTGTTTGAAACTTTCTAACACGATGAGCAGCAAAAGCAGTTAAAGATAATTCTAAATCGGCTAACAACAGATTTAGAGATTGTAAATTAACTTGCTAAAAAGAGAAGAAAAAAAATATTTATTAAAATATAATGTCATTAATATATGATTGGTAATGAGAAAGCAATTCATATAGCTTAAACACTGTTTTTACTTTTCAACTCCATAACCTTATCAATCAAATAACAGAACTTATTACTCTTTTTAAAGAAATATTATAAGAAAAAGATATAATAAAAACATAAAGAATTTGTAACATTTATTTTATAGTATCGATGGAAATTACAAGTCATAATTTTAATAATAAATAAGTAATAAGCTTTAAACTACATGAATCAATTATACTAACTACATTTTACTTTCCTGAAAACATGGGAAGGAAAAAAGTGAGAACAATACAATAAATTAAAAGGCTTTCAAAAGGTACCTCCAGATGGAATAGAGTGGTCATGTCTCAGGGTTCCCACTCTTTAAACAAAGCAAAAATTAAGCACCTTTAAGGACTTTTTTTTTGAAAAAATTAAAGACTTTTTAAAAAAAATTAAGGACCTTAATATTAGTACGATTGTTTACCATCGAATAAATATATATCACCAGTGACAGTGCTAATTATTTAACTTTCTTTAAAAAAAATCAATAAAAAAAAAAATTATTATAATGTAAGTATGCATAAAATTGTTTTAATAATTGTTTCAGTGCTCACCAAAGTAAGAACCAAAATTTTTTTGCAAACTCAGGTCGGGTTTTTTTTAAAAAAATTTTTTAAGATTGTTAAGGATTAACGACATCTATGAAACTTATCTGTGATCTGTATTCCCTTTTTAATCATTTTATTGTAAAATTACGTGCAGAAATTAAAATTTGCAATTTTTTTCATATATTAAAAAAAAGAGTAAATAAATAAATTTGGGAAAAATTATTACGAGTTTTTATATTTCTCTACTAGACATGGATCACATATTCAGTTGTGGGCCAATCTTGGTAAATATTTAGTTACGCCCAAAAAAAATATTTTTCTCTA
Source organism: Parasteatoda lunata (assembly GCA_949128135.1). Taxonomy (NCBI): domain Eukaryota; kingdom Metazoa; phylum Arthropoda; class Arachnida; order Araneae; family Theridiidae; genus Parasteatoda; species Parasteatoda lunata. The sequence continues at coordinate 9,948,511 of OX421972.1, forward strand.
TTAACAAAATGTTTCACCTATAAGGGTATATATTTATAAAAAAAGGAAAATGAATACTACGAAGTTGAATTAGAGTTATGCATGAGTAGTTTTCTTAACTATGTCATGCTTAATTAAGTCCTATTTCAAGTAAAAACGAGTCATACTAATATCTAAGCACCTTGAATCATTCCACTTTTTTTCATTAGGCTTAACTTAATATATATTTTTTTATAATTCATTGCAATAAATATTTTTATAAAACTATTATAGAATAAAAATACAATTATGTTTAAGATTTATAATTTTCAAACCAATTTGTTTTTTATTGGTTCTTGGGGAAACATATAAATAAAAGGGTCTAAAATGAATTTTCAAAGGTATCAACGCATTCCTATGGCAAGAAAATTGGTAAGGTTACTTAATTAACAAATATTAATATATTATATATTTTTTAATAATTTATAGACACTTACTTTATATTTCTTTATCATCCTGCATAATTCTTAATATTATTCTATAATATTATGATTTGATATTTTATTTTTAACGTGAATTAATAGTTTTGAAAAAAATCTATTGAAAAATTTTATAAAAAACATATTTAAAATAATATGTAACTTAACCATTTTGAAATTTTTCCTCAACAGCAAATGTGTTATATTTACTTTTAAGATGAGCTTTACAATTATTTCCAGCCAAAACTGATATTAGGAATAAACTTTAATATTACTAAATAATCTGACGTAAACATTTACTAATTTTAAAGCAAACAAAAGTTGAATAGAAAAAATTTTTAAAAAAGAAACAGTATATTAAGTTGCAATGATAACTGAGAAAAATGATTATTAAAATCTAAGTTTGAATTTTATTCAAATAAATATTAATAACAAAAAGGGATCTTTTAATTGAGTAAACTTAAATTTTTATGTAACAATCTGTTTATCCTTAAGAAACAAAAACAAAAGCGTAACAATCTAAAACTTAAAAAAAAAATATATGTATTTTACATTGCAGCAAAACAAGTTATAAATAAATAGTTACCAAATATTTAACATTCTTGTTAGAAGCAAATCATGCATTATCTAGTACTTAGAAATAAAAATTTAAAATATTTTTAAAAAAACTTGAGATTTTTCTCCAAAAACTCAATAAATCTCAGGTTTTTGATGTAAAACCTAGGTGGAATGGGATTTTTCAAGCCCTGTATTACATATCTGTTTAATTTTTAGTACAATCATGAATTTTGAAAAACGTTTTTACTGCTTTTTATAAATTTAAAGTTACTTATTACACACTGAAATATTATACAAATTTATTTAATTCTTCCAAGATTTTTGGAAATAGTTTTCATTATGGATTCTAGTTAAAAAAATTTTTTTTTTCATACTCATTTTCTTAGAGTTTTCCTTTATTCCTAATAACAGATGCATTACTAGTAGAACTGAATTTCTTGAATTCTGTCAATTTTGAAGGTCAGTGTGGGTCTCCTACTAAAGTACCTTGAAACTGCCCCCCCCCTCCCAAAAAAAGCACTATCTCTTCCATCTGCAGTATTCCCCTTGTCCACACTCTATACTTTTCTTTCAGAATGTCACTCTTCTCATAGAGTATCATTCAAGGCAAAAGGCAGAATACATTAATGAAAGAACCAATATATTAATAAAAGGACATGTTTTTTTCTCCTTCTATTACCCATCTCACACACATTCCTTCTCGTCTCTCTAAAATGCTTTACTCTCTGTGCACGATCTAATTTTAGGTGATAAAAGAATGACTTTTTGTTTTAAAACATTGAACTGAAAAATTGTTTCTATAAACTATAGTGATGCTGAAAAATTAAGCACTTTTAAGAACCTTGTACCAATACTAAGTACTTTTAAGGGCCCTTATTTTCCAAAATAAAAGTTAAGCAGTTTTTAAGGACCGTGGGAACCCTGTGCCTCATATACTAGTGAATTAGAATCAATAATAGAAGTGGTAAGTACGCTACACCAGAATTTTATCTGTGAGAGAATTTGATGAATGAGTATTACTAGTTGATTCATTGCTGTTTTGTGAGATGCTGAGAGAGTTGTGTTAAGATCACCTGATTTTGAGCGCTATTCGTGAGAACTGTTTAAAGATCAGGGTGGCCACTCAAATCAGATTTAAAATTTTCCTGGTTTTTCCAGTTAAAAATCTTAAAATTTCAAGGTCTGTGTTTTGTTTTTTTCTTATAAAGTGTAGGATGTGTACAAAAAAAGTGTCTATATAATTAAATATCATTTTTAACATATCATCTTAAAGAAATTTTTTTTTTTAATTTTTTTAAATTTTTGTAACAACATTAATTTTTAAAAAATTAAAATATGTGGAGAAAATAATATGTTTAGCTTGTCGAACATACTGTTTTTATGGAATAATTTTTTTTTAATGTGTTACTTTAAGTAGTATTTGCTCAAAGTGCACCTACAAAATGGGAAAAACAGAGTGACCAATAAAAGCTCGGATAAGTAGTGTTCAATATCTTTTCATTTAGCAAAGGAAAACCGTTTCAGGTAATTATATATCAATAAACTTTTATAATTACAGTGGCTCCCAAAAGTATTTGTTCACTTTTAACTTTTATTGAAATAGGAAATAAATATTCATTAATTAAAATGAATATTTAACAATGGGTATTTGATAATAAGATGTATAATCGATTCTCAGCAAAACTGCATGGAATATTTTAAAAACAAAGCAAAAGTTAGTTTTTAAGATATCAATAATCAAACAGTAAGAAACATTTCACACAACGAAAGTCATTGTACAGTTAAAGGTTTTTGGTATTTCAGAATAAAAATTATCTCCAATAGCTTTAATTTTTTTTTATTTAATTATTTTTCATTTAATAATTTATTTGCAATTTAGTATCCAACTTATGATAGCAAAATTACATTTTAATTTTTGCCTGCTAATTCCGTAATATTTTATTTTATCATTTAAAAACGGCTTGTGGTCGTAATAAAACAATAGACCAAATTTGATTATTTTCATCATAAGAGGTAAATCAGCAATAAATATGTTAAATTAGCTTATTGTATTCAATTGCACTATGCAATATGTGATAAAATGCTTAAAAGAAGAACTAACATATCAGAGATTAAAATTATAAAATTTGTGGAAAATTCATAAATTCGCAATTGAGTGTTGTAAAAGTTTCTGTAAAAATTTTTAAAAAATATTCTGCACAAATTTCCTGACAAAAAAAAAAAAAAAAACTAGTTACATGCGTTGAAAAACTTATAAAAGCTATTGTGTATATGAGAAGAAAACTCTACTAAATGTTAATTTAATGAAGAATTAGATCATTTACTAATAGACAAGAGTTTTTTTTTTTTTTTTTTTGAAAGTGTGCAATGACTTTTGCAGAATATAGTTTTTTGTCACTTTTTGATGATTGATTTCTAAAAAATAAACTTTTCCTTTGTTTTTAAAATATTTCATACAGTTTTGTTAAGATAAGAATACATTTTTTATAATTAAATATCCATTCTGAAATATTCATTTTAATTAATAGTTAGTCTTATTTCATTGAAAGTCATAAGTGTACCAATACATTTGTGAGTCACTGTAATTACATTTCATTATAAAGCTGTACTGTATACTGCATTATACTGTATTTTTTCTTATCAGTGCTTTTTATAAAATTCATTGATCATATTTTCTTGAAACCAATATCTCAAGTAAAATTTTTAAATAATGTTGTTTTGAATTAGCATTATTATTTTAAGAAATTCAGTATATAAAAATAAATATCACAAATGTAAAATTTTCAATTTTTTGTTCGATACTTCATAAGAAAAAATAGATAAAATTCTTTAAATTTTATACTGTTTTTGTTTTAACAACTAGAATCTTAAACAGTGCATAACTAAAACACCAAGTTTCATTTTTCTTCTTCCGATTAAACACGTATGAATTTAAAAAAATTATATTTTATGTTTATACATCATTTAATATGTTTTCTACATATTCCCTAGTCTTTGTCAGCTTTTTAGGGTACAAGGAGGCATAGTTTTGGAAATATCCCTGGAATGCAAGCAACATTTACGAACTTTTGATATAGTGATAACTATACAATTCAAATTTTGAATTAAAAGTCAAATATTTACCAACAAGACAGTAAAATTAAATATTAATATATAGTTAGTTCTAAAAAAAAACCTTTTTTAAAAAATTAAAATATGTTATAAAAGGTTAAAATGAAATAGAAAAAATTAGCATTAATGCAGCAATTGTAACAATTTGTCAACAAACACTGCTGTTCAGTGAAATTGTAAAGAAATGTTTGATTAGTTAGTTTGCTGAGAAAAAAAAATTTACAGATTTCTTTGAATGGGAACACAAAAGCTTTCAGAAAAAGAGGGCATTATAAAATCTATTATTATTAAATTATAACCAACTAATTTTTGGAGAATTTTATTAAGTTAAAAATACAAAAATATTTTGACTCATTCTTTTAAAATAGAAAAAAACTACACCAAAGCATCGGAACAAACTTGAGTCATAAATGGAGTCACCCCCACAGACAGAATTTTAAAACAGAAGCAAATATCCTAACCACGCTTAGCACAATCTTTGCCTTTTTTAAATTACAGTCCCATAGTCTCCATAGAGATCAAAGGCTTTTACATTTGTTTATAAACCATGAGAGAATTTTATGTGACATTCTAGTTTAACAGGGTTATAATGGAGCAAATCTTGATGCAAGCAAAGTATAGCTAAGTAGATGACATTTTAACTGTTTGGAGATCCATTTCCATCTAAAAAATGTGGGTATAATGGATGAAATAATTTAAATTAAAAAAATTAGTCAATAATGTAAATTAGTGAAATTAAAAAAATATCTAAGAAAAAATTTCCAGCTTTTCTTTAAAATTCCCCGATTTTTCCAGGTTTTAATCAAAATTTCCCTCATTTTTTCAGTATAAAAAAAAATCCCTGATAATTCCAGGTGGGTTGCCACCCTGAAAATCAAGGTTGTGGGTGTGGTCTCTCCTGTGTTGCTATTAAAAGTAGTATAGGTACAGGCCCCTCCAATGTGTGATTGAGATGGAGTAGCAACAGTGCAAGGAGGATAATATCGCAGTCACAAATAGCAAGTCAACTGTTAACTATGTTCCATCCATTAAACAGGGATGATAGTAGTCAGAAAGCAAAAAAGAGGAAATCCAGGAATAAATATATATATAATATGTAGAAGCTATGATATCCAAAAATTTGACAAAAAAAGTGTGATTTTGAACCTTAAAACCACGTGATTACAAATCCCGATGATAAATTTTTAAATTGTATGATTATGAATCTCATGCATGATTTTAAAATGAGAGAATATTAATCCCGATGAGTGGCTTTCAAATCACATGAATAAGAAACTCGATATTAGATTTCGAAAATACAAATCATGATGCATACTTTTTTAGACCGCTTAAATATGAATCACGATGCATAATTTTTAAATCGTGTGAATAGGAATCCCAATGTCTAATTTGTAAATCACGAATAAATAGGAAAATCGATGTTTGATAGTACAACCGTACAGACGAATCAGGACATTGGATTTAAAAATCACATGAATTGCGACATAGAATTTTAAAAACGCATAAATAAAAATCGCGATGTTGCATTTTAAAATCTCGTAAATAAGAATCTGAATGTAGGAAATTTAAATTGCGTAAATAAGAATCGCAACTTTGAAATCAGGTAAATACAAAAATCAATGTTTGATATTAAAATCGTGTGAATAAGAATTGAGAAGAGAAGACCGACATCTGAATTACGAAAATACAAGCTATCCGGCGGGTGGGTAAAAATGTTGAAAATCTTATTTTCTCAGCTTAAAAGCAAAGAAAATAGCTAAAATAAGTAAAAATGCGGAAGGGGTAACTGCTACGTAGTTTGAATTTTCTGTTCATCTTTGATAATTGGAAATGAATATAATTATTTTATTTCAATGGCTGAATTTTCAGAAAAAGCAGAATATATAAAAAACAACAACTTTAACTTATAGAAATTAGAGTTTTTGATAAAAATGCTGAAATTCAAAAGACAAAAGCGGAAAAATATCGTCCTTGATTTAAGTAGGCATGTTCAGATGATCACTTACGAAAGTCACCAAAGTGGGGCTAGGCAACGGAAGATGTTAACCATCATCTATCTAAAGGTACCTCCAGATAGAATCGAGTTAACATGTCTTATTGAGTGGTGAATTAGAATTTAATAATTGTAGTGGTAACTGCGCTAAAATACTCCCTCACCTGAATTTTATCTCAGACAGTGTTCGATGAATGAATATCACTAGTTAGATAATCACATTACAAAATGATTAACTAATCATTAACTTACTTTAAATGGATCGTATTCCAATGCCTTAGATGCTAAGGAAGACGTATGAAATGTTACTCCCTCCATAAGAAATGGGGAAACAGTTGGTCTTTCTTCAAACATATTAGGATGATTGCAAACTTTTCTCAGTTGCATCAATATATTTATGACACTCATGAAATTTCCAGTAGCTAAAGTTTCTTTCGTCCTAAAAAAAATTATTCAGCATAAAATCATGCATATTCAAATTTTAAACCTGGAAAAATCATGTGTGCTACTCAAGAAATGTGTAAAAGAGAAATTGACTATTGGCGTGTAAGAGTATAAATGCTTCACTGCTCAGAAACTTATAATCGCTCGGCTGCAAAATTAATTGTAATTGGGGAGCTAATATAATTTTTTTTTTATTTCAATGTTGCTTTAATAAATGCTTAACTGCTATCTAGGTATAGAAGCAGGCACCTGATTTTTGCAGAACTTAGTATCACAGCTAATAAAAATTAATATTAAACAAGTGATCAAGACAGTACATCATGCATATTAGCATAGACAAGGAACCTCACATGTTAAATCATTATATCACGTTCTCTGTTATTCTTATATTTGTGTCTTAAATCAGAGTTCCAATGCTTTGCAAGAAACAAAAGCTGCTATACCAGCGTGATGATGTAAGCATTAAATCTATATTTAGTGATGCATTGATATAGCGTACAATTCCAATTTACTGCTCTATAGACCAATCCGTGCACGCTAAGCACAGAAAAACTCAAGGAAATGCAAAATCATTCAAAGCTGAGGTAATAAGAATGTATTAGGTTGAAAGTGCACTAAAATAACATAGAATGTTAGACCAACCAATCAAAAATATTCTTACTTTGTCTGTGACATGAAATCATCATAAAGGTATCTCTGTCTATTTGACAAGCGACATACTATAATATGCTCATATTTTTTTGGCAGTTGTTTTTCTACTTCACACTTCAACCTTCGTAACAAAAAAGGTCTTAACACCTAAAAAAAAAAAAAGGTTTTTATGTTTAATTACTAAAAGAATTTTTTTTTATTATATAAATATGCAATACATTTTCATCATTTAAAGAATAGAATTATTAAAATTAAGAAATGTATTGATTTTACAATTTACATGTGAGTTATAAGGACAATGATATGAACAATGTCATAGGAATTTGAAAAAAAATGTTACTAAACATACAATACATATCAATTTCATATTTTCTTAGTTTATGAATTCTCTTAAAAACAAATTGCCAATTAATTTAGAATATAAATTTTAAAATTGTTTTCTTACATTATTTGAGAATTAAGACTAATGCAGAATACACAGCTTACTATGAAAGTGGACAACATAAACTAGTATTTTGTGGGGAGATAAAAGAAAAGGGTAAAAGAAAAGCTTTAAATTTCAAACGTTACCTGATTTCACTCAACTTTTTCCAAACAATATTGCGTTTAGTTTATGGTTGTTTGTAATAGAATAGCGAAAAAATTATTGGAAATATTTACGGATGTCAAAAGCTACAATTTCGCAAAATCATTTTAAAAAAATGGGTGGGAATGGTTAGGGAAAGTTATCTTTTTTTCTTGTGTGGGAGGGGGGACAAACCACATTTTTTTGATTTTCTAATTTGAGAAAAAAAATCTTGAAGACAGGTGCAGTACCAGAAAATCAGTAAATAGATTTTCTGAAGCCCAGCCCGGTACTGAAGTATCAATAAATGACACAAAGCGATAATGGTTTTTTAAGAAATAAAAAAAGTAGGAAATAACAGGAGGGGGGGGGGGGAGAGGGACACCAAACTAATAAGAAAATAGGTCTGTGGACCCTATTTTACAAAGAGAAGATGGTCTGTCGATCTTCGATGAAACAATGATTGCATTTAAAAAAATTATTACAACACAGAAGTAAATAAATTTTAACAAAGTTTCAATATTGCATTGGAAATGTCACACATCTAAGTAAAATATGACTTAAAAAAAAAAAAAAAGTTTCTTTAACAAAATAAAAAAGGTCCTAAAGTTTCACATTTTCCAGATCTTTTTCCAATCCTTATTTTCCCTGATTTTCTTTAAGCACCCCTGATTTTCTTTGATACCCACTGACACTTTGATACCCACTGTTTTCAAGGAGGAATATGAACCTTGATTCATATTAATAAATATGAAATGAATAAATTGGTAAAAGAAAATGTAATACCTTATGTAATCTTTTGATAAGATTGTCATTAAATTCGTGGGCACCTTCAATCATCCCAGTAAATGGATTCACAAACCACTCTCGAAATTCTTTGTGAGACTGGAAGACATTTGGCATTAAAAAATGCATGAGAGACCATAATTCCATCAGGTTGTTTTGTAGAGGAGTGCCAGTAAGCAGCAAACGATGAGAACTTTGAAAGTTTAACAAGAGCTGCCATCTCTGGGACTTAAAGTTCTTTATGTGGTGGGCCTGTAAAAACAAATAAACATGACTGACAAGAAAATGAATTGCATGTAAGCAAACATATTATTTTTTTTTTCCAGGGAATATACACAAAAATTACCAGAATAAACATACACATCTAAATTTATTTATTATAATGGTTTATATTTATGAATCTTTTCAACTAGTAATTATATAATTTTTAATTAAGTTGAAAGGTAACAAATTAATATTTAGTTATGAAATTTTTTCTCCAAATCTAGAAGTTCATGGCAAATGAAGGAAAAAAAAGAGATAACTTGACACACATTACAAGTTGACAGTAAAAATACACAGAATTATACATTTTCTTATACAATCTAGTCTCAAATTGAGAATGTAGCTTTTAGAAACAATAGGAATGAAGAAAAACATATTTTATGCAGCAAATACTCTACAATTCAATCATGTACGTAATAATCTCCATTGGACAAATATGAAGTGTGGTGTAGGTGCTGCAAAAGTCCGCCACCATCAGCTTATGTAAAAGATAGCTTGAAATTATCAGGTATTCTCATGTAAAAGATATTGAAGATATATCACCCAAATAGCCTTACACTTTAGTTTATAGACATTGATTGTTAAAGTTCACTATCAGTGTAATTAATTTACTCAAACGATAAATTTATCTAAAATTTTGTAAATAAATTAAACGAAAATTTAAATCCTAAAGATTTAAGGATATCGAAAATCCTCTAGTACAAAGTGAGTCTCCTTGTCATTATTTAGCAATTTTAAGGAGACTATTACAGTATTAATTATGCAGCATGGCATTTCATACCTGCCAACATTAGAGGGAGGGGGGGTGCAGATTTCATCAGCAACATAAGCTTTTCATGAGAAAGTTAGGAGCAAAATTCTGGGCAAATTTTTTAAAATTTAGAGAAAATTCTCTCACGCTCTGCATTGCTACACAGAATGCATAAGATACTTAACATAACATACACAATATTTTTTACCTTTTTTTTAAAAAACACAGTTCATTTTCTAGTTACCCAATTTACACCCACAGTATATGGTTCCGAAAACAATACATTTATGTTTTGACCATCATCGATAATGTAATGCAAACAAACGAAATTAATGCCAGATTCCCGTAGGTAAATAATGAGGTTCGCTATTGGAGAAAAACGATTCACTGAATATACGACGCACAGTAACATTCTCACTACATCCAGTTTGGTTGATGTGGCAGCATATAAACTGCAGTACTAGCAATAGTGCATCTATTGAGGGATAAGAGATATATTATTGCGATGGATATTTACCACAAAAAAAGTTTTCTTAAAATTTCTTTAAAAAACACTGAGAAATTTGAGAAAATACGGGTAAACGGGTGATAGTCGTAAAATACGGGAGTCTTCGTTAAAAAACAGGGAGATTTGGCAAATATGGCATTTTATTATTAAGTTCAACTTATTTAGCTGTCGAGAGATTTATTTTTTGTGTCAATACAAAAAATTCCCATAAATATATAACTAACATTTACATAATTACAGACAATTATAAGATCACAGATTTTTTTTTTTTCCAATTCAAATTTAAAGATATTTGTCAACAATTGGAATGGTGATTTTTTTTATTTGATAATAAAGAAAAACAAACTTTAAAAAAAATCTAATTCAAAACATAACTTTGAGAAGTTAAAATCTTACTTCATCTAGAATTAGATATTTCCACTTTTTTCTACGAAAAGACTGATGATCTTGAACAACTAATTTATAAGAAGTAATACACACATGAAATGCATTAAACTTGGTCCAACCCTAAAAAGAGAAATAAAAATCATACAACAGAAAAGCATATGTTAGTTTATCACAAATTATTAATTAAAATAGAGAGAAACTTACAACACGTTTTTGCTTTCTTTCTTTAGGTGTGCCATAATAAGTGAGTATTTTAAATGCTGGACACCACTTTTTGAACTCCATTTCCCAATTAAGCATTACACTTGTGGGCACAACAATCAAATGAGGACCCCAAACACCTAAATTAAAAAAATATTAAGTTAAAATAAAAATAATAAGTTTATATAATTGTACGAGAGCAAATCCCAACGTGAAATTTTAAAACAGCATCATAATCTTAAGTTTTTATGCACATCCCAATATCTGCCATGTTCACGTCGACAAAAAATACAAATTGTGATAGAATATGCATATCAATAAACAGTAAGTGGGCGGGAAATTCCCTTACTACAGTAAAATGATCATTGATGGACGAGGATGGTAGTTCTTAGAGGCTACCACCATTGACTTCAAAATTATTATCTAGGGCACATGATTTTTTGCAAAAAATTTTAATTTTAGTCAGTGTCATTTTCTTGGCTCAGAAATGCCACTTTTGTTGGCATCATGAAAAGACTGATCAATGAAAACAAATTTACCAATTATGTTTTTTTAAGTTTGCATTTAATTTCATATCATAAAAATTAGTTAGCCTCAAAAGATGAGAAGAGGTTTGTTTCTGCGAAAAAAATTTCTGCAACTTCTAAAAGTGGTCGTAAATAGACAAGGTCACTACATAGAGGTGGTCTTTCCTGGAAGTTAATTGTGTGTGCGTGTGCATATATATATATACACACACACACACACACACAACAAAACAAAGAATAGTAATATATTAGAAATGTCTTATTACCTTTTTCGCAAGCAAGATGAGCCAATATAGATATCGTTTGTATTGTTTTTCCAAGACCCATCTCATCAGCAAGAATCCCATTCAATTTCTTGTCATACATAGCATTTAACCAATCTAACCCAATATGTTGGTATTCTCTCAGTTGGTGTTTTAAAAGAAAAGGAACTTTAGTACAGACCTAAAATAAAGACACATAAAATCATATATAAAAAATAAAAAAATAAAAAGACTTATTATAAGTTTAGCAGCAGGTCATAAACAATTAACTATGTAAAATATATTCTATTTAATGATGGTTCTTTAAAAACACAGGTAATTCCTAGCAATATACACAGTGGCAGAATTGTGATGTCCCAGAACATTACAGAAATCCTGTAATGTTTTTTATTTAGGAAGTGGGGTTTTTTTCTCCGCAGAATTGCCTGAAATAATTTTTTTCTGCGCATCTACTTTAGAATTATTTTCAAAAAATGCCTTTCTTGCATATCAGAGGTGAAAAGAACACTTGATTTATTATTATATTTTTTTAAACTTTCCTTTGAGAACAAAAAAAAGTCTGTAACAACTGGCTTTAGCTAGAATTTCAGATTGATATTATAAAAAGCAATTTCCAAATCACTAAAATTTAATAAAAGTTAACTATACAATAATATTAGAATTTATTCTCTTATATGTAAATTAAAAAAATTCTTATATTTACAATTAAAAAAAATTATACTGTTCTATTCTATATGTGAAGTCTTTCTTCTTTTTTTGTTGTTGTTAACAGAAAGCACTTCTGCTACTCAAAATTAGTAACATATATTTTTGCTACAATTAAAAATGCATTTCAGAAAGGCATTATTACTAGAGAGAATCGTCACAGAAAGCTCAAAAAAATTCTACCACAGGGGCCATATATGGATAAGAACAGGACTGGAATATTTAATGAAAATGTTTCTCTAAGTTGAAATAATTAAGTTATAATTTTTCTTGTTCAATGAAAAATCTAGTACTAGAATTAATTTAAGAAAAATAGAATTTTAAGAAATATTTAGCTAAAATCATGCAACTAGGCAAACAAATAATTGAAGCATTAAAAAAATTTGAAACCAAATTAAATAAATTCATTATTACCAACTAAACTATATAGCTAAATTATCATTTTCTTTTCTAAAATACTAAATTAAATCTAAAATAATAATTACTATGAAGGAATCCAAACAATAAAAATGAAGACACTATTAAGTTAGAATAAAGTTCAATACCTATTAAACAGTTAGTTCAAAAGTAAAAATTTAGACCATTTGAAAAATGATAAACTTCATTTCCTTCTTAATGTAACTATGTATCTATTTGTACTTTAAAAGTGCAACAAATGCTACATTTTAAGTTAAAATTATAGCAACAAAGATTAAAAATCTTAAATTCTATAAATCCAATAAAATATTTTACTTGAGTTGTAGATAGTGTGTTGCCTTTGGGTTGAAAACTTTCGGCTGTAGCAGCAATGTCAGTTATTTCTTTGGTAGGATTAGCATTAGAATCATCCTAAAAATAGAAAAACAAATAAATATAAGATCAACGAAAGTGAAAGAGCATAATAAGATAGAAACCCCCGACTTTCGATTATATTCTATTTGAAAACAACAGAGCTACACTATACCTTATCAGTTTCATCTGTGAGAGATTTTAAAAGGGCATGTTCTTTTTTGTCTTCCCCATCAACAGACATGTCTTCATCAGATTGCTCATCTTCACTGTCATCAATTTCTAAAATAAAATGCTTCCCTTTTAAAAAAAATTTGATATAAAGATCAATATTTAAATAATCAAGAGCATTATACTGAATTTTAACAGTTTCCTTTTCATTAAAAATATTAAATTGTAAGTATTTACATAAGGGAAAATTTAGAAAATAAACAATTCGCTGTAATAATAATTTTTTAGGCAATGGCAAGAAATAATTTTCTGGAAAACTTTATATTGGCATGTAGATATAAAAGCTAACTAGGTCCCTTGTCGTGACAATACAACTGACTTATGAGCACTGTGCGAAGGACTGATGACAGAGCTGTGAGCTACTCTAGTGATTTGTGAACAAAAACAATGCACAAAGACGAATAGTACTTTTTTATCTTTAAGATTTCAGTTTGACTAACAGGTAAATTTTTTTATACCATTAGATTTCTAGGGCTGCAAGCATGAGACTTTATTTTAAAAATAAAATACCAGAGTATTCTCAAATATTCCAATCATAAAAACAGTTAAAATTTTGTTTTAATTAGTTATCAATTTTCAACAACTATTATTAAGCCTCTTTCAGATTTTATGTATTTTTTTAAAATTAGATTCATCAATAACAAAGAAAAAGTCGTTGTGTGCTTTAATAAACTAAAAACAGGTAAATATATAAATAAATAAAAACTGGTCTGTAAATTCATATGTCACAAAATCTTATGGTACAGTACTGAAACTCTTATCCGGAAATCAGAAAACCGGAACGAAATTCGATAAATATTCCTGACATAATTTATATTTTTAAAAAAAATTTTCCCTCATAAGATTTCAGGATTTTTCTTTCTTTTTTAAAAGATGTTTACCATCATTTTAGAAACAATCATTAGTTCTTTACACTGTCAAGAGAAGTAAGAGTCTTGTACTAAATATCATCAATCATTCCTTTACTCACCCCCCACATAGTTGTTTCTTTTCAATCATAGCTCAGTGAGAAAGGGTGACTCATTGAACACCTGTTTTCTTATTATCTGGCTCTTCAGCAGGGAAATCATTACTACCAGCTTCTCACAGTAGGAGTCATCATGTCTGCTGACTGCTTAGTCCAGGAGAGTTAAAACAAATAATTTTATTTGTCTTCCTTGTACTCCCTACAGGGACTGCAGAACTCTATTTTTCCTGTTACCTTTGTACCCCCCCTCCCTTTATTTCCTACTTTTTCTAAAAAAATTATGTCATTTCTGCTATTTCCCTTTTGAACATAGCAACAACCAAAGAAATGGGAATAATGACAAGGTCAAGTATTGCAACTGCACCCATTTTTAAATTCCTTCATTTTGAATGGGGTGGTGTGAGGAGGGGGTAGAATGTGGTAGAACATAAATTCTTTTTATTATGTCAGCATCTGTGTCTGCTAGCCAATTTATGTTTAACTGGAGTGGAGGAGAAATAAAATCGCTCAGCTTCATAAGGAATAAGATTGTGATACACGTGTTTTTCTTTCTGATTTCGATTAATGTTTTAGCAAAATGTTGAAACCCAAGTCAACTCATCTAGGTAGTAATCACGGTGATATTGTTGCAGAAAGTTAGAGAGTGTTTTGCAGAAAGATTTTTCCTTTGTGAAGTAACAAATTTTAAAATTCTTTTCTGCAGAAATTTTCGAAAGATTTTTTCCCCCATCCAGAATTATATTCAAACGATGTCTTTTTAGCGCATAGGAGGAGGGAAAAGAAATGCTCACGATTTTTCTCTCCTCAAATGAGAATAATGAAGTAAAAAAAAAAATTTTTTTCTTTTTCTCCAGAAATTTTCAAGATTCTTTTTTTGTAGCGATTCAGAAAAATCAATTATCCGGAATAGCGATGGTCCCGATCATTCCGGATAATCGGTTCTCTACTCTATTATATAATGACTAATCTATGCGTCCATTGATCCGAAAAATCGTATATTATCTTGTTTTCTCACAGTAAATGCAGATTTCTTAAACTGGTATCGGTTTTGCCCGGATAACAGAATAGTTCACTTATAAAATATTTCTTTATCTCTAATTTCCTCATTTATAAAGAATCAAGATAATTTTATAGTGCATCGTTATACAACATTTTATGTTAAACATATTTAAATATTAGAAGTTATTACTTGTTAACCATTTCACAATTATTAAATAATAAATAAACTTTCTTTCTTATGTATTATGTTTCAAGCACTTAAAGAAAGCTTCATGTATCTTATGTTTAATAATTAACTATAGTAGTAAATTTAAAATACTTTTTCAAACAAACAAAAGGACAGCATACCTCTTTCATCTTCACTCTGTTGTTCTGATGTCTCTACTTCAAAATCACTAGCATAAGCAGCTGCATATTTCTCACGTAGCTGGTCAATTGACATTTCATCTAAAGTAGTTATATTATTTAGAAAAAAAAGCAAGTAAATTAAATATAAAACTATAATAGATGATTATGTCATACTTTCTGCTTCTAAATCTTTAATTTCTTCTTCATGATTAACATTATCTTCATTTTCTTCCTGCTCTAATATTGTCTGCTCATCATCTTCCTCTTCTTCTGATACCTCAAAGTCATCATCATCACTTCCCTAAAAAATATATATGACATAAGTCAACTAAACACAATGAAATTAATACTGTTAGGAAACAATCAGTCAGATTCTACAGAAATGGTTACATTAAAACATGATTGAATTCTTATTTTTGTTTATATGATTTTTTTTTTAAAGGATATGTACTTTACAGCTGCATTTCATTACATGAATATTAAAGACAAACAAAAAATTGTGGTTCAAAATCATACAGTACTAATACTAGAAGAGCTGTAAACAATGAAACAGTATTATACAGATATAATCTTAATTTTCAGTATATAAATAAACCAATGATAGCTTCTTCTTGAAGTCAGTATTTCCATGATTCGTTTTATATACCAATTAAATTTACTGGTGTTCTTTGAAATCATAAATATCACTAAAATTGATTAATTATTTTAACTAAGTTAATTAATTTATCAAAAATATTTGTATTCACAATAAAATAAAAAAATTTTTGGTATAAAGAAAAATGAAATAAGCTAGCCACGAGTTTCTGACACAATATATTAACTGTTAACATAACTGTAACATAACATAAACATAACTGTGATGATAAACATATTTGTACAATTTATTATTATTTAAAAATAGAAAAATCACCTTTTCAGGTTTTACATCAGATTGCATAGACAGTAGACTTAAATCACTTTTGTCTTTAGAATCATCTAAGGAAACATGAGTATTCAAAATTTCTGGCGGAAGAGAATCTAGAAAATCTTCAAAAGGCATTTCACTCTCTTGTTGCAATAATTTAATTTCTTCGTCTTGCTCCCCTTTATCAATATTTTCTTCTTCCATTTTTATTGTTTCCTCATCATCCTCTTCACTATCAGATGGTTCAAAATCTATGAAATATAAAAATTTCAAAACAATATATCAGTTTTTGTGATTAAAAAAAATGTGAACATGTTGACTGGAATATAACCCGGGAGATGTAAGGATCATTTTATGACCCCATAGATTCCATAAGTTCTGAATCCTTAAAAAATATACAACTGTTCATCCCATTTTTATTTGTAGCCAAGTTTTCCACTCTTATCCGCCTTTTATAAATAATTAGAAAGAATTAAGTGTAACTTTTTCCCTCAATAGAGGTTTTATCAGTTACTGGGGTCATAGAATGACCCCAAGTCTTTCAGTTATTACCAAAAATAATTTTCTTGTGTCTATTGAGTTCAGTGCATCATTTTCCAATTAAAGTTATTTCTATTTGATTGCAATGTTTATAGCAAGTTTTTGCACAGTAAATAAAAGAATCGCCTTACTATCTTAAAAAATCCACAAACCGTGTATAAAAACAGACAACCTTAGCTGACAATATATGAAACCAAAAAAAATTTGGCATGTCACTCATTAGTGATCAAAGCTAGCAAACAGACAGTTAATCCATGTTTGAATCATGAAATTAAAAGTTCAAACATTACTATTATTTTTCTTTTTTGTTGAATGCTACTTACAACTGCACCTACTTTCCAGAAATCTAATTATAACACCATTTACAGATGACATACATTGTTTGGGGTTTCTACACCAGTTGTAAATGAAAACGTTTATAAACCAGTCTTTACAGCATGCACTCTCAGTGCACAACCCTTTATTCTTGATGGGTTTTTTTTTCAGTTAGTGCTGTGAGCATTCGTAAATATCTATTCATAATGTTTGTTTAAATTTGAAGAGTTTAAATAAATAATGTTTTCTTTCTTCGGACATATCTCAGTTTGTAACAAATAACTAGTCTGTTAATATCAGCAAATGGTGGATTGCTTGATCCCCGTATGTAATAACTGTTCAACTTCTATCCCCCCCCATTACGATGACAACCACACGTCTTAATGTTCGTTCAGGAGGCACACGACCTACCGGATAAAGTAGGGGTGCACAACCTTTTTGAGTGAAGGGCCACTTGCACAGCAGGTAGATTAACGAAGGGCCGCTCGCATTTCAGTCAGATTAGCGGCAATTATGATAATTTTTTATATAAATATTAGTGTTCTAAGCACTTAATATTTTTATCAGTAAACTTAATACCATATTTGCTTTAATTAAATGCTTTTAATTATTTAAATTTATTCAAAATTAAAAAAATTGATACATTTTTTTAAAAAGCTTTTTCCATTTTTCAGAATAATTAATCAATCAAATATATATAGATATACGTAAATATTTGGGGGGACATAAATTCAAGCCAAAAAGAAGTTTACAGAATGAAAGTGCAAAAACTATACGCATTTTAGAGTAATATAAATTTGAATTAAATATTTTAGTTTAAGAAAATTATTAATGTTCAAACAAAAACCAAATAAAAATAAATTTTTTATTGCAGTCAGAAGTTCCCGTGGGCCACACACCAACAGTCAGAAAACACTGCTTAAATTGAACAATTGAACTTTAAATTGCTCACCAAATGATCTTCGCTTATTCCTTCTTAAGGGGGTGGATGATGCAGAACCAGGGAGAGGAGACGACCCCCTACTTGACTCTGGACTACCCTTATTGCTCTGATTCATTCCTTGTGTAAGCCAAGAGGAATATTTCTCTGTTTGGTCGACAATAAAATTTAAATGGACATCTAACACTTTTTTTCTTTTCTCTTCTAGCCATGTTTGGTGCTTATATTCCACAAGCTAAAAAAGAATAACATTTAGCAAAAATAAATACGTAAATAACTGCAAAGAAAATAACTGCAAAGATATAAGAAAAGACTGTAAAAAATTAATACTTTTTCAATGTTGTTCCAAAACTGTTTCACTTCTCTGGCAATAGTGGAAGCAATCTTTCTAAGTTTTATTTGCTCTTCTCTTTCAGCTCGCTCTGCTTTGATTTCCTTTTCTTGAAAATATTTAGTAATCATCCGAGCACACTAAAATACGAAAGAAAAATTACAGATTTGTCTTAACTCATATCAATAAATGGTTTTCTGAATTTTTTCAATAAAGACAATGAAACTAAATTTAATATAGATAAAAAAAAAAAAATTAAAAAAAAAATTGTAAATAGGAAAATGCAAGCTCTTTAAAATGATAAAAATTGTTTTGAAATAAGAGTGCAGAAATTGTTTAGAAATAAGAGTTCGAAAAAAAAAAAAAAACACCACATTTTTAGGAGGGTAGCCCCCAACAACCAGGGAAAAAAATTCCCTTGTTCAAAATGAGTTCATCCAACTTTCCTGAACGTGCAAATTTGATATTTAATTTTTTATCACTTCTGTCCCATTCATGAACATAAATATATTATAACAAAACTTTTAATTGTTATTGGAGTTCAAAATAAAAAATTTTTAAGAAATTATTACAAAAACAAATTAAACATATTACATAAAAACATTGAAATAGCAAATAATATATAAAAATAAATTACATTTTTTATTTAAGAATTGTTTCACTTCTCAGGAATGAGAATAAACAAACAAACAAATTTTTTTTTGAGGGGAACTCACAATCCTCTTCATTTCTTTCAAAAGTAACATGCCAGACATTTTTTGTTGTAGCTTTGACAATTTCTTTTATTTTTTATTTTTTCTTGTTTCTAGGTCATATAAAAAACATAATTTTAAGATTTTAATTTTATTATTTCATCATTTTAGCTCACAGTATGCTATTTTGTTTGTTCATAAAAAACTGATAAAAAAATATCTGAATTCAGAATTCTAGCTATTCAGGGAGTGGTCAAATATTTCAATTACTAGATTCCATCAATGAGGACACATACACACACACACACACACACACACAAAAAGAAGATAATAAAAGTGCAGCAAAAACAAAATCTCTAAGTAAATTCACTTATTCTAGCTAATAATTGTGATGTAACCTTTAAATGTGATTATGAGATTAAAAATAATAATAAAAAAGTAGACACCTTCTTAGCATTAGCCTTCTTCCATTTCCTTTCTTGCGCAAAATCAGTGGCCAGCCAAACCATCTCTTCCAGAAGATAGTCATAATGAGCTTTATTTCTAGGAGCTTCTGCAACTTTTGGTAATCTTTTCAGAGACCAAAGACCATCTTTTCTGAGTTCTCCCACTCTTTGCATAACATAAGCTTCCTGTAATATTAAAATTATTTAAAGATAGTTAGGAATATATTACAAATTCTTGAAATAAAACTATTAGTCAATGATCAAGATTTTTTTTAGGGGGAAAGAGTAATGTGGATTTTCTTTATTTTGTGAAATAAAAAATTATGTCATTTTAATACTTGTGGATATCACAATATAACCGAAAACTCTAAAAGGATAATATGAAAGTAAATTATAACATAATTAATAAAAAGCTAGCATATTCTCTATTAATACACTCAGTTAAAAATGTAAATTAAGTATAATAAAAAGTAGATATTGCACACATTTTATAATAGCTTGTTACAGAGCCATGATGTCTCAGGGGATAGAGCATCCAATGAGGTGAACCAGGTTTGAATCCCAGCAATAACTGGTCAATACAAATTCCGCATTCAGCTTGCATTGACCACAGTGCTGACGTAAAATATCCTCAGTGATAGACGGATCATGGGATAGAGTCCTTTTGCTGTCAGGCTAACTGCGGGAGGTTTTCCTTACCATGTAACGCAAATGCGTTTAGTTCCATCAAAAAATCCTAAACAAGGACAAATTTCTTTCAATATTTGATCCAGGAATTCCCTTGTCTTCCGGAATGGATTCAAAATTACAAGACTATGGAGGTGAACATTGGTAGTTGTAAACACAAAGAATTGGGTCTGCTGTTCAACGACAGTTACAAAATAAAATAGCTTGTTACTGTGCCAATCATGCAAACATAAAGAAGATAGGTTCCAAACATTTACTTAACTTTGCAACTATCTTATTCTCAATTAGTGAATGCTAGGCACCTAAATGAAAATCCTATTTGCATCCATACAAGTCTGCATTGGGCACACTGACATATTCACTCTTATGCACAGTACACAAAAAAATAAAAAAACTGAATCAAACTATCTGATTTACAAAATCAAGATACAAAAACGTATTTTCTCTGAATAAACATGATTTTATTTGACAGATTATAATTTCTGACCCCTGAAATATAAAGGATAGTCACAATCTGAGAAATATGGTCCTAATAGTTTGGTCAGGAGAGTGGTCTAAAGTTTAGACCCCTTAATGTTTATTTTACTTTAATTACTTAATTTCACCATATCTCGAGAAAATTTTAAGCAAATTGAAAATTTTTGCACAAATTTATAAAATTCATTTATATAAAAATAATTCCATGCAAAATATATTTTTTTAGTGATCATTTGTTATTTTTTATCATTTCATTCAATAATGGCTGAAAATTTTTTTAATTGTAAGGCATGCAAATTTTTACAACATTTCAAAGTATGCAATTTTATAAGGCAAAAAACAAAATTTGAATAAAATATATCTGACGTTTTAAAAATTCGATTTCTTGGGAAAAATTCAATGATATCATTAAAAAATTTTCATATATTATTTAAAATAGTGTAAAAAGTGTATACTTGTAAGCCAAATTTATTTAATTCGCTTAAAAAGTTTTCAAGAAATTGTGAAATATGTAAGATTACCATTAAGGGGACCAAACAATGGGTTGGAACCATATTTTGGGTACTTTCCATATTCTGATGGTCTAAAATTATAATCCGTCAATAATCAATTGTTAAAAGTATGTTTATCCAGAGAAAGTACACTTTTAAATTTGATTTTGTAACTCAAAATATCTTCTAGACTTATTATTGGCATATTTGAGGTAACTTTCTTGAACAATTAAGAAGGAGTTGTAGTGCATGAACATCCCGAACAGAGCTCCTTCTAGGCAGGGTGAACAGACTGCAGCACCCTGCTGCACTTTTAGTCAAAAGTACCCACCCTGTTGCCTCGGAAGTAAATTAGTGCCCTGATGTAATAGACTCCATACCCTTTTTGCCCTTTCTTTCCTCAACAATTCTTTATTTTCCCCCAAACTCTACAATGGATTTCTTAAACTTTTGTTATTTTCAACTCTTTTTATTCAGTTTGTCATTGCTGTCAATACATAGATTTATATGGGAAAGGAAAAATAGCCATCACACCCCCTTGTTGCACCTGTCTTTGAAAGTTTGCAGTTACTTCCACTATCATTAAATCATAATTATTATTAATCATTTTAATTATTAAATCATAACTACAGACACTTAAAAACATACATTTATTATTTTATTGATATATGCATACATTTTAAATAAATTACTAAGCTAATTAGCTCATTAACTCAATATATATGTTAATTTATTTATAAAAATTAGTAATTAATATGATTGCTTTGCTACTTTTAGTAAAGTAAAAAAAATTTTTTTCTTTTACTAATTGACAATCCTTTTTAATAGAACGTGTAAAGCCCATAGAAAGAAATTATTGCCTTTTAAGAATAATAATGCCCTTTTTTCTGCCTAGTCATATGATAGTACTAGTGAAACTGTCAATATAAATACTAAAAAAACAGTAGAAATCTATACATTTTCTTCTCCAGTCTTTTTTCTTTTCTTTTTAAATTGCTTTTGAAATATGATCTCAAACTTAATAGGGAATTTTTGAGTTCATAATGAGAAATAAATAACAATACTGAGAATAAAAAACTACAGAAATAAGACATTTTTACTTGTTTGGCTCTTTCCACGATTTCTTCCTGTGATCCTATCTGGGAGTCATAGACAGATGATATAGAATTATGCTTATGAGCAAGCTTATGAGAAAGTGTTGGTTGTCGGACACTCTTTGTGGGTGTTGATGGTGAGGATGAAACAGGGGCTGAACGCTGTGAAGATGGAGATGATGAAGTTCGATGCGGCAATGACTGAGAGTGACTAGAGGTGGCATGTGAAACTGTTTTTGAAAGCAGCGGATGATCAGCATGTGGACCTAAAGTTGTTTATAAATAACCATCAAAAGAAATCCAAGTTCTGTCTTTACTTAATTTATTGAAATCACAAATTTCAAATACATATTTCCCTTATTTATTATATTTTATGTAATAAATAATATATGTAAATCTTTGTTAAGAGTTATTGAATAAGTCAAACATTTAATTTTAAATATAACTCCTTTGGAAAATCTTATTAATATTAAGTTTCATATTTTTTTATTCAATTACTAATAACAATACAAAAACTCAAAAATTTAAAGCCAATTTAAATTATTACAATAAGCATTATCGTTCAGATAACAGTAAATCATAACTAAATATGGATCCGAAAAGGATTAAATAATATATATATGCAGCAAAAATTTTGTATGAGAAATTTTCTAAAATAATTTACTTAAAATCTGGAGGAAAAAAATTTGCGTTTTAAAAATATATCTCTGGCAAAAATTTTATAGTTTAGAAATGGGGATATAATGAATATTCGGTCACTATTTGGCCTCCTAGTTGAATATTTGATCAGATATTTGGCCGAATGCTCATCCAAATATTCGGCAAAGTTTTTGTTGGAAAGTATTTTTCGACAGGGGGGGATCTGAATAGATTTAAAAAAGAATAATTTAAAATCGTAATTTTTACAACACTTTATTAGAAATAGTTTTTACACATATTTAGTTTAAAAATTTGTCACTTTATGTTCTGAGACACACATGGAAAAGTGAAACTTGGAAAATTGAAACTAGATTACTTTATACTAAACCAGAAGTTATGTACTGCTGATTTTTTAAAAAAAAAAATTATATTTAAGGGAGTCTATTTCTTCATTTTTGTAAGAATTTTTTTTCTTTCTTTTAAGATTTGAGAACTTTTTTAGTTTGTTTCGCTTTGCTGTTTTTTTGTTCAAATTATAGTGCAGTATTATAACTGAGAGTTTCTTATATTTTTTATTGTCACTTTCTTCCTGTAAAGCTAAGACAGATAACAAGTAACCTAGAAAAGTGTGACTTTCAAAGTTAAAGTTACATTTCAGAACTGAGAATAATTTTTTCCCCTCTCTTTAGCTAAGTTTTTAATTTTTCCTATCATCAGCGTTTTTATTATGACACATCATCATTTAAAGAGCGTTTCTAATGAACGCTAGGTTCGTACACACTTGGAAATGTCAGGGAAAACTAGACCCAAAAATAAATCAGAGAGTTTTCAGGAAAAAACATAATTTTACCCTAAAACAGGGAATTGCAAGAGAATTTGATACTCTATTAAATTGCGAGATTTCACTCTTCCATTTTCAACCATTAAATGTGCATATGCAATAAAGGATTAAACAAAAAAAAAAAAATCAGATTTTTTTCTTCTTTTTGAATTGACCATCATTTAAGTGAATCCTCAAGATTCTAATATTCTTAAGTCTTTTCGGAGAGATGTCAATCAGATGTTCGAATTAAAAAACTTGAAACTTCTGGCTCGAAAGTATTGACACGCACTAATATTTTCCTGCAAGATACTTTTAATAATAAATATATATGTTACTAATTTAAAGTAACGAAAGCATTGTGTGTACAAAGAAAAAACCTACTTGGATGAAATAAATTGTATAAAAAAAAATTTTTTTTTTTTGTTAGAATATGCAATATATTTTTATTCTAATACAATGGGCAATATAATTAATTACTTATTATTTCCTTTTCGCTTTTTTTTAAATCACCATCTCTTAAAAAAAACTTATTAAAAAATCTTGAAATTCGTTGCAGTAACTCAAGACAAAGAGATTGATGCCGAAATCATGCCCATTGAACTCTTTAAAAAGGGTTCACAAATGTGTGTCTTGTTTCGGTTGTTGTAATAAACAATGTATTAAAAGCATCGGATATTAAAAACCATGAGAAAATCAATATCAAAAGAAAATACTATCGAAACACTATGAATTTATGATATTATAGGCGTAAATTGCTATCTGCATCAAAAAGTGATTCAAATTTTACAAGTAGAAATGATAATAATCAACTGAGAAATAACCAGAACTTTAAAAACAATAACTGCTGAAAAAATTATGCGTGTGAAAAAAGTAAATTATCAAATCGATTTGAGTTTTGGGCGTAATAAAATTGTTTAAAAACAAGGATATTTTTTTTAAAAAGTAAAAATTCATAGCAATAACTGTTAAAGGAACATTTCAAACACTGTATGGATCAACGATATTGGTTCAAACCGGGCGTGTTAAAGCAGGTTTTCGGGGGCTCCCTCGTAATATGACATAATGCTTATTTGTGAATAATATGCTATTTTTATAACTGCTGTAAGTTTGCAACTGTCATGACTGTTAGGTCAAGTTTAGCCAATCTCAATATGGAGAAAAGTCAGTTTTATGAAAATTACAAGCGTCTGCGGTCTAATTTCTTAACTCTAACGCTGCATTACTCTGACTCATAAAAATTTGCAAACATTGAAAATACGGAGAATTTGATAATTTTCATTTAGATGAAAAACTGTAGCCAAATTATCGATATATAAAAAAAAATAATAACTATTAAAATATTTAAATTATTCGTCAGTTCTAAAGCCCAGATAATTTTTCAAGGCAACATTACACAGATAGTTTAAAAATCATTGCATTGCTTCAAGTGTAAGGCATTTAAACTAAGGCTTTTTTATTTTCTTAGGCGACAGAGCATCGAAAAACAGCTTTAATGTGTTGAAGAAAAAAAATCCAAACATGACCTTTAGTCAATTGACCTTAGACTTATTATTCCTTTCAGTAACATTAATAAACTCTCCCTCTCCATACGGGCGTTTTGCACGAGCAATATTCCAGGCAATAACAAAACTGGCTTCAACCACATTATTAGCTTGATTGCTAAAGGTCATAAAAAGTGACTGTTGTTTATTTAAATTTGATTTTAAAGAAGCAAGTTTATCTGATCTTAATTTGGAATTTGGTGGATACTTGTTAGAAAACTGAGGATGATTGGTTTCATAATGTAGACGTAAATTGCCAGCCTTATCATTTTTGACCGTAGAATTACAAATGACACACAATGCTTTTCCGTTATTGTCAATAAAAAAGAAATTCTCCTCCCACTCATTATTAAAACTTCTATTTTCTTGCTCATATTTTTTATTTTTTTTTATTTCCGTTCTCTTCTGTCATATTTTTAAAAGAACTGGAAATAAATAAAGAAATTTAGAAAATAAAAATTTTGTGTTATTTAAACAATAACAACAAGTGTTACATACCACGAAACAAATTTAGTTAACTTACCAAAAATTCCAGATTAAAAATTATATCTGTAGCAAGAGTTTTTCCTCTTTTGGTGCAAATAGAGGGAAGAATACCAGGAATAAACAAGTTCTCCTTTCATAAAATCTTTTCTCTCTCAAAAAATCACAAAGCCGTTCCGTTGATTTTTATCCGCAGAACAACTACATTAACACCAGTACACCACAATGAAACTTACCCTTAAAAAGACAGCCATTTATTTTTGTGGCATAATTTTCGCCGTGGCGTCAGACCAAAACGTGATTGTATGGTGTTCTGTGCGGTTGCTTGCTTTGCCTACCGAAATCTTACCAGGCGGTCTGATGATAGTGTGACGCTACAAAAAAGTGTCGCCTATATGTTGTCAATATTAGTTGTTTATGTTACGAAATGTCATTGCGGATTTTACTTTTTCTTAGAAAAAAAAGAATTAATTATTAGTAGATTGTGTTTATCGGTCTGGAGTCGGTCGATTACGCCATTGTTTATGTTCGTTCGCGCAGTTTTCGAAGAGTCATATAATTCTTAACTTGGACGGAAATGAAATTACAACATTACACTTGGTCTTTCATATTTGCTGTCAGTAATTTAAAAGACATTATGAAACACATACAGAGCGATAATAAATTTTTAAAATATAATAGCACAAAATTGAAAAGGGAGCTCGTTTTCATTTATCGAGAGCCAAAAATATTCTTTCAAAGAGTCGCATGTGGCTCGCGAGTCGCAGTTTCGCCACCCCTGATATATATCATTGAACAAATAGTTCCCAATGACAGCAAAAAGGAACTTACCGCATGCTTTTGTCAATTTATGACAGTTTCGAAGTTTTTGACATGTCGTGTCAGAAAAGTGCTTTTGATCTCAAAAACGATACGATACGATTCTTATTACGATAGAATTTATCTCCCAAGGTATTAGGACAGAATTTCACTTTTACTAGGGTTGAAATAGTTTATAAAGCTCCAGATAGATAATCAAGTTTAAATAATAGACTAAATAAATGAAGAAACAAATAATACGAAGTCACAACGTTTATAGTTACCTGGTGAATGCAACGCTGGATTTCCAGTAGACCGGGAAACTGACTGAGATAAAACTTCTAAAATTATCTTTACATCATCATGTGGGTCAAACCTGTGTGCCTTTAAATAATCGAGCAATGTAGAAGGAATTTTCTTCCGCCACATTACATAATCCGCCATATTACTACCAGTCTTCAAAAAATAAAACTCTGTTTGAGTTTGGTAATACTTATTTTTTAATAGTTGTATTTTTCTTGTTAAATGCTCAATAACTTTCCTGCGCTTTATTACATCCTTATTAGTTACAGGCTGCTTATCCAGTTTAATTCTTTTGGACTTAGGACTACTTGGAATGCTAGAAATTTTTCCTTCAAAAGGCATCAAGCCATATAATAACTTATTTACAACAGATATATGAGACAAGACATCATTATTATTTACAAAGGATAACTCAGTCCGAGTAGGAGTTGTAGCAATCAACTGACGTTTGACACTAGCTCTTGATGGATTTGCAAGAGGCTTTTGTGCTAGTCCTGTCACCTGCAAAGTCTGTCCTGTACTTATAACAATTTTTTGCATTGTATTCGTGGACCCTAAGGATGAGACAGCAGCGCTGGCAAGACTATATGAATGAACTTTAGTGACATCACTAGATGGATTCAGACTTGCAGAAGAATCCAATAGCATTATCTGGGGTGTAGCGCTTCCTCCACCGATAGTTGTTGGAGTTATGCGCAATGCATAAACATCTGACATGCCAGTGCCACTGTTTAGAACAATTCTTGGAGCTATAGTAGTCTGTGTAACTGGCTGCGCTATGACAGCATTGCCTGGAGTCCGCTGACCACCTGTGGCAACATTTGTTATGTTTCCTAGAGTTTGATATTGTGGCATGGAAGCACTGACATTCACAATTGAATTTTGAAGTTCTACAGTGTGAAGGGAAGGATTTGATGTTGTCGCCACCAAAATGTGGGGCAAATCTTGTGTAGATGTCACTGAACATCTTGAACTGATAGGAAGAGATTCAGACGTAGAACTAGTACCTATGTATGAAGAATAAAATAAAAACCAGTATTAATTGAATTGAAAAAGATATTTAATAGCACTAATAAAAATATTTCTTTATTTGTAAAATAAATAAAAAATTATAATCAATTACCACAGAAAAAAAACATTTGCATGATTTAAAGAGCATATAGCTGACTCTCAAGTTAATATAAAAATAATAAAATATCCTAATCACAATATTCAACAGCAATTTTTACTCATAATTTTCATTCAGGGTGGCCACTCAAATCAGATTTCAAATTTCCCTGATTTTTCCAGTAAAAATCTTAACATTTCCAGGTGAGCGCGCAATTTTTTTTTATCATTAATTGTAGGTGGGTACAAAAAAAGTGTCAATATTATGAAGTATTTTATTTAAAATGTTATTCTCAATATATAATATTGAATAGAGGTGGAGAAAATAATACGCTTACTATTGTAGAATATGTTGTTTTTAATGAATAAAATTTTTTTTTAAATAGTTAAGTAGTTTTTGCACAAAATGTACCAAATAGCAAATACAGAGTGACCCTTGGATAAGTACTGTTTAAAATATTTTCATTAAGTAAAAGAAAATAATTCCATGTGATTATACATCAATAAATTTTTATATTTATTTACATTTCAATATAGAGCCATTTTATACTGTATTTAATCCAAACATTGCTCTTTATAAAATACATTGATATAATTTTCTTTAAACCAATATCCAAAGTCAAATGTTTAAATAATGTTGTTTGTTCTGAATTAACATTATTATTTTAAGAGATACCAGTATTCGTAAAGGCAAAATTGTCAAATTTCTTGTTGCACATTCTATAGAAAAACATATTTTTTCTTATTAGAATATTTAAAGAATTTCAATCTAACCACATGGTTTCTTAGTTTAGATTAATCAATTGTTTTTGTTTTTACAATTGGGTAATTCCATGGTGTCGAACATAGAATTTAAAAACAGAAGCAAATATCCTAACCCTTTCTTCCACTTCCACCACAATCTTTGCCTTTCCTAAATTGCAGTCCCATAGTCTCCAAAGAAGTCAAAAGTTTCTACAATCGCGACCATGGGAGAAATTTATGTGGCATTCTGTATAACAGGGTTACAATGGAGCAAATTTTGATGCAAGCAAAGTATTGTTAAGTTAATGATATTTCAACTGTTAGGCAATACATTTCAGTCTAAAAAATGGGGGTATAATGGATAAAATAATTTAAATTAAGAAAATTAGTAAATAATTTCAATTAGTGAAATTGAAAAAAATATCGCAGAAAAAATTTCCAGCTTTTCTTGAAAATTCCCGGATTTTTCCAGGTTTCTATCCACATTTCCCTGATTTTTCCAGTATAAAAAAATTTCCCTGATAATTCCAGGTTTTCCAGGTGGGTGGCCACCCTGATAATATACATTTTAAAACACACATTGTAGTGTCTACATACCTTGAACTTGCACAGGAGTAACTACGTGTTGTAGTTGTTGTCCAAGAGATATCCGCCGAAACTGAAGAGCCCCACTCTCTGGAATGCTGCTACCTTCAGGAAGTATAACGGTTGTAGGAGTACCTAAAGTATTCGTAACAATTGCTCTTCTCTGTTCAACAGTATGTATTGTTCGGGAACTTGGAGTGATACGCTGTGAAGTGGTTGAAACAACTTGTTCTTCTGCCTTTTGCTCTTTAGATGGTGCATTAACATCTTTTCGAGCCTGGATCATGACCCTTGGGAGTCAAAAAACTGGAAAAATAATAAAAAGACAATTCACAAAACAAATACTTAATTTAATATAAGTAAATGATTTTTACTAAAAATCAGATTGTCCTCGAATTTACTAAATATTGCACGCACAGAATAACACCACACAACTTATTTCAAAATTTCATTTCTATTGGATTCTTAAAAAAATATTATAATTTTTACATTGAGCAGTCAGTCTAAAATGACACAGCACCAGAGCACAATACTACTAAACATTGCAATCAGCTGAGTGATTAAGATGCCATTTAACAAGACATTATTGGAATATTGGAAAGTCTATATCCTAGGTGTAATCAATCTACATTTAATAAACAAAAAACTAAAAGGATATAATTCAAAATATTTTTAATTATATCTAAAAATATTATACCTTCGGAAAATATTTTGAAATATAAATGTTTATCCCTTTCATTCTTTCTTGGGTTCTGTTTAGTTAGCCTAAAACAAAAATTAATCTATTTTTTTTAAAAATTTTATTTAAAAAAATTGTTAAAATTTTATAAATATTAAAATGTTTTTTTTAAAAAAATTTTATTAGCCAGGAACAAAAATTAATCTATTTTTTTAAAAAATATTATTATTTTTAAATTTTATTAAACTTAGGGAATCTCCGAAAACTTAGTTCGTTTCGAACCATCTTTTTTTCCCCTTGGGAAGGGTTTGTTCGATTAATAAAACAATGATGAAGATAAACAAATTTGTGAATGGTCCATTTTTATGAAAAGATATTTTATGAAGGGTCTGTTAACAGACCCAAATTTCTTCTAAACAGACCCCTGATTTCTGTGCACAACTTTTTTTCAAAACAAAATACAGCAAAAAAAAATTATTGATAAACAAGTTTTTTTTATATAATTTAAACTAAAAAATATAATTAAATAAACATTTTAAAGCTCATCTCTTTTTTAAAAAATTTAGAATGGCTTAAAAAATTTATTAATATGCCAAGCTCCGAAAAAGAGATACTTATAAAATTTAACAAGTTGAGAATAATATTAACCAAGTAAATATTTGTAATAGGAATTAAACCTATAAACAAATATAATTTTACCAGTGTAATTATTATTTAAACAGTGAAACAATTCTTTTCGAAATAGAATATGAATAAAAAGGCAGTGTTTTTAAGAGATGGTGGCTTATGTTTACAAAAATGGCGCATTTATAGGATCAAAGGACAGGTGGGCCCCCCACCTAAAATAAACTTAGGGAGAACACTGATATAAACTTACATTATTTTTAGTTCAAACTGTTTAAAGATAGAATCATCTAGAAAATAAGAGAAAGGGAAATATGAAAAACTCCTGAAGAATCTAAGATTAACCAATACAATTGTTTAACAATAACTAATAACTGAATAGTTGAAATTTTAAAAAAATAAAATTAGCTATAGTATAAAATAGTAAAAAAAATGACATGAAATTTTTAAAAAAATAACTGTTTTTATATTATTAAATTTTGTGTTGAATTTCAAAATCTATATAACTCTTATAATTAATTTCGAATTACCTCATTTGTATTTTTTTAAGTAGGAAATATGTACACTTATAACCAGATAAATCTATAAGCTAGAGGGGTACAGGGACCAAAAATTTTGCAAGTCTGGTTATCTGGTTAAAAATTAATCTTATACATGGCTGCTGTTTCAGGGGTACTAGGCAAAATTTATATTTGTTACCCAGTAAAATTTGGATTCACCATATAGCTGGTTTAAAGTATCCAGCCAGCGTATAAGAAGACCCTATATTAGATAAGATTCAGTCAGTGAAAATTTCAATTGGTGTTGAAGGAGAGCCCTTGACAATCGCTTGCACTTATATTTGTTTTTCGGTATAGTATCCAAGTTTAATATAAATGTGGAAGCCGAAATTCTTTAAAATTTTACAAAACTAAAAATGATAGAAAAGTAATGGAGATTTGCTGTTCAATAAGTTTAGACAATGATATACAAGCTTGGATTGATACATTCTACATGAATATCTATCTACACATCAATGGATTTCCAGTAAATCTCACCCAAATGAAACCAGAAAACTTCTTTAACAGAATTATATTGTTATCATTCATATTTGAATGATTTGTTACTAAATTGAGCTTTTCTTATTATCTTCGAAAGGATTGTGTGCCAGCACAGAGTCATAAAAAAAGGTTGTCTGTTTTTAGAAAAACTCAAGACTGCCAGTGCTCTACATATATTCATATAATCCTCAAGCTATCAACACCATCCATAAAAAGAAAAGATAAATTTGTGAAGGTAATTTATTCTTTAGTTGTGACTTAATGTGAAATTCTGCTAAATATAAAGCATATAAATTCATAACTAAATGATAAATGAAGTGTAGTATTTAAAATGAATAAGATTTCAAATTAATTATTTTTTGCTACTAACCAGGGTTGGCTTTTTGCCATGCCAGTGGCAGAAACTGATTAGAACCGGTAAAAACTGGCAGAAACTAAAATAACTTCAATATTAGTTCTAGTAATTGCTTAATGACATTTTGTTTAAGTAAACTGAAAAATGAAACTCCATGTAACTGTAGCAAACTTTTTAATTCATTGTTTGTAAATATATATTATTTTGTTTATATTAAATATAAAGAATGCAGTATATCAAATATTTATATAAAATAAAGAATAAAGTAATGTAATAAAATATAAATACTAGATTTTAGTTTATTATATTAAACTCTGAAATTCAGTAATTATTATCATTTAACTCAGAATAGAGCTATTTTCAAATAGTTTTTTTCTTTTCAAGACATGATTTGCTTGGCAACAATCCAATTATTATAAAAGTAAAAAATTGTCTTTGTTATAGATTACTGCAGAGTGCAAACAATGTAAATCTACTGCAGAGTGCAAACAATGTAATATTTGATTTTGAAGGGTGATAATTTTTTAAATAAATTCAGGGTGGCCACTCAAATCAAGTTTCAAATCTTCCTGATTTTTCCAGTAAAAATCTTAAAATTTCCAGGTCAGCATGTTTTTTTTTTTTTTTTTTTTTTCCCTCATGAAGTTTAGGTGAGTACAAGAAAAGTGTCAATATTATAAAGTATTTTATTTAAAATGTTATTTATTTAATATATCATTGAACAGATGATGAAAAAAAAAATATTTTGCTTGTAGAATATATTGCTTTTAATGAAAAAAAATTTTTTTTTTTAAAGAGTTAGGTAGTTTTTGCACAAAATAGTAAATACAGAGTGACCCAAAAAAACCTTGGATAAGTACTGTTTAATGTATTTTCATTAAGCAAAAGAAAATAATTGCAGGGAAACATACATCAATAATTTTTTTAATTTATTTACATTTAAATTTAGAGCTATTTTTTACTGTATTTTATATAAACAGTGCTCTTTATAAAATTTATTGATATAATTTCCTTTAAACCAGTATTTAGTTAAATGTTTAAATAATGTTGTTTATTTTGTATTAGCACTATTATTTTAAGAGACATTCAGTATTCGCAAAGGCGAAATTTTCAAATTGTGGCATATTTCATAGAAAAAAAACAAGATAAAATTCTTTAAATTTTATTCTTTTTTGTTTCATTTTTATTCTTCGTATTAGAATATTTAAAGAATTCCAATCTAACTACATGGTTTCTTAGTTTAGATTAGGTAATTGATTTTGATTTTATAACAAGGAAATAAATTACAGGGTGTCAGACATAAAAAATTAACATAAATTTCCTAGAAAAAATATTTTATAAAACATAAGCTAAGTTTATAATAATCACATTTTTATATTAAATACTTAGTACATCATAACCTATCGAAAACAATTTGTTTTATAAGAACTGATTATAATAAAATCAAATTAAATGGTTTAAATTGTTGGTATCGGATGTAAATCGCAGGAAAACAAAAAATGATTACTCACTTACAAACTGTCTAAACTCCGTGATTTTTTTTTTGTAATTTAAATGTAAACTTAAATGCATTTTGAAGCTGACATTTGAATAAAAAATTCTACGCAGTTCTTAACTTATAAAATATGATCTAAAACTAATTTGAAATTTTTTACTTCAGTTTGAGACAACATACGCCATTTTCAAATCAGCTTTTTTCACTTCAGTGTTATTTTTTAAGTCGGATATAAATTTAAGTTAATGATAATCATTATAATTACTGAAAATTACTTTAATTTAAATCTTAACACTATAAACATTATTTTTCAATTAAATAACTTTCCCCATTGTGATTAATAAATGAATTTTGAATCAAAAATCAAACATTTACCATCAAAACAGTAAAAATTTTATGTTATATCTAGTTGGTTCGTAAAAAAGCTTCTTTTTTTAAATAAAATAAGTTATAAAAGGCTAAAATGAAATCCAGAAAATTAGCATCAATGCAACAATGGTTATGATTTTGCCATTAATGATTCAAGAAACATAAGTGATTGGTAGGCTTTGCTAAGAAAAAATATTTCCTTGGATGGGAGAACAAAAGCTTTCAGAAAAAGAGTGCAAGATTAAATCTATTAATAAAATTATAACCATTTATTTTTTGGACAATTCTATTAAGTTAAAAAAACTAAAACATTTTGTTAACATAAAAAATACTCCTGAAGCATCGAAACAAACTTTAACAATAAATGAATTCAACCCATAGTCGAGAAGATAAAAAAAACTACTTATATAAACAGAAGCCAATATCCTAAACCTTTCTTTTACTTCACTACAATTTTTGCCTTTTTTAAACTGTGTAGTCCCATAATCTCCAAAGAGGTCAAAGATTTCTCCATTTAGCAGCATGGGAGAGTTTCATATGGCAGTCTAGTTTAGCAAGATAATAATAGTGAGAATTTTAATGCAAGCAAAGTATTGCTAAGTTGATGATATTTCAACTGTTTGACAATAAATTTCCATCTAAATAAAGTAGATATAGTGAATGGTAAAATAATTTAAATTAAGAAAAAAATTTCCAGCTTTTCTTTAAAATTCCCTGATTTTTCCAGGTTTTTATCCGAATTTCCTGGATTTTTCTAGTATAAAAAAAATCCCTGATAATTCCAGGTTTTACAGGTGAGTGGCCACCCTGAAATTGTACTTTAACATTAAACTGTTTTTTCTATTAATTATCCTTTGTATGTCAATCTCAGTACTTACTTTTATATCATTTTCTGAATTTCTGCCACAAATGTGGCAGAAGAGGGTTTCTGCCATGCCAGTTTTAACCGGTTTCTACCAGTGGTTTTAACCACCTCGGCAGAAACTTGCCAACCTTGCTATTAACAAGTTCTGTATTTTGCTAATTATTATTATTATTTTTTTTTTTTTAAATTCCTCATTGTTATAGCACTGACATAATCATTTGTCTCTGTTAATTACATTGTGGTTATATGCATTAGTCCTATTTATAAACATGTTCACACGTGTGTGTGTGTACAACCACTACAATATTTTTATAACTCTTATTATATATATTCAGAGTAGAGAGAGAGCTACTTTTCCAACTCACTTCGTTTATCCACTCAAAGAAAATAGATTCTAATAATAACTTCCAATTTTTAATGCTTAAAAATGAACCAATTATTACATTAAAATTAAAAATTGTCCACTTAAAAGTTTCCAATTCTATTCTGATTAAATTTTTACTTAATGATTTTGCTTGATTACCATGTATAATTATTTTTAAAAATTTTATTTAATTTTCAGTTACTATAAAATTTTTTAAATATTTTTCAACAAAGAGATCAGTTAGCAATAACATGAAAAGTTAATGATAATTAATGTTCTAGAATTTTGGCAGCAATTTTGTACTAAATTATTTTAGTTGCAAATGCTAATTATACACAGTTTTGTAATAATGTTCATTAACAAATGAGTATTACTTTTTAAAATGAAAGTAGAATTTTAAGTTATTTAATAATTGTAAAACAGTAGATAAATAACTTGGTCATAAAATTTTGCAATATTGGGATTGCTTTAACTTTTTGCAGAAAGAAAAAAAAAAATAAGTTTTTCAGTCATTGACATTAGCGATCAGAATTTTTTTTAAATATTGGCTTAAAATTTACCTCCTAAATTTTAAGCTAATATTTTTAAGTCAATATTTTTTAAAAATGACTTAAATTGTCATGTTTTTTGACTTGGACAGTAGAAATTAATTAGTTCAACACAAAAAATTTTTTAATCAAACTTTCCTTTCATTATTAATTTGAAAATAATTATTAGCAAAATAAATGACTAAAGTGAGGAACTTATTGACCCCCGTGGCAGAATTGCAGCAACAATGGGGAACTTTGCCGCAGAACGTTACAGAGTTCTCGCAAAAGGATTTTTCTTTTGGAAAGTAAAAACAATTTCTTATCCACAGAAATTTACACTTAATATTTGAATCATGCGTTTAGCTAACCACTTTTTGACACGATCAATTTACACCAATAGTATCGTAAATCGATGTAATGTTTTGGTTGTATATTGTCAGGGTTCTGTCCAGACATTTTGTGAAAGGTTCTGTTTTTGTAAAATTGTGAAAAAATTACTCGTAATTTGTGAATATAAAATAAACATTCTTTCAAACAGGGTCCTGCTTTTGTGAATTTGTGCTAACAGGGTTCGTTATTGCAAAAAAAAACTTTTTCAAGGAGTTTTTAAATTGTAAAAACATACAAGATTATGCTCAACACTGTAAAATTATAATTAAAAAAATTAAATTAAAAAAAAAAAAAAACAGTAATTGCTGCTACTAAATTAGGGATGCAACATACTAATATTTGGTATTTAGCCTATACTGTGGAACGCAGAATATTCATTTCGGAAGAATAAAGGAAGAAGCGTCTGCCAAAGACAAAATTTAGTTCCTTTACATCTTTCTCCCCCCCCTTCCTGGGAAGGGTTTATTTGATTAACAAAACAATAATGAAAATAAACAAATTTGTGAAGGGTCCAATTAAAAGATGAATTATTTTATGAAGGGTTCGTTTTTATGAAAAGATTTTGTGAAGGATCCAAATTTTTTCTAAACAGACTCCTGATAGTATATGTAATAAGATTAAAAAAAATATATATAATAATTTCATAATTTACTTATACAGAAAAAGTCTTAGAAGACAGATATTTTAAACTGTAGAATTACTTTAAAATATTAGGTTAACTTCTACAAACATTAGAGTTTAAATTGTACAGTCTTAAATGTGAGTTCTATAACATATAATATTTTTAGTACATCTAATCTCTGTTGGTGCCAACCTTCATAATATAGATTTTATTTTATATATTTTTATTTAAAGGATAATGTAAGGTTTGAGAATTAAAATTTTGTGTTGAAAAAAGATGTTAAAAATTATAATTATTATCAAAATTAGACAACAAAAAAGAAGAGTGAAATTTAAAGGGTTTTAAAATCGAAATACCATTTAGTCAAATAAAAAGAAGCGTATTCATGTTTAAAATTGCATATGACCGCTAAATACAGTATTTTCAATAACACATATTAATTAGCCTGAGTAGTTGTTTCTAACTCATGTTTTTATGTCATCTATAAGTTTATAAAACTAGATTCCTACTATAAACTATTTATAATTTTAATTTCTTTCATTTCTTCCACTTAGGCTAGAAGAAATCCATTTTATTCCAAGTTTTATTTTTGTCTATGGAAGAAATTTGCAATCGCTCTTTATAAGGAAGAAACCTATTTCTACCAAAACACAGCAAGAAAATGAAAAAAAGGAAAAAACTGAACAAAATGGAAAAATTTGGATGAAATAAAAAAATTACAAATAACTAATATAATTGTTCAGAAATAAACATAAGAATAGTTTAGACTTAAAAAAAAAAAAAAAAAAAAAAAAAAAAAAAAACTAAATTATAAAAGTTCATTTTTTTAAAATTACCTTTTTTTAAATATTTATTTCAGTTTTAAAAAGAATTTTTAATTTTATGTATAATAAATATTAGCTAAGAGTTGGCTTAAGTATTCATTCTGAAAATAAGTATGCTGTTTATTTAATATGAGATAAATATTAGTAACAAGTAAGTTTCACTAGACTTATTTACATAAAATGTAGACATTTTACAATTAAATTTGAAAAATTTTGTTTTCCTTATAGTTGCTATTTAATTTTCCCTTAATTAAAAAATATATTAAATACCTTATGAAATTCTAGAATTATTTGAACTAGATTGCAATTAAATGTTATTTAATAAGATTAAATTCATAGTTTATATCTCTTTTTAATAGTTTCTTCTATCTGGGTACAGTTATCTTTTCCCTAAAGTGTTTCTTTTTATGATTTTCTCCACTGTGAAAGAAACTTGCAATCCCTTCTTAAAATAATAAATTTTTATAATATATTTAGAAGTATATTAATTAGTTCTTTCTGCAACATAATTCATAGACATTATTTAATTTTATTTTAATTAGGACTGATCGAACACCTGCATCAATGAAAAGCAATGCAGTATATGATGCTCAGAATTGTTCAATTAGTTTATAATTTTGTTTACATAAATCTGCAGTCGTGCTATTTTTTTCCGCACTTGAGAACTGTGTACTTATTTTATGCCTTTCCATTACAATATTTGGCATATCTGAAGTGTTAAAGTGCATAACCGAATCACCAATAACTGTACAAAATTATTTCAACAGAATGTACAGATAGAAATATATTTCTAACTATAATACATAAAATTATACAATTATGTGCTAATTATATAGACTCA
Source organism: Parasteatoda lunata (assembly GCA_949128135.1). NCBI lineage: Eukaryota > Metazoa > Arthropoda > Arachnida > Araneae > Theridiidae > Parasteatoda > Parasteatoda lunata. The sequence goes on from OX421972.1 coordinate 9,986,913, forward strand.
CAACATCATTTGTCTACTAAAAAATTTCACAAAAATAAGCTATCTTTTAAATAGGAAAACTTCTTTAATAATGCATATAAGAGTAGAATCAGCAAATATCGGACAGTTTACTGATCAGTAATAGCATTAAAATAAGGAAACTACTTATAATGATAAATCACCTCACTAATACAATTTTTTTAAACCTATAGAAATGAAAAATAGATAAATACTAAGCGCATTACGATTATTTAATCTTAATATGTATACAAAATTAAAATGAAATAATTATCGAAAATTTAAATTAACAGAAATTCCTTATGTTTTACCTTTGAATTATAAAAATTCGGAACAGATTAAAGATTTACAAAACATTTTAAATAATTTGTCATCCGAAAATGTTTAACAACTTAATATTTTATTAGGGTATTATTATCAAAAATAAATCCTTTTCTCACCGTAGCCGACAACTGGTCTAAAATTATTTGAATTCGTAAAAAAATCAATAAATTTTTAAAGAAATGTTGGAAATGGTACAGAAACTTCAAAATTTCAGAAAAGCATAACAAAATTTTTATAGCATTTAAAAAATATTTGTAGAAATTATATAAGTTTTAACATTAAAAACCAAAATTCAGTAAAGAAAGCTACAAATACAGTGTAGCCCTTAAATACACTCGATGCTTTTCTAAAAAAAAATATTTATCTATTTGTTTAAAATGATACAATCCATTCGTAACAAGTATAAGATAGCTTCAGGTTCTGCAAATTCGTTCAGTGATTTTAACAAAAAGTAAAAAATAACTTCGAAAAAAAAGGTAACTGATTAAAAACATTAGAGAAAATAACAAATTTAAGTTGATTTGATTTTGAGTTTTTTATTTACGATCGTTCGTTTCTTTTTTTATTTGTATGTAATTACTACTGGATTGACAGTGACAGCTGTAAGTAATGCGTTATAATGTTTTCTTTCATTTATTTTCTGTTTATTTGGTATAAATTTAATCATAAAAATTCTGATTTATAAAAAATGTTTGCTTTATTAGAATACATCAAGAAAATTCAAATCAAATTTTAAAACATGACTCAAGTTAAATGCCGGCACTTGCAGACACTAACACATATCAGCATCACGTGCTAGTCTATAGACTGATTTACGCAGATGAATTTAACAAAGACTGCGCAGCCGCCATGTTATAGAATTTCAGGCCTACAACTTACCCTATTTCAATCACTTTTTCTGAGATGCTATACATTCCATCTGTCCCTCGGAACTATCTATTATGAAATTTCAAAACTTTAGGAATAGAAATTCGTGATTATGGTATCCAAAATGTATATTATTTCAGTTTCTGTGAGATTTTAACAGTATTTCGAGAGAACAACGTTTCTCGTCCACATTCCGCAAATGGCTGCCTTACGAATGCGCTACACGGGCATATACGCATGCGCCGAAACGGACTATATTTTATTGACGGAGATCGTGCAATGTTTGTAAGTATACGCTGTATGAGGAGTTGCAATTATTCGATAGATCAATTAATAAGTGTAATTTTTTAATTATTTAATAATTAATGAACTATTGTTGGTAAAATGCCGGAAAAAGACTTTATTACGCTGTTTTTTGACAGTAAGAAGAATGCAAACTGTATTCTTGAAATTGAAAAGGCCCTTTTGGTAAGATAGAATTTTGTTCTGGACTTATTTCAATTTTAAAAATGTAAATATCTTCCACTAAAGATCACAAATTTTCTGCGTCTAATTGCTGTAGATTTTATTAAATACTTCATCTATTAATTAGTTTTTATTTAAACTGATTAAACATTTATTGCAAAAATTAATTTTAACGAAATCTGAAAATCATATAAAATCAAAACAATTATAACATTTATTCTCATGATTTTTGCCAGAGCATTTCCGTAAACATTTTATAAATCATTAATTAATACTCTTACAACTGCAAGATTCTGTTTTTATTTAAAAATAATTACTGTGAGGATCTTTATTTTATTTAAATCGTATTTTTTAATGATTCTTCAAAGCTTAAGTTTATAATTAGTAGATTTTATAATTTATATGTACACATAATCTATGTAAACGCATGATTCAAATTGGTTTAGCTCTGTGTAGAAATATGTCATTATTAACTTTTGAAAAAAATAGACTAAGGTAAAATTATTGAGAAATTAATTTCACATGTTTTTTTTTTTCTTTTGTAACATTTCAATTATATAAAAGTGTTGTCTAATACTTTAATTACCGGTTGATAATTATTTCTATTAGAGTTACTTAATTAATCAGAAAATTTACCTATAAGAAAAATAAATATTTCCTGTTTAAAATTGGGACTGGTTTGGGATAGTATATATATTTATAACTGTGCGCTGCTTAAATAAAATTCTAAGATTTTAAAAAAGACATTTTAAAAGTGTTTTGCGGAAGAAATGTCAAATTTTCTATTTTGCCTTAAATATAATGAAGGAAATGCAAAATAGTTATAAGGGATTTGAAGATCTGGTCAAGCATAGTTTGCCCAAGTGTCATTTAAAACAACAAAGATTTGTGAAATTTTTTTTGACACAAAATTAGAAATATTTTCTTCCTGTTTGTGGCAGGATTGACAAGTTTTTGACAAAAGTTTTTTTCTGGTTTTTGGTTGTAACTATTATGTTCTTTAAACCCTACATTTTGGTTTAAAAGTAATTATTAGCTATTATGAATATAAAATATTTATAAATAAATTAAGAAATTGAAGTATTCATAAAAAAAAACTTTTAAATTAATATTACCATTAAATTACAGGTGATGAATCAATCATGTTCTTCAATTATTTTGACATTAAACTCTTTTAATTGATGATTCCTATCAAAAACCCAAATTTTGATGTAGAAAATGTAAATAAAAATATGTAAAATTGCAATTAATCTGATCCATTAATTTTTGGAGAAAAAATCATCTTATAAAAAAAACACTTAATTATTTTATAAATTATCAAAGCTTTTATGACAAATTAAAATAACATGTCATTAGGAAATTTATTCTAATTAAATAAACCTAAAAATTATAATTATTTAGTTAGTAGCCAATGGCAGATAGACTCTAATAACCTAGAGGCTACTTTTTCCTTAAACCCTAGGATATTGATAGGTCCTTCTCATTTTATAGGCATTATTTCAAACTTTTTTTTGCATGGATTACATTATATTTTTTTTTAAAAAAGAAACTCAGTTTAGATATCTACGCTTAAGAAAATTAATTCAACATTAAAAATAATATAAGTATGTGAAAAAACGTTGTTAAACATACTGGTTTTAAGAAATATTTGGGGTTATTATTTATTGGGGTCTTGTTATAATTGTCTAATTTTGCATGAATCATACCTCCACATATTGATAGGTTCCGCAGGATCAAATTCTATTTTCCGAAGTCACTTTCTGTATACTTGATAATTGAAAAATAATAATAACTGACTGGTTATTTATTTTTAAGTGGCTACTTTTTTTGTTGACTCGCCATATGGCTTGTATAGTTTTTTCCCGATCTATTAATGACTCTTCTAAATATTGAAAGTAACTTTATTCAACCCTTGAATTGATTGATTAAAAGATTATTATGAAAAATTATAGTTTACTTTACATGGAATATATTATTATGATGTATTTGAAATATTCACATGCATGTAAGCAGGGGCACAGAAAATTCTCAAAGCCTAATTTTTCCTAAGAACAAACTGCCTTTTTTTAAAAATAAAAAAATTAAAATTTCAGCATAATTTTTTGATTGGTTAGCATATTTTTTTTTTTTTAAATATTTTTGGGAAGTAAAGTTTATATATTTGGTTAAAAAATTTTGATATTGAGAACAAAGAAATAAATTCATTACATTAGATTTTACAGTTCTTATAAGACCAAAAATTTAACCAGGGTCTGCCTGAATTTTCTTCATAAACTTTGTTCGCACGTTTATACATTTTCTGCTCTTTTGCATTATATGTAATAACAACAAGTATTGAAAATCAAACAAAAAATTTTATAAGTAGAAATTGTGCAATTATTGGCGACCACTTTAAATTTATTTAATCTAAAAAATCTGCATAAATTGTGACATACATAAAAGAATAAACTGAATAGTTCTAATACAGCAAATAATACTGATCTTTAAGTAATAAGTGTGCCATGTTTTAGAAATACCAATAAATAGCTTCAACATTTTCGGCTATATTTTTTATACATTGCATCATATAAATAAAAATTATAGTAGTATGTAACGAATGTTTTGTGTATGATTTAATATCTAATGACATGTCCCCGGTGAAAAAAATTCAACTTTTAAATCTGATTTGGACAGTTTATGACATGTCAATTTTCGACATGTCATGTCAAATGCCAGTTTTTGTCATTAAAATTTAAAAGTGTAAAATTTATTTCTAAACTTAATATAAATTATAACCATATTTTAAATAAAAATATATTTAATTGCTTACTTTAAAAAAATTCTTGCAGAGACCTGTATTTTTATTTTATTTTACTTTTTATAATTTTACGACAAAAGGAGATGTTAAAATATTTCAATATTGGTTTTTGAATCATTAGTTATTTCTATGTTTTGTTTGTATCTAAATTTTATAACCTATTACACTTTTCTTTCTGTGTTATAGAGATGAATACACTTTATTATTTACTTTTTCAGTCAGAAGATGAAAACTGTATTTTAATAAGCATGGAAATAGTTAAAGAATTAGTTACTCAGATATTTGAAAGAAAAATGTTACAAGAGTCTTTTGGGAAAGGTGAGGTATTTTGAAAACATATATCTAAGTGTATATGTTATTATTCAGATATCATTATTTTAATTTGTATATGAAACTAATGAACACTGAATAATCATGGGAAATTCTTAATAACTTAGATCCAATGAACAAAATCTCGTATACAGTAGAACCCCAATTATCTGACGTCCCCTTGTGTTTTGACACAAGTATTATATTAACAATGTTAGTAGTAGTTTTCCTCATACCGAAGCTGAAGATATGTTAACTAAATGCATTAAGCAGTTTAAAAATCAAGGTTGAGTTGATCATGATTTAATATTCTTTCTAGCATCCTAACATTTCCCACTACTTGGAAATCGATTTTTACCCTATGTTTTTTAGAAGGTATACTATGTTCTTTAGAAAGTATCTTTTTGAGACGCTACCAATTATTATTGTTGGTTGGTGTCGTGTCATGGACAGTCAATAATTTTAAATGGGACCGAAAGTCTCATAAACAGCTTCTGCAATTTGAAGGCTATTTCTCTCATATAGGTCTGCCGACGGATTGTCACTTATTTTCTGCAATTTCGCCAGAATAGCGGGACAGTTGAAAGATATAAAATACTCTCCGCGGACCAACTGGCAGAAGTCCAACCTCTTCCGAGGCTCTGGCAACCCTTTTTCATGGATAGAAATTTTGAATTATTATTGTTAAAGGTATGAATATGGCGTCAAAAAAAAATGACATTTAGCAAAAAATAAAAAAAATTTCCCATGATACTATTGTAATATAATTTATGATTGAAAAAATAAAATTCGAGCAAGCGTTTTTGGAAGCTTCATTATAGTCATTGTTTTAATATTTTTAGACATAGTTTAATGAACATTGTTGTAAGAAAGTATCGATTATCAAACGTTTTCAATTTTCTGACATGCTCTAGCCTTGAGGATGTTGGATAGTCATTATTCTAATGTATTAAGCTACAATTATAATTGTTCTTGTTTATAGAGCTAGCCTTAACTACTAATTTAATAATGCTGACATTAAGTTTAAGAAGTCAAACATATATATTTATTTTTCTCACAGTTTCAGATGCCTGACCCTATTGTAATATAAGATAGGTGACTGCAAACTAGAAAATATGGTTCTGTAAGTTTAATCCATAGAATAGTTGAAAGTTTGATTAGATCCTCATAATTTTTTCTATTGTGCATGATGGAACTTGCAAGAAACAAATATGTTTTCCCTGCTCTGCGCATTTATAAAATTCTAGACAATTTTGTTAAAACATAATGTGAATATTTATTAATTTTTCCAATGCTCTAAAATTTAAGTTATAAGATATTCAATTGTTTAAAATTCTCAAGTGATTCAATTTCAAATAACAAAATATGATTAAAACTGATTACTTAGTTCCTAAGAAGTAAAAATTTCAATGGAGTCTTGTTTTTAAATGTTGAATTTTGCCATTACATGAAAGTGTTTTAAAAATTTTTATATAAAAAAAGGAAAAACTTTTAGTTATGATTTATATAAGAATTATTGTAACTGAAAATTGTTGTTTTTTTTTTTTTTTTTCCCCCAACATTTTTCAGATTAATGATCTGAAAAGAAGGATCATTGAACAGAGAAAAATCTCGAGAAAAGGTTAATTTTCCTTGTCCTGCCCCTACCCAATACTAGGGTGCATTATGAAATAAAAAACACAAATATTTTTTAGGAAAACAATTTATTTCATCCTTCTGCTCCAATGATCCTGCTCATTTTCTGGTTATATAGATTTTCCCAAAATGCACTTTAACATTTCTTTTGGTTTGCAAACCAATCTCTCCTCCATGCCAGTTTAGGTGGTATAAATTATCGAAATGTTTTATTGATTCGCTTTTCATTCATTATTGTCCTCCCATTTAATTTTGGAAAATCATTGAATGGGCATTTCCTCCACACAAAAAAAAAAAAATAATAATAATAATAATTGGACTGGTGTCACTATAAATGGTCCTAAGACGACTGTGTCTAGCAGTAAATCATCTGAGGGTAAGGCAGAAAGCATTTGTAGACTTAGGATTTACAAGTTCATGGAAAATAGTGTGGTACACAGAGCTACCCACATCTAAATCAATTTCAATAATTTTGAATTTTTCTCAATCAGTAACTCAATCTATTAGCAAAAATGAAGGTGACAAATCCTTAGCTTAAAATCGCTTGCAAATAGTACAGTTGTAAAGAACATTTCAAGTTGCTTTTCTAGCCTTAATAATCTAAAACATTTCTCTTAATATAATTTGCGTCATTTGAATTCCTGCCTGGCAATTTTTTACATGGAAATTTTCGATCAGTAACTCGGTAAGTCTACATTTTTCAGATAACAATATGGGATACGTAAAAGTTTGTAATCTCGGTTAAGTATTTTCGTTTTTACAAGCAGAGTACCTTTATCATTTATAAGAATTTTGATACAATTAGAAGATTTAGAATCAGGCAAATAATGTATTTGTATCAAAGGAAATAATTTATTCTTGAAGTTTTCAATTTTAGACTGTATTAGTTTATAGCTTTTACTTTTCACTTTGCAGTTATTTGCATATTTAAATACTCATGCAAACATTCTAATAATTTTATCATAAATAGTTTTATAGTTGAGAACACAAGGAAGTGGTGTATTTTAATAGATCAACTTTTTCTATTTTTGTCTTCGTGTACAAAGGAGCTGGGTATTTCACAGATATGATATTTTCTGGACCTCTTCCTAACCATGAGGTGCCTTCCCATTGAGATGGAATCATTTACTTTGCCTAACAACCACACAATAAAAATTCAGCAATATTAATTTTATCAGGGGCACATTTCTGAAACTGACCCCATCTTAACACCAAATTTTTACAAAATCTATTTTCAACAAAATCAAACCAAAAACTTTGCTCTTTTTATTCACCAAAGAGCTGTTGTAGAATTGTACCGAAATAATGCTTTTAAGTCTGGCAATATGAAAGCTTAATAGGATTCATTAGAGTAGAACATATACAACGTGACATTTATTCTAATTTCGTATCAATGTCCGTTATATCTGACTGTAATTAAACAGAATTTCCTCTCAATAATTTTCCTACAATTTTTGCACCAATGATTCAATTTATGTTACTCTTTCAAAGGAATCAGTAAAATATATTTATTGTTGTTAATTCATTTGGAGTCATTTCTTAATTTTAAGAGTAAAACCACAAATCATTTTTAAGAGAGAACTTTGAAACTGCAAGCGAAGGTCCACCTTGAATTAATTACATCAATTGAGAACATGTCATGTTGTTTTGGTTGTATAACTGTTTCATTTATAAGCAGCGAGGCTCCAATTTGAATCATAATATTTTTACTGGCGTAACTACTTTGTGATCCAGAATCTACAGTGCAGTTTTCTAACGACCTTGATATCGAATAACAACATAAAGAGTCTGTAAATATACTGTTTTGCCTTATCAGCAATTAAAAAGTTAACTGTCTTTTGAAACAATTTTTTGCTAATTCTCTTATAGTTTAGTACAAATATCAAAGTTATTATTTTTACATTGCAGTGTTTTCATTACAGAAAAAAAACAGGAGAGAATTTCTCACCCTTTCTCAAAAACTGGGTGAGATTTCTAAAAATTAAAAAACACGAATAGACTTGGAAAGAAAAAAAAAAACATTTCTTTAATTATAATATACTTTTAACATCTTCTAATTTCTAAACCATTGAATATTTTTGCTGCATCATCATATAGAAAATGTTCTATATCTACCTTTTCATCAGCTATTCTCAACAACTTATTATAAAGGACTCATTTTTTTCCCTCAACACTTGTCGTAGCTGTTTTCATGTCTTTTTTCAAAATGGCGGAAGACAAAATTTTTTTCCAAAATTCAAGAGATTCGCGCATTTTAAAATTTATTAATTGAGTGTGCGAACTTTTAGCATTAATCATTTTTTAATGCGAGAAAAGAATAAGCAAGATTCTCGCGTTCCCGCGCTGTAGTGAAAACACTGCATTGAGAACAAGTTAATTCGCTTTTAATGTTACAAAACTTAATTATGTGACCAGATCTTTTTAAATAAGCAAAATATGCATCTTTTTTTTTTTTAATAATAATTGCTGTTTATCTTCCAATGGCGTATTTTTTTCTGGCAAAACATTTCACTACAGTGTAATTTTTCACAAAAAAATATATACAATTTTGAATTCTCTTACTTGAATGTTGCTGTTATGAACCAGGGCTGGTGCTGGCTGTTATGTGTTCACATGTTTTCCCTGTTCAATATTCAAATCTTTCATTGACTCTAATGAAGGCAAAAGCTAATAAAACCATTTCTTTTGTTTTCACTCCTTGGCAAAGTAAATTCATCAAACATTCTAAAGCTAGAGTTCTATTTTCTATCTATTGAATCATGATTTCTATTTCTTTTCCCTGCTGCTATGAATTCTTCTGGCAGACAATTTTTAATTAAAGGCATTGATAAAATACTCTGTATTTTTGTGTTCTCTCAAGACATTTCAAAGCTTGCAATTTTGCTCATTAGTTTTCCTTCATTATTTAAATTAAGATCTGCTTGTTTTTTGTTTTTTTTCACAGACTTTCAAATTTAAATAAATATTCTGTCTCTTCTTCTCTCTCTCTCTCTTCTAATCTCTTTCTAATGATATTTATTATTCAAAAAAATATTAATTTATTACCACTTTAAAATTAAGCAGAACACAACAATCATTATGTAAATAATATAATTTATAAAGGCAAATGATCATTTTGTCCTTTGTTCTCAATAAATATGAATTTCTCTTGTGTATCAAGAATGGAAAGCAAATGTTATTTTCTTTTTAAAATATTTTAAAAATCTAAAATTTTGTTAGCAATGTGTGTTTTGCATTTTCATCTAAGTTGGTTATTCAAATGAATTTGTAACTATGAATATTATATTTCTTTAAGCAAAATGAATACAACATCTAAGAGCTTTTTTTTTTTTTTTTTTTTTAAGTTATTGCCATAACTGTTGTAATTTCCATTTTAGAAAATTCTCAGCCTACCTGCTCCTAATTCTCTAAAACCATATTTTGGAAATATGTAACGCACTACATAGTGTTTTTTTTTTTTTCCCCAATGCTTCAGGTATATTTTATTTTTGTTATAAAAATGTTATTAATTAGGACAATTTTTTTTTTTTTTTTTTTTTTTTTTTTTTTTTTTTTTTTTTGCCATATAATGTGGCAAAATCTAAGAATTTTTTTTTTTTAAATTTTAACTTATTCTTATGTCTAAAGATGAGCAACACTTCTTGCTTTGTTTATATTTCTTACTAGTTTTTTTATATATGAAATAAATACGTATTTGTTTTTTGCCACTTTATCACTAATCCAACTATGTAGTTTGTCTTTGTGAAATGAGCGAGCAAAGCAATCTAATAAAAACTATGCAAACAATTCTTATCATTGATTAAAAGGAGGCGTCGCCTCTAATATTTGAAATTAAGAATGAAAATCTGAGGTGTTAAACAAGACTGACTGATTTTTTTTAAGGGTTGAAACTAAGTCAAAATGTAAATTTAACTCACAGATGATAAAATTATTAAATTCAATTTAGCTATATTGCTAATAGGAAATACTTTGAATAAATCACATTACGAAACTATAAGTAAATTAACTAAGTTAGTTATATGATGACTTGTAGTGCTAAAACTTTTTTGCTGGAATGTAATTCACCATACAATAGGGAAGAAATTGTGAAGAATCGTCTATAATTTGACATAGTTCTAGCAGCATAATTTCATAATTGTTTTCACATTTTCTTCTTAAAACCCCATTTGAAATGTATAACAGCTTACAGATTTATAAATTTTTCATTAATAAAACTTATACATTTAACTGCTTTAAACAAGTTATAAAATTCCCAATTTTTTTGTCTTTATCAACAACTATTAGTTTAAACTGCTTGAAGGTAATAAATAACCATAATCACAATTTAAAAATAGACTAATTGGCTTAATCTACTAGAACTGCTTTCCAATTTTGCACATTAGCAAAATTCCTTAGATTTTTTTGTGTTATTGGCGAATTATAATGGGGGAAAAATTTATATGAAGAAAAGTTAAGATTATAAATTGAAAATTATAACTTTCAAGTTCGAAAACCATGTTTAACTTCTCTAAAAACTCTCGACAAATCGTACTGGCACAATCTGGTCCCATTTTATCCTTGGTTTTATAATGACAGTGACCTGACTTATAAAAGGATGATAAATCGTGATAACAGAAAAGATGCATGGCCTTCTAGCTTGCTACTCTTCTTATTCTATTGATTAAAAAGTTATAAAATGTATTTGAACCCTCTATCAAAACTTCGTGGGAAGTATCAAGACTTATTAGAACATCAGTTTGTGAAACTTAACTGTTTAATTTGTAGACAGTTGATACATAATGCAAAGTTTTGTAAGATTAACTTTTGTTTTTTAGATACAAGTGAAGAAAAATTTAAAGATTGGCTATTAGCCAGATATACTGATTTTGTGAGCCATTTGCTTGCTTATTTATCTCAATCCAAGAAAGAAATTCAGGTTTGTCAAGTAGGATCCATCTATCTTAATTAATATATTAAGAAATCTAGATTTTTTTGGTTATTGAAATTTTCTATTTTAGATCAAATCACTTGAAGTTCTTTTAAAATTTATCACATTAGAAGCAAAATATCCACTGGCTAATGTTGAGCAAGAAGATTGGTTCTTTCCAAAATTATTATTTAAGGTTGTTCACTTAAATTTTTCTTTATTTCTTAAGCTATTACTAGTAAACTTTCACATTATTTACTTAATCTGTTTTTGTTTTTTTTTTCTTCCAGAAAATAATCACTGTATTTCTTTCTGAGGATCTTGACCAATGTGAAACGATTGAACTTTTCAAACAGTACTCACCTTACATTGATATTAGATTTTATACTTTAAAAGTTATTGCTAATATTTTATATCAAAAAGAAAAGGTTTGTGCATTTATTAGAAATAGTTCCTATTGCTATTACAAGCAATGTGGATGTGTTTAAGAATTTTTTAATAGTATTTATCTATTAATAGTATTGTAATAATTAGTTACATTGCATTAGTCAACATATAGTATTTAGTTGATTTTCTATTTTATGTAAATTTCCATTTTGTTTCTTATTTATTTTTTTAAATTTAAGAAACCTTTAATTAAAGTTTAAAAGAATATAACTGAGGAGCTAATAAAAATTTTGAGTAATTTTATTTTAAATGTTGGAGATTCCTTTGATATTTTCTTTTGAAGAATAGTAAATTATTTGAGCAAAAGAGTGATTTGAGTAAATTTTTTATAGCGGTTAAAGGTGTTTACCTCTACATCTCCTTTAACTAGAGTTATGATAAAATAGTTTATTTGTTAAAATTACTGATTGCTAGTATGAATGTTGTAAAAAAATATGTGATTAGTTTACTGGTAATCTTAGTGGTTACTTAATTTTTTATTATACTTTTTAAAACCAAATCTACAAGTGTATGTACTTTTCATTTGTAGTATAATTTATGAACATATTTACTTTCTGCAGGTAAATGATATTTTTCTATCAAATTGTTTTCACCTGTTAAAATTGTGTTGCCCGTCTTCAGAAGATACAACAACTCTACTTTCTACAGAAGGTGAGAAGTTTATCAAAATATAACTTACCTCATTGTGTGTGTGTCGATGCATTCTGTACAAATGCATATATGATTCATCCATCCTAAAGAGATTAATTGTTTTGCTGTAATTAGAAGTGGTTTGAAGTAGTGGGCTACAATTTTCAAAAATACTGTAGTTCCTACTTTTTTTTTTTCTTCATATTTTGTAATCTTGTGTACTACTTTCTAAAAAAATGTTGTGTCGTATAATCGTGCAATAAGCAAACAGCAATTTGTAGTGAGTCTTGGTAATTACTTTTGACATTAGTTCAGTAGAAAAAAACAAGGTTCATATGTAACTAAATTTTGAAATCCGATTGATATGTATTGGTGGGGGCTTGTCAGTGAACACAACAGCATTGCCTTTGTGGCCAAGCATTTATAAGAATTATGTATTATTAATATTTTAACTAGTCATTACGAATAATAGCTAATTTATCAATTTAGCTACAGTTTTAGCTTAACTCTTGTGAAACATTGGTTTTATTTCAATAGAAGGGAAGTTTTTCCCCCTGTAAGCTTTTATGTACTTCGGTGAAGAAATAAAAGAACAGTAAACACTTAATAAAATTGCAAATATTTAATAATTCTAGCACTTCTTAAATTTAATATTCACTGTCTACAAAGGGTATAAAAACATATATGTTAAATGAGCAAATTCAATAACAATGATTTAGAATAACATTGTAACATCTTGCGCATGTAAACATCTCACGTTTAAAAATTCAATTTTTTTTATTGAATTATTTTGAATATGGGTGTAATTTAAGTTCTCCAGAAATGTTGTTATCTAAATGTAGTGATGTAGTAACTGCATTTTGAAGTAGATTGTAGTCCTTACATAAAAAGAAAAATAGTTTTAGTCAACTACATTTGTAATAAAGTAGTTGTAGTTAACAACAAAAGTAATCTAGTTCACCCACCACTGACATTCACTGTATTTGTGCATATATGTATGAAAAATTCTGTTTTACTGGCAATGAACAATATATCAAAAGTAAAACAATAACAAAATTATAAAAAGGTCCGTTTTTTTCCAGATTTGTGTAGCCGCATACTAATTTCTTTGTATTCATTTCTTTTAGCCTTTGTATACAATTATTAATTAATATTAATGTTTTATTTTTTATTTTATTAAGAATGCTTAAAGTAGTTATAGGGAGAAAAAGCACTGCATAGATTTTTTTTTTTAAACCACTAGGTAGAGTTGCTACTGGTAACTAATAAAAGAGCATTTGTGACTTTTTTTTACCTTGACTATTATGACAACTTTTCCAACATCTAAGTGAATATCTACAAATATATAGTGGTATCGTGAAACTTGTATAGCTTGACCACTTGTGGGCATTAAAGAACTGAAGAGGAAGAACAGTCATTGTGTGTGTGTTTTTTTTTTTTTTTTTATCATAACATATATATTTACCGTATAATTCAAATATTTTTCTCTATTATCAGTAAATGTAATTAAACTAAATGTAAATTAACATGACTTAAAAGTTTACTATTAACCAAATATTCCATAAATCTTATAAAAGGAAATTAATTACAAAATGAATTACAATTTATTACATAAATTTAAACTGATTATTTTTTTTAAAAAATCGATATGCAATTTTTTTTCATAATTGTGAATACAATGTGTGAATTGTAGTATAAAACAATGTTTAATTTAATTACCATATTTTTAAAGTTCTTTATATAATTATAAAATAAATAAAACTCCTTTATGTAAAACATTGAAATATAGTTTTGATTTCTTAAGAAATTCATGAAACTGATTTTTCTTTCCAATTTTTGTTTTTATTTTCTCTTATTTAAAAAGGATTTATTAAATAGCATGGAAATGAATACTACCAATTAATCTTGATTGCAATTTAGTAAGTGTTTAAAATTTTAAGTTAATATTTTCTACCACTTGGTCGGAAAAAAAAATTCCATTTTTTTCAAGACAGTTTTTTCCACTATTAACTTGTCACCCCTTTTATTTAAGATGTGTTTCACACAGAAATTTTCTTTCTGGGTATTTTGGAGGAAAGGGATGTGTTAACTAAAGTTATCCACATGGAAGAGAGAGAAAATTTTAAATGCATCGTGCTGTAATTATTTATTTTAATCGCACATTTCATTTATAATTTTCTTCTATTTCTAAAACTTAATTTGTTTATTTGAACCATAAAAATTTATCTTTAATTTTATTTGTGATAGTTATGAAAAGTAGGAAGAAATATTTTGATTTTGGAGCGTAACTAAGTTTGTAATTATTTTTTTTAAAAATTTATTTAAAGTAATGTCTAAGAAATAAAGTTGTGATTTTCTTCTAAATATGAGATTAATCTTGCTATGTTATAAGTTATCGTATTGCACAGCTGCACCATGGAAAGTATTTTTCTTGTTGATATATTTTAATAATTGTTTTTCTGGTGAGACTATTTAAGATGCTATTTTTTATGATCAAGAATAGTAAAACAACCATTTTCATGGATAATTATAGTGGGAACCCTATTGTTATAATTTCTGTTGCAGACAGTGTAAGGCATATTAGTTAGTTTTTGCCCAGTAATTTAATAAATTTATAAACCTTGGAGTTCTGCTATTTTTATTTTATAATACATAGTTTTTAAATTTTGTTTTTAGTTTCAAACATGTAAACTTAAAAGAAATTAGTATATCTATATATAAAATCGTGGTTTTTATTATTTTCTATTTTTTTGCTGTGCAGTTGTTTCTTTGGTTTGAAATGCATCTCTTTTCTAGGAATTGAAAAGCCTTTTGTCTTAAAGGAAAAGTGTTTCTCGAAGCTCTTTTCAAATGTTTGGGAAACTTTTTTGAAATGTGAGGTAAGGTGGTGTTTCAGGTACTTCAATGATTATTTTATGGCTAAAATATTATATATATTGTAAATGCTTTTCAAATATTGTTTCAGCTTCCACCATCCCTTTTAAAAAAGGTTCTTGTATTCTTACCAAAGAAAGTTATGAAACATTTTTCAAATCCTTACTTGTTGACAGATTTTTTTACTGAATTGTATAGCAGAGGTAAGTAGCTTTTTATGCTAAAAAAATTAAATCATTTTATTCTAGATAATTCTTCTTCTTTTTTTTTTTTTTTTTTTTTTTTTTTTTTTTTTTTTTTTTTTCATATTACAGTTGGGCTATTATTATTTTATATTAATGTTTAACTTCTTGTGTATGCTTATGGAGTCCTTTTTTTTTTTTTTTTTTTTTTTTTTTTTTTTTTTCCAAAAAATTAACATGTTTGCAAAATCTTACTTACTTGTATCTTACTTATAATTGAATAATATTTGTGACATTTAAATTTTATTTTCACACAACTATATTAAAAATAATTTTCAATGAATAAAATAATAAAGTGCATAATTTTTAAAGCTATTTTTATTTATTATTTTCCAAGAAGGTTCTTTTCCTGTCCCATACATACATTGCTTAAATTTCTACTAAATCTCTGAGTAAATTTTAAGTTGTTTCTTAACTGTTAATTTTACCTAACAGAGAACCAAGAGGAGAAAATAATTCAATTTTTATTGCACCTGAAACTTAAGAGCTTTTATAATAAACTTTTATCCTCTCTGAAAAATTATCTGCATATTTTGAAGGTGATGTGCTTCTACACTTTTGATTTGAAATCCAACAAAATTGGAATTATTTTCTGCATTTTGGTGCAGAAAAGAATTTTTAGCATATTTATTTATACTTTTATACCTAAAATTTATTTTCTTGACTATTTTAAGATTTTAGCGATAAATTTCTGCGCCAATTTCAAAAATTAATTGTAAATTATGCAAATCTTTTGTTAACTTTTCAGGGATGCCAACTGCTTCGGACACTTCAAAATAATTTTTAAAAAAACTGTAAATAACTACAAGCTAAATTTTGCAAATATTTGACTATTTTTGCTTGCTTTTTTAAAGGTATAGCATCACATAACTACTATTAAGTGGTAAATTATATAAGCCTATGGATTATTTAGAAATAGTGGTGGATAAAAATCTACTGAATTGAATTTATTAAACCAAGAATCACAATTGATAAACTACCACTTTAAAATATTTATTTGCTGTCCGGAGCAAGTTGGCATCTCTGACTTTAATGAATAATCATTATTTGAGCAATTAGTTTTTCTACCACACACTGGTTAAACCATATGTTTCAGCTCTGTAGAAACAGTTGTTTTCATCTTTTTTTTCTTCTTTTTTTTTTAAATGACTAATTTGTATCTACAATCTGAACCACATTAAGATTGTCATTACTAAAGCTCAGATCTCTATTAAGAATAAGTATAAACTTAATTCCAGAGTTCTTTATTATTTTTTAATTGAAAAAAAAAAAAAATCAGTCATATTTTTTTTCCCCTTTCTGAGACGGACTTGAGAATGTCATGAAAGAATTAAAAACCTCAGAAATTTATTAAATTGACCATTGGTTTCATTTAATACAAATTTGAGTAAACTAATTTAGCAATGCCTTTTTTTTTTTTCCTTAAATTTTTTGTTTCACTATGTCACTTATTGCATTTTTACAGGATGTAATATGTCTTGATTAGATGCTTTATTTCACATTTATGAGTATCATTTGCTAATCATAGGTGGTCTAACAAGTTTGTTGGCTCTAAGTGGATTGTTTGAGTTAATGCAAAAATACAATGTGTAAGTATTTTTTTTATTATTTTGTGTTCTTTGTTGTTTATTTCCATTTTAGTAAGTATTAATAATTCTATTTATAGGGAATATCCTGATTTTTACATAAAATTATATTCTTTATTTGATGTGAATATTCTGAATGGCAAATTCAACTCAAGATTTTTTTATTTGTCAGATCTCTTTTTGTCTTCTACGTAAGTGTGATTCTCTCTATTACATATTATTATTGGTGAAGATTGATTCTTTCACTGTTTTAATTTTTTTTTTTTGTTGGTATATAATTTTGAAAATAATAAAGCTGTTTATGTTCTTGCATGCATTGAATATTTGTGTAATGTGCATTTTACTTTTGAGAAGTTTTTGCTAAATCTATTGGTGGTTTGTTTCTCACCACTTTTGAGTAAACGTGTTTGAAAAATATTATGCGAATTTATTATGCTTGAAAATATTAATATATGTAATTGGCAAATGAAATTTTATTAATAATGATAGAAAAGAGAAATTTAACGCATTAGGAAACTTCTTCCATGAGTTCCTGCACATTAAGTTAAAAGTACTTTTTTTCTGACAAATTTGGATTTCTTACCCTTAAAATATAGGAATTATTCCTGATCTGTAAAATATAGTCCCAAAAATTAGCTCAGGTCAGTAGCCCTTAGTTTGGACCACTTAATGTCAGTTTTACGTATTTCGCCATTTGTTAAGAACTTTTTTAAGCTACTTGAAGCTTTTTTGCACACAATTATAAAAAATTTTTCAACCAAAGACAATTCCGTGCTAAAAATAGCCTTTAGTAAATTTTATTTAATAATTTACTGAAAATTTTTTAATCGTATGGTTTACAATATTTAACGTCATTTCAAAGAATGTAATTCTACATAGCAAAATACAATATTTGAGCAAAATTGATCGAATAGTTCCGAATTAAAAATGATAATAAATGTTCTTTTCAAAATCCCTTTTAGTTCTTCAAAATATTTTTATAATAAATAAGTTTATAATTTCATTAGTATTATTTTGACAGTATTATCTCAATAGTAGTATTTTTAACAGAATTTTTAATAATAAAAAATTTTATTTTTAGCCATTTACCTGCATACTTGGTAGCTGCATTTGTCAAGAGACTCTCTAGAATATCCTTAGCAGCAAATATAGAATGTCTATTTAAAATTATACCTCTCATTGTTAATTTGTTAATCCGTCATCCTGCGTTAACTGTTTTGATACACAGAACTGATATTAAAGGTAAATTAACTTTATTTTGTGTATAAATTTGAAATATTTTATGAAAGCTTTTTAAGCAATAATTTAAATTGTTAGTTTTTTTTTTTTTTTTTCTGATTTTGTTGCAAAAATAGTATTGGGGAAGGAAATCCCTTATAAGATAAGTTGTATGTGTATTTTAGATTAACTAATTCTGAATTATTTAGCTTATCCATTACTCATAAAATATATTTTTTATTTATGTATTTCAATTAAATTTTTCTGTTACACAAAGGTTTTTATGTTTGAATTGAAATATTGAAAATTTTGCAATGCGAGAAATGAATTAGAATATGTATTTGTCAGTTATCTTAACAACCATTATCTACTAAAGATAAAACTTTTCTTTGAGCATTAGAATAATACCTTTTAATATTTTGTATAAAGAATTTGACTTTTAAATAAAAGAATAAGAAAATTACATGTCCTGCCACATTTTTCTTAGGGTATTTTATATCCAGAAGAAACTCTTTCACCAACCTAACAAAAATAATAAACTGTATAAAGAAGGCGGAAAACCTTGTCTCTTTGTTCTGATTTCCACACTCGAGTACCTGGGAGGACACTCTTAGAAATTTTCCTTATATGGAAATTAGATAAACGTTTTCTGGCAAAAAATTTTCAAGTTTGTTAGAATCTGTTTCTTAGAATTAAAGATTTTTAGTGACAGTACAAAAAGACAATACTTACGAAAAATATCAGAAAATTCATTTTTATGGCAGAAGCTTTCATTCAGCAAAAAAAAATTCCTGTCATTTCTGTTAAAAACGAAATTTTTTTTTTAAGGAAGTTGAAATTAAATTGTTAAAACCATTCTTCTCTCAACGAAAAACTAAAAAAACTAGGCATGTGATTCTTCCGCTAATTCGCAGGCTTCCCTGAGTGAATAATTTATTTTCTAACAAAATTTTCTCCGAGTTCTAACCTAAATTTTACTAACCTATTACTTCGAAATTTTGTTAAGTAGGCATTATCAGAAATTTTGTTTATGAGGCATTTATTCCACCTTTAGCAGCAACCTCTTCTTTTTTTTTTCTGAGTCCTCATTCACGCTTAATAACGCCTATTTTTACTCAAATTTGATAGGGAAAAATGCAACTTCAAATAAACTTTGAGAACAAAAAATTTACAATGACTTAGGCTAGAATTAATGAGCTACTGAGGCAAATACAAAATTTTAAAATTAGTAATATTAAAAGCAATTTCGAAATTGGAAACATTTAAATGCTGCAAAAAAAATGGTGTTTTTTCTCCTTTTTTTGTAGCAATTTTGTTAAAAATTCCAATTTGTAACAGAGGAATGATTTAATCAATGTAATATATTTATCCTTTTTTTTTTTTTTTTTTTTTACTTGGCTACAACTAAATTGAATTTATTTTTAATGTGATATTGCAGCATGAAAATCTTGACTTGTGTGTTTCATTAATCACTTTTCTACTTACTCGGTATCATCATAAATCCATGTTTCGATCTTATTAGATTTTTTAAAAAATTTCTTTCTGTCTATACATTTTGCAATTGTTACTTTTGTGCGTACAAATAACTATCTCTTATACATCTTCTGTGTACAAAAGAAACAAATTAAGTACTAAGAAACAGAAAAGTATACATTAAGAAAAAAATTTCAGATAACGTCTTCTGCCAGCAATTACATATCTGAGAACTTAATGCTCATTTTATGCAAACAATGTATCTTATTCAATTAAAAATATTTCCCAAAAATATAAGCTAGCATGATGAGGCTTCACTGATATGGATGAAAATTTTTATTTCATAAAAGTAAATAAAATAAAAGAGATAGTTACTTAAACTAATAGTCTGTACTAACATTGACTGAAAATAAATGCACAAAAAGTTAAACTCATAATGTTAAAAGAAAATTATTGTTTTTTTAACTGTGTGATAGTTTTTTTCTGTTTATATTCATAAAACTTTTTTGCAATTTACTGTCTCATTTTTAGATCTTACTGATGATCCATATGATTTTACTGCTATTGACCCTGCTGAAAGTAAAGCATTAGAAAGTTCCTTATGGGAAATTAAAGTATGTGCTTTTTTTTTCTTTTTTTTTTCTTTTTTTTTTTTTTTTTTTTGCTTTTTTTTATGTAAAGTTTTTTTAATGTCACTAATATGTATTTATGTTTAATATTTTGTTCTTCCAAAAGTTTCTACTTTTATTGATTCTAACTATTTTGTATGTTAAGCTCTGATGTTGTTCATATTAAGCTGGAGTATTGTTAATCTGTAATCCTTCTACGTAGCTTCTTCAGTCTCAAAAAACAAAACAAAAAATGAAAGAGAGAGAAAGAAAAAAAGTACTTTTTAAGATATTTTTTGTAAGCCATTATGAAGTTCAAAAGACAGCTTGAAAGATATCGAAACTAACTTATTGCCGATTAAAAGCTTTATACTCTCAGCAAGACTATGAATATTTCTTTATTCAGTAAAAAAGCTGAGTATTTAAAGTGTTTTGAGAACATTTTTTATAAAAATTTATATTTATGTGAAGGAATTCTTATTTTTGACTATTCTACATTCCTTTTAGTTTGCTATATCTTTTAATTCCGAACATCTCTATAAATTAAATAAAAAACATTCAAGTGACAACCTCTGGCTGTTTTTAGAGTAGCAGAATAATCCAAGTGCAAATTACACGAATTAAAAGAAGCTTGTGAATAAAGAAAAGTCAAGGCATAATTTTCTTTTCTTCCCATTAATGAATAAACTTCAAAGCTTGTTCCCTCAAATTAACTAAAAGATGTCATTTAGATCATATATCCACTCAGATATACACATTTATATTTTATTATATATCAGTCACTTTTTTTTAAAGGCAACGAATTCATTTTATATCAGCGTGCTACTTTTTTCACAAGCTCTAATTTTTTTTCATGATTTGAAAAAAATTGTTCCTAAAATTGCAAAATTTTGATGTTGAACTGGTGGACCCATCAGAAAATTGTACAAAAGTGATTATTTGACAAGATTTGTCTTTCCAGAATTTTTAGTGCTCTTTAATAATATTTTATAAACTTAATTAAATACATTTTAAGAAATGGTGACATAGTGAGGCTTTGAACTCTCTTTGAAAAGTACCGCTTTTTGGTTACTGGTGCCAGCTTGAAGCCCACCAAACTTCTGATCCATTGGTACCAACTGGTCTGGAAAGTAAAGATAGTCGGTGCACAGGGCTGACCACCATATATATATATATTAAAGTTTACTTTTTAAACTATCACCAAACTTTAGAAATAAATACTTTATTTTAGGCATTCCAAATTTTGAACTGTATAAAACTTTTTTTTTTCATAATCTTTTTTCTTTTATTGTTAATAATTGGAATGCTGTCAGAGGAAAAAAAGAAATTATGTTAGTTTATAAATTTTATTTTTTATGTAATATCTAAAACCGTATTACCAACTTTTAAAGTAAAATATTGGAATGTCTTCTCTGGAAAAATAAAGCTAAACTTTTGAAGAAGAAAAAAATAATTTATTTTTTTTTCCTTTCGATGAAAAGATAATATTTGATACTTTCATTTTTTGAAATGCAATAAAAAAATAAACAAGTATATTTAAACTTAAACTGTTATAAACAATGATTTTACTGTTGTAACTGAGATAAAAATGTGGTTTTAAAGAATTTCAATTCAATCTAAAAGGTTAAGTTTGTTTTAGACTTGACTATCAATATGATTATTGAGCTATAATTTCTTTTAAAATTATAATTTTTCATAGTTATATTGAATCAAAACTTCTTTTCAAACTGCATTTTGTTAGATTTCTTAAGTTCATGTGATGTACTTTATTCTTTTTATTTTAGAATTATTTCGTTATTTAATAGCATGCTTAATATTGAATAATAACTGTTATTTTGCTTACAAATTTTCCTAAAGACTCTCCAAAGCCATTGTAATCCAGAAGTTTCTAGGAAAGCCAAGATTATTGATAAAGAATTGCCAAAACTTGAGTTGGATTTTACAAATTCTTTGGATATATCAGAGGAATATGTAAGTATGTTTATGTATTTAATTGTTTTTAAAGGTCCATTTATTTAAGAAAAGCAGAAAAAAAAACGTTTGCTGAAATTATAATACAAATATTTGCCAAGAAACTTGTGTGGTAAAGTATTTAAAATTATTATTAAGGAAAATTATAAAATCAATCTTAATTTTAAAAAAAAAAAATTATTTAGATTCAATACTGCAGATAAGTTTATTTAAAATAATTAAGAAGACTAAGCAGACTTGTGCATTCTTAAAGCCACTAATACAATTTATAAACATAATTTTGGATATAACAATTATTGGAAATATTTTAATATAAGTGTTATATGGATTTTGCATATAGCTATAGTTTGCATATAGTTTATGATAAATTATATACTGTTATTTCAATATGGTATGGATCTGAAAATCTGGAATGAATTACGCTGCTATATAAATTATTGGAACTGTTCATGAATAAACTAACTAAACTGTCTACTTTGTTAAAAAAATAATTTCTATTGTTAAAAAAGAAAAATAGTGATTTAGTTATAAATAGAAATGCAATGAATAATGACTTGACTGAATACAGAATTCATTTTTGTCAAAATTTGAGGAAGCATTTTTGTCATAATTCTTACATACTTAGCAGCAATTAAGATTTATTTCTGTCTAAAAAAAGCTATTTTAAACTCAAATTTTTAAAAGCATTGACTAAGGCTTGGTTTAAAGAACGAAAAAAGGGGGGAAATGGTTCTTAGATAAATTAAAAGATCCGAGCATTGTCTTAATAATTAATTGAATAGCTCGAATAATTAAAACCTATTCATTAGATTAAAGAAAAGGTTTTATTCAATTATTTTGATTTACCAAATGATACTTTTTATGCATAAAGCAATACTTTTTTTTTTTTTTTAAACACCATTTACATTTTTATAGGTTTTTAGAAATGAATACAAAAGAAGTTTCACTGAAGCACCTACATTTATAGGAAATGTTACAACTCAGAAAAATATGTTTGCTATATCCAATAAACATTTTAAATGTTAAAGTTTATTCAGTCAATTTTTTTGTATAAATATTGTAAAATAAAGTATTTTATTTTTTATTCCCATTAACATAGAATATGTATTTGTATTAAATATTATAATCATCAGAGTCTTTGTTAAGCAATATAGGCGAATTTTGAATAGAATTTATCCTTTACATCATCTTAAGAAGTTAAACTGTTTTCAAGGCCTTGGGGAAGTCGCAGGGCTTGATCAAATTTCTTACAAAAATGTTGTGTAAGTTTATTTAAAAGAAAATTGCCATGAATCCCTCTATATTAGACATGTACTGGGTATCTACTCAGATAACTTTACCATGTGCTTGTACCCAATGTTTAGTTTCAAAACCTGTGCAGGACCAATTTTACTGGGTATCCAATGGCGAAAAGTACTCATTTAGGTTCCATGTTTAGAATTTAGTGACCTTCAAACCACCATTCATAAAAATAATGAAATTTTTTGTATCTCGTCAGTTTCTTAATAACTAAGCTGACACAACATATTTTAATTCAAGGAAATCTTGGTGAAGTGAACACTTTTGTGACAGAGTAATATATTTACCTAAAAGATGCGCCTGCCTGGGAGAAGGACATGCAAAGGCAGAAATCTTATATCTAATGCTAAAAACTATTTAAACTAAATTAATAAAGTAGTTAAATAAATACAATTGAATAATTTAAAGTTAAAAAAAATCATAATGCATAGAATTCAAAGATTACCATAGAGAACTATGATATAAGTGTGTTGCTCTTTTGTTTTCAGCGTATAAGTAAGTGCAATATGTTTTTAACTAAGCTAAGTATTCTATTGAAGCACAATAGAAATCATTTGCAAACCTGACATAAATATTTCATTAAAAATGACACATAAATTATTCTAACTTCATTAAAAATTAATTTCCTACTGATTAATGCACAGGTTGAAACCGAGATGAAACAGATACTTTTTATGTTTGTTATAACCTGCGGTAAACAGCTGAAAAAATTCAGAGTTAGCTGCTATCAATTTTCAGCTCTGTAGTGTTGTAATTTTAATCCCAACCCAGGAGACGAGAGTTTCTTAATCAAATATTTTCTAGCAGTTGTTGAACCCAATACAAAAGACAAGGGAACTCCTGGATCATGTTTTGGGAGAAATTTGCCTCCGTGGAGGTCTTTTTGATAGAACTAGCACGCACATGGTGAAGCAGGGTTCCCACGGTACTTGAAAGTCCTTGAATTTAGTTGAAAAAAATCAGGGCCCTGGAAAGTCCTCGAATTCTGTAATAGGGTACTTGATTTTTTAGGATTTAAAATAATTCTGATCTTTCTTACAAAAAAGCAGTAAAAAAATATTAAATTCAAAGGAAGATTATAGAAATTCTGATAGATGCAATTTTCAATGCTTGAAGTGAAAAGGGGTTAAAGAAGATGCAAAACTTTTCTCTCTTAGATTTTTCTCACTAGATTATTGTTCATCTCTCTGGGTTTTTTTAAAAGCTGAAATTTCTAGCAAATTTTAGGTTTTGTAGTCATAGTTTTCGAATTATATATAGTGTTTAATTGATTTAGAAATATGTTCAATGTGTTAACTTTATTATTACGACAGGTTAATATTGTTATCCTATTTGTTCTTTTAATTTATGTACAAAGGATAATAAATTTTTTATCATTTATAATCAAATTTTTACGTTTAGTTTTTACTGCTAATAAATAAAATTTAGTTCTACTAGTTTCATTGATTATGAATAAACATCATGATTCAAATTAAACTGATTTTTTATTTACAGATTGGAATTCATATAAAATGTTCTTTAAATTTTGATTTAGATTAAAGTGATTAATGAATAACATATCGAATATTACTTTAAAGTGATTTGCAAATTACTCATCAGGATTCTTATTAAGGTATTTTATCAATCACATATCGTGATTTCAATTAAAGTTATTTCTGAATCATAAAACGTAATACGTATTTAAGTAATTTCAGAATCATTCCTCACAATTCTAGTGGTTTAAAAATCACGCATTTCGATTTACAAAAGAGATATATAAAAAATAACCACTCACAATTCTCATCAAAATGATTTAAGAATATCACATAGCTGTTCTATATTAAGCACCTTTCGAATTGCAATTTGCATCATAATGATCACTATTCATATGAAGACTATTAGCTAATCACGCAACAGAGTTCACATTAAAGTGATTTATGTATCACACATTGTGATTTACGTCTTGTTAGTACGTGCGTTTTGTATCATTTGTTTTGATTTAAGAAACATACACCGCAATTTCAATTTATTTACAAATCACACATTGTGATACGTAATTTAAGCAATCTTCGAGACTTACTTCACCTTTCTTATAATTCTGTTTTGCATATAGTATATATGGAAATTAGATTCGTATAAATTCGATTTAAAAATTATGCTTAGTGATGCTTCATATTTTATGGATATATTTTAAAGAAAATAAAGCTTGGTAAGTCTTAGTTATCTGTAAAATATTGTTCTTCAATAGATTTTATTATGTTCGAAATACATTACTGATATTCTGAAGTAACAAAATAGATAATTTGTTATTTAAATTGAAACAGATATGTTAAATGGATATATTTTGATATTTTATCTAATTATATACATTTCCTGTAACCTAAAATTTGATCTAACATTAAAAAATAGTATTTATATTTTAATAATCACACAAACGTAATCAATAATTTACTATGCTTGTTTAATGTAAAATGTATTATTCATTAATTATTATTCACTTCATTAAATTTTTCACAAAGAGTTTCACTGAAGCTAGTTTTTAAATGTTGGCTAGTATTGTTCGTATGTTAATTGGATTTTTTTTTTTTTTGTCAATAGGAATTTTTAAGTGATTTGAAACAGCAATGTAACTATCAACCATTTGTATTATATTAACTGATAAATTTAATAAATATATTTTTTTTCGTTGTCAAATAAGCTTTGCGCTTTAGAAATATACAATTTCTGCTTCTATGTAATTGTAAAATTTGGTTGACATGTACTTTAGCATATAACTTTAATACCTTGAAGGTCTTTGAAAATTTTGATTTTTGGTTCTTGAAAGTCCTTGAATTTTTTTTAAAAATTGAGTGGGAACCTTGTAAAGAAAATCACCCACAAGTAGCCTGACGGCAAGGAGAACCCACGATCCATCTACTACTGAGGATATTTTACATCAGCACTGTGGGGGGAGCGGAATTTGTATCGATCAGCCAACGCTGGGATTCGAACCCTGTTCACCTCATTGGAGAGCATACGCGCTATTCTTGAGCCACCACGGCTCTGAATCAAATATTGGGAGAAATTTGTCTTCGTGGAAAATTTTGGTAGAAATAACCCACATTCGCGTTACATGGAGAGGAAAACCTCCCACGGTTAGCCCATAAGCCACTGGGGATATTTTATATCAGCACTGTTGTCAGTGCGAACCATCGCTGTGATTCGAACTTGGGTGGACTCATTCGGAGGCGATCGCACTGTCCCCCGAGCCCCATAAAAATCGCTACTTGCTACTTATCACGTTGTTTTGCATGGCTTTTAACGTTACAGCTTGGGATTTATTGTCCCGCCGAATTAATTTTCTGATCACGTTTAATGAGTGTTTTCAACTGAAATTTTTTTACTATTTTAGAAAAAAATTATAATCCGCCTCTTCAAAAAAAAAGTTCATTTTGCAATTACTGAGAAGAAAACGCTGGTAATGTTTGGAACCTCAGCATTTGGCGCGAAGCTGATTCATCGAAGCTATTTTGTCATAAATTGGTTAGGCATAAATTGATACAATATAAAATAAAATGATTAAAGAAGAGGTTGGAGAGACTCCATTGTCAAGTTTATCAAATAAAAAATAAACTATATGCAAAGAAATATATACAACATTATAGGTGGTCCTCTGTTAATATAGTGTCCCAGTAAGTAGCCGCTCGAGTCGGGTTGCTCACTATTCTAAGCTTAGCAGTCCTCTGGTTTTCCTGGATCGGACCCTGCGAAAAGGGTTGCTCTTTCACCGGGTTTACCAGAGATCTGGTGTAATAAGCTGTGTGTGTGTGGTGTAAATAAAAGAGGGGTCGATAATAATTAGGTGTTATTATAATATTTTGAAAATATGCAGTCGGACGTAAGAAACGCAGTAAGTGGGCTATAAACAGCATTATCGCTGATAATTTCAGCATCGAATATTTTGTTAAAGTTTGCGTCTTTGCAGTCCTCAGCGTTGTTGTAAAATTTTATGCTTAGTTAGCCATATAGTTGGATATATGCTCTATTTTGAGGTTCTTTTTTAAAAGGTTGTTTCTTATCGCCGCAGGGGCACCTAGCATAGTACGTTGTACGTATTATTTTCCCTTCAAAATCTGAAAGTTTCTTTTTCAGGTTGTTGGGACTGGCGTAAGTTAATATGGACCTAATGACTTGCAGATAGACTGTTCTTTTGTTAGAAAGACTTAATTTGGAATATTTATTTGGTAAGGCGTATAGTGCAAAAAATGCACCTCTGCCTCTTTTAATTATATCATCTATATGTTTATTCCAACTTAAGTTGTGAGAGATAATAATGCCTAGATATTTGACTTGCTTGGTAATGAGAAGGAAAAAAAAAGATTCGATTTTATGCTTTTCCTACCAATGCACTGTGGGCCAGAAGACCATAATCTTTGGCCAAAAGTCAAAATTAAATTTTCAACTAAAATATGTATAGGCAGTTTTAATATCGCCCAAATTAAGTATTCATAATCATTCCATTACTTTTTGAACCGACGAGAGTACAATGTAGTGAAAAATATGTTTAAAAAAATTTTTGATTTTGAAAAAAAATCTCACATTGAGACACGAGTGAGAATTGTGTAAAAATGTATCACACAATTTAAATAAATAAAATCTCGCATCAATATTTCATTAAAACGTTGATAACATTCTGTGTGTTTCCTACATTTTTCTTGCTCAAATTTCAAGTATTTTTTTTTTTCAATTTAAACCTGTGGTATACATTAAATTTAAAATTATATATTAAAATTCAGTTAAAAAGATTTAAAAAAAACTTCATTGTACAAACTTCATTCAAAACTTCATCAAATTGATTTACGTTTACATTGAAAAGAAGCAAGCATGTATGAATAAAATTGACCGTCGGGAACTTAAAACTAAATTTTTATTAGAAAATATGTTTCTTATTTAGCTCAATAAATTCAATTTTCTGTAAATTCCAATCTTTCCGTTAAGCAGTCCATGGTTTCCGTTTTCTTTCCGTTCCAGCAGTTTCCGTTTTTCTTTTCTTTTTTTTTTCCCCCTCGTGTAAACGCAAATACGCGTTGATTTCACCGAAAAAATGCTTCAAAAGAAAGCAAATTTGCCGCTTGTTGGTTTGATATAGGAGTGTCGGGTACCCCCGCCCACTGTCAATTTCATATGTATAGAATATTTTTTCAAGTCAATGGGCTATCGGACATTTATTGTTATATTAAAAAAAGATTATTTTCAAAGTTTCAAGTATTTATGCAGCTGGTAACATGGTAAACAATAGTTTTGAAAATATGTTGAATACAGTAGTCAAGTTTTTTAAATTTCTATTTTTTTAAGTTAAACTATTCTTTTTTTGGTTTATTCTTTTTGCTCTATTTAGTTAGATGATAAAACAATAGAAACATACAAAAATATTGATTATTACTCAATATTATACAAAAATATAAGCAATACTCCTTAAGTGGGCGGGGCTACCCGACTCTCCCCTACTTTATGTTTCAACAGTTAGAATTATTTGAATACAGTGATAGAATCGTAGCATTAACGACAGCAAAACCTCTATATAAATCTTCAGTTCAATGGTAATAACTAAACACTTCTAGCAGAGATTTTACTAAATTAAATCTCATTGCCTGTAAACTACGTTGATAGTTATTAAACCTTGATAGTTAAAACGTTTTTCATTTAATATACCATTATTTTATTAAAAAAATCCTATGTGAGTTTTGAAATACTATTGAAAATTTAAGTACATCAAGTGAAACATTAAAGTGCACGCAGGTGTTTCCACTTTCTAGCGAAGGTTTACGTAAATCATTTTACATCCGAACATCATCCTAAATTTCTTTTAGAAACTTCTTTTTTTTTTTTTTTTCAATTTAAAAAAAAAATGTACAAATATTTTTTTATTTGTGTATGTGCGCATTAAATTTCCTTCGAACTATATCTTGTAAAATATTTGTTCGATAGGAAATTTAACGATTTTTATATTGTTTCGCATAAATATTTTAATACCCGCCCGGGCAATAAACCCGAATTTTACCGGATACTTGGAACAACAAAATTTTTGCCGGGTATCCGGAACTGACCAGTTAAAAGATTCAATTTTCTTAGGATACCTGGACCCAGCAAAATTTTAAGACCCGGTAAATCTCTATCTATATAAAAGTTATAATTTTAAATAAAGAGTTTACAAAATATGAAATAAGACTTTTGCGTTTTTAAGAAGTAGTGCAATAAAAGCAAACAGACCTTCAAAGTTTCACTCTCTGGGGACCTGTGAAACTTTTGCCCAGCTTTGATTTTTTCAGAAAACTAAGGGTTCTATGATCTCAAATGGCTCTGATGTGTTTTCAAATGTTTTTGTTTTTCTCCTTTTTATTTGTTCGACTTAATTTCTAACATTTTATTTTATGATCGTTTTTACCTCGAATATGGCTAGAAATTAACAGACTTAATTTCTAGCTTTTATTTTATGATCGATTTTACCTTGAGTATGGCTTAGCATAAACAGACTTAATTTCTAGCTCTTATTTTAGGATTGATTTTCGAGACGGTCGTACCAATAGTTGAGATGTTATAAGCGTTTCATGCACAAAAAACTTATTTTTGTACTTGTACCCGTATTTTTCTCTAAAAAAAAATCTTGGGTTTAATTTTTTCCAAAGAAAAAGTTTTACTTTTACTGAACTTTAAAAATAAGAACGGAAACAACAAACCGTATATCGATGACCATTGACACATCAACTGTATTAGATTTAAGAAGAAAAAAAATGTCTTATCACAATTTTATTTTATTGTTGCTGTCCAATTTTTTGAAAACTGACAATATATTTCTCCCCGATTAGTTTAGCAATTAGCGTGTGTGCAATGCGCTACATTATAATTAGTGTGAAACGCAGCCATCTGTCGAAGCTCTGACGTTACGGTGGGCTACAGTCTTGTTATTTACAGTAAGAAATTCTTATTTAAAACAGAGCTGGGATGATTTTAAAATATAAAAATATGCCGTTTTGTTATTTATTTACTTTTTTAAAAACATTTTTGTGGCAAATAAGACGTTGAAAAAATTTTAGATTTTAAAATGTTAAAATGGGAAATTTCTCTCTTACAAGCTACATAAAGAAACTATAATGCAGTTAATCTTGGAAAAACGGTCCTTTGCTAGACCCAAGAATAATACTTATATATTCTTTGGCTAGACTATGCGGAAGTGGCCGGTGTTAAATAGCTTGTATGAATAATAGAAAATGGCTGAGTATTCAACGATTTTCATTAAAAGAAAATTCTGAACTGTTAACGTGAACTACTTTTGAACTAATTTTCGGTCCCCCTTCGAGTTAAAGTTAACGAAGTTTGACAGAATTTTGAATCGATAATATTGAAATGTCAATAAAAATAGCTGTTAGTCGTTTTTCTCGAAATCTTTTTTGAAGCACTTATGTTTTTTCAATTGCATGGTAATGTAGGTTTTTCTTTTAAAATAAATAAATAAATAGTTCCTCTTTTTACTTGTTTTTATCGGTGTATGCAGAGACGACTACCTTTATCTAACATTTTAGAGATGTAGTATTTGCTGTTCTGTGTGATTGATTTGAGTTGATTTTAGTAATAAGAGTTTTAATTTCTCTATTATTATTATTTTTTTACGTAAAACAGATTTGTTAATTGCTTTAAGATGGAATTGTGATCAACGATGAATGAAGGTTATTAATTAAATATAAAGCTCCAAATAAAAACATTTATTGAAAGGAAATAATTTACACATTTATATTAGAAATTTAAGATTAGAAAGTGAAAATATATATAGCATATATAGATAATAGAAAATGAGATGGAATCGAGTTGATGTTAGCGAAGTTAGATTGAAATGTCAAAAAAAATAGCTGTTAGTCGTTTTTCTCGAAATTTTTTTTGAAGCACTTATGTTTTTTCAATTGCACGGCAGTTCAGGTTTTACTTCAAATTAAAAAAAATAAAACAAAAAAATCGTTCCTCTTTTTACTTGCTTTTATCGGTGCATACAGAGACGATAACTTTTATCTAACCTTTTAGAGATGTAGTATTTGCTGTTCTGCGAGATTTCTCTAAGTTGCTTTTAGTAGTGATAGTTTTATTTTATATTTCTTATACGTATATATATATGCATATGTAATACAAAAATTATAATACTTTTGTATTAATAAAAGAAATAAATCTCTTCGGTTTTCATAAAATGTCTTTGTTAAAGAATAAGCGTAGAGAGATTCTATTTTGGGAAGTCAAGGCTAATAACATACGATTGAGTTATTTTTAGAATCTCTCCCCCTTTCACTTCCATATAAGGAAGCATGAAATGATTTTCCTTAATGCGTAAGGATACAAGTATTTCAAAGACTGTGCCTTTTTACTTCAAAATGTGTTAGTATAAAAGCGAGAGCAATGCTTTTCGCATGGCTTTTTCATCATGTTCTGATCCTGAATAAGTTGTTCCGGAATTGTCCAAAGTCTTGTCCACCCCTCCCTTGCGGAGTGTGGATGTGAATTGTTATCGATACCAGCCTACTACCATTAATAAAGATTTTTTGAGTGTATCATGGCTTACGACTGCATTATTAAAGTTAAATACACCACTGATAACAGGGATGAAGCCCTGTTATTATAAGCCTTGCAGGATTTTTGCTTGGTGGAGGAAACCAGTGTTTCGAAAACCTTTTGAGGAAACAAAAATTCGAAAACCTCATCCATCATCCCCCGGGGAACGAAAAAAGAGAATCGCCCATCCCGGACGAAAGACGAAAAGTTGCCTATTCCGCAGTGAAAAATGAATGAAGGAAGGATTGATTTCACTACCTGTACACCTCATCGCTAGTGGAATGCTGACGTTGGCTCGAGCTCGTCACATGCCTCTCTGAAACCCATAGTGTTGATCGAGATGACCCTACAGTGTCCAATCTGGAAATGACCGATGACCCTACAATTCCGCAGTGCTCAAATTGTGAAAACAAAAGTGAATGTGCGCGATTTATATTAAATTTATAGAGGAGCTTTTTACTTCTTTAGTAAAAGTTCCTTTCTCATGAAGGTCGTAGAAAAATTTGGCTAGTGAAAAAAGAAAACAAAAGTGAATAAGGTGCGCGAATCTAAATCATGAATATTCATGAAGTGCAATGATAAATGTTTTATTTCTTCTCTTCACAATCATGAAGGTCGGCGAAAAATTTGGTGAGTGGAAAAAAAAAAGAAAAAGAGAAGTCTGTATTTATAATTTTTTCTCTTCATAATTAGTAGTGCTAATTTTATGATTACGTAGGTCAAGTGATCCAAAAATTTTTATTATGAATAATCAATTCAGTATATTATATTATGAATAGTTGATTGCATTTCTTGTGTTTATATTGCTTTTTTTTTTAAATTATGATATAATAGTGTATTTTTATGTATTTAAAATGTTTTTGAGGGAAATAAATGTGTTTCAAACGTCAATTAAATTTGTGCCGGCAAACAAAATTCTAAATTTTTCAGCTTTTCAAACAAAAAACAAAACTAAAAGAAATTTGTAATGCTTTTTCTTTTTCGGACTTGGTCAAAACTAAATATTCCTATTAAAAATGTGAAAAATTAAATGTTACCCAAACAAAAGGACATTTCACACTTAACAAATTGTGTGAGTTTCCCCTTATTACGATAGGCGAATGTGTTAATTCAGCTAAGTTTTTATACTTGATACTGATTTATCATAGGCTTTAGTAGGGTTGCAGACTTGCAAAGATTTTTTTTTTTATTGTGTCGGGCCAGTTGTTACTCAATTTGG
This sequence comes from Parasteatoda lunata, assembly GCA_949128135.1. NCBI lineage: Eukaryota > Metazoa > Arthropoda > Arachnida > Araneae > Theridiidae > Parasteatoda > Parasteatoda lunata. The sequence goes on from OX421972.1 coordinate 10,020,330, forward strand.
TAAGAGACTGATCATCTCTGCTAAATCTAACAATGACAACTTATCCTTGCACATTAGACAACAGAATTCTCATAATGTTAAGGTCAAAAATTGTGAAAAAAAAAAAAAAAAAAAAAATAGAAGTTTAAGATGTTTCAACAAAAGTAAACATTTTGAAAAAAGTAAAAGTTTAAGATGTTTCAGTAAAAGTAAACATTTTGAAAAAAAAAATTGTGAGGGGTAACAAAAATAAAAAGAATAGGAAAAAGAAAGAATGACCAAGAAGTTAATAACAAAAAGTACAGGAAAAAGAAAGAAAGGCCAAACATTTCAAATGATTCGAAGATAGAACTAGGTAATGGGTGCATACATTATCAGGTTAACATCGACGAAAAAATAGGAAATAGAAAGAAAAATTTAAGTAAACAAAATTTTGAAATAGTACATGTATCAAAGCTTAAGAAATATCACAGCCCACAAATGTTGAAATTAAATCATGAATAGTGAAATTGAATTCTTTTCCATAAAAAGTTTGTATATTTTTATGTGAAAAATTTTTTTGAAAATTTTAGTAGAATACAGATTTTCATAAAGTAAATAACCCCTTTAACCATACAGAATCTTAAATTCTGATTAAAGACACTTGTTGTCCAGTTCATTTCCATAAAAATTATGTATATTTTTGTGTGAAAAAAAAAAAAAAAATTTTTTTTTGAAAATTTTAGTAGATTAGTTATAAAAATATGTTTCATTTTTCTTTCTGTTTAGTTGCCTAAACAGATAAAGTGTATTATCATGTTTATATTATTGTCATTGTATATAGTTTTTTTTTTTTTTTTTTTTTTTTACAGATAACTGAAAAAATGTTATTTGTAGTAGTGAAAAGGAACAGTCGTACCAACATAAATTTTAAAAGTTCAGAGAATTCTAAATTTTATTATGATTTCTTTTTGGCTTGCCAAAAATCTTTGGGGGGAGGGAATCCCCAAAAATCTAAATCTTTGGGGGGGGGGATGTAATACAAAAATTATAATACTTTTGTATTAATAAAAGAAATAAATCTCTTTCTTTTTCATAAAATGTCTTTGTTAAAGAATAAGCGTAGAGAGATTCTATTTTGGGAAGTCAAGGCTAATAACATACGATTGAGTTATTTTTAGAATCTCTCCCCCTTTCACTTCCATATAAGGAAGCATGAAATGATTTTCCTTAATGCGTAAGGATACAAGTATTTCAAAGACTGTGCCTTTTTACTTCAAAATGTGTTAGTATAAAAGCGAGAGCAATGCTTTTCGCATGGCTTTTTCATCATGTTCTGATCCTGAATAAGTTGTTCCGGAATTGTCCAAAGTCTTGTCCACCCCTCCCTTGCGGAGTGTGGATGTGAATTGTTATCGATACCAGCCTACAACCATTTATAAAGATTTTTTGAGTGTATCATGGCTTACGACTGCATTATTAAAGCTAAATACACCACTGATAACAGGGATGAAGCCCTGTTATTATATATATATATATTGTATTATTTGAAAAAAAAGGATCACACACACAGTGGCTACACCTCTTAATTGATTTTTCCAATCTTAAATTTCTATTAAAAATATGTAAATTATTCATTTGAATAAATGTTTTTATTTTGCGCTTTATATTAAATTACTAACCTTCATCTCATAACAAATACAACCAATTACTTTTTTTAAAAAAATTAAAGTTATAAATAAATACAAAATATTATTCAGACGAAATTTAAATAGTGGACTAATTTTTTGTGCTCTACTATTTTTAATTCTGTAGAAAGCAAATAAAAAATTTGTGAAAATTAACTAATAGGAGTAAACTGATTTATTGCACAAATTAGAGAGGATTGCTAACAAATTAATTTGAAATAGCTTGCTGTTTGGTTTCTTATTCGCACATACTTTCCAAAAGTCTTCTAATTTTTCAACCGGATCCAAAAAAATTATTCGAATTTTTTTCTTCTTTTCTTTCCAGTACAAAAGAATTGATTGCGTCGTAAGCGTCCATCAGAGTAAAGTAAACCAAAATTTTTGCTAGTGGAATTTAAGAAACATTTCAGCTTCAAACGACTTTATCTGTAGAAATGAAATTCTTCGCTATCAGTTCGAGAGAAATCAATATCTATATGGAACAAAAAATCAATATTTCTCAGAGGGAAAATACTTCATTTCGCTCACACGCATGAGACATTGCTGGAGGTGTAAATAAATAAATAAAAAACATTCGAAGACTTGTTTATCGCAATTTTGATCCTCTGCAGAGGGGTTGGCTCCCCTGCTTTGGTAGCCCGACGACCTGCGCGCGAAGTCGAGCACTTAACGGTAGAACAGTATAACGAGGTCCGATACCGCGCACCCTCGGTCCCTACGCAGGCTGATCAAAGTGGTCACCCACCCGCACACTGACCGCAGCGTGTGTTGCTTGACTTTGGTGTTCTATTGGGAACCTTGTCTTTACGTCCACTGCGGTGCCACATTAGAGTATAAAAGGTCTTCTGTTGTTTTCTGTCATACCCCCACTCCCTCGATTCAAACAACTCTTTCATTTGAATGTAGTTATTTTACAATTATCAAATCATTAAGGAAAAAAAAACTACTCTTTTATATATCTAACCTCCTGTCAGAGAGGAACTAAATTTCCTTTTCACCTTAAAAGTAAAGTTTCTCCATTTGACGGAAAAAGAAAGAAATCTACGTTAAAAGAAATCCACGTTAAACGTGTTAACGAGGTTCGACTGTATTTCAAATTTGTTATACACCTTCCTTGATATTACATTAATAATACTGTAAAGCAAAAACTTGCTAATCTGTTATAACTAAATTGTTTTAAACAAATTAGGAGATAGGCGCAACTTATTCGAATTAAAACGCAACGTAACTTGCGCATCACATCACCTTCTAATGAATTGTGCATGTGACGCATGTTGTTGCAACAAAGGGATGATAATATTTTTTTTTTTCTAAACTCTTCGCTTTTTATTTTATTTATTTTCAAAAGCTCAGAGGATGGAGCGTTCGCCTTCCAATAAGGTGAGTCGAGTTCGAAATCCAGCGATGACTGATCGATTCGAATTCTTCGCTTGCACTGACCACAGTGCTGACGTAAAATATCCTCAGGGGCCGACGGATCATGTGTTAGAGTCCCTTTGCCGTCAGTCTAACTCTAACCTTAGGATGTTTTCGTTGTTTTCCACTCCATGTAACGCAAATGTGGGTTAGTTTTATCAAAATATCCTCCAAGAAGGTTAACTTCTCCCAATACGTGATCCAGGAGTCCCCTTGTCTTCTGGATTGGGTTTAAAATTTCAAGGCTACGGGGGTGAACATTAGTAATCGTAGACCCAAAATTGGGTCGGCTGTTCAACGACGGTTATAAAATATAATATTTTTATTTTCAAGACTTTTTTTTATTACTTTTCTTGCATTTATTTCCATTATTTTTATTATTTGCTTTGAGTTTTTTTAATTATATTTTTAAGATTTTTATTCTTAAGTTATCGAAAATAAATAAATATTACGATTATTACGGAATTATTATTAAATAAATTTCAATAGTGCATATCATCAATATTGCATACAATTACATAAAGTTAATTGATCAGTCATCAATTGAATCTTTGGATGTTCCAGTTGCTTCTAAATTGGTCCAAAATAATAACAATGATTCAGGAATATAAATTCCAAAATTATTTAGGATGTCACTTTTTTCTTTTCTTTTGTGTGTGTGTGTGTGTTACAAGAGGTTACTTCTTTGCTGCAAACGATTTTAAAAGAAAGATTTTGAAAGAATTCTTCAAAAATTTTATTCACTTTATGGAACATCATATTCGCCATTTTACTCAAGTATAATAAAATGCAGTTAAAGTTAATAATCCAATAGAATTCATCACATTTACTGGTTATTATTAATAATTGCCTATAAAATTTGATTAGTGTAATAATTTTCAACGCATTTGGCTAGAGTTTCTAATAGGCATGCATAAAGGTAATTTCCCACTCAACCAGCTACGCAATGTCACTTTCTTGTTTACTTTCGATTGCGAACGCCCGTCTTTCGTGTGCACTGCTCATATGTTATACGAATACTTGTTCTACACTATTTAAAATCCTTTCGATTATTTTACTTTTTTTGTTTTTTAAAGCACTTAACCTAAAAAAAATCGCATCAGTGTAGGATATACGGTGTCAATGTATACCGAGCAATGTCTCCTAACTTTAAAAAAATAATAAATAAATACATAAGAAAAATGAAAACATCAGTGCAGTGATATAACGGGGCACTTGACCCTACAAAATATCAATGCACAGTGGGCCAGCATCCAGGGTTTCGTGGCCAAAATTAGTATTTCGATAAAATGTGTATTTAGGGGTTAAATTAAATACAACTTGGCGTCAGAGCTCTGTCCTTTGCATCTCTGATGGACATTTCTGACAACAACAGACTTCAATCAGTAATAAATTTCTTTAAAGATATTCATCTTATATCAGCTACATCCTATCTTTCAATATACAATTAGCGAGCTATAAGCACAAAGAAGCAAAGAGCTCCAAAAAATGCCCGACAGTCATCATCATCCTACTAAAAATTCCAAAAAAAAAAAAAAAATGGCGGCTAAATTTTGGCGACCAAAAATAAAAAAATAATATAGTACGTTTAAATAATTAAATATAGCAATGAAAATATAATAATTTTCGTAATTTTATATTAAAAATGAAAGCAAATTATATTTCCGAAGTAATATTACAAAATAGCGCGAATTGATTACAAAATAATGCGAAAACATGAAGAAAAAAAAAAACATACTTTTTGGTTTTCGATATATTTAGTCCACCATTGCAATACGGGCAAAATGGGGCAGGTTTTTTCGAAAGAAGAAACATCAAAGAAGACAACAGAAAAAAAGTTTAGCTAATTACCTCGTGGAACTTTTTGGAACTGTAAAATGTCAAATGATAAGATATAAACTATAAGTTTGTCAAAAGTATTAACTAATCCAACAAGTTGAAAAATTGCACCATAATTTAACACTAATTACTCTGATAAAAATGTAATAGTAAAGTGAAAATCCTATTTATATTTCTGAAATAAAAATTTAAAAGTTACATTTAAAACAACTTTTTGCAATATATTTTTCATAAAATTGTACTCTCGTCAGTCCAAAAAGTCAATTATAATGTTTAGAATGATTATGAATACTAAATTTGGGATATATTAAAACTGTTTATATATATTTTTTTGAAAAATAATTTTTTTTTTTTTTTTTTTTTTGTTGACCAGATCATAGTCTTCTGGCCCACAGTGCAGTGTAGGGTAAACAAGGGAATAGCAACTGTAAATAATCAGATTATTTAGGAACGGTTGATTGAATGTAAACAATAACAAGTTTCCTAAAATCGGAAAAAGTTTAGAAAACTTCCGCTGTATAATCCTCCGCTTACGAGGTGATGTGTGAACAGGCTTAATTTTCTAGGAAGTTTTGTTGTTGTGATTTGTGTTTAAATTTATGTTTAGAGTTTTCCCATTCATAAGAGTTTTCTGTAATTTATAAATTCTAACAAATCGTGAGACTAAAACAAAGTTAACTAATTTAATATCACACTATTATAAATAAAGTGTAAGGTTAGCCATGTTTTGCGTATTATCCCTTATTTGGCTATATTTGTGTAAAATAGCAACGTCTGTTATTTTTTGGGAAGCATCATAGCAACCTTGCGGAGTCTTCCGATTTCATTTGTTATTTGTTTCGGTGAAAGTTAGATTGAAAGGACGCGTTATAACGTTATATTGAAAACACTACAAGTATAATAATAATATTGGATGGTACGTTTTTTCAAGCCTAAGGCTTAAAAAATCAGTCGGAAGTAGCAACCCGGAAGTCTTACGACGAATTTTAACTCCTAGCACCATCTGCGCTTAGCTTTACTCGGTCAATCATCCATTATTACATTATATAGATATGAAAAAATTACGTTTGAATTGAAATTTTAATAAACTATGCTTAACTAATTATACTTACTAAACTTCATTGGCAATTATTAACAATAACCACTATGTGTGGTTAATATGCATAGTTGCTACATAATTTATATACGTATGCATAAATTTAAGTACGCAAGTATATACATTATATGACTGTAGGCTAATAATTTGTACATACATGAGAGTACGTATAGACTTCTACGTATGTATATACAACCTGCGCATAATATATATGTAAGAACGTTGCTTATACATACAATATGTAAACATACTAGCGTGTACAAAATGCGTATGTATTTGCGCTTATATGCACATACATACAGGGCCCGACTTAGCCTGATTGGGGCCCGGGGCAAAAACTTCCCTGCCCCCCCCCCCCTCTCTGCCTCACTACTGCAGTAATGAAGAACCGAACTTTATGGAGGTATTCAAATTTTTCGCTACATTATAGATATGTAACAAAAAATTTGACTCGAACCTAAATTATCCATAAAGTCCCCCTTCCTCCAATGGTCAGGCGAAGTATCGTTCTGTCTATTTTATTGATTTTCTGACAATTCTATAGAATTCTGCAGAATGCAGGTTTTCGATTGTTAACTTTGTCACTTAGTTGCGAAAATTTCATATCCTTGCTGACATTATGGCGTAATTAAGCTAATTTTTCGCAATTATGATGGCTCAATTGAGCCAATCCATATTAGTCCATATTTTTGTAAACATATCGCATTTTGCGATTTGTAAAAATACAGGCTTTTCATTAACCAAATTTGTCCATCGTGTGGCTGGGTGGCGCAGTTGGTTTGTCGTCGGCCTTCTGAGCTCAAGTCTGCGGGTTCGATCCCCGGCCCAGACACCGGATTTTCGAGATGCAGAAAATCCTCAGCGGCCATGTCGTATGATTATGCGGCATGTAAAAGATCCCTGGAATGCCTTAATGGCTTTTGGCATTTCCGGCAAAATTAAATTCCTAGTGCATTTTAGCATCCAAATAGAGTCTCGGTGCTGCCATCTAGTGTGGCAGAAACTAGACGTCCAAATTAACATGGCCAACGGTCTCCCCCATTGTGGTGGTCCTGAAAGAGTGGATACCACTTCTGGAGAACGCACTAGGTCTGCTCATCGGGAAGACTGATTGTGCAGCTCATAGGAAATAAAAAAAATTGTCCATCGTAGTTTTCGAAAATTTAGCTGAATTCCGCCCTAGAAAGCCATGGATTTACTAAATATTGGCGATCTAAATGGGCTGCAGGTGGCGTAGAGCAGAACTCTCTACCTATGGCAACACTTCACATGCCTTCCCCATTAGCGTGTGGAATGTCATAGAGAAAGGAAGTACGTTAGTTTCTCTCTTGATTTCAATATAGATTAAAATCTTTTAAGTTAGAAAACTATATGGAACTGAAAAATTCATTAAACATAGTTCTAAAGAAAAGATCACGGAAATTTAAAAAATATTTTTATTAAATAAATAGGAAAAATATTAAGAAAAGGGAAAATATCGTTGTACATTCCTATACAACTGAAAAGAGGAGGAGAGGGAAGGGAGAAGGGCTAAAGGCATGAAACCGGTCTCTCCCCAGATGGCGTATTCGAGTGTTGCGATCACCAATAGATTTTTTGCGTTCATTAATGTCGAAGCTAAAATAAAACTGACGTATTTTACACTGTACTGATATTTTGTTTAAAAAAAGTTCATTAAAGATTTAAACGTAAAATAAACTTTCTATTCTTTTCGGGGTCTTTCTCTGATGATGGGGGCCAGGGGCACCTGCCTCGTATGCCCCTGCCTTAGTCAGGTTCTGCATACATATGTGGTTGTACCTGCAATCTGGGTGCTCATGTATGTACGTAGATATCTGTATACTTTGTAAATATATGTTTTAATTAAGTGTACTCTTAATAAACAAATTAATTAATAATGTGTATTTGTGAAAACATCAGCAAAATCCTTATATCCGAAGCTCTGCTACCCAGAAGTTTATTAACAAAAACAAATTAATTTTAATGTACATGAACAAATTTTTGTTTATTATTCGGCTCTGTTTATAAAACAGGTATCATACTTAATCTTCTCAATTAATAAAGTAAAATATCAAGAATTTCTAACATGAATCATAACAAACATTATATTTAAGGAGAGAGCACACTGACCCACAAATATATTCTACAGGATTTTTTAGAGGAATATTATCAAAACCTGACTTAAACATTTTAAAAGGTTTGGTCCAAATATATGAAAATTACTTAATTTTACTCTTATTAGACCAGATACATCAATAATAAAGTGTATTTGTGAAAATAATACCAAATACCTCACTACCGAAGCTCTTCCACCCAGAAGTTTATCAACAAAAACAAAGAGTAATTTTAAAGTGCAATTAAAACTAAATTGGTCATTATTCTGCTCTGTTTATGACGCAAGTGTTATACTTTACCTGCTTACTTTATATCTATAAAAAAATCAACAATTATTTTTTAAATGAATAATAATAAACAACATCTGTAAGGAGAGACAGAACTCACTACCCCATAAAAATCATCATTTTTTCATATAAAGAATATTGTTTTTTAATTTTTTTTATTTCAGTTATTCTCATCAAAGGAGCAGTGATAATGCTAAAAACGTTTCCCCTCAAAAGGAAAAAACATGCATATGTATATTTTTTAATCATTTCAAGCAGGGCTCGAAAAACAGCCCGTCCGCCCGTCCTCGGCGGTCAAAAATTCCCCGCGGACAAGAGAATTTCTCGAATCTGACGTCCGCGCGGACGGCTATTTTCCCGTTAATGTTCGTGATACATTTTCAATTTTTGTTATCTTACAAGAGTCTAGCGCCTCACTTCTGAAATGACCCTCTAATCTAGAAATACAGCGTATGGTGGAATTGATGTTTTCTCTGTCTGGGAGAACTGCAGCGGTTGAAAGGAGCTTTTCAGTAATGAACTTACAAAAAAAATACATTGCGTTCTGGTCTTGAACAAGAAGCGTTAAACGCAATTATGAACATCTACCTAAATGGAAAACCCCTTTCAGATTTCTGTGCAGAAACCTCTGTAAATCATTGGCTTGATTATGGAACAGGCTAACGCCATATTTGATTCATTTAAAAAAACGCAGTACCCTCGGATAAATTGGCATTACAGATAACTTGACCTTTGTTAATTAAATTATTTCATCATGAAAGAAATACTAGGTCACTGTTAGTAACCTAGCATTTCTTTTATTACTGTATAATGTAATCCTGGTAACTACTGAGTCATTGTGCAATTCAAGCACGTAGGTATAGTTTTTATCATGGGGGTGTTTTGTGATTGAGGAATTTATAATCTAGATGTAATTTAATTAAACCAGTTACATACATACAAGTAAACTCTTTTTGGTTTTGATAAAATATTCTAATACAGAAGTTTTCACTATACGCTTCATTTAAAAGCTAAAAATCACAACCAGTGATCTAAATAAAGATCAAAATAAAGACATAAGCCATAGACGTCGTTGATCGCTTCCCTTCGATTGGGAGATAAGCGAAATACAAATAAAAAGATCATTAAAACAAAATCACTGTTTGTGTCAAAAATTCACGTATAAAATACCAATAAAAACTCATCTGTTCACCGCAAATTATAATGCATTTAAGCAGCCGAAATAATGTATAAAAAAATTAATTCTTCACGAAGTAGAATATGTAGGTAATTTTCTGAAAATACGACACATAGGAATTTTTTTTTTAATTTTTAACCTTTTGGATTGGAATACTATATTTAAAAAAAAAAATACTCGTTTATTAACGTAAGTTTAATTAATACCTTATAGAGAGCAATGTACAATAGTTAACAAGCATTTAGCAGTTTGCAATTATTCCTTGGCATTCAAGTGCCAGAAAAATTACAATTTATAATTTTATAGCTTTTACTTCCATGTTCCATTTCATTTTTAGTTAGTCTTTGTGTTATTAATCACAAGACTTTATAAAACAGCTCAGATTGAATAATATAGTTTATATTAATTATTTCGAGTGTGCAGGAAAATGACAATGTGTAAAATCATTCCAATAATGCTAATAATAATGGTGTTAAATAAACTTTAAAAAAATTGTCATTTTATTCTATGATATTAGATTTCAATAGCAGTTACATTAAATTGTCGCATTTAACGAAAATTACTCGTAGATATATAGTACATTCGCAGAAGTCGGTAAATAAATATATCTTCGCGCAAATTTTTCTTTTTGTTTATTTCAATAATATCCTTTAAAACTACATTATTAAATAGAAGGTGTAAAACTTTATAATGTAACAAAAAATTATTAATAAATACAAAAGATATACAGCTTGAGGAAAAATAAAATAGTTACAAAGCCTCAAAATATTTCGTAAATAAATATTGAATGAAGAAATCCGTGTTTCGTAAGGTCACGGACTATCAAATTTGGATTTCGATAGAGTGGCCGCGGGCATTTTAGCATTTAAAGAATTACTAATCGCACCAATTTAAATTTAAATATCAGAGAAACAATTAATTCTTTTAAATTTGTTGACTTTAAAAAAAGTTTTCGTTACTTAATCTGTATAATGCATTATGTGTTTAAATGTTTTATTCCTATACAGTTATATATATTACAGTTAGGTAGGGTTGAAATATCTATATATATATATATTTACACATACACACGCACACACACATTATATTTCAACCGACTCCTGTCTAAGCTTCACCATAGAATGGAATATAATTTATATTCTTACCATTCCGATCTTAAATGTTTATATCATGTACGACAATAATGACTTTATGATATTTTTTAAAGCAATTTCTACTTAAATTTTATTTTTTAAGAGAAATAGATGTTACCCCTTACATTTTTAATAATCTTAAAACATTTTTCTAAACAAAGATTTTTTTTTTCTTCATTAGTTTGTGTTGAAAGTAAATCATAATTAAGGCGTTGGATACTTCAAGTCAAAGCATAAAATATCTTCAAACTCTTGGAATTAAAGTATTATTTTTAAGGTAGTTTACTCTTTTATTTAACTTGATATTTTTTATTTATTCAGTGACAGACTTAGTTTAGTGCAGCGTAATTATTGTTAATTTTATTTGCTTACACTGTTTACACAAGATTTTGGTTAACAAATAAACATTTCGAGATAATTTATGAAAAATTGAATGCAGTTGCAATGATAAATTTTTCATATCTGTTTCGTGATTCGTTTTTAAGTGATCTGAATTTTGATAACATTTTTCTAAGTTAAACATAAAATTATTCATTTGATTCATTTAAAATGAAAGAAAACCAGCATTCATTATAAAGAATTACTAAATAATAACATACTCAAGAAAAAGAAAACATATTGTCACAATCTTAATTATACGGATAATTTATGAATTACGTTGAATTTATTATTACGAAAAATGTATTATTGTAAAAAATTAATTATTACGAAAACTTTATTATTGGTTAAAAATTTTTTTCATTACGGATTAGAAACTCTTCGATACTATTGTGCTATTTTGTAATTTAAACTGATATTATTTAATAAGTGGATGTAAAGGTTTCCTGTTAATCTGTTGCGTTAGGATAAAATATTCCTTATTTACTAAATTTCAGTTGGCGTATATATTTTTTAAGATTTCTTCATGAGGTCTATGCATATAATTGCTAAAGAAAAAGCAGTCTCGACTCTGCTATTATATTTGAGCTGATTCAGATCATTCTTAGAAAGTACTGAATTGTTTTTTTAATTAACAATTTCAGTAATTTTTATGATAATTTAAAGGTTCGTAGACATTTGATTTAATTTTATAAAACTGCATCATATGTCGCTACTTTTGATTATGTAACGAAGTATTATCGTTAAAAATTAGTCAATATCATAAGTAACTTCCCTTTAATAAGATCCCAAGAAGGGAAAGTTAGTAATGGAAAGTCTTTTTGAATTTTCTAAAAATAGTTAAACTTTAAGTTACACTTACACATTTATACTAAGATAGTATGAATGATTAATTACTCTCGGCTATTCATTTAGGAAATTTTTGTGTTTTATTATAAAATTAAATGTAATATAGATATTTCAATTCTGACTGAATTATAATAAACTTGTTTCAATTTTCAGTTTAAAATTTCAAAAATTTTTAAGTTCGGTTTCATAATCAGAAAATAAGAACAAAAATTGGGAATTAAAAATAAAATTATGCATGAATAATCAAGTTAACTAAATAAATCTATTTGTGGTACAGTTTATTTGTTACATATATGCGGAAAGATTGATTTAATTCAAATATTTGCTTACATCCAATATTTATAGCCAATAAAAGATCACGTTTTATTTACAGGAACAGAATTACACAATACAAATTAAAATTAACGGAAGAAATTAACAAATAAAAATTAATCAGAAAGAAAATATAAAAATAAATTTTAAATAAAATGCTGAATTAAACAAAAAGAAAAATCTAAAACGAAGCGCTTTTAGGATGAGTGTCTAGGACAAAGTTTCCAGACAGAATGACTGAAAAAATTGACAAGGAAGTTTTATGTCCTGAAAAGGTTATATATATATGCAGTCCTAGAAATCCAAGAGAATTCTTTGTTTGAGGCACGCATTTTATGACTGTAAATAGGATCTGTGTATAGCCGATATTTTAAAAAGTAGATGAGATAAGATAGAGCCCATTGGAAGAAGCGGAGAACATTTTCTCTTAGAGTAATATGAGCTGGCTACTTTTCTAAGGGGAGAATCTTTGTGGGTGGTAAATCAATGAGGAAAGAGATGCTATCTAATTTAATCATTGAAGAGTAGCGTTTATTGCTCTCTTGATGAATGGGTAACAAAGAGGCAGCAGTGATTATTTTATTTCTGTTACAGACTAATAAGAGCCTCAAAATAAAATGTCAAGGGAATTCTCCATTTTTTTCAGCAAATAAAATATTTAAAAATTTTTAAAATAATTAAGGAAAAATTATCTATAGTATTAAAAAAAAAATTGCGTTGTACAATGGGGGGTGTTTGAACACCCTGAACACCCCCCTTACCTACGTTCCTGGTGCAATTTATATAAATGTTTGAAGTAAATAAGAGAAAATTATAGTTTTATTTATTTTGAACCTACGGGTGAGTTTCAAAGGAGGACGGGTACATTGTTGGACAAGGCGTCCTCGGGGACGGGTAAAATTTCTGAGTTTTTTTGAGCTTTTTTCTGGTTTCATATTCATTCAACCTAGAGTGGAAATTGCGACTTTTATCAAATTTTATTCATTTTTATTAGGGATCACCAGGTATCCGGTAATTACCGTTAACCGACCTACTCGGCCTGATTTTTATTACCCGTATCCGGCAAAAGGATTTTTTTACTCGATCCTAGTTTTTTAATTCCTTGATAACGTGCACTGTCATAAAATAAACTCTAATTTCTTTGGAAAAAAATTTATGAAATCTAAATAATCTAACATTGTTTCATTTCGAGATCGTTAAAGCTATACTCTACATGAAAATTGACCGTTAATACTTAAAAAAAAAAAAAAAAAAATGCTTAATCCGCACATTTTTATTTCCTCAAAAAAAACATCAAAATCCCATTGAATTTCGTATTGGCGATCGAAATGGGCTGCAGGTGGCGTATAGCAGAACTCTCTACCTATGGCAACACTTCTCATGCTTTCCCCATTAGCGTGTGGAAAGTCAAGGAGGAAGGAAGTACGTTAGTTTCTCTCTTGATTTTCATATAGATTAAAATCTTTTAAACTGAAAAACTGTATGGAACTGAAAACTACATTAAATGTAGTTCTAAAGAAAAGTATCACGGAAATTTTAAAAAATATTTTTATTAAATAAATGTGAAAAATATTAAGAAAAGGGAAAATATCGTAGTACATTCCTATACAACTGAAAAGAGGAGGAGAGGGAAGGGAGAAGGGCTAAAGGCATGAAACCGGTCTCTCCCCAGATGGCGTATTCGAGTGTTGCGATCGCCAATAGTGAGTTTGCCATCAACTATAGTTGATTGAGAGCAAAGCACTCGACGTCACACGCTTGTGCGCCATAAGGTGTGAATCTCATGCAGTCTGAATGGCTCTTTCATAATTTTTACACGATGGCCCAGACTTACTGACTTAATGGAAACTTACATACCTGAAATTAGGCTCCAGAATTTGGCAATATTGAATTCATGTAGTTTGTTGACGCCATAGATCCTAAAATTACTGTTTTTACATTTGATTCATTCGGATGTAGGTCGTTAATTGAATCTCTGTGGCCTTGCAAGGCCATGTAGAGACTCTTTAATAATTTTTATATTTTAAATAAATCTAGGTATTTTAAAACAAATTTTTCATTATTTATTTTACTTCTTTGAAATATTCGCGATATTTGATCTGTGATATATGTTTGCCTTCGCAACTTACTTTTTCGATAAGTAGGGTAAACAATTGTATAAATAACATCACGAACTGAACAGATTCTCTAATGAAGAACCAAAGGTTTTAGCATTGAGTATGGTTTTTTGATTTTTGATGCGATTATATATTAAAAATGGATTTAAAGTTTGACATACCTATTGTGACTTGCCTATAGTTAGGGTGCATGTAGTGCATTATCTCATTATTGTGATTCATATCCACTTATTTTAATTATTTGATCAGTTTGTTTAGGTTTATGTTTTATTTTATGACTTATAAATGATTATTTATTATTATATTTCTGAAATCGGAGAACACGTTGAAAATGGTACGTGTTGTCATTGGCCTTGGTACTCATTTTCATCTGTTTTTCTTACAATCGATATTTATTCATGCTTACTAAAACTTAAAATGCATCGTATTTAAATGTAAATAGTTTTTCTGTTTTAACCCATCATTCTGATTGGACTTTCCGCTTTTACATGTAAATCAACATTGCCACAGCAATTTTTCGCGTTTATATTTTAATTATTTTCTTCATTATTGAAGTGAATTAATCTTTAATTGGCTGTTTCAAATAGCATTTATGTATGTATTTATAAATATATGTCTTAAAGTTGATTAAGTTGAGGTCATTTCATGAATTGAAGGAGTCTGAGACATATAAAATGTAAATTTCTTTTATAGTTGTGTTTTTAGTTTGTCTAAAGTGTTATCTTTGGTTAAGAGTTATATATTATTTTAGATATAAATCTACAGTTTGTTGCTGAATGAAAAATTGGAATTATAATGATAAAATCGAAATAATATTAGCTTAGGTAATCTTTTTACTAAGAAATGACTCACGACTGTGTGTGTGTGTATATATATATATATAACGTCGTTGCCGAGTGGAAGGATTAAAACAATTCAAAGGCCAGGAAGGAGGGTACACAATTTATTTAATAATTATTAGACAGGAGCAGTCATGAGAGTGTGTGTAAAAGTGTTGCGCTTCTCGGTTATATGTTAGGGAAGATCTTGCAAAGTAAATCTGTAAAATGTTTCAATTTAGGGAAAGAGGGAAATTTTAGAAATTACTATTGGTTAATTTAATAGATCACGTCATTCCCAGGAAGCTTAAAGGGAGAAATGTTTTTATTTAAATTTATGCATAGTTGAGCCAAAAATAGATTTAGGAACAGGATGTGGTTTTTTTAAAAGTATGATTAAGTGTTTCGATTTGAAGTTAATTAGTAACAAATTAGAAGTTGTTTTTAACAAAGAAACTAACATAAAAAGATTAATAAAAGCTTTTATGTTATGTATATATATATATATATATATATATATATATATATATATATATATATATATATATATATATATATATATAAAGCATATTTAATTTGATAAAAAAATAGTATGCTGAATAAATAATAAATAAAAAATAATGGTATGTAATTGCTTTAAGCATAATTTTTTTAAGGCAGTAAAGTTAAAATTATGTTTTATATTTGGACTCCAGTGTTTAATCTCTGAACACTTAGAGCTATAAAAATATATGATGTAACATATTTAAATTTAACAACCAACTATATGTTTAAATAGCAGCACTTTGCCTTTTAACCAAAAGTTAATTCTTAAAATCTGTAATTATCATTAGAAATTTTTCCTCTGGAGACTACCCTATTATACTATAAGATAAATTATTGTGGGAAAGGTCCGTTTTTATGAAAAGATATGTGAAGGATCCGTTAACAGCCCCAAATTTCTTCTAAACAGACCCCTGTTAAGCATGAATAGGTATCAGCATGGAAATATTTCTTACAACTGTTTAAATTAATTTAATTAAACTTTGGAAAAGGCATTGAAGTTTCAACAAATTGTAACCTTTTGTCGTTATCCTTTTAATGAAGATTTTCTTGAAAAAGATAGGTGTACACAAATGTAGGACTTAAAAGATATAACGTGTAAGCAATTCAGTTGTATTGTAGTATTAACTACTTTAATTGTTTTATTTTAAGTTTTGAATACAATAAACTGATCAATTTAATTGTATTTATACATTCGTGAATTTTCATGTGCTTTAGTTTGATTGATATTTTATCGTAACTGATAAGGCTTCTAATTTTCTCTTATCAATGTTTTATTATTTTTTTTATTTACAGTGTGCTTGAATAAATTAAATCAGCTCTCAAGATGTATTGATTGATATTAGGAAAAATGACTAAGCCTTTCCTTAGGCGTATTATTTTAGAAATGAAGTTCACATTTAAATTATTGTAAATTGCATTACAAAAGCATAAAAAGTAAGTAAAAATTTTGAAATATATTGGAATTTATAATTTTTTAATAGTAAGTGATGCTAAAAAATTTTAAGTTTAAACTTTTATCATCTGTAAGTAGGATACTCAATAAAAATTACTCAATAAGTATACTCAATAAAAATTACTCAATAAGTATACTCAATAAAAATTACTCAATAAGTATACTCAATAAAAATTACTCAATAAGTATACTCAATAAAAATTACTCAATAAGTATACTCAATAAAAATTACTCAATAAGTATACTCAATAAAAATTACTCAATAAGTATACTCAATAAAAATTACTCAATAAGTATACTCAATAAAAATTACTCAATAAGTATACTCAATAAAAATTACTTCACTGGATTAAAAAAGAAATTCTATTAAATTTTTTTAATGTTTTAGTAATTTTTTATTAATGCAGGTGATTATTTTGAAAATAAGTTAAGAAATATTATTCATCTAATATTTTTAAATTAATGTGCACAACTTAATGAGGACATGATAAATTAATGAAAGGAAAAGTTAGTAGTCCATCCTTGGCCATCAAAAAATAAAAAGTGATCATTACAAAATGTCTTCCAGTGACCATTCTGATCACAGAAATAAAGGAGAGTTATTTTAAAAAAAAACTTTGAATTGTTGATGTTGAAAAATATCCTAAGGAGAAAATCCATACATCATTTATTTTTTCAATTATGTTTTTAAATTATATTGTAATTTGAAACAGAATTTCAAATATTCATGGTTTATTTTATTTTTTGTATAATAAATATTAATTGGTGTATAATGAAGAATTTTTTTTTCACTGAACCTTTTTGGGCAATTCCATGAACTTTTTTTTTTTCATTAATAAACATTTAGAAGAATTATATATGATGTTTTTCAAGCGTAATATTATTAGTATGTAAGAAAAATGGAGGAAAATTATAAATGATTAATTTAATTAAAAATATAAAATGTGACTAGCATTACATGGAAAAGATATGGAGTAAAACATATTTTTATTTTGAAATTCTCCTTTTAAAAGCAATAATGAGATTAGTTTTTAAAAAATTTATTTTTAAAAAAAAAACTTCACGCTATCTTTCAAAACTTCATTAAAAAGCTCTTGTGCTTGATGTTATAATTTCCATATAACTTATGTTACAAATATTTACTATATTAAAAGTTTAACAAACATTCATTATTATTACCACAATTTTAATTTTAAAATTTACAACTTCAATTTTCATTGTTGTACCTACTGAAATAGTTAATAAAAAACTAAGAAATTTGTTAATGTTTATTTCTCTCTTTTTATTTTTATTTTTTTAATGATGTCCTTTGTATCATGCAATTACTCTTTTAATCTTTGAGGTCATACATATAGTTGTGGTGTTTATAATGTGCAGATTAGGCCTATTTTTTTAAAAATTCCATATTACAACTGACCTAATTTTTTTCTTCCAAGTTGACTTTCATTTGTTGTTTCATCTCCAAACTATTTAAGCACATCTTATTTTTAAGGCATAAGTCTCAATTTTTTGTGTGTTTTGTCTACAATATTAATGCTTTTGTAAAGATTAGTTATTGACATTTTCCTTCTTGATGAAATTATTTTCAGACAGTCATCAATATGATGCAAAGCAACAGAAGAAAAGGCAGGGCTGCCACAAATAGGTAATAAAATTTTTTTTGAAATTTTATTTATAATTTTTTAAAACAGGTCTGCACTATCTATAACTATTTGAAGTGTTATTTTTCTAATACTACCAGTTACTATGGAAAGATTTCCATGTCAGGATCTGCTGCAATGCCGTAGAATAATCGCTATGTAATTCCGTTCAGCAGTCGTTCTGTAATTCAGTTCAGCAGTCGTTCTGTAATTCAGTTCAGCAACCTATGAGAAACTAATATAAACAGGACAAAAAGGGCTTAACTCGAGAAAACGTCGTGTTTTTTAAATTTTTAATCCATTTGGTGCCTTGTTAACTGTTGTTGATGTGACATGCCACAGTACGGAAATATCCCTGTTATTATCATTTGTTCTTGTTGTTACCGTTTTATTCTAAAATTCTGGAGTTTTTTTCTTTTAATTTCCTTTTTTTTTCAGATTGGGTTTAGTTATTTATTATTATTATTTTTAGCTGTTCATCTACAGCTTGTATTTAGTGTTAACTTTATTGGAAAAAGCATGTCCCGATACCCCTGAATTTTAAGAATCCATGTGAGGAATCTATTAAAGTTATGTAATAAAATCAGAGTTATCTACTGTTTGTCTACGATAGGTACTCTGCCCGCCACAAAGTCTGCGACAGTCTGGTGCTATGGAAACAAGAAGAGGTCATTTTAGGGTATACCAGATTGGCTGACTCAGCCACCAGTAAGGAGAATTATTTAATCTGATTCAATAACTTTTTTAAAGATTCGAATGGATATTTCTTTCTTACTTCAGATGATTCTCTTTACTCAATCGGTTGCTATTTTTTATAGGAAAAAAAAGAAGAAAAAAAGTTAACAAATTCTGACATTAAGGGTAGAGCAGGTTTTTTTAATGTTATTTTCTAATTTTACGTTATTTATTATGAATATTCATTGATTGTTAGATGGTTTAATTTCTAAGCTTGCACATTTCTAAAGCAGTTAATTTCTTTTATTATTTGAGTTTTCTGGAAAAAGTGAAGTGCTTAACTTATTAACTCTGATTTTAAAAGGAGATAAAACTTTTGCTGAAAATAGAAATAGTTCACGTCATCTGTGCCGAAAAAATATTAAATATCTTTGTTTTTATTATTTATTTTTTACTTTTTTTTTGACTGAAAGCAAGTTACCGTAAATAGGATGAAATCTAAAACTATCAACGATGATTTTTATCAGCACCCATTGAACCACCTGAAATTATCTAAGTTTTTTTTTGCTTAAATTACGTTTTCTAACTCGTATTTTAATGTAACCTGTATTGTTTTTCTCGCTATTTATTAAAAAAAAATAATTCTAACAGTTTTTCATTAGCAAATTTATTTTTTTTCTTTTTTTCTTAATAACCAATTTACTATGTATGATAAATTTATAGATGAGTTATTTATTAATAAAACATTGAGCTTGCTTTAAAAAATTTTATACAATTTCCATACATATCCTATTTATCAATCATTACATAGAAATAACAATTTTAATTTGTCATTGAGTCAAAATTTTAATAGCGGTTACACCCAAAATTTGATATCATAATTTTTAAATTTTTTGTTTTTGAAAAGTATATATTACACAAAACAATAGCCCAAAACGAATTTTTTTTTTATTTAATTTATTTTACAAGATGTTAACAGTTAAATTTTAAAGCTCTTTTTAATTAAAAAATAAATATCTAAGGATAGAATAAATGGATTTTAAAAAATTGCATCTCATTTTACGTGGAAGTAGTTGAAGTTTTTGATAAAATAGTTATAAATAAAATATATTCTTCTAGTTTCAAGTTTGAACTCAAATTATGTAAATAAATTATAAATAACTAATTATTCATAATATTATTCACCTAAAATTATAAATTTATTACTTAATATAATGTTTGTTATTTTGTGAAACTTTAGTTGAGGTTTTTAAATTCCCTCCAAATCAACTGATACAGCGCGATTGAGCAATCAGCGGAGTGGAGTGGCAGAGCGCGTAGCGTTTCGCGAAAAAAGCTATAACTTTTTATGGAATTGCGATCCATTTTTTTGAAAAGCACTTCAGAATAAAATTTACTTTAAAATGGATTTTGTTTGAACTTTGTACGACATTAACAACATTTTTGTTTTTCATTTTACAACTTAATTTTGCAATAAAAATTAAATTTTTTAAACATTTGTTTTATTATAATTATTTTATCAAAAACTTCAATTATTTCTGCGAAAAATGAGATACATTTCTTTAAAAATCCATTCATTCTATCCTTAAATATTTATTTTTTAATTAAAAAGAGCTTTAAAATTTAATTGTTAATATCTTGTAAAATAAATTAAATAAAAAAAATCGTTTTGGGCTATTGTTTTGTATAATATATACTTTTTAAAAAACAACAAAAAATGTAAAACTTATGATATCAAATTTTGGATACTACCGCTATTAAAATTTTCACTCTTTTAAAAAAGAGAAAATCGAACGATCTAAACGATGTTTAAGGCGCGAATACTTATTTCTCTTCACTCTAGAGCTAACACAATAGACCGAAGAAAGAGGTCTCATTTTCTCTCGTCAAAACCAGTCTTAGAGAGGGACCTGCACCCCTACTTGAAATAATCATACCTCGTTACCGCTAGTCACCGCCACACCTCCAAACGAATGTCTGTCAGAGTACCTATCGTAGACAAACAGTATGTTCTTCGATGGTAAACCTTCTAAACATGTTGCAGAATTTTTTTTTGTTTCGAATAGTAGGAGGGCATATTGAGCATCCTGTAAGGCTAAAACTAATTAATAAGTTGAGAGGCTGTTAAATGTATGCTTTTTAACAGGAATGTACATGGGCCACTGCTGGAAACCCCCAAAGACTTGAACCCTGAACAATTTTAAATATTAATAAAAATATATGAAGTATTTTTGATAAATATTTAAAAATAGAGTGAAAAAATAATTTTTTTTCAACCTTGGAAAAAATATTGCTATGAAATAGAAATGTATTAGAAAGTTTTTTTTTTTTTTTTTTTTTTTTTTTAAGTATGTATTTTTTTTACTGGTCATTCTGCTTTTTTATTTCTTTATTATTTTAGTGCAACTCTGAACTAATTTTGCTTAAACAGGAGGCAAGATATGGACAAGAATTTTTTTTTTGCAGTCTACTAATTTATCCCTCCCATATTTAAACGGTTGATTAGTTGAACATTTATATGGTAATATTAGCTAATAAATGTTTAAATATTTTTATGCATGTTATGAATGATTACAACAAATTAATTTAAAATCACAAATTTTGATTACATTTTGATAAAGCTTAATACATGATTGTATTCACTTATCAGAAGCTTTAATAATTATGATGTATATGGATATATATTATATAAATTAATGTTTATTATAATTTTTTTTTCCTCCAGCAAACCTGGGAAATCCAAAGCATATAATGATAAAAGTGTTCCAGTAAGTATTTTTGTACATATAATTTTGCTATTTATAATTTTACGTAGTCAAAGCTCATTTTTTTTAATGAAAATGTAAAAACCATAACTGTTTGTAAATAAAAGGTGACCTTAACACAAAATAAATGTATAAGCACAAATGTATTTTTTTTTATATGAAAAAAAAATTCTGTTTTAAGGTGTCTGTTTCTTTTATTGGACATTTCTGTCAAAATAAGATTTCCGGGAAGTACCTTTGCTGTTTATGCAGTCATAATAATGACACAGTATGAGATTATCCAAATAGATATTTTTTATTACGTTAATCATTTATTCAACCTGGATTTATGAAATATATATATTTTTTAATTTAAAATATATTCAATTATACTGTGCTAAATAAGTTAGAAAACTGCATATATGAGTGAATTTTGCAATTTCTATTGTTATAAATCATGTGGACTTTATATTTTAGTATGACGGCATTTTCAGCAATACAAAATTGATGCATTCAACGATCTCCTTAGTGGTATGTGTTGAAAATTACACTATTTTTAAAACATATAATCTAAATTTACCTTAATAATTATTCTAAATTCTCTCTTAGGGCTCTGTTGTTCAAGTACAAGTACGAACTGGAGAGATGTTTGAAGGCATTTTCTTAACTTTTTCAAAAGAGGTAAATTTAAAGAAAAAACATTGTTGTACTGTAATTTTGTGCCTATCATCCTTAGCGAAGTTTAATCTGGAAGTGTCGGTCTTAGTCTAGAAGAGATAACTTTCAGTGTCGAATCTGCGTCGCTGTATAATCTGCAAATTGTAAGGTGGTTCATTTAGTGCAGCGATCTACTTTTTTAAAAAAACTCATGAAAATAACTTAAATACAGGAGTCCCTTCTACCAATAGAATCTATGTCATGTGAAAGTGAGTCTTTGTCATAAATGAACCAGTGGCCATCTGTATGAATAAAACGAACAGACACACGTACATGTTTAAAAGGTATTCACACTGGATGCAAAAAATTGCCTATGCAAATTCAGAGATTCGAACAAGTACCTTATTGGTGAGTTTTTTGCAGGTAAATCTATTTCATCAGCATGGTTCTTATTCGTATACGCCAATTTTTTGCATCCAGTATGACTGATCCTTTGCACTTGACAAAAGTTGGTAGGAAACTCATAATGTTCGATACCAAAAAATTTTTTTTTCCAGATTATCTAGAGTGGTGATTTTAATTTTTTTTAAAAACATTGGGTAATCCAAGGATTATATACAGGAATTTACGGTAGTAATAAAGTAAAAGTGTTTTCTTAAGCTTAGCCATTTTAATTTCCTAAAATATTCTTATACGAAATGGTTGTTGATAGACATTGATAAATTAAAATGTTAACATTTAGAAAAGAAGAACACGCTGCATAACTATTTTCTGAAATGTTTGATTAACAAAGAAATTAAGAATTTGTTTATTGATTTATTAAACATTAAGACATGATAGCATTTTGTGAAAAATATGTCTAAGTTTATTTATTTTAATATTAAGAGTTCGGTGAAGTTAAAACACATTTCAGTATAAATTTTAGATTATTTTATTATTTCATTTTTAATAGCTTTAATTTTCATAGCTTTTCATTTTAGATTATTTCATTTTTAATAGCTTAAATTTTGAATTATCTGTTAAGTAATTGTTTATTTATTTATTAATTTTTTTTACAGCTTGACTTGGTGCTAGAAACAGCACATAAAGTGAGTTCAAATAGTTTGACATCAAAAAATCTGAACAGTGCAGTTAGTAACTTACTAGAGTCCTTTCCGTTTGAAGAGGGGGTTAAAGGAAAAGTTATTTTTAAGTTCAAAGATGTTGTCCAGGTATTTGCTGCAAATATTGATACTGATTTTGCAGTCAAGGGTAAGTTTCATTTGAAAATAGTTACATGCTCTTTTGTTTCAATTTTATTTAATTAAATACTTAAATATGATTAAAAGGCTTTAATGTTATACTATAATGCATCATCATCCAACCCTGGTCAAGCATTTTTCTTTTCTACACATTTCCAGACCATCTGTTCACTAGAAACACTTTCACAATCAAAATACTTTTCTTACTCTTTTTTTTTTTAATGTTTTGTCTGTGTTTTGTTTTTAATGTGGTTCATTTACTTTTGGAATATGAGGCTTTTTTTTTATTATTTTTATCTGATTGTCTGTCCAACTAATTCTTTACATCAAGTTGAGGGGGGGGGGGATTTGTCTTTGTTTCATGAAAGAGAAAATTAAAATTGTCTGCTCACTTTTATTTATTTATTATTACAGATAAGTAAATGTTATATGAAATTGACATTAAGTGTCATGATTATCATTGATTACTTAATTTTTTAATATTTGAATAACAAATGGTATGTTTGTTTACCTTGAATCAAGATTGTTCAGATTTGCTGAGTCATAATGATTTCAGATACTGGATTTTTTATTGTATTTTAATTCAAGGTTTTGAAGGAATTTTTTTAGCTATATTAGATATTATATGTTTTCTAGAAGTAATATGTTTTCTGGAGTTATTATATGTTTTCTGTTTAATCTCTTTCATTGTGCGTTAAACTTTTTAAATGAACGAGTTTAATAACCACACGAAACCCATTTCTTTCCCCCTTTTCTAAGTAAAGTTTGTTTCATCAATTGACTATGATAGTGAGAGCATTTGATGGATAAAGTTGGAATTTTAACAAGAGTCTAGGAAGGATTGATGCTTACTAAAAAACAAACCTTTTTTAATACTATGAGCATCAGCATATTGAAAAGGCTCTTTTTGCATTAGTTGGACACCTGGACAAATCATTATAATAAAAACTAACTTCTTGTAAGTGTATGTTTTTAGTTATTTCAACATGATTCCATTTTTAAGGGTCAAAATAATTTCATACGGTAGAGGGATTATTTTTTAAGTTACACTATTAAAACTAGATATTTTCTATGATTTACTTTATATTTCATTTCATTTTGTGTACATTTGTAGGCATTTTTATTTAAGAAAATAAAATGTGAAGTTTTCACTTCAACTAGATCAGATATTTTATATAATCTTGCTATAAATCTGTTGTATAGATATTACTGTTATAACATGGCAAAATATGAAAAGAATCTAAGACTGTCTTACTGTGTGCCTTTTTTTAAAAAAAATTGATTAATACAGTTTTTGAATAGTTGGAAAGCGGTGAACTTTGTTATTTATTTAGTTTGCATTTATTTTTTTTTAGATAATTTTACCGACACTGCCATCAGTAAATATAATGGACAAATTTTAGCAGAAAGAGAACTTGAACCTTGGGAAGGAGCATCTAGTGACAATGAAACTCTAGCTTTGGGTGGTGATGATGATGGAGCAGTAAGTCTACTTTTTTTTATGGAATGTTCGTGTTTTGAATCTTAGTGTTCTAGTGTGTTGATGAGTAATTGTTTGTTTTTTATAACTTTTAGAATGGATGGGATGCAAATGATATGTTTAGATTAAATGCGGAGAAGTATGGTGTCACATCTAGCTATGATAAATCACTTCATGAATATACGTAAGTATTTATGTAAAAATAATGTTTGTAGATTAAAATATTTTTCACAGAAGTGCCTACCATTATGATTTGTTTGTAATTATTGCGATTTCATAGTTTTAGGGCTGAGTAATAAAAGTTATGGTTTTTGATAATTTCCGTAGTATTCTGTTTAAAATAAATTTCATTACCCCATAACTACCAAGAGTTATGAAATTTTGTTATTCTACTTCCATAGAATACTGGTTTCAAGAAATCTTGGTGAACCCCTGACTTGAGTATATTCTATCTTCCGTGCTTCTTCTCATTGGCACGACAGCCCAGGATGGGCCTCGGCCTTCTCAACAAGCCTATGCCAAGGTTCTCCAGTTTCTTATCTTTAAAATTTGTAGGTCCTTTTCAAGGCAGTCTAAAAATCTTAGGTTTTCTTGTACCTGTTGGCCTGGCACTGAAAACTTTTTTAGTTGCCCTGCTATCCTCCATTCTTACTATGTGGCCTGCCCATTTAATCCTTTGAATTTTGATAAATTTAATGACATCAGGCTCTCTATATGATTTGTAAAGTTCCGTGTTTGATCTTCTAAACCAGGTACCGTTTTTATTTATTCCACCAAAAATGCTTCGCAGTATTTTTCTCTCAAATCTAGCTATTATATTTTCACCTCCACGGGTCATTGTCCAGGTCTCACATGCGTATGTAAGCACTGATCGTATGAGACATTTATAGAGTAGCACTTTTGTTTTTCTTTTTATTAGGCTTGACTTAAGATATTTTCTTAGACCATAAAAACACTTATTGGCCATCGTTATTCTCGTGTGTATTTCTTGTGTAGTGTCGTTTCTGTTGTTAATCTTCGACCCCAAATAGGTAAAGCTATCAACGGCTTCGAATTTGTATGCTCCAATTTCAAAGTGTGTTTCTTCATAGCCAGCTTTTGTGCAGGGTAAGTTAATAGCACGGAAGATAATTATTATCTTCCGTGCTATTAAACCTAAAATTGAAAAAAATATGTGTGTTCACATCTAAAGATCAAAGGTGCATCATGTATCATACAATAATGAAACTAGATAACTTGTTCATTTGTACAGTAAGCTGTCTATTGCGGGACTCATGACTTTTGTGAACAATTTTTCATATTTATGTAGTTTATTACTAAAGAGTAAGTACTTTTGCATCAGTCATTTATCTTCAGATGTGTAACATGTGTTTATAATTATACGGAAAAGGGGGTAAGAAGTGGAACTCTGTTATATCCGACTTTTGTGCAATCTGCTCTACCCTTCCTTCACATTAAACCTGATATTCGAAAGGGTCTACTTTAGCTTATATTGTTCCTATCTTGAAAATCAGAGTTAAATCTTGTTTTATAAGAAGCATGGTATTAAAAAATGACAACATTTATTTTTTTTAAATGAAATTACTGTGGTTGTCTTAGTTTCAAACCACACTCATTGATAATTTTTTTAGTGTTCCACTCAACAAAAAAGATACTGATGAATATAAAATGAAAGAAGCTCAAGCAATGAAAATAGCTGGAGAAATTGAAAAGAACAACTCATATCAAGAAAGAATTCAACTTGAAAATGGAGATGAAGAAGATAGATTTAGTGCAGTTGTCAGACCGGAAAATACATCTTCTTCAAAGTAAGATTTGAATATTTAAAAAAATTTTTTTTTTTTGAACTAAATTGTTTCTTATATAAAATACTTATAATTCTTGTTATTCTTTTTGTCTTTTCTCAATTTTACATTTCATGTCTTCTTAGTTTCATTTTCAAGATTAAATTTTTAATCACCCGGTACTAAAAAAAGCATCTTTTGGGTGTAGGTAGGGTTTATCTGTTAAGTAAATAACAAAATATGTGATGAGGGGCTTTTCTTTTTCTGTAAGTTCATTAAATGGCTTATGGGCATGAATTTTCTGTAGAATGACAAAATGTTAAACATAATTTTTATATAATATATTTTAAGACAAGTGAATTAATAGAGGACATCAATTGTTTCTATTTCAAATTTAATGGAGGCAGAGTAAGATTTACAGTGATTTTAAATATCAGAAAGAATTAAGTTTTATTATATGAATATAAAGTGATTTCTGGTAAGATTTCCAGTCACCTTAAAAATTGGCTTGAATACAATAATGCCAAATGATTTTGTTTATAACTGGATGGTGTGATGTAGATAAAGATTAAAAAATTACATAATAGACTTTAAAAAAATTCTGATCACAAGTTTACTACCCAAGCACATATTTATAATTGAAAACATAATCATATCTCGTATAAAGATTTTTTCATTTTATTTCATTCAATAATTTTTATTTTCCTTTAGGTATGTCTTGCCTCAAAAACGAAGAAACTTAACAGGACCTAAAAGGCAAAATTCGACAACTTCATTGTCTCCAGTCCATGCCACTGGTTCTAAGCCTTATCCAGCGCCGCACACATCTGCCAATACTCTTCCTGGCAAACAGTACTTGCACTCCCACAGTACTGAAAACAAACCTCCCTCTCCATCATTCCAAATTCCTCCCAATACTGGCTCAAGTTCCATGTCTCTGCCGCCTGTGCCAAAAGATTCCTCTGACAAATCTCTCAATGGAGGTAATTAGACAGCCATTTTTCAATTATTTAGACCTCACATTTATTTGCATTTAACTTATATTTTCAATTATTTACAATTTAAACTGAATATAGAAACAATAGAATTATATTTTTCATCAAGTTACAAAAAAAATATTTCTGCATCTTTGATCTGATTTACGCCATAAACTTTTTTAACATTTTTAAAATTTGATTAGTTGAGTGGGTAATCCATAAACTGATTGTACAAAAATGATTAGCGTTTCTTATCTATTCTATCCAATCCAGTATATAATCCTTATATACCAGTGAATCGATGTTTAATTTTTGTAGTGGTAGTTACGCCACAAATCTATTGTTTTTTATATTTTTGACTCTCGATAAATATCATATAAAAATTTTTAAAAAAATTACCTTAATTTGAAGTTTTATATCAGTGAATTTGGATCATATACTCATTTACGAGTTTTAGAAGATGGAATCAAATCTTGTATTGATAGAGATAAGTTGTTTTAAAAAGTTTGAATAGTTCTCTTTTTTTTCCAGTTATTTAGAATGATTTAAATCCAGCGAACGATTTAATATGCACAGAAATTGATGATGGTAAACTGAGGGGTCATTTACAAATTGGTTTTTAATGTTTAGTTGAATTCAAAACTAGTAAAACATTTTCATTAAAAACATTAAAACTGAATTCCAATTTTCACTAAATCATTAAATCTTTTAATTGTTTTTTAGTATGCAATTATTCCAGTTAAGATTTTAACAAAGAGTGGCATTTTGAAGCAATTAACACTCTTATAGTTTGAAGTAAATTAACTCCATGTTTTAAAAAAGCTGTTTTTTATTGTAGTTTTATTTGTAAGTTTAAAACCTTGTTTGTGAAGTTCTGTTACCACACAAAGTTCAGCGCTTTTTCCAAAACTGCTGTGACATATCTGATATTATCATCATCAAGGATTTAAATTTGTGGGAAGTTGAAATCACAAAATTGTCAATTTTATAGATGGACAATCTGGAAAGGAAATGACTAAGTCTATGTCTGTAGAAAGTGTTCCTCCGTCAGGACCTCCTGTTTTGAATAAACAGCAGCAGCACCATGTGATGTGCCCGCCATCTTCCCAGACTTTACCTCCAAGGATAGAAAGAAGACGTGAAAGTGAGAAAAAACTTTTGAAACAAAAAGGTATTTCTTCAATTTTCTTATTAAGTCCTGCTTTTTTTTTTTTTTTTTTTTTTTTTTACCAATAAGCCTGGCCCCAGTTTTCTTTCTTTTTTTTTTCTAATTTAAATATTTCAAAAATAAATATACTGTTTATAGCAGAAGAGATCATCTCAGCTTAGACTCCTTGGTTAATAAAAAAATATTAAATACAATCCTAAAAGCATGTAGTGATTGAAAAATGTTGTTTTTTACATATTCATTTTATTGTGTCCTCTTTTTAGGACTTTTCATACAAATTAATCATAGACATTTATCTATTTTTCTTTATACAAGTTATATTTTTATCACAGATTATTTATTTTTCATTTGCTATAGTTAAATGTCTGCTGCTTTAATTTTTTTTTACTATTTTCTTAAATAAATTCATTCTTTATTTTTATAGATGTATTTTTTGTTTTATTAGAGAGACTCTGTATTTTATTTAATGACAAAATAATTCTCTGCAAAAGGAAAGAATTTTTTTGTCGTTATTGATACATATTGGAGCTTAAATATTTATTTCATACAGACATAGAGTATTTTCCAATTTAATCTCAATGAAGTTTAAATTTGATTTTTCAGGAAGAAATGATGAAATAGCAGAGTTTAAGAAATTTAGTTCTAATTTTAAGGTAATTTTTTTTCCTACCTTGTTCAATGTCTTTTACAATTATATTATCTTTACATTGAAGTTAACTAATATATTTTGTCTTTTCCAGTTGACAGAAGAAAATAAAGATTGTATTGATATTCGAGAAGAATTTATTAGTAGTGAGAACAAAAGTGAACAAAATATGTTAGCTAACAAATTATCGGAACAAGTTAAAATAGACTCTGAAGATAAAACTACAGATATATCGAAATCTACTTTGAATCCGAATGCAAAGGAATTTGTATTTAATCCAAATGCAAAATCATTCACTCCGGTAATTGAATTTTATATTTTTGAAAATTTTATGTCATGTTTTAGTGTAAGTTTTGTGAAATTCTAGTATTCCATAAAAGGCTTCAGATAATAGAGTAATAAGTCACATTTTTCTGATGGTTGCTTTTTTACATCAAACTACCTTGGCATGGTTTCCAGCTAAGTATTTTACAGCTTTACTACTAGATTACTGTTTCCCAATAAAAGATTTGCGAAAATACTTAATTGTCGACTTCAAGATGGCAAACTTAAAGAACTAATAAAACAATAAATTTACATACATGTATTTACTGTGCCATTACTAATTAGAATATGCATTTACTTTCTGAATATTTATTTGTTTCATTTCCTACTATATTTTACATTTTTTGGCTGCAAAAGCTTTTGTACTTTGCTTATATCTTTTGTAAATTAAATGAATAGAAATTTTCTTATTTAGATACAAGTCACCATTTTCAGTACGCTTGGTAAATTTAACGCCAAGCTGAAAAATTTTAACATGGGATCCAATGTCTGGTAATAACTTAGCAGAGGTTGATTCTCTAGACTAATTTTTATACCAAAGTTATTTTTCGTGATTGGGGATCTCTAAATATGTTTATTGAGAAAGGAATTACGTTATGCTGCAACAGTTAATAAAAGCTGTTTCTTATTAAATAACAATATTTAATTGACTATGTGTTAAAATTTCTGTTTAGCATGTAACATCCATGTCTGAAAGATAGGTAAGATAAATGCAGAACCTGATTTAGAATGAAAACTGCAATGCATTGATCTTTGTTCAGCTAGATAGCCACAAATATCCCATCAAGATTTTTTTCAACAAAAGAGGACAAGTGTTGAATTAATTTTATATCCTTTTCTTTATCATTTTATTTATATAATTGTGAAAATGTTTTTGAGGAAAATTTTCTTCCACGGTATGGCATCCTCTTAATTTTAGTCACGATACTTTTTAGCCTCTATTATGGAAATTATATGCTTACTTAAATTTATGTACTTAGCTGCTTATGCATTTTGTTAAAAGGGGTTTCTTCCTCTGTTTAGCGCTCGATGTCTGTGACAAGTCCCCATACACCAGTACCTGTTCAGCCCCAACGAATGCAGGCTCAAAGTCCAGTAATTGCGATTCCTCCATCTCAGGTTATACCGGGCATGCCACAGCCAATATTCACTGCAATGGCTCCACAATATGTTATGCAGGCTACCCCTGTTAGTATGGCCATTTCTACTCCATTCAGTGCAGCATCTTTAACTCAAGCACCGAGATTCAGGAAAGGTACACAATTTTCTCTTTTTTTTAATAATTTCTATTATTTATGACCAGGACTCACTCCAGTATGGCATCAATATTCACCAAATGTTCTACAAATGTCGCTAAAATCATACGCATGGGCAGCAAATTTGTAGTCTTGAAATATGTTTGGAATTTACGTACCAAAAATAGTTTTTTGTATTAAATTGCGTGCATTATAAAATTACTGTACTAATTTTATTGCTAAATTTGATTGGTATGGAATTTAATGCGTTTGATTCAAATGAATTTAACTGAAAGTACAATGAAATTTTAAATTTACATGCTTTACATTCATCTATTGATATCATAATTTTTCATCAATGAAATAATATTTTTTTGTTCTTTCACGATTGACCTATTTTATAATTTTAGATAATTCATTTTTAATGCAATATTTTGTTAGTTCTCTCTGTCTTTCTCGTTTATTGATTTATTTCGTCTTAGCTTTTTAATCTCTGTGTTGAATGTAGAAAAAAATATTAATTTAGCTTTTTTTTCACTTAATTTCATTAAACACTATCATGGGATAAATAACCTAATTGGAGATGGCAATTAATAATTTTAAATGCGTAGCATAACATGAATTATGTGATTGTAAAATGCGATTTTTTTTTTTCTTTCTCAATTTTGTCCACCACAATAAGTTTTTCGACCACTGGGTGACTACCTAGGCGATCCTATTGGACCATTAAATTTTCATTGCTGGTGTGAACCCTATTTATGTTTAAGTAGTGCCCCATTCTTAATACTTATCATATTTTAACTACTGTGCCACAGATAATTTTTTGATTAGAAGGCTGATTTACAGAAAAAATAGTATGTTTAAGAAATGCCTAGATTCATGCGGTTAGTGAGGGTGAAAATGTCCAAAATACATTCTTTCACATTTAAAAATATCATAAACCAATCCAATTCTTGATTCACAATAATTGAAATTTTAAAGTATAAATAGATCAGTGTGTATATGTATCAAGAGAGTTATTTCTATAAGTCTCTTATTATTTTTAAAAAAATTGAGATTTCATTTCATTAACCCCTTCAAGACTGGCATAAAGACCAAGCATGTATGTACTAGATAGAGCTTGCCTGTAATAATCAGATCACGTTCATGTGATATTTGGCTGCCAGAGTCCGGAATACTCTTCTCATAAATGATACTGTGGTCCGTAAAGTTGAAATCACACAACAAGTAAAATCATATATGTGATCATGATCCTAAAGAAGTTAATATACTTATTTTAATACATTTATATGTTTTTTGAAATTTTAAGAAAGAAAAATTTATATTGAAATACTTGTTGAATTTTAAGTTATTTTTAAGAATTTATTGTTTGTTGTTTTTAAGAGAATTTTTTCAATTCCCTTTATGTCATCATTATCCTGTTTCTATAATTATTGCATGCTTCCTAGTTATGGTATCAAGTTTTTTTTTTGTTTCCATTTTTAGTTCCCATAACTATGCAGCCAAGACATGACATTACACCATCGATGCATGTGGCAGCAGCCACTGGACAGCCAATTTTAGCACCTGCAGCAATGCCTACTCCTTCACAGCTAACAATGCAGTATGCTAATGCTCCAAGAGTAATCCATACTTCAGGGCCTCCTCAGCAGGCAATGGGATACCCTCAAGTAATACATATAATCATTAGCCAAAACTGATCATGATGTGTGTTTCTATAATGTGTATGTCATACCTGCCAACTGGATTTTCCGGAAGTTTTACAGATTTTCCTCTTTTTTTCCCGTTTTTCCGGGAAAGAGCAAAATCTTCTGGATTCGTAATAAAATCTCGCCAAATTTGGCACTTTTGAGCCTTTTGCGGAGTGATGTTCGAAAATGAATCTTATTCCGCCTAGAATAAGAATCTGGAGCTTTGGATTTAATATGATTCTGATTTGATGTGTGGTAATAAAATCTAAATTTTATTCTCTGTGTTGAAATTATAATAAACTTTAAAATAATATTACATCTGTGAAACATCAAACAGTACTTTCTAGTTAAAATGAAAGGGTTGATGTTGTGAATGGTAGTACTAAACACAAAGATGATTGTGCTCCTGAAAAAATCCGGATTTTTCACTAACCGCGATTAGGAAGTTTTCGGAAATTCAAGGTCCAAAAGTTTTCAAGAAATCATCAATCACATTTATGTATAGAAATTGTATATTTAGTTTATAAATACTTGATCTAGAATTTATGCTTGGCATTTCTTTCATTTGTAAATATTTTTTCTGGTAGAATTATAAATGTGATTAGAGATAAAAAGTAACTTATAAATATTCATTTAAATTTTGCTGCATATAATTTACTTAGAATTTCATGTTTTGAAAATATCAATAATTTAAATTTATAAAGATATTTATTTTTTGAAATGCGTCATTAATTATTTTACTCAAGAAATTTTCAAGATTTTTGTGTTTGTGCTTACAATCACCCCTGTAAAGAGCATCTTTTTTATTTAAATGTTTTAGCTTTTTTTTTAATCAAAAAAATATTTGTTTTGTGTAAAATTATTTTGTGTATTCATATAAAAATGTTGAAATTTTTTTCTAGATGAATTTTGTTGTTGGACCTTCAAGGGTAGTTCCTCCACAGCAAGTCGGTGTAGTGCCTACATCTCACT
Organism: Parasteatoda lunata; assembly: GCA_949128135.1. NCBI lineage: Eukaryota > Metazoa > Arthropoda > Arachnida > Araneae > Theridiidae > Parasteatoda > Parasteatoda lunata. Next base: position 10,054,245 of record OX421972.1, read on the forward strand.
CAGTTTCCTACTGCGACACTTCCCAGCTTCAAACCCATCATCTACTGAGTGAGTTTTATCTCTTATTTCTCTAAATATGCAATACTGAAGCATGAATGATTATTTGAGAAAAATATAAAAATTAATAATTAAAAGAAAGTGCTTTTTTAGTGTTGATAAAATGTCAATATTGGGTAGCCTCAAAATAGAAAAATTGCTTCAAATTTCTGAGAAAATTGCTTAGTTTCAGATACCAACTCAATTTTAGGCAAATTAATATTAGTAAATAAATACAGGATTGCCATTGACAACTCAAATGACTTATTTTGAAGAAAAGGCTAGTATGGTTCATTATTCATACTTAATCCCATAGACCTGCCAAAATGGAGTCTCCGGCTTTTGGCCGGAGACTCCATTTTTTTTACAAGTTATTTTCTCCTCCGGGGTTTTCTCGAAAATCTCCGTTTTTTTTTTCCCCCACTTATATTAGCGCTGAACGCAGTTTTCATCACTTTCAGTCTCAATGCGCCAGAGCTGGGCGTGGCCTAATGTGTGACGTTTTTTGTATGGCTTGGCCAATCAAGAGCGTTGTTTCTTCTTTCCTTTCTGAATCTGCAACCACTGAGTTGGGCTTCTCTTCGTAAATACTGCTTTGTAATAGGCTTCTTTCAGAAGCAAGAACGTTTGCTGTATGCGCTGAAAAATTATTTTCGAATCGTTTTCCTTGTACGGTGAAGTGAAGTCAATATCAGCAACTTCGAATCTGAGTTTATTTTTATGCGTTTTCTGTCTTGTTAGTTTGTTTTTTATGTGGAAATATATAATGGCTGCAAAAAAAGTTAACAAGAAATATTTAACTTCTTTCAACCAAGCTTATTCGTAAGAATTTCCTGTAATTATTGTTTCTGAAAGAGGATTGAATTATGCCTTCTGCACGTTTTAATTTCTTAAAAATTTTGATCATCAATCTAAAATATTTTTTATTGAAAGTGAAATTTCTAATTTTCCATTTAAAGAAAGGTATTGATTTAGTTACCTAAACTTTTATTTATTATATTTTTTTTAAAAATAGCAGTTTAGCCCATTTATTTATTTCTGTTTAAATAAAAGATCACTAGCTTGAATCAATTTATGAATTAGCTAAATAAATTTACTTACTGTTGTTGCTATTCAGTATTATAGATATTAATATTGACTGTTGTTTAATTTTGATATATAATTTTAACAATATGTACAATTACTTTAATTATTCTTTATGTACTAAATAAAGTCTCCTTTAACTTTTGTATTTTATTTTGCCTGTTTCACTGTTGCGTGATCATTTCCCTCTTGCTTTCGAAAAGCTTCTTCTTTTTTCATTTTCCCAGCTTGGCACGTCTGTAAATCCTCATGTACAGGTTTTTTTCTTCTCAATGGAATGTTTTATACCTCTGTAGTGCTATGAACTATTGCAGAAAAGAAAAATCTTTGAACCTGTTAGGGTTTACTATTGACAGTTGAATATTAGTATATAATTAAATTTAACTTTTTAAGAGATTATGGTTGAGTCATATGAGTGTTCTTGGTCTTTTAATTTTAATAAAATAGCAAAATTGTGAGATTTAAAAAAAAAAAAATTAATAAATTATGTATCTTATGACAATTCATTGAGTAAAACATATTCAATATTGTTTTAATTTTGCTGTATTTTGAATATAGTAATTAATTGTTTTAATATATTATTACTCTAATTTAGTATTATATGTCTACAATTATTATGTTTGGTAAAAATGTTTCTGTAAAACGACACATAGCATATTTTCATATATATAACATGATAACTATAGCATATCTAAATTAGTTTGATTTGATGTTGTAATTTAATTTAATTTTTTCAGATTTAAAATCTAATAACAATAAATTATAAAAATAAGCATTTGTCTTGGATTTAAATGCATGTAAATTTTTTTTAAAAGATCCTGTAACTAGTAGGCACCTATAATGAATGCATCCTTAATTACTTTATGTATCCAAATTATCTGTTCTGATGTTTAGATGCTCGTATTTTTTAATAAAGATTGAGTATTTTGTTTGATTTGTTTATTTAAAGTCAAATAACAAACTTATTTGGTGTGCACGTGCACCCGATATACATTTTTATCAGTGCAACTTTCGTCACATGCCAAAAATAGAATCAAATATTGAAACCTTGTTAAATTCGAAGTTCACTTGTATTACTGTCTTTTTAATGCAAAACATACATTTCATAAATGACTGCAGATCTATATCAAATGTTTTCCTCCCTGGCAAATTTTTTATGTGTTTGCAACCGATGCTGACTATGAATTCAAATGTTGGAACTATATGAAATTCAAAGTTCACGTTTATTATGATCAATTTTAAGCAACAATGTAGGATACACCAGGCAGTGGCACTTAACATTAAAAAAGCATCAGTGTAGGATATGCTGTGCAAATGTTTGTAGCGAAACTGAAGAAATATTTAACTATTAAAGGGGAGGGAAAGCTATTAAACAGGTCGATTACATAGTGGGATAATACCAAACTATTCTTTTGCATAACACCTGTTTTGTTATATCTCTGCATAGAATTTACATAGAAATATAGCAACATATAAACACAACTATTATGTAAAGCCAAACAGGCGTTTAAAAAAATACAATAATAAACACATTGAAGTTACTCACTTATGAAATGTGTATCCCTTTTCTTTCCTTCAAGATACTTTGAAATCATGCCAATTTGTTATTGTTTTAGGAAATGCACTGCAATTGAAAATTGACTTAACTGTCATTAAATCTTTTGACATACTACAAATTTACTTCTTAATACACACTCAACGTTGGCGTGCTCTCCAAACGACCCACCTCCAATTAAAATTACACTCTTGCTCTCGGGCTTATCATTTCAATATTCATTTGAACATTCCTTATTTATTTGAGCTGTGTAGATAGATTGAAAAAAGAACTTCAAGGCAATTCTTTATCCTTAAAAAAAAAACCAGCAGTGTTGTGAATTTCTTTGTTCGTCCACAATGCAATCGAGCTTAAACTTTTAGTAAACAATGATTTTTCGTGTGTACATGATTTTAAAGTAAACATGAAAATCCACTACTAATCAAAACAACCAGGCAATTCCTTGATCTTAAGCTATTGAGTTGAAACCTTTGCTCCTTCTACACTCCTGATCATTACGTCACACTTACCTACATACACAAGTACATTAATAATCCCATATTAGCTGTTTTAGTCTTTAATGCTGGCGAGGAAAAAGTCTTAAACAACAGGTCAGATGCATAACAAATCAGAACTAAAAAATTAGCTAAAGTATAACGCCATTAATATTGTTAGAAAACAAACCAATGAATTTTTTAATTAACACATTTTAAAAGTGAAACATTTTATTTTGGTAGAAATTTTTGTGAAAATCTTAAAGATACTTGCACTTTGCTTTTTATTATAACTGGCTATTATCGATGTTTTTTTATACAAGATTATGATAATAAGGATCTAAAAACATTCTCTGAAAGTTCTTCGATTTTGGAAATTATTTAGTTGGGCACTCTTGCTTTTTTTCAAACTTCATATTTGAAACCTATACTTCTATAAGTGTTGGAGATGTTCAGATAATGTACAAATATTTTTGAATGTATTTCATTACAAAAAAAATATTTTTGTTAATTGTCATTTCTATGTCAAATTTTAAATGTATTAGCCAGCAAGCCTCTAAATTATACTACGCTTTTACTTTTAAAATGTCCGGTCCTAGATATTCTTATGAGTGGGAGTGATATATTCCTTTTTATAGATATTTTATTAATATTTTTTTCTAAATTTTTACTGAGCTTAGGTATGTGTCAAAGTTATTCATTTAATAATTTCTGTGAATGAATTGATAATTTTATCTAGCTGTTCTTATAAGCTGACCTCTGTTAATATCTCACAATTTCAAGAAAATACAGATACAGAAGAAGGTTTAATTTTTAAAAAAAGAAATTGGATTTGTTAAAGCTAGTAACAAAATTAATCAGCAACAACACTACTATGTAAGCACTGATACTAGGTAATAATGTTTTGGTAATTTTAGGGTTGAATGATATGCATTTGTGTGATTAATAAAGAAAATTTGTTTTATATGTTTGTTATCTGTAATTGAAGAGTACCAGAGAAAGACTTGTCCAATTTCTTGTATCATCAAGCGTGTCCTTTGACGTGGTTTGAAAATGTCTTGCACTAAAGTAAATTTGATTTTTTTTAATAATATTAAGATTTTTAATTTAAAGTAATTGAATAAATTTCAAAATTATGTAGTTTTCAAAATTTAGATTTTATTTTTAATATAATATTGTTGCAATCGGAGAATTCCAAATCGCTCTTTTGAATAATTATTTAATGACCCACTTTAGTCTTAATGTTTTAATTTTAAATACGTATTTTTTATTCTTTTTTTTTCTTTTTCCAAAAATGTGAAATTTTTGCACTTTTGAAGTTAAGAGCGTGATTCTCAGCAGTAATTATCTTTTTGCGCGAGATGAAAGAAAAAAATACTAGTTTCTTTTCTCGCTATAGTGAAATGACAGATTTTGATTTTGTAATTTTTCTTATTATAGTAGAAATCTGATTAAATTGAACAGTAATCAATAGTTGTGTAAAATTCATAAGCAAACGGAAAATCAGAGGATTGTCATACCTGCATATTTATTTATTTTTTTTAACAGATCGCAAGTGTAAAAGGGAAAAGAGTTTTGTTTATTTTGATTCCTAAGTTTCTGGAAAAGAGACCCCCGATAAATAAGCGTCCAGATACAAAACTTATTATTAATCATTAACATTTTCACCAGAACGTAATATATGTCTTACCTCCCAAGTTTTGTTTTCTGTCCTGTGACAATGTGATTTCTTAGCTTTGTCATATTAAAAAAGATCTTAAATTGTTCTTTAAAAAAAACTTGCTTATATGGTTAAGGTTTTTCTCCTATACCCTTCAATTCTGATTGTTAATGTGCATGCAAGTAGTCCATGGTAGTCTTAAGTATTTGGGATTAAGGGTTTTGGTTCTTTAATACGTTTCTTTTTATCTTCTATATGAAGATAAATATTTTATTGCAGTGTCTGCCCATCCAGGAGCAGGTATGCCTGGGTCAGCTGCCCACTCTCTACAACAATCTGGACAGCATTCCAATCACCACCCACCTCAGTCCCAAACTCCAGGCGTGCATCCATCACCGTCACCTGTACACCAGGTTCCCACGCCACATGGAAACCACTCTCAGCCACCAACACCCACTACCGTAATGTATCCTGCTGGTGCTATGGGTCAGCACCCATTGCAAAGTGTCTCACACCCCAACCACAATCAGCCTATGAACCATCCATTGCATCAAGCACACCATCCAGGATTTCCAAGTGGGCCCCAGCCAGTGGTGTTGATGCAACAGCAACAGCCACCGACCCACCATGGGCACCAGCCGGGTGCTGCCCACCATGCTTTGCATATGCATTCTCTACACAGCCAGAATCATGGTAACCATATGGGAGGGCCTGCTCACATTCTCCCACAAATGACAATAATCCCAACAAGTGCTGCTATGCCTGCTACAATATCTACTCCTCCCTTTGTTCAACATCCTCAAGGTACGTTTTGCTTAAACTGTTGAATGAGCAACTCGCAAATTACAAAATTGTTTCTTTTGTCTCTTCCAAATAAATAGCTTTTTTGTTTTGTATACGTTTTTCAGCCATTCAAAAAGTTTGAGTTGTTTTTTTTCTTCCTTTATTTGGTTATTGGTTCACTTATTAAAAAAAAAAAAAAAAAATTCTGGTCATGTTGGTTTAACCCTTGATGGGCCAATGCCACTGTATAAGCTGCATCGCACTTTTACTTACTAGGTCCGATGATGCGCATAATTTGGTCATGCACATTCTTTTGTTATTTTTGGCTCTTTTATTGTTGTCTCATTTGAAATTAATTTGATTATAATAAAATTAAATAATTTAATTATGATAATTTCATCTGGTGGGAGGTACATTTTAATTACTTCAAAACCATTAAGATTTAAAATTGCAGCATTTAACAAATATTTTGTTTTAAAAATACTGGATAATAATGAAAGTTTTTGTTAATATGAAACTAAAGTATTTAAGACTGAAAAATATCAATTTGTTTTTTTAGGTTATATGGTAGGAATTAATTTGTATTTATAATTTGAGAAAAGCCTCTTTAACCAGAGAAAATTTTGCTTGTTGCTAATTTTGTTTGCAATCCTTCCTTAATATATTTAAATTAATTAAGCTTCTAAATACATTTATTAAATGACATTTTATTAATCTTTTTTTATTGTATTAAGTTTTTACCAAGGTAGTTTGTCAAAATGAATATCTGTTTAATCATAGTAGTGTGCAAGATAAGAGAATCTGAAAAAGGATATGATGCGACAAACAAAATATATCATTTCTTGCAAAAATAGTGATAGCATCTGTAATCAAAGCTCAACTATTTATAAAACATAATTTCTAATTCAGTATACTACCTAAGTTTATTGGTTTTAAAATTGCTGTGAGCAGGCATAAACTCACTAATTTAAAGTCTAGTGCCATCCTGATTGTGGCCAAGTTTGAGCCAATCATGAGTGTGGGTTTTTTATGGTGTTTTTCTAATAAAATAATCAGGGCTATGATGATGATTACCTAAATATTTTCTGCCCAAGGTTATCTATTGTAAAAATTTCTGTTCAATATCAATGCTTGTTATTAGGGGATATTTAAAATAAGAAGATCGAATACAAAATTTAAACTAATTTATACTGAAAAAATTTGATTCGCAAGCAAATATGTTCTTACAGTAAGAATATAATTTAAACTTCATATAAAAAAAATTTAAAAAAAAATCTAAATTTTAAAAAAATTATCAACCAAAAAAACAAAAAAAACAAACAGGAATAATGGGAAAAAATAGCAACTATGCAAAAAAGAGAAGATGCCATCAATATTTTAGCCCTGCTAATAAATAATTGAGCTCTCTCGTTAAGATCACCATTAGTTTGAACCAGCATGTTTATTTAAATGCGCTGAGTGAACATGTATTGCCTTTCAGTTAACATCTTCATTATTGATGTTGGTATCTGTTTTTCAAGATGAGAATAACAATATTCATTTGTCTAGAAGAATATATGAATGGTTTAGTGAGCATTCACACAACTAATTACATCTTGATTGGCCTGTTATGTCACCTGATTTGAAGTAAATTTGTGGGATGTGTCAAAACAGCTGATAAAGCAGCATCCCCACAATATGGTTGGTTTGTGTGGTCAGCAACAAGTGACTTATAAACTGCATTTGATGTACCTGCAAAACCATGTGGGCTCACTTCTTCACTAAAACCTGGTGGTTATCTACTCCCAGGGTGTAGTTACATCATTTTCCTGGAGGTTTTTCGTAATCATTTTGATTTTAACCCATTAGCTTATAATTAAATCATCAGAGAAGATTTGATGACAATGAATACATATGACTATTAAAGGATAGTCCAAACATTAAGAGTTACCTTTTAAACGGAAACAAGAAAGTCTCAGATTTTAGCAACATCTTTTTTTTTTTTTTTTTTTTAAAAAGAAGTGGTGCGTGGATAAAGGAAATGCTCTTTATACTAACACAAGCTGTTACTGTAATTTATAATTCAAATGAAAATAACAGCATATATCAAAACAAGTACAGTAGAGTCACGATAATTCGAGGTGAATTCCTTGAATTATGGAAAACTTAAAATTTAACAAATATTTAAATAAATTGAAACAAAGGAGTTTTTAAATTTCAGTATTTAATTGAATAATGTATTATATTTAGAGAAAATTTATTTACATTGAATGATCAGGGTACATTTACTGCATTACACCAAGTTACAATATTCATTATCTTACTGCATCGGGTTAATTGTACTGTAAAATAATTGTCAAATATTTTTTGTTTCAACTCACTTTTTACATGTTTCTGTGTTTAATACACAAACTTGTTTTTCAATATTCAGTCGTTGCAATCGTTGTAAAACCAAAATTGTTCCATGTGTTGTATGAGCGTTGGTCATTGTTTAAAAGCAAGACTAATTTTATTCACTAATTTGTATTTATGGGAAACTCGGACTATCCACACTCAACTGTAAATGTATGAGCAACTCGATGCAGTGATTGAATATTGCAATTCGGCCATCATGTTGCTTTCATCCCTACTAGCAGAATTGTTACCTAGTCCTAACCAATGGAACTGTTTATATTTTAATCTTGCTCTCTTTTACTGGTTCTTTAAAATTATTTTTAAATCAACCGTGATATTGCAAATAAAAAGCTTGTTTCATTGTTCAATATTTTCGTGTCTAAGAGCTGTAATATATTTCTTTCTTTTGCAGGAGTATGAACACAAATATTTTTAAAAGAAATGTTGAAGAATAATGACAACATTAGTTCATTTTATTTATTTCGATGAGGAAGCTCAGACAAAAGTTAAAGATAATTCTTTAGCTAATAGACAAATAAAAAATTCCTTTATTGTATTGTTGTTTGATTTATATCTTTATAACAATAAAAGATACCCATGCTTTAAACCATATTGAGAATTAGATATTAATTACAATTACATGCTGGAGAAATATTTGACAAACTTTATTTGGCTCATTGTGGTTGACTGTGAAATGACGAATTTTCTCCATGCGAATGCAATATGGGTTAATGCTAAATATGGGAAAACTTCAGGTTTTTATATGAATTATGTTTAAATAAATTCTCGAATTTAACACAAAATAATAATTATCGTAGGATGATTTAATTCAAAAAAATTGACCCAGGTTTACTGTACATCAGAAGCTCAAAATAACAAGACAATAGAAGTCCAAGATTTATTGAATCGTTTGTTAAATTCATATTTTTGATGTAGCAAACTCACAAAGTTAGGGTGGTGTATCAAAAGCATTTTTTTAAATAGACAAGTCTGTAGTAATAAAATATAGGCTGGTCCGTAATTTTCGGAACTATGAAAGCGGAATTAGTCATTGCTCTTAACATTAGTAGTCTACGTCCTGAAAGATAATATATTTATTTTCCTGTTTACTACTATTTATGGTCTTTTTTACACTAGGGTGCACAGCAAGCTCTTTAGTGCCTATGCTTCCGGGTTACTGTTTCCAGTGTATTTTGAAGCCATTTGGCTCACGACATGATAATTGTGTTTTGAGACAATCTTGAGTAGTATTTCTTGTATTCGTGTATTTGTTACCTAATTATTATTTGTGTTTTTTTTAAAAAAAAAAAAAAAAAAAAAAAAAAAGAAGATGAATCGTTATAAAACACTTTTTACCTTATTAACAATATACAAACTTTAAAATTTAAACTTATGATTAATTGTAAAATGAACTTAATCTTGCTGCTAAGCAATATGCCAACACTAATGTATGACGATGCACGGCTTACAACAATAACAAACAGTAATAAACAAATAAAAAGAGGTTAAATTGGGACTGCCAAAAAGGTGAGTTTTCTCAAATCTAGCAATCCTTTTTTAACTATCGATAAATGAAGAAAGCAAATTTTCACTTCAAACTCACCTGAATTAATTAATATCTTATGAAATACAGCAGATTTGAGTTCGGAAATTATATAATTTATTTCTTTTGTTAAAAACAAAATTATTTGTTTGAAAATATCGCCTTGCGGAAATAAGCTCTAGTAAGTAGGCTGTAAACTTTCCAACCGGAAGTAGAGCAGGTCAAGGGCTTGGGATTGTAAATTCTTTGCATTTATATTAAAAACACCATCCATTGTTAAGTTCCTAAGAGTTTTTTTAAGGACCAAGAAATATTAAGCTTGTAAATATATATTTACTTGTTAGTTTAGAGGTGCAATATTTAAATGAAAGGCTGCAAGCAAAATTTGGAAATTGTTCTATTGGCCAATGTCCAGCTGTAGCATTTTTAACAGCTGCCACTTTTTCATAAGTTAAAAATTTTAAGTTATATGAAAATTAGGAAATTTTTAAGTTTCATGAATGTAAAGTATCAGACAGGTTGAAAATAAAATAAATAAAAGCTTTTTACGAGACACGAAATAAAATGACCCACAGTATATCACGTACAGTTATCGTAATTCGCGAGGCAACGCCAGTCAAAAGTAAAGTAATAGAAATTGATGAATTGTGAGTTCGTTCATTTTGTGCAAGCTTGTCCTACAAGTGAGTGATTGAAATCTGAGTCCGTTTGTTCAGTTTTGCAAAGCGTAATTGAAAAAACGGTCACAAAACTTAACCCTTTGTCAATTTCCTGAATCTGCATCAGATAACTTTTACAATGCTGATAATAAAATCGAAGAAATGATAAATTATAATTCCTATATCAGTAGTATATATAATTAATTTCAATATTAAAATTTTCAAAAATGTACACTTTAAACTCAGAAAAAAAAGTTCTGAAAAGATACATGAAAAAAAGTTCTCAAAAAGTTGAGTAGCGCAAAATAATTACTATGATTATCCTAAAAGATTTTGTTTAAAAAAATATATATATAAATTGTGCTCAACTCCAAATCTTACGGAAACAAATTATCTCCTTATATATATGCTTTCTTTTCTTCTAATTAAAGCAGCTTTTTCTAAAATTCTATGGAATTTTTTAATTACGTTAAAAATATTTCTCTGTCATTTTAATTGTTTAAAGTATTAGGTTAATTTTTTACATTAGAATAAAAATTACTCTTATTATATAAATTATTGACGGTGTATTAAGAATATTTTCTATGGTTTATTTCAAATAAGAGAAAGGAAATGAGCAACGGACTTGGTGTTTCAGTTCTTCTCTACATTATGTGGTTATCATATAAGGATAAAATAGTCAATTTAAATGAAGATCAGTGGTGTACGCAGAATTTTTTCAAGGGGGGTGTTCATAATTTTCTGAAACTACTAAAAGAAATTTAGAGTATGTAATAAGCACTATTATTTCCCTAATTTAGACAACATTGTGTAGTTAAATTTTGATTTGATTTTTTAAGTTTAAAAACATAATTTTTTTTTATAATAAGAGGTAAAATATTTTATTTTTATTAAAAAGTAGGAATTAATCATGCCGAAAAAAACTACTCATAATGTAACAGCTACCTAAATAATAACCGTATATATGTGAATATTCTGTAGAACTATTCTATAACCAAAAAAATAACTTACCAACAAGTAGGGAATTAAAGGCTGTCCAAGTTCTTGAATCCAAGAAATTGGAGGGATTTCTCTGTCCAAGAAATTGTATGATTCGTTGACACTATCCAAGTTCTTGAATGTCACTGATTCGTCGAAAGAAAAACTTGCGCATGCACATTGTTCATATTCAACATTATAAAATAATACTTACGTAAGTTTGAAATTACTAAGTAAATTCAAACAAAATCGTAATAAACCGCAACAGATAAATTTATTTGGACTAAAATATATGAAAACAGACAACAAAATGACATAATTTGCTACCTGCTTGTTGACGTCACAAAGCCAAAGACGCTGATTGGTTAAGGGAGAAAAAGCTTGGATGGAAAGTAGAACATGCTCTACTATCGTCCAAGAAGTTGGACCAAGTTCTTGGATGACTGTTTACACGATCCAAACTCAAAGCAAAACAAGTTTCCATCAATATCAATCAATCTCTGTCCAAGAAATTGGATCGTCTAAACAGGCTTTAAACCAGTATACAAACACGCTAAAAATTTATTAATTTATACAATAATATCCAAACAATGGGGTTTTTTCGCAAGTTCGTTTAAAATGTCTTCTACAGCTGGGGTAAATTTTCTATGGATGTTTAAGAGCGCCAATCATTTCATTCTATTGTTACCCGTTGAATTGCGTAAATAAGTCTTTAAACGGCGTAAAGTCTAAAAGGATCTTTCGTTTGCACTCGTTGAAACAGGTAGAACGACCAATATTTCTAGGAGTCTGAAAATGTTTAGTGTTATATCTTTATTTCATATTCCAAGAGCATCCGCCGCAGTTTTTGGAAAACTACCTCCGTCTTCACTAATCCTTTTTAATCTTTTATACCAGAGTTTTAGTTCAAACTTAAGGCTTTCTTTACAGGTGTCCAAATCTTGAGCGTAAAATTCCACTTGTGTTTCAAAAGCCTTTATGTTTGAAGGTTGGCGAATGAAAGGATCGGCAGGAAGAAGGCACTGAAATCCTTTCAAAATATCACGATGCGATACAAATCTTAAGTCTAATCGTGTTATAAACTTTTCTATAAATGGAATAAATTACACTTACTCTGAAATACGTTTCGGGCGTCGATGAGGGAAAATTAGCGCGATTTTTCTGTCTTCCCGTTATTCTAGGGATTTATATGGAAGATCGAATGCTTGTTTGCATAAGAGAAGAAGAGCTGAATATTTCAGTGGCATTTTCACGCATTAATTTTAGTTCTTTAATAACATCTTCTACAAGACTCACTGCCTCTATCAAATCTATGCTTGTTTTTTGTAGGTTTCTACAAAGATGGATTGTTATGGTAAAAACTTTGTAAATGCACAAAAGAGACATTACGAACTGGCAATTAGATACTGTGCACAGTAAAGAATTAGCTTGAGTAGCTGATTCCTTATCTTTCCAGTCTGATATTTTTTGAAGAGTTTCAACGATAGGCTCGAAAAGTTCCACCACAGCGGTTACTGAGTCGTATCTTTCCATCCAACGGGTTGCACATAGCTGTTTCATTTTCTTTCATTTCGAATCCTTATGTCCTCTGAGAGCGAGATCTTGATTTCCACAAAATAGGATGATTTCAATGATTGGAGTAATGTTTTTTCTAATTTTCTTCTGCTTGCTGCATTGTCAACTTGTTCATCCACAGGTTTCATCTTTCCAAGTAAAATATCGTTTAATGTCCCAGCAGTTTCGATAGATTTTTTTGTGATAAAGACATTTCTCGTGTTCAGAAAATCACTCTACTGCTTTTTTCCAGCTGTCAAATTTTACATTGCATAGTTGACCTAAAGGTTGCTTGCCAGAACCGGCACCACTTGGGGTGAAAAGTACACAAAATTTGCAAAAAGCACCACCCTGAGTTTCCAGCGATAAAGCCATTTGAAATGAAATTTCAATTTTCTTTTTCCTTTTCAGGAAAAGCAAATGCTGGATTGGGTTCCCAAACATTTTTTATTATATCAAGTTTTTTTTATCCTCGCGTGTACTATCTTCTGAAAAAAGTCCAATGTCATATGGGTGGGAAGTAGCACTTTGAGTGCCACTTTCATATTCATCAGATTTTGCTATGCTAGATACGTTTTCTTCAGCGGAAGTATCACATTTCTGTTCAACAGAAAAACTTACATTGGTACTAGATGCTGTCAACCTCACTTATTTTAGGTCATGATTTTTTTTCTGAAAATAATTACAAATTGTTAAATTCTTGCGTTTTGACATCCTAAAGATCCAAGAACAGCAAATATATATATATATTGACACAGAAATATATGCTATGCTACGATCTCAATGTTTCGAGCTGGAATGAATAACTTCATCGAGTACAGTATCTCCAATGGCATTGTTACTGATTTCTTCACTAGTCGAAATAGTGACGACGACGGGTTCGGCTATTGAAAGGACTTTTTGTTAAGACAAAACAAAACAGATTTAGCGACGAGCTCCGAAAGACAAGCGGCAGAGATAACTCTTAGTCTGACTAGCTAACTCCACGGTACTCCTTTCCCCCTTTTATATAATTTTTCACCGCATCTCCAAAATTCTCGAATTGTCTTAAAGACGATAGAACGTCTAGGATTCCTGAATCATCGCGTAAAGACCTCGCGAATGACAGCCAGTCTCGAAAACTACCGCGAATCGCAGGACAGAAAGGAACCAGTCCGTAACAGTATCACGTGAATTTGGTTTCAAAAGAACAACCCTATTATAGTAAATGTTTTTTCAGTATTCTGAGAAATACCGTGAGAAAAAAAAAGTAGGAATAAGGCAAATAAAAATATATAGTCTAAAAAAATAATAGCCCGCATAATTTCTACTAAAATTTTTATTTTTGCGATTTTGTCTGAGCTCAAGGGGGGTGTTTAAACCCCTCCCTTACGTACGCACCTCATGAAGATAAATTGCATTTTCAACCCGATCGTGTTATTTCTCTGCTTTTTGTATTAACCGTTTTTTTTTTTCCTTCCTTTTTTTTTTTTTGAAATTTTTCCCCCCCCTTAAGTACGTTTAAAATTGCAGCATATACCATTTTTTGTCAATGAAAGCAAAGGATTTGAAATTAGTTTTATTTCAATAAAATAAAGATAATTCTGATTTTAAAGAATCGATATAAGAAAATGTCCCATAAAAGTAGAGAGAATATTCAAAACTACTAATTAAAATATATTTTCCCACGAACTTATAAATAATAAAATAAGAACAAAACCTATGCACACACAATAAACTGTAAATTCGTGAGCTAATGATAAATGAATTTCATATACATACAGTTCGCAAAAAAAAAAAAAAAAAAAAAAAAACCATGTTCTGTAATTGCTGGGAGAGGTTTAATTAATAGTTTATAGAAAATATCTCGAAGTTTCTAGGCAATATACAATTTTTAAGCTGATTTCTGTCCAAAAAGCAAATTTTTTTTATATTTTAATCTCCTTTGAAAAGAACATTTGAATCGATTTATAAATTATTTATGATTTTCTAAGTTTTTAGAATTTAAATACATGAACTTTTTATCTGATATTATTTCGATTATGTTGTTTTTGCTATATTTATTCGAGGATTTCATACTAAAATCAAATTAACATAATTTATTATGGCTATATACAAAATTTTAGGGATAATCATTTTTACAGCTTTAATCGAGTCTTCTAGGCAAGAAAGTTTGAAAGAAAAAAAAAATGTATATTGTATAGTAATTCTAATGCACATTCGCAAGTTTTTTTATAATTTACGATATTTCTTTTTTCTATAACTCAAGGAATTGCTGAATGTTTAGTGGCATTTTAAAAACATTGAAATATGTTATGATTACGAATAAGATATTGAAATAATATGTTGCACATTGTATGATTCATTGTTTAAAAAATCGCTTCATTCTGCTAGATATTTAGATTACAAGGTTTTCTTTGGATAAAGATGATCAGCAAATAGCATCCTCATGCTTCGATACATTCAGAAACTTACGTTCGAAAATTCATCATAAAATATCGCACAGCATATTCTGCAATTACGATAAGCTACATTTACCACCAAATACTGCTACTATGATTATTTTTGTTTTCTTATATATATTTGATATGATATTCTCTTTTTAAACAGAGCTTGTAAGGTCCTTAAGATACTGAAATGGGGGCACGAAAACTTAGAAGATAAAATATTTAATTTCTTTAAGGTATAATAAAAATAACACGTTGAAAAAGTGAATTTTAGCTAAAAATGACAATTTTTTTTAATTTTATATTACGAATCTCCGTTTATTCTAGTTTTCAAAACAGTTTAAATTTTAATTGTGCGTCAATTAGAAGAAAAGTTATGATTAAAAGAATATTAGTCGATGATTAAAAAATGAAACCGGAAATAGCATTCCGAAACCGGAAGTGGGACAAAAACAGTTATATTTATCTTTATTTTGGGATAATTATCTTTCTTTCACTTAAATAATTATTATTTTAATGTTGCTAGAAATGAGCCTCCCAATTTATCATTTATATTAGTAGTTTTTGGGTTAAAATTGGCAACATTCTCACTCTCTTGTGGATTTGTTTACAAGCAGCGTTCTTCGAATATTCTAATATTATTTTGACTACATTTTATTGAAACGTAATTGAATTTCTTTTCGAAATTTTATGTTTAAGTACTTTGCAATATGGGTAATCCAAAAATCGAAATAATGGACGAAAAAAGAAGTTTCATGGGAATAGCATTTTTAAAATAGATTTTTAAAATAGAAATGATATAATTTATACTTTAAATGCCTTTTTCTCAGAATGTAATTTCACGCAAAAATAGTAACTTTAAAAATTCATTATTAAAAAAGTTGTTGATATATATCAATAAAAATTTTTATGTGTATTATGTATAATGTTCTCTAGTGCTTGTGCTACAATTGTTTAAAAATATTTAATAGTTTTTTATTATTGGTCTAAAATGTGAAATATGACGTAAAAAATTTGACAAAAATCTCATAAAAAGTTTTCGATTTTCTGTAAAAAATTTAATTTTTCAAATATTTTTATGATATTTTTATAATCACTAGACAAAATTCTGCTCTTTATTTTGATAATAACACTTTTTTAATACAATAATTTTGGTGAAGTATATCCTTTCCCAAGTTTAATGAAAAAAACATCAATTTTTTCTTGTTATTTAGCTTTTAAAAACAAATTATAATATAAATGTCTAATATCTCTTATTTAATATTAGTTTTTACATATAATAAATATAAAAACATAATTAAAGTGTTCTGAAACTTAAAATTTTTAAAAAAGTCCTCCGAACGTGTTCGGATACCTTAACTCAAAATATCTGGTCTAAAAATTTTATTTTTAAAATTAAATATAACTTTTACAATATTGATACTCTTACGCTTTTTAAGACCACATAAATCCTGTTAAAATATGAAAATGCAAATGTTTACTTTAACGAGTGTAAAATCCTTATCAAAATAATGATCAAGACCCAAATGTAAAACAGTATAATTGATGATAAAAACTCAACTGGCTTAAAAAAATATGAAGAGGGAAGTAAAAGTCGACATGTTTCGAGCGTTCAAATATAATCACCCATTCTCAAAACTTGTCAAGCTTGAATAACTTGTGACTTTTATTATTGGACGCTCAAAACTTGTCTATTTTTATTCTCATCTACTTTTTTTAAATCAATGAAGTTTTTATATTTTCGAATCAGTTTCTTGGGATTATCTATTTAGTTGCAAAACATAGTAAATTATTTCATTCGATATTAAAATAAATTTTACATAAGTTATAGGCACAGGTTCTTAGATTGAAAAAATAATAATTCACTACTTTGTAAAAAAATCAATGCAGTAAAATGTTTTTTTTTTTTTTTTTGTTGCTGCTGCTGCAAGCCTTAACATTTTAATTTAATGTAAAATATTATGTGCTTATGCGCATCGTATTTTTTTGTTAAATAACTTACTTATTATATATCAGTTTGAAGATGGCAACGAGTAGAGTTTTTGTGGTTGCCATGGTGATAGTTTAGAATGTAAATAGTTTTTTGAGTAAGAGATTTGTGTTATTGTCTTTTTTGGAACGGCGATGCTGTAATTTTATTGTTTAGATAATAAATCTTCCTTTTATATTAAACGTAATAGTAGAGGTTTCTTAATTATTTGATTCGAAGTTCTTTGAGTTTTATTTGAGGTCAGTTTGTATTTTGTATTTTTTGACTCATGGCGTCCGCGACAGGACTTTGAATTTCTGTTGAGATATTAGAAAACGACTATTACTGAATCTGAGTGAAAATGGAAGTATTGAAGCAAGTGAGAACACAGCATCGTAGATTGTTCACTCAGTCACGCAATGATTTTGTAAGAACTGAAGCCGAAATGAGCGATGAAGAGAAATTGTTAAAATTAAGAATCATATCAGAAAAAGGTAAGCAATTACTTGTATCTGAAGAAAATGTAAGAACTGAGTTGTTTGCGGAAGTTTGAGATGAAAAAGAAATTGATAAAGAAATAGATGATTCCGAATCTTATATTGATAAAATTAGAGTTTTTGATATTAAATTGGAAAATTTACTTTCTTCTATTTCTGAAAAACATAATATATCCGGTACTAACCATTTAGTTGTTGGTCCGACAAATTTGCAGTATCCAAAGATTAAGCTTTCAGTCTTTGATGGAACTTTGAAAAACTGGCTCAGTTTTTGGTGCCAATTTGAGAAAATTGACAAAGATCAGAATATTGGCGACCATGATAAATTTCTTTATTTATCGCAATCCATGTTAAAAGGATCACCTGCTGATGAACTTTTAAAGAGTTTTCCTCCGAGTGGAGAAAGTTATAAAACTGCACTTAATCAACTTAAAACTCGGTATGGAAAGGATGAATTGCTGATTCAAGTGTATGTGAGAGAGTTATGAGTTTTAGTTTTACAGAAACAGAGCAAATCTGAGAAATCTCTGCGGAAACTTTATGATCAACTTGAATCGAAACTTCGATCATTAGAAGTGTTAGGAGTAACAAGAGAAAAATATGCTGCAATGCTATTTCCTCTAGTCGAGTCGTCTATTCCAGAGGAAACGCTCAAGGCGTGGGAAAGATATCGGACTATAAATAAGCGATCAGTTGTTCCAAATGTTGAGGGAGCTGAACCAACTACCAAGACTGACTTGGATACTTTGCTAGAGTTCTTAGAGGGAGAAGTAGAGGCTGAAGAGAGAGTGAACATGGCATCTCAATCCTTCGTGAGAGGTACAGATGATAGTGAGAAACGAAGAATTCCTGCGAATGGTAGATTCCAGTTGAAACAAAAATTTGGTAAATCTGCACAAGTACCTTCCACTTCTGAATTGCTTACTTCACCACATGTAAAGAGAAAGTGCCTTTTTTGTGAAAATCAGCACAATTCTTGGGAATGTGAATATGCTAAAAATTGGAGTTTAAATGATAGAGAAGCTGCTGTTGCAAGATCACGTTGTTGTTTCTTATGCTTACGACCAGGCCATAGAGTAATAAATTGCAGACGGAAACCATGTTTTAATTGTGGTAAAAAGCACAACATACTTCTTTGTAGAGGATTTGTCACCAGTAAGGAAGCTCAAAACCAAGAGAGTAAAGCAACTGAAAGTGTCGTTGGCGATAACGTCTTAACTAGCCAATCACTTCATTCCGAAGTTTTATTACAGACTCTAGTCCTGCGCATAAGAAATGGAAGGAGAGACAAACTTGTGAGAGCTATTATTGATACACGCTCTGAGAGAACATATATTACGAGAGACGTAGTCAAATATTTGGGTATAGAGAAATGCGGAGAAATTAAGTTAGTACACAAATTGTTTGGAGGTGTATCATCAGGTGAAAAGTATCATTCTCAATACAAAGTTACTTTAGCGAGTGTTGATAACAAATTTAATTGCAAAGTAATTTGTTTAGATCAACCAGTGATTTGTGATTATGTCAAACGCATCCCATATGGTCCATGGATAAAGGAGTTGAATGAATATGGAATTTGTGTGAATGATACTGAGTACAGTTCTCTAGGAGTATCTAATGACGTCAAATTATTACTTGGAGCTGATGTGGCTGGCAAGCTTTTCACAGGCAATGTAAAATGTTTGATTGAAGGTCCTGTTGCAGTTGAGTCACATCTAGGGTGGACTCTTATGGGAAAGATACCTATAAATGATGTTGTTGTGACGACAAATTCTTCTCTTTCATTGCTTTTGACTGAAGCATCAGTGAATCAACTGTGGTCATTGGATATTTTGGGAATCACTGATCCATCTGCTAAGAAAGTGCAGGCAGAGTTGCAAAGAGCTACACAAGAGTACTTTTTGGAAACAATCAGACTAGATGTAGAAAACCGTTTTATGGTTAGCATGCCTTGGCTAGAAGATCATTCTCCCTTGCCAACCAACTATAACCTGGCTTATAGAAGATTGAATTCGACGGTAAACCGGCTTAAATCACAGTCGATTTATAAAGAGTATGAGCAAGTTTTTAATGAATGGATGGAGGCGACAATAATAGAAGAAGTAAAAGATAAATGTGAGGAAAATGTACACTATCTACCTCATCGTGCAGTTATAAAACCAAATAGCTCTACCAAAATTAGACCCGTATCAGATGCTTCAGCTGAGGCCAAAGGTTTTCCAAGTTTAAATGATTGCTTAGAGAAGGGTGAAAATCTTATTGAATTGATACCAAGCATTTTGATGCGGTTTAGGACTGAGAGAATTGGTGTCGTTTCAGACATACGTAAAGCCTTCTTACAAATCGGACTTACTGAAACTGATAGGAATTACTTAAGATTTTTATGGCTTAGTGATGCAGGCTTGAAGATTTACAGGCATTGCAGGGTAGTATTTGGAGTCACCTGTAGCCCGTTTCTGTTGTCCTCAACTATCAAATACCTTCTGATGAATGTTTTGAAAGAAATAAGGGAACAAAAATCTACTTATCCTGAATATGTTGTACAAAAACTAATGAAAAGTTTTTATGTAGACAATTGTGTCACGAATGTCAAGGATATAGTAGAATTGAATATGTTTGAAAGAGTTGCTACTGAAATAATGGCAAGTAGAAAATTCGATCTTAGAGGGTGGGAGTACACCGACTTAACTGAGGAAAATTTACAGCCACCCACAAATGTTCTTGGTACGAGCTGGGATAAGAAATATGATACTCTTCAAGTGAGTACAGGTAGCATAAAGGAGCATAACATTGAGAAAGTAACGAAGAGAACCATCCTGTCATCTGCACATAGACTTTTTGACCCCTTGGGTATAATCTGTCCTGTAACACTGATCCCAAAATTGCTTCTTCAGAGAATTTGGAAGTTGAAACTGAATTGGGATGATGATATTGATGAAAACATAAGAAGAGAATTTTTAAAATGGATTGAAGGTGTACTGTACATTGAGAAAATTAATATTCCAAGGTATTTTGCACTAAGTGGAGCGAACAAGTCTTCCATTCCTTTACTACAGGCGAGAAGTAGAGTAGCCCCTACAGGAAAAGGAGAAATTACAATAGCAAGACTTGAACTTCTGGCAGCAACCATTGCATCTCATCTCTCAACTTCAATTTTGACAGAAGTAACTCATGATGAAGTGTTTTTTTGGTCAGATTCCACAACTGGTTTGGCCTAGATCAAAAGAAGTGAACCATGGGTCATTTTTCTTTATAATCAAGTGTGTCAAATCAAAGAGCAAACTGATGTTAACACCTGGAGACATGTTACTGGGACAATGAACCCAGCTGATTCGCCAAGTAGAGGATGTTCAGTGCAACAGCTTCTGCGTTTGCACTGGTGGGAGGATCGCAGTTGGTTACACTTACTTCAAGAATTGTGGACTTCGTCTGAAGATGTCGTGAAAGAGGAGGAAGTAAACTGTGAGAAAAGAAAAGGTGTCACAACCTCGATGATAAATTTTGAAGTGACTAAACTTTTGAGTTCTAATATTTCTGATAATCGAAAAATTGTACATACTATGGCGTGGGTGACGAGATTCCTTTTTAATTGCAAAAATGAAGAAAGAAGAAAAGGAGATTTTTCTGTAAAGGAATTAGAGGAAGCTGAGAAAATCACTGTATACTTGATACAACAGGAGTCATTTACCAGAGTTTCAGATAAAAGCCTTAAAACTCTAGATATATTTATTGATGAGAAAGGAATCTATAGTTTAAAAACAACTGTATATAAGAGAGATGATTTTGAGGAGTTTAGAACACCTGCTGTTTTACCTGGAGAGCATCCTACAGTAAAACGTTTAGTACTGTCTGAACATAAGAAAAGGGGACATGCTGGTGTTTCTTACACATTGAAGTCTCTTAGAGAAAGATTTTGGCTGCTGTGTGGTAGAAGAACTGTGAAATCTGTATTGAGATCTTGCGCAGTCTGCAAGAGTTTTTCTGCCAAAACTGTAGACCCACCAACTACATCACCACCAGCTGATAGAGTTCAAGATGCAGCTGTTTTCCAAGTAACGGGTGTGGACTTTGCTGGTCCTGTGATTCTGAAAAACAATTCAAAGGCCTGGATATGCATTTTTATCTTTGCCGTTTATCCATCAATATCTGGCGCCATTTTTATTAATCATTATTTTTGTATTTTTACTAAACAGAAAAATCTTGAAAATTATAAAATTCAGTTAAGTCCTTATAATCAGATTTTTTGTTTAATATTTTGATGAATAAATCCTCGATTAATAAAAATTTTAAAAATCATTTCTCTGATAAAATGTATAAATGGAGAGATAATGAAGAAAAAATTTGGTCTTCGAAGAATTTTTATTTGATATAACAATTGAAATCTGTAAAAATTTAGATAACTAATACAATATAAGAGCACTGAAAAATTTTATTTTTTTAATATTATGATCATTTTTCTATTTTTTTTATTTATTTATTTTTAATGTTAAAAAAAATGTGGATAAAAAATAAGACATTATTTGAAGTAGATTATTATCGAAACATCATAACCTTAGATTAGACAATTTTATCAAAGTTATTTAAGGAAAAAAATTTACATATTTCTGTTAATGTTATTTTAAAAAAAAATATCTATATATTCCTTATGAAAAATCTTCTAAGCTGTGCAATTCAAAATAGATTTCAATGTAAGTTGAAATTATGGTAATGGCGTTTTTCTTGAAAGCCAAATTAGAAAGCAGAAAGCAACCCATTCAGAAGAAGCTTAGGGGAAGGATAATAGTTTGAGTAATTGGTGTAAACTGCCAACCCTTCTCTTTGTTCTTCCTCCCCTTAAATGACCCCCCATTTCTTTCCCTACCCAAGACTCTCTTTTTCTACTTTCCTTACCCCAAAAAAGCCAGACCGTCACGAAACGACACTTGCCGTAGTTTGCTTGTAAATGTCTTTTCATGACGCTTCCGATGTAAGGGGTTAAAGGTTAATATTAAGGTCTGATAGGAGGAATTTTTCTTAACATTGAAAAATGAACTGTTTTAGATATACAAAAAGAGTAAAATTCGGGGTCACGCTGTGTACCCCCTATGGGGTCTATAATTATTTCCTCTGGTAGGGTACACTATTACAAGGTAATATAACACCTGGTCCAATTACAACATTAAAGGTTAATATTAAGGTCTGCTATGAAGCCTTTTGTTAACAATGAGAAAAGACTTAGAATTTCTCCGTATTAACTCTTTTCGACACATCTTGAAATAGTCACATCGTTATCAACTGAAGAATTTTTACTATGTTTCCATCGATTTGTTTGTACAAGGGGAAAACCTTCGATTGTATGCAGCGATAATGGGACGAATTTTACAGGGAGTGGACAAGCTGTTAAAAAGCTTGACAAACTATATTTATAAAAACTCCATAGTGATTTAGAACTTTAATTTTATTTCAAATTCTTGCAAAGTGTCGTTTTTACACAAAATATCTTTAGGCTATGTAAGTTAACTTTGTTAATGTTGTTAACTTAGGTGGGAGGATGTAAAATATTATGTGCTTATGCGCATCGTATTTTTTTGTTAAATAACTTACTTATTATATATCAGTTTGAAGATGGCAACGGGTAGAGTTTTTGTGGTTGCCATGGTGATAGTTTAGAATGTAAATAGTTTTTTGAGTAAGAGATTTGTGTTATTGTCTTTTTTGGAACGGCGATGCTGTAATTTTATTGTTTAGATAATAAATCTTCCTTTTATATTAAACGTAATAGTAGAGGTTTCTTAATTATTTGATTCGAAATCCTTTGAGTTTTATTTGAGGTCAGTTTGTATTTTGTATTTTTTGACATTAAGGACATAAAAACATTCCGTTTACAATTGAAATTTCAAAAGTCGAATGTGAAAATGGAAAGTTCCCTAGCACCAGGAATCGAAATTAAACAGTTACAAGGACAACTATTTCAAACAAGTTAGCGTTTCCGTCAACTCGAAGTTGTTTGAAAAGGTATTTTTTATCTATCGATTCCAAAGTTTATTCTACATATATTTTAGGGTATACTTTCGGAGTATTTTGATCGAGTTTATTTTTACACCCTTATTTGCTTAAAATTATTAAATAATTTGCTTAAAATAAATTATTCAAGCTACATGATTTAATGCATTTATAGTATAATAGTAAACGGGGCTTCCATCGCATATCCTTAACCTTGATACCGCTATCATTAAATAAATGGAATGAGCTTAGATAAATAATAAAAGTTAATTTTTTTCTCTTTTTAATTTTCAAGGAAATATGTTTCGACCAAACAGATTTCATTCTGGAAATAGCAAAATTATTGAGTAGGTCCCTTGGAGCAATATCATTCTTATCCTCTTTTGACGAACTATAGGAATTGGTTTTCACAGTTTCTGTAAAAAGTATGTTAGCCTTCTTGCCACGTTTTTTTTTTAATTTTTATTTTTAATCAAAATAAGTTCGGAAATTGCATTTTTATTGCATTTTTTTAAAAATCAGATGATTCTAAAATTAGCGCTGCTTCGGAATCTTCTTAAAAATTTCAATTTTTAGTATTTCCTGCTTAACAAAATGAGGCATTTTTCCTGATAACAAATTATACTACAATACTATCTTGGGAATCGTGCTAAAGTAAAAAATTAAACAAAATAGTTTAGTATATTATCCGGAAAAAAATCTACATGGAATCATAAAGGAAGAGTAAAAGATATAGTGAAATAATTAGTGAATCACACATGGTCAGATAATTAAAAATTTAATTTCTCAATTAAGACGTTAGCACGACATTTAAGATACTGAGATATTTTAAAACGCTTAAAAATTTTGGCTACGTATTCGACAGCTTTTTATGTTCGGTATCTTTATACTCTTTGTAGTGACTTATAAAACATCAACACTATTTTTTAGATAATCTATGTTGAAGTCACAGGAAACAAAAAAACAAACAAAAAAGACAATCAATAATTTATATTCTTTTTTCGAAAAAAATAGTATGCTTAGTAAATAATCAGCTGTTTTGCATTAAATAATTTTAAACAGCGGAATGTTTTTAATTTCTTAACAAGGTTTTATTCTTAGCTGGCAGACAATAATTCTTTTTAAAAAAATCTTGACTATAATTTAAAAAGGAACTTTACTTTAAAGAAAACTTAAAAAATAAAAAAAAGAAACGTATTTTATAGTATAAAAAAAAAGTTATGAAAAGATTAGCAAACGATTATTAGCGAAAAAAAAATATGAATGAAATTTTACGCTACGCGCGCTAAGTCAAGTTCTTCATAAGTTTATCACATTTTAATATTAATCGCTCCATTTAATTATTTCTTCATTGTCGCCAAATTATTTTTTTTAAATAATTAATTTTAATTTTTCTCATCTTCTAATAAATAAAAACAGTTGAAACTTTAGATTTCTCAATTGAAAAATATGCAGATTAATATGGTATAAAAAAATCCATACCATATAATTCAACATTTTTTCAACCTCACTTTAATTAAATAATAAATAATTATTAAAAATTATTAATTTCATGAAATTATCTTTGGGTAAATGAGTTTTATGAGTGGGTGAAATTTTTTTTTTTTGAATTGCTTTATTAGTTTTTAAAATATGACTGAAAACGCAAAAAACGAAATTAACTTGATGGGGTCCAAACTTTGAATCGCTCTCCTGACCAAACTATGGGGACCACATTTCCCAGATTGCGGATAAGGAATCCAAATATGTAAAAAAAAAAAAATATGTTTATTCAGAGAAAGTACGTTTTTGTGTCTGATTTCATAACTTAATTAATAGTTAGCACTAATTAATTAGCATATTTGAGGTCACCCCTAGGAACTATTAAGATTGACACTTAGTTCGTGAAAATCCGGTTTTAGAACGAAAGTTATTCAGGGTGATATCTTTTTTTTGCGGACTGTACATAATAAAAACAAATTTTTATATGATCATTCATATATAAACAATTCTAACAGTACATAAATATACAATTTTAAATGTATCAAATTATTTAATGCAAACATTTACTTACCTATTAGAAATCAATTTATTTTAAGTTTTCTTGTTATCCAAAGAAAAACTTCATTAAGAATGAGAATCATTGATGACAGGGTTTATGTTTTTAAAAAAAAGACAGGTGCAAATAATTTTTTTTAAATTTTAAAAATGGAGCAAAATAGAAGGTAATTAAAAATTTACATTTGAATTAAAAATAGGTAATTTAAATGAGCTTAAGAAATTAAAATTTAACAGAGAGTGATAAAAATGCTCGTCTCAGAAAAAGTGCCTCAGAAAACGGCCAAATAAATGCCAACAAGAGTCCCCTTAAAGCTTGCATCTGTTTTCCTAGAACTTCTAGATAATTGATTGTTTAAAATAATTTATGAATAGATATCCAACAAATAGATGGTTCTGAGAATATGACATTTTATGAAAGGGCAAAAGAATCCAGAGCCAAAAGTATGATAAAGACAATTTAAAGAAGCAAAAGAACATTTCACTATAATATAAAATGAGGTGACTATTTTTTGAGAAGTCAAGTTACTGTGGTTGGTATGAAGAAAAGTATTTAAAGTTAAGGGTTGCTTTCAATTATATTATTTGTCAGTGAAAGATGGAGCGGCGATCGCAACGTTCGAATACGCCATCTGGGGAGAAGACCGGTTCCATGTTTGACTCTTCCCTCTTAGTTGTATAGGAAATGTACTACGACATTGTTCCTTTTCTTAATGTTTTTGTCTGCGTAGGGACCGAGGGTGTGCGGTATTGGTCCTCGTTAAACTGTGCTACCGTAAAGTGCTCGACTTCGCGTGCAGGTCGTTGGGCTACCGAAGCAGGGGTGCCATCCCCTCTGCAGAGGATCAAAATTGTGATGACATGTCTTCGGATCTTCCTCAGGAATGTTTCCCAGACCGTCGCCAATAGCCCATTGTGCAGCTCTAGTGCGACGTAAATAAAAACTGAAACTGCAATCTTAATATTTTTCGTATTAAAAATATAAAATAGGTACAAAACCTACGCACACACAATAAACTGTAAAATCGTGAACTAATGTACTATATAAAACAATTAGATATAGGAACATAATAAAAAGAAATTTTTATATTCCGCAGTGGACTGATCGTTAAGACACGGTTCCCAGCAGATCACCGAAGTCAAGCATCACTGGCTGCGGTATATGTGCGGGTGGGTAACCACGTGGATTATGTTGATATTAAATTATAATTGTAAATAAACAGATCATTTTTAGAGAAAGAAAATATTTTAATAAAAAGTATAACATGAGACAAACTTGGTCGAAAAAGAACACTTCTATTGATGTTTTTAAAATTACAACGACAACTGTTGCCAAAAGCAGGTGAACGAATAAGGCAATACATCATTTAGATTGCTTGCAATAACCTTGATTTGTTGATACTGTGGTGAACTTCCCATTCGTAAATTGTGGTGAACTTTCCCGTTCGCAAACTGAACTTTCCCAGTTCGAAAAACGAACAAAGAGACTGAGGCCGAAGCGTGCCCAAAGCGCCTGCATAAGAACTTTATCCTTCACGTGCACGAATAACCTACTCAGGCAGTTGAAGCTCGGTGTAGGCTAGGGTAGGACGTCGTATGTCTAGCTTGTAACTTTTTCATCTTCCTTAAATTAAATATTATTATTTGTTTATAATTCTCGTCTACGTCAATCTCTTAGCTCTTATTAATCTTGTTCCTTTTTAGTATTCTAATTATTTTTTTATTGGCATGTTACTCTTAACTGTTTTTTCTCTTTAGCATGATCCCAAATCAGTAACTTGCCAAAGTGGTGACCGAACGCGTGTTATGTTTCCCGCAATAGCCTTAAAAATCCTTCTTAATCTTAAATACTTTTCGCAAATTGTTCAGCCGTAGTTGAATAATCGAACAATCACTTATGAGGAGAGAACTTTTCTTAGTTGTTATTTGTTAATTTGTTACGCATGCGCTCTGAAACTCTTGCTAACTCGAATATTTTTTTGCCTGCTCACCAGTCAGTTGAATTAGCGATTTCACGACAGCATGTTTTTACTCTGGCTTTAAGAGTTTCAGAGCGCAGAGCCTTTTTCCCAAATACTTTGGAAGTTTGAAGTATGTTCTTATTAAGTTTTTATTTTATAAAATAGTTAAATTAATAGTTAAATTAAGTTTTTAATAAATAGTTTATTTTTGCAATTTAGTTTTATTTCGTTATTCGATGGCTCATATTAGTTTTAATTCATGTTAGTATTCCCCCACACAAATCTATGATCTCGCTTTAAAAATAACGTTACAGCCTTTCACACAATTTTAAATATGTTATTTTTTTTCACATATTTTATGATTTTTCACGATTTATGCTAATCGCTGTGGTAGCATGCCTTTGGATTACCCTTTTTACCAGGTATGTTCTGTTATTATTATTCCAACTTTTATTCTTGCATGAGTCGGTAAACTAGTCGATGGTTGGTAATGATTAAGTTAAAATTTATTTTTACTTAACACTTATTTTTACTTCATTTGTTTACTTCGTTCAAAATTAGGCGCATGTTATATTGTATTCTGTTATTTAATTTACCGTCGTTAGTTTAGAAATTTCTTGCTACTATTTTGTGTTACAACGCTTATTTTCATAAGGATTATTATCGAATTTATTTTACATTGTATTTTACCGTATATTTCTTATTTTAACGTTTTATTGTATTTTACCACGCATTCTTTTTTTTTAAAAAAAATTCAGCAAAATGACCATTGAAAATTCCTGATTCACAAAATATTTCCCGCGTAGCCATAAAGCCACCTCCTTTTTGGAAGGTAAACCCTACCCTTTGGCTTGCCCAATTAGAGGCTCAATTCTTTATTGCTGGGGTTTCAGTCGATGAAACTAAATTCCATCACGTTGTTTCGGCTATAGAAACCGATGTTTTGAATTCAGTTGCCGATATTATTCTTAAACCTCCTCAATCAAACAAATACGGCGCGTTGAAAACTAGATTTATTGAGCTCCACTCTGAAAGCCAAGAGTCTAAGATCCGTACTCTTTTACAGGGTCTCGAGCTGGGAGACCAACGTCCCTCGCAACTCCTAACTCGCATGCGTAGTCTTGTCGGAGAAAACGTTGGCGAGACACTTTTAAAATCGTTGTGGCTCTCTCGTCTCCCCGTCACATCGAAAAGTATCTTCGCGGCACTGACTGAAGATTTAAACAACTTAGCCACCGTAGCCGATAAAATTAGCGATATTGCAGGCGTGCAGCAAGTTAACTGTTGCACATCTCAAACTCCGCCTAGCTCACAACTAGAGCAGCAGATCGCACAACTCAGCAAGCAGGTTAGCGTGTTAACCACATTTGTTCACTCCCGTGGAAGAGATAGGAGTCGAGGTAGAGCTGATGATCGAAATGACCACCGGAGCAAATCCCGAAACGGTCGTAAGCGAAATTACAAGGAGCCGTTAAACAATATGTGCTTCTATCACACTAATTTTGGAGCACGGACTCGAAAATGTAAACCCCCTTGTACCTTTAACTTGCTGGCGGAAAACTAAGTCGGCGATCGCGAAATGGCCAAAACCGCGACCGCCACATCGATAGGCTCTTAATGGCCGATCCCGCATCTCATTTTAAATTTCTCATAGATACCAGTGCAGACGTATCGGTAATCCCCAAACCAAATTCTTTCTTTAAAAAGTCTGATAAATTAACTTTGTACGCAGCTAACGGATCAGAGATAGCAACTTACGGCACTAAATTATTATCTGTCAACTTAAATTTACGCAGAGATTTTAGATGGTCTTTCATTATAGCAGACGTAACTCAACCAATCATAGGCATAGATTTCCTCACGCATTTTAATTTGCTGATTGATGTTCGACACAATTGCCTCATTTATAAAATGACGAATCTTAAGTTATCGGGACACTTACCTCGCGATCGTACAACCGTAACTGATATTTGTTTACTTCCAAAAATTAATTGTCCCTACCAAAAAATTTTGTCAGAATTTCCATCCCTAACTAATCCATCGTTACATGATGATAAAAATAAAGATATTTTAGTTTATCATCATATCGAGACCGTTGGCCAGCCGGTTTATTCGAAACCGCGACGATTATCGACTGATATCCTTAACGCCGCTAGAAAAGAATTCGAATTTATGCTTGCGCAAGGCATTATCCGACCCTCAAAAAGCCCATGGGCAAGCCCATTACACATGGTAAAAAAGCCGAACGGTGACTGGCGTCCATGTGGCGATTATAGGCGCTTAAATACCATACCTATACCAGACCGTTATCCGGTGCCGCATATCCAGGACTGCTCCCAGCAATTCGCAAATAAAACTATTTTCTCGACTTTAGACCTTACACAAGCCTACAACTAAATACCGGTTTTTCCCCAAGATATCCCAAAAACCGCCGTCACTACTCCGTTTGGTCTATTTGAGTATGTTTTCATGCCCTTTGGACTACGGAACGCCGGGCAAACGTTCCAAAGATTCATTCACAAGTGTTGTCCGGTTTAGATTGTTGTATCCCATATTTCGACGATATCTTAATCGCATCGAATAGCGCTGAGGAGCACAAAACGCACTTACGATTAATTTTCGAGCGTCTCAAACAGCACGGATTAAAATTAGATGCATCAAAATGCGTTTTGGGGCAGAAATCAGTTAAATTTCTTTGCTGTTTGATTACCCCTTCTGGAGTCAAACCCTTGCCGGAAAAACTTCAGATAATACGCGATTTTCCAAAACCAGAAACAGTTTCTGAATAACGACGTTTCCTGGCAATGATTAACTTTTATCGACGTTTTTTACCTCACGCGGCGGAGATACAAGCTCCATTAAGTGAATTCTTAAAAAATTCCAAAAAGAATGATAAAAGCTTAATCCAATGGAATGAAACGGCCGACAATGCTTTTGCCAAATGTAAAACAGAACTCGCGCAGACCGTAACGTTAGAGTATTATTCCCCTGATCACGAACTTTCCGTCATGGTCGACGCTTCCGATATCGCGATAGGAGCCGTTTTGCAATCATTAACTCCTTCTGGGCTACGTCCAATAGCATTTTGTTCAAAGAAATGAACACCGACTGAAAAGAACTATAGCACATATGACAGGGAGCTGTTAGCCATATATCTAACGGTTAAACATTTCAGATACGTTTTAGAAGGCCACAAATTTATCATATTTACTGACCATCGACCCCTTACTTGCGCTTTTCGCAAAAAATCCGACTCATGCTCACCTCGCCAATTAAGACACCTCGATTTTATATCGCAGTTTAGCATCGACATTAGACATGTTTCCGGCATTGATAATGTAATCGCGGATGCCTTAAGTCGCATTAATGGAATTAATCTTCCTTCTGTAGACTTTTCAGCTATCGCACAGGCTCAAATCAATGACGAGGAATTAAATTCCCTAATTTCCAATAACGAAACTTCTCTTTTATTGCAACCTCTTAAATTAACGGAAAGCTTAAATATTTTTTGCGATTCTAGCAATAATAAATTGCGACCTTTTATTCCACTTAATTTTCGCCAACGCATATTCGAATCTATCCATAATTTGTCTCACCCTGGCATTCGAGCTTCGCAAAAAATGCCAGCTGAACGGTATGTTTGGCCCTCAATGAACAAAGGCATTGCTGTTTGGACTAGGTCTTGTTTGCAGTGCCAAAAAGCAAAAGTCATCAAACACAGTCACAGCCCGATTCAGAACTGCAAATTGCCTCGGCAGCGATTTTCACATGTCCACATCGACATCGTGGGCCCTCTGCCACCAGCTGATGGATCGCAATATCTGCTCACGTGTATAGACCGGTATACCAGGTGGCCGGAGGCGATACTTATTGCCGACATGACAGCGGAGACTGTTGCAAAAGCCTTTCTCACACATTGGATAGCCAGATTTGGCGTGCCAAAACTGGTCACAACAGACCAAGGCCGCCAGTTCCAGAGCAACTTATTTTCAGTATTCAACCGAATACTGGGTACTCAGCAGTTCCGGACTTCTCCTTACCATCCTGAAAGCAACGGAATCGTCGAGAGATTCCACAGAACTCTAAAACAAGCACTCCGCTGCCATAAGCAAAAACGGACCGAATCTCTCCCATTAGTTGTCTTAGGACTCCGATCCACCTTGAAACAGGACTTAAACTGCACAAGTGCTGAACTCGTGTATGGATTACGATTACCATCAGAATTCTTGGAGACACCAAATATCGACATCGAGCCTTTCGATTTTCTTAGAAATCTGCGACAGACCATGGAATCATTGCGGCCCAGCCCAGCATCTGCACACTCCAAACCAAGGATTTTTGTTCACCCATCATTGAAGGACTGTACGCATGTATTCGTACGTTTTGATGGGGTAAAAAAATCCCTGCAATCACCGTACGATGGACCTTATCTTGTGCTAGATAGGAACGACAAAACTTTCACCATTGAAATCAGCGGAAAGCGTTCAGTTATCAGCATTGATAGACTGAAACCAGCATTTCTTCCTCAAGCCACCGACTCACAATCCTCTTCACAGACGCCTACAACTCTCTCGGATCCTACCAAAAATGATTCTGCTTCTCAAACGCCACCAAGTGAATCACGAACAGTTGTGCCAGAACCTCTTCCCATCACGACTCGTTCTGGCAGGAGAGTCAGATTCAACCCTAAGTTCCTGTGAACTCTTCCGTGCCAATGGCACTAGGAGGGGGGAGTACTGGGGTGAACTCCCCATTCGTAAATTGTGGTGAACTTTCCCGTTCGCAAACTGAACTTTCCCAGTTCGAAAAACGAACAAAGAGACTGAGGCCGAAGCGTGCCCAAAGCGCCTGCATAAGAACTTTATCCTTCACGTGCACGAGTAACCTACTCAGGCAGTTGAAGCTCGGTGTAGGCTAGGGTAGGACGTCGTATGTCTAGCTTGTAACTTTTTCATCTTCCTTAAATTAAATATTATTATTTGTTTATAATTCTCGTCTACGTCAATCTCTTAGCTCTTATTAATCTTGTTCCTTTTTAGTATTCTAATTATTTTTTTATTGGCATGTTACTCTTAACTGTTTTTTCTCTTTAGCATGATCCTTAATCAGTAACTTGCCAAAATTCTATCAATATTTGGCTAAAATATGCCTTATACCCTGTTCTGGTATTTATAACTTTCACTCCCCCTTACCAGGGCACGGGAATAATCTTTACACATATACATAATACATCACAGTTATTCTATAAAACCTAACTGAGTCCTCAAACAATTGAATACTTACTTCGAAATGTTTTTTGTTAAGAGGTCAGCTACATTATCTCGCGAATTAATATATTGTAACTCGACAATATTTTGATCTACATTGTCGCGTATGAAGTGATACCTAAGATCTATGTGTTTACTCCGATCAGACGTAGTTTGATTTTTAGCTATGAACATAGCTGCCTGGTTATCAATATTTATTCGTACGGGAGGTGGTACAAACATTTCTTTACCGAGCTCAAACACTTCTTTGCTGGCATGGGCCATTGCCAGGTATTTAGCTTCTGCGGAAGACAATGCAGTGCAACGTTGTTTCTTACTGGACCAAGACACCGCAGCACCCCCAAGAATGACCACATAACCACTATACGATTTTCTGTCAATGCAATCTTCTGCCCAGTCTGCATCGGAAAATACTTCTAGCTTTTTTCTAGTTTTTCTATATGTCAAACAAAGATGTTTTTTGTTTTTTTTGTTTAAGATACCTGAATAAGTGTTTGACACTTCGTCAATGGTTTTCAGAAGGTCTTTCGTTAAACTGGCTCATATAAGTTGAACTATAAGCAATGTCAGTGCGAGTACCAAAGGCAAGATACAATAAACTGCCTATCGCCTGCCTATATGGAATTTTCTTCGATGTTTCGTTTCCTTCCACTCAGCATCAGTTAACTTATATTGTTTAACACTTGGATCTAAGGGAGTTGATGCTCCTCTGAGTAAGGTTGCATCAAAGGTCTTCAATACTTCTTCAACATAGGATGTTTGGTCTAAGTTTAAGAATCCATCAGCATACCTTTTCACTTTTATCGATAAAATTTCACCTACTTCTCCAAGATCTCTTGCTCTAAACTTTTGTTTAACTTTAAGTTTAAACATGTCTATGGCTTCTGGATTTCCTACAATAAGCATATCATCAACATATATGCCAAGGTAAAGTGTTTTATTTGGATGATAGTAAATGCATGGATCACTTTTAGAACATGTTAATCCATAATCTTTCAAAAAGGTGTCGAAACACACATTCAACTCTCTTTCAGATTGTTTCAATCCATATAGGCTTCTTTTAAGGTGCAAGATGAGATGTTCTTTGCCTGGCACTATGGCTCCTTCAGGCTGTTTCATGTAAATGTTTTCTTTAAAGTACCATTCAGGTAAGCAGCAGTTATATCCATTTGATGAATATCCATATCACATTCCACAGCTAGTGCCAATAAGATCCTGATAGATTTTAATTTGATCACGGGAGAGAATGTTTCTTGAAAGTCAATTCCAGGAACTTGCATGCAACCTTTAGCTACCAGTCTAGCTTTAAATTTATCACAATCTCCTGACTCGCTTTCTTTTTCCGAAATATCCATCTAGAACTAATAAGCTTGACATCTGGTGGTTTGGTAACAAGTTTCCACGTTTGGGCACAACGTAAGTTTTTAATTTCTTCATCTATGGCCCTTTGCCACAAATTTGCTTCTTGTGATGTTAGAGCTTCTTCTAATGTTACAGGGTCCCTATGGAATTGCTTTGCATTTGAGGAGCATGCTTCTTTTGCCTTGTAAAGTACATCGTCTTGCAAGTGTGCAGGGGTTTTAATAGCTCTTGTGCTTCTTCTGGCAGAATCACTTCGAGAGACTTGGTCATTTGGATCTTCTGGATCATGTTCGAGTTGGTTGTACTCCTCTGTCATTTCAACTTGCTGATAAGTCTGATCTCCACAAACATTATTTTTGGATTCATCTTAATTGATGGCGTTTGTGTTTTAATTTTGATATATTTCTTCTGGCGATGTTCCTTGTAGTCCAGAATTTGGACGTTTATCTGATTTTTCTTCACTTGAGTTCATATTGTCCATTGTCTATGTCTTCATTTTCAATAAATAAGGAAATCTTATCTTCATAGGGTCCTTCTTTGGTCAATTTGAAAGGGAACACTTCTTCTTCAAAGAGCACATCTCTGCTGATAAAAAACTTTTTTCTTTCTGGATCCCAGAGTTTATATCCTTTGATACCACTTGGGTACCCAATATGGATCATTCTATAGCCTTTTGGTCCAATTTGATCCGTCTTTGAAATGAGCGCGTATGGCTCCAGGCCCGACATCCAGAAACTTTCAAGTGATCCAAGGTCGTTTCTTTACTCGACCATTTTTCTGGTGTACTTCTTCCAATTTCAGTAGATGGGCGTCTATTTCGGAGATAAGATGCTGTGCACTCAGCTTCAGCCCAGAATTATGGCTTTGCTCCTGATTCTATGAGAAGGCATCTGGTTATGTTGATCAAAGTCTGGTTCATCCTTTCTGAAATTCCATTTTGTTGAGGGGATTCCGGCACAGTTAGCTGCCTTTGAATTCCATGTTTGATAAAATAGTTGTCAAAGTTCTGTGACTTAAACTCACCTCCATTATCACTTCTTAGAATTTTTATCCTTTTGCTGTGAAAATTTTCAACCATTCTCTTGTATTCATCAAATTTCATTATGACTTCATTTTTAGTTTTGATTGGATACACTGTAGAGTAACGAGAAAAATCATCGGTGAACACAACAAAGTAATTTGATCCTCCCAGTGATGGCGGTGAAATCTTTCCGACTACATCAGAGTGGACAATTTCTAATGCAACGACAACTGTTGCCAAAAGCAGATGAACGAATAAGGCAATACATCATTTAGATTGCTTGCAATAACCTTGATTTGTTGATTCTATCAATATTTGGCTAAAATATGCCTTATACCCTGTTCTGGTATTTCATATAACTTTCATAGGGACCGTGAGTGTGCGGTATTGGTCCTCGCTAAACTGTTTTACCGTAAATTGCTCGACTTCGCTTGCAGGTCGTCAGACTACCATAGCGCGGGTGCCACCCTCTCTGCATAGGATCAAAATTGTGATGGCATGCCTTCGGATCATCCTCAGGGATGTTTCACAGACCGTCGCCAATAGCTCAGTGTGCAGCTCAGTGCAACGTAAATGAATTACAACAACATAATTGTCACAAATATTTTTAAAATTTTCATGACTCTTTCTTTTAGAACTATGTTTCATGCAGTTTTTACTTTCCAAACTTAAAAGATTTCAATCTATTGGAAAATCAAGACGGAAACTAACGTACTTTTCTTAGATTCTCCAAACGCTAATGGTTAGAGCATGCGAAGTGTTGCCATGGGCAGAGAGTTCAACTCTACGCCACATGTAGCCCATTTCGTTCGCCAATTGCTGTATCCAGGGATAGGTAAAAGAGTGGTAACTATTTTAGTTTTCTAAATGCTTGGTTTATTTATTTTTTTATGCTGAACCTCTTTTTTGTGTGTTTCGTATTTTCAAATATATATATATTTCTTAATTTTAATGTATTGAAAGTTGTCATATGTAGAAAAAAATTGAAGCAAAAGAGAAGTATTTGTCTCTGAGTAAAAAAGTTTTCTATTTGGAAAGTAGCTCAAAGTTTTTAAAAACAGTAGTTTTCTTTTTATAAAAGTACCAATTCTATTTTACTTTATAAACATTAAATAAAATAGAGTAAAGTGACGCACATTACAGTGTTGTTAAGTAATATGATGCACATTATACCTACCTCAATCAAATTTAAGAGGAAAATAAAGTTTTCTATTTGAAAAATAAGTTTAAAGTTGAAAAAAGAGTTGATTTTACTTTACTCTATTTTGCGAATGTCTGAATTTCAGAAGGGGTTAAGCACATTTTTCGCTCCCTCATTTTAATTTGAGAGGAAAAAAAAGTTTTCCATTTGGAAAATAGCTTTTAAGACAAAATTTTTTTTATAATTACCAATTTTACGTTTTTTTCATTTTCTTTTCTTTTTTTTTTTCATGAATGCTTACACTTTAGAAGGGGCAAATTACATTTTAGCCCTTTGCCAATTTGAGAGGAAAGTAAAGTTTGCTATCGAGAAAATAGCTTCAGAGCTGAAAGAAATAGTTTTTCTTTTCTAAAATTGCCAATTTTACTTGACTTTGTCCTGGCGAATGCAAAAATATTAGAAGGGGTGAAACAGAAAATTTTAAAATTTTTATACGTTATTTTACATTGTTATTAGTTTTAAAATACAAATTTGGTTTTTAGCTGCATTGTGCGCTGTACCAGTTTGAATTGGATTAATAATTGTTTTGTGTTTTTCATACCTCAAGCATTATAATTTTGAATTTAGTTTTTGGATTGTGTTAAGGGGTGAAACAGATTATTCTCCCCGACACTTAAATTTTAGAGGAATATAAAGCTTTCTTATAGAATTTTTTTTAAATTACCTATTTTACTTGACCTTATTTTTGTGAGTGATTAAATTTCAAGAGAAGCAAAACACATTGTTTGCCCCCTCACTTAAATTTTAGAGGGGGTGGTTGCCCCTTCTGCTCTCCGCTTCACATGCTACTAAATCTGACAAGATAGTGGATGAAAAAACTATGTT
This sequence comes from Parasteatoda lunata, assembly GCA_949128135.1. Classification (NCBI taxonomy): domain Eukaryota; kingdom Metazoa; phylum Arthropoda; class Arachnida; order Araneae; family Theridiidae; genus Parasteatoda; species Parasteatoda lunata. The sequence goes on from OX421972.1 coordinate 10,091,490, forward strand.
AGACAGAAGTACAATTAATATGCAGAATGTGTTAACAATTAACTACATGCGGTTTGTGAAGCGTTTTTGTTATTGTGAGGGTGGTAAATAATTCTTGAAAAAAGTCTTTAAACCGTTTCTTACTCTTTCTTTATACTAAAGTAGATATGTTATTACAAAGAAGAAAAATTTTCTGCAATTCTATCTTCACACGATTTCTTTTCTATAAAAAAAGAGAGAGAAACTTAATTTTGAAAAAATACGATGTGGTCCTTCAGTGCGCGTGGTTAGGCCACATGCGCTGAGATAATTTAAAGTAAAATAATTTATGTTTTGGTAAAGAAATAATTAAATAAAACATTGTTAAAATAAAACACCAGTCATAAAATAACAATTAACAATATTTAATAGAAAATAAGAAGATTAAATAAACGCTACATAAAAAAGCCTGGGCCGAGAAGGCCAGGTGTAGAAAAACACTGCACTGCAGGGAGAGAAAAAATGTTCTGCTTGGGTTGTCATAACTACTAGAGGAACTAGCCAAGAGCGGGTTCCCAAAAAATGTTCGTTAATCGCTACACTGGCGCAGCTAGTCGCTGCAGTCCCTTTATATGGGGCCCCCCTTGACCGTTGGTGTCCCTGGGTGGAGCCCCGACTACCTTGGCGTAGTTACAGCCCTGGGTGCATTTTTTTAATGTTATGCTTACGGGGCGATGTGTAAACAAGCTTTAATATTCTAAAAAATTTAATTATTGTGATTTTTGTTGAAATTTTAACAATTGGCGATCGAAACGGGCTGCAGGTGGCGTAGAGCAGAACTCTTTACCTATGGCAACCCTTCACATGCTTTTCCCATTAGCGTGTGAAAAGTCATAGAGGAAGGAAGTACGTTAATTTCTCTCTTGATTTTCATATAGATTAAAATCTTTTAAGTTGGAAAACTATATGGAACTGAAAACTACATTAAACATAGTTCTAAATAAAAGTATCACGGAAATTTAAAGAAATATTTTTATAAAATAAAAAGGAAAAATATTAAGAAACATTAAGGTTATCAGCTTAAAACAAATTTAATGGAATTAATATTACAGTATAAATAAAGTGTAGTATGCTCCGCCAGCCGCTGTGATCTTACGTCATCGGCAGCCGATGCTCCAGCCAATAAGAGACATTCGTTCATCTACTTTCCTGGAGAACGTTTACTAATCTCTCTCTCTCTCTCCTGCTTCGCGGCAGCGACTGGCTGCCCAGATATATTACTTGTTATGTTTTAATAAAAATATAAATAAGTTTGATTCACGATCATTCATTTCTACACTACAAAATGGAATACGGCAAGTATTCGTCCTCATGGTGACCTTCTCAGCTGGATATTGAACAAAAACTTTTTGTTTTGGAATAACGACCGAAAACTTTCAGTTTCACTTTCGTTTCTTCAAAAATTGTGCCTGTGGATTACATCAAAACAAAAATGACTGACGCTGATTCCTCGGCAATTAAAATTAATGTTTTTAACATGTCGGACCCTCAATTATGGTTTCATATGGTTAAAGCTACATTTCAACTTGCTACACCGAAACCGATAACGGAAAGCAAAACCAAATTTAACTACTGTCTAGCGCATCTTCCACCAGAAGTAGCAGCCGTAGTTAGAGACGTCATCATCACACCTAATGCAACTGATCCCTTCTTAAAACTAAAGAATGAAATAATTGCTCGCTGTGGAGAAACAAAATCACAGGAAATTCGATGCTTACTCACCGGTGAGCAACTCGGGGACCGAAAACCTAGTGAACTATTGCGAATAATGCAGAGAAAAGCGGAATCATACCAAGTATCTGATACATTACTATTGGAATTATTTTTAACTCAACTACCACAGAACATTCAGTCAATTTTAATTAACTCCCGCGAAAGCTGCTGAAGTCGCAGACCGCATTGTTGAAGTTACGCCATCTGAAGTGAGCTCAATTTCTCCTACTTCTCAATGTAATAATGCAGAACTCTTAGCCAAAATCAAGGCGCTGAGAAAAGAAGTTATTGTGTTGCGAATCGTAGCAAATCGAGAAATCGTAACTATAAACAATTGAGCAATCGAGACCGCAATGTGTCGCAATTGCCGAACCGAAATTCTGAAATCTGTTATTATCATAAAAAATTCACAACTGAAGCTAGAAAGTGCATTAAACCTTGCAATTTTCAGGAAAACGCCAACAGGCAGGAGTAGAAGCGCCATGCATCTTGCCCCCTACCAATTGTCGCTTATTTGTTCGTGATAGAAAAACAAATAGTTTGTTTCTTGTAAATACCGGAAGCGACTGTTCCATCATTCCTACTACTAAAAGAAAAAACCAACTTACTCCTATTCAAAGCTTTAGTGCTGCAAATAATACTAAAATTAAAGTGTATGGTAAGAAATTATTAACATTAGATTTAGGTCTAAGAAGAAATTTTGTTTTCCCTTTTAATATATGTGACATTCCTAATTCAATTCTAGGAGCTGATTTTCTTTATTATTTTAATTTAAAGCCTGATATGAGAAAACATTGTTTAAATGATATGAATACTAATTTAAATTCTCATGGTATTTTTAAACATGCTGATATTATTTCTATTAAAACTGTTTATGGTGAAAATGAATATACTAAACAGTTAAATGAATATCCTCAAATTACGAAGCGTATTTGCTCTGACGAAATTGTTAAGCATAATGTAGTACATCATATAGAGACTTTCGGTGCACCAGTTTTTGCTAAACCTCGGCGTCTTGCGCCTGATAGGTTAAAAATAGCAATGACTGAATTTCAACATATGATAGATTTAGGCCACATGCGCCCATCAAAAAGCAATTTTTCATCACTTCTACATTTAGTCCCTAAAAAAGATATTTTGGACTGGCGTCCAGTAAGTGATTATCGCGCTTTAAACTCTCAAACTGTAAAGGATAAACATCCTGTACCAAACATCATAGATTTTACTTCTGAATTACATGGAGCAAAAATATTTTCTCATGTCGATTTAATTCGAGCCTTTCATCAAATCCCAGTAGATCCAGAAGATGTAAATAAAACCGCGATAATAACTTCTTTCGGACTATATGAAAGAACATGAATGCAGTTTGGTCTCTTCAATATTTCTAGTACCTTTCAAAGATTCATTGACGAGGTGACTAGATGATTAGATGGTGTTTATGCATTTTTAGATGATATACTAATAGCTTCTAATTCTCATGAAGAACATTTATTGCAATTAAAATCTCTTTTTAACAGATGACAATATCATGGTTTAAGTATAAATCCTTCTAAATGTATTTTTGGTCAAAACAGTTGAAATTTTTTGGGATTTAAAATTTCAGAACAAGGTTTAGAACCTCTTACTGACCGTGTTGATGTCATTTTAAAATTTCCTAAACCTAATACTATTACACAATTACGTAGATTTTTAGGGTTTTATAATTTTTACTGAAGATTTATCCCTAATGCAGCTTATATTTTATCGCCTTTAACTAAATTTTTTAAAAGACAACAAAATAAAAAGAAATCAAATAAATAATTAAAAAAGTCAGATACACCATTAATTTGGTCAGATAATGCTAATATATCTTTTTCGGGTGCTAGACAAGCCATTGCTAATGCGACACTTTTAATATATCCAATACCAGGTGCAAAACTTTGTCTATGAACCGATGCATCTGATGTTGCAATCGGTAGCTCTTTAATGCATCTTAACAACGATAAATGGGAACCAATAGCATTCTTTGTAACTAAATTAAAAAAAAGTAAAAAAAAAAAAATTGGCCCACTTACGATCGCGAATTATTGACAATATATGCTTCAATAAAAAAAATTTCGTCATATGCTTGAGGCTAGAAATTTTACTGTTTTTACGGATCAAAAACCTTTAGTTTTCGCGTTTAAACAAAAATTGGATAAATGTTCACCCCGTCATTTAAGACACCTTGATTATATTTCACAATTTACAACTGATATTAAGCATATTGATGGGAAATCTAATATAATTGCAGATACTCTATCACGAATAGATATCGAAACAATTTCAAAACCTCTAATTATAGACTTTAAAAAACTTGAGCAAGAAGAAAACAATGATTCTGAGTTGAAAAATATGTTAAATTCAAATAAAACATCTTTAAAATTGGAAATCCACTATTTCCCTTTAGAAGATGTAAATTTAATGTGTGACTTTTCAACTAAATATCCTAGACCTTTTGTTCCTCAATCATTTAGAGAAATTATTTTTAACAATTTGCATTATTTTTCTGATCCCGGTATATACTCAACAACTAATGTAATATCTAAACGTTTCGTATGGCCTAACATGAAAGTAGACATCAAAAATTTGGTTCGTTCTTGTGAAAAATGTCAGCGAGCTAAAATTTTTCAACATACTAAAGCTCCAGTAGGCACATTTTCTCTACCGGACGATCGATTTTCACACATTCATGTAGATTTCATTGGCCCACTTCCAATATCTGAAGGAAAACAATATTGACTAACTATAATCGACAGATTTACGAGATGGCCAGAGGCAATTCCAACAACGGATATAACCGCTAAGGCACTTGTGTATGGTTGGATCTCTAGGTTTGGTACACCCGATACTATAATGACCGATCAAGGTCGTAATTTCTATTTGTACAAAACTTGTTAGGCTTATAGTGCCTAGAGTAAAAGAGTGTGAACAAGAGAGAAACGATTCCTGATTGGAGGAAAGAAAAACTTTACCGCCGGAGGCGAGAGTGGAAATTTCGCCATTGGAATTACACGGAGTGAAAATTAACTGCCTCAAAAAATTTATGTTCTGAATTAATAAAGGCATGTAATAAGTTCATTACTTACTTTTTTTCAATAAGAAACTTCATTGTTACAGTAAATGTAAAAACTATGGCTGAAAATTTGGATAGTTATTTGAATTTATCCTTATTATTACTTACTTGCATGCATATAAAGTTTTGTTTATCTCATTGTAAAGTGAACAAGGTGATGAAATAACTAATGATTACATAAGAATAAATGTATTTACTTTTAATAAACATAATTTCTATATAAATTACGTATAAATTTTAAGATTTGAGCACCTTTTTATCAAAACTTCAGAAGTGCAGAGTTTGGCGATATTACTTTAAAATGTTGGCGCGTTGCAATGTTCGTCAAATAGCATTTGTTTACTTTTCGTTACTAACTTGATAAAATGCTAGTTTGTTTTAAATTTCAACGAATTATCGAAATTTTTGTTTACAATTTGTTGAAAAAAGCAATACCTTTTTAGGTGAATGTGAGATAATTTTTTCCTGAAAAAGTAATAAATAATAATAAATTATGTATTTTGTTTCATTATTTATTATTTCTGAAATGAATAACATAAACATTATTAATTTTTATATTTTATTTAAGGCATTTATTTAAAGCTGAAGTCTTTTCATAAGTCTTTTTTTTTTCATTGACGTTAATTTTTTAATAATGTGAGATACTAATTTTTCTTACAATGTTTCTTAAAAAATTTGTAATATCATGTGCTTTCCAATCTTAAAGTTTATATTATTGATACTTTAGTATATACTTTTTGAATAACAGAACCTTCAGAATAACACCAAATGAGAGAGTGGCGCCAATTTCAGTGTATCATCTGGTAACCCCCTTGGGCAAAAATATGACGGCAGCGCATGCGCTCTTGGATATTGTCATCAATCTTTTCAATACAGGCTTTTGCCAATAGTCTTATTAGGCATTCGTACCGCATTAAAAGCTGATATTTATGCAACCTATGCATAGCTTGTTTATGGTACCTCATTACGACTACCTTCAGATCTTTTAAACACAGATTCTATTTCTACACCAATTACTGAAGACTACATCACGAACTTAATGGCTATGATGAGAAAAAGTCCAATTGCCACTTCAATGCATGGAAACGATAAATTTTATGTAAATCCAAATTTGCAATTTTGTACTCGTATAGTTTTAAGAGTGGATAAAATCCGTCCACCACTATCACCTTCTTACACAGGACCTTATTTGGTAATGGAGCGTTCTAATAAAACCTTTGTGATTGATTTTAATGGTAACTGTATCTATAGACCCAAGACAAAATTTATGTTGGTACCATCAAAGAATTTTGATGGTTTATGATGGTTTCACTAAGATTCTTGATGGTCCAACATGTGTTGATGGCCACCATCATACAACAATTTCCATCATGGTTTGTTGGTTTTTGATGGACCAACAAATTCCAACATGGCAAGATGGAAAATGTTGTTCTACTGCTATGATGGTAAACCATCAAATAATGTTGGATTTCTCATGGACCAACAATAACCATCATATTATGATGGAATATGTTGTATTCCCTTTATGATGGTCAACCAACATGATATGTTTACTATTGATGGACCAACAACACCCATCAAAATATGATGGAAAATGTAGGTTTACATTTATGATGGTCAACCAACAAGTTATGTTTATTAATGTTGGCCCAACAATAACCATCATATTATGATGGAATATGTTGTATTCCCTTTATGATGGTCAACCAACATGGTATGTTTACTATTGATGGACCAACAACAGCCATCAAAATATGATGAAAATTGTTGGTTTATATTTATGATGGTCAACCAACAAGTTATGTTTATTAATGTTGGCCCAACAATAACCATCATATTATGATGGAATATGTTGTATTCCCTTTATGATGGTCAACCAACATGGTATGTTTACTATTGATGGACCAACAACAGCCATCAAAATATGATGAAAATTGTTGGTTTACATTTATGATGGTCAACCAACAAGTTATGTCTATTAATGTTGGCCCAGCAATAACCATCAAAATATGATGGAAGATGTTGTATCGCAATTCTGATGGTTAACCAACATGGTATGTTTTTTATTGTTGTACCAACAATAGCCGTCAAAATATGATGAAAATTGTTGTTTTACAACCAGCAAGTAATGTTTATTATTTTTGGGCCAACAATAACCATCAAAATAACCATCGAGTATATTATGTTTAATTATGGAGCAGAAAAAAAAAATATCAATCTATAGTGAAATATATATCAATCAATCAATAGTGAAATATAATCAATATATATCAATCAAAAATATATCAATCAATCTATATTGTTTTACTATTATTAGCACATGTATCAGTCTCGAGAAGTTTTTTCTAAAAATTTTGAAAGCTTTGAAATACAAGCATATGATCAATGGTTAAAAATAAATAAGAGGTTAAAAATAAATAGTTATTGCAAATAATAGCAATAAAACTGTTTATTACGATTCAAAAAAAAAAATTAAGAAAGATTCATTTATTTAAGTACTCAAGTGCTCGATTAAAGAAGATAAAATTCTTATGCACACGTACATTACGCTTGAGCTTTTAATTATTAAATAAAGTGAAATTACAATGAAGGGTAAAAAAAATTATTGCAAATATTTTCATTAATGTGAATTTGAGAAATATAGAATAATTAGGCTTTATATCAGGACTAAAAAAGATAAGAAATATTCATTCATATTGATAGGAGAAAGAAATTACATTTTTATATGCACGTGAACTGCTTGAGCTTTGTGTGTGACATTTTACTGAAAGGTTTAAAGTTGTTATTTAAATTACTAAATATGAGGTGAAAGTATTATTATGAAAGTTAAAAAATAAATAGCTATTGCTATTTAGAAACACAAAACAATGAGGCCCACGTCGGGTTTAACTTAATTTAAGATAAAATTCTTATTCGCGTGAGTTATAGTCGAATATAGTCTTGTGATATTTCGCAATATGGTAGGAATTTGTGCTTTTAATTGCAAAAAATGTAGTAATATGTTGTTAAAGGTTAAAAATTAATAGTAACTGCAATTAATAACATTAATTAGAATTTAAAATTCAGAAAACAATAAAGATTCTTATCAATATTGATAGGATTAAAAAAGATTCATTCATATAGGTACACGGCTGAGAAATTAAATTATGAGCACGTGTAGTATTTGAGCATCGTCTCGCGGCATTTTATTGAATGCTTAAAGGTTGTGGTTTGAATTATCAAACATGTGGTGAAATTATAACGAAGGGTTTAAAATAAATGGTTATTACAATTCATAACATTATGGTGCATTTTAGAAACAGCAAACAAGAAGGCTACATATCAGGATTAATTAAATTAACAGAGATTCAAAGAAGATAAAGTTTTTATTCACACGTGCGGTATAGTCAAACATATTTTTATGAAACTGTACGATAGGTTTGAAAAGTGTAATTTTAATAGCAAAAAACGTAGTAATATGTTGTTAAAGGTTTAAAATTTATATTAACTGCAATTAATATCTATAAGGTGAATTTAAATTCAGAAAAACAATAAGGATACATATTAGTATTAATATGATCAAAAAAGATTCATTCATTTGGGTACACGACTGTGAGATTAAATTATGAGCATGGTTTAAAATAAATGGTAATTGCAATTTAAAACATGGTGAATTTTAGAAACACAAATCAAGGATTACATATCAGGATTAATTAAATTAAAAAAGATTTAAGTTTTATTCACATGTGCGCGGTAAAGTCGAACGTATTCTTATGATATTTGCCAATGGGATTGAAAGTTGTACTTTTAAATGCTAAAAATATAGTAATATGTTGTTAAAGGTTAAAAATTAATAGTAACTGCAAATAATATCGTAAAGATGAGTTTTAAATTCAGAAAACAATAAAGCTACATATCAGGATTAATGAAATTAAGAAAGATTCATTCATATAGGTACACGAGTAACTTTTTATGTGCACGTGCATTCTTCATTGTCTGGTTACTGAAGGGTTAAGACTTGTGATTTAAATTATTTAACATGTGGTTATTACAATTAATAACATTATGGCGTTTTTAAAAAATACAAAACAAATAAAGCAACATATCAGGAATAATTAAATTAAGAAGATTTAAATAAGATAAAAAAAATTTTTAGAAATTCTGCAATTTGTATAAAAGTTCTATTTAAGGTTAAAAATAAATAGTTATTAAATATAATAACATTGAGGTAGATTTTCAATTTACAAAATATTGTACATATTCACATTAATGAATTTAGAAAAATTCGTGGGTTTAAGTAAACGAGTGATAGATAAAATGCAAGGAAAAAAAGTCTTTTCTTTGCAGTTTTACTTAAGTCGCGCATATTCTAGTAACATTTTACAACGGCGTGGAAATTTACTATTTTAATAAATAAAATTTTTTATATTGCTTTGGTTGTCGTAGGCCATTAAAGTAAGGGTTGTGTGATTGTACTTGTTTTCCAGTCACACAATCTAGGGCCTAGAATTCAACTTCTGCCACACCCATACATCACACCCATTTATATGGTGGACCCATTCATAAATCCAATCATTCATTCACAGATCGTAATTTTGACCTGAACCAGAGAGCGATCAATCTCCATTCCAGTACACACAGAGATGTAATCTGTTATGATTTCATGGAGAACTTTGTGACCCGACAGATTTAACTTTCAACTGTCACCATTTATTACATGGGTAGTCTTCGGTGGGTAAATTCGTTTTCTCGTTCTCACGAACGTGAGTCCAGCGCCTTGCCAACTAGACTATCCCGGTCTATTATAAAAATGGAATAATATATAGTAATTGCAATAACTTATATATTGAATTTTAAAGTTGCAAAAGAATAGGTAAAAACTTAAAAAATGCTTATATAATTTAATATTTAAGTATTTTGTTAGTGATGTAAACGCACAAAATCATAACTCTGAATAACTTTCGATCTAATGATAGGATTTTCAGATTATAAATTTTCTCCATATCCGTGTACCCATGGTATCGCTAATTGAACGACTACAAGACTACGATTTTACAAGACCTACGATTTTATAAGATTGTACATCGCATGTACTCTCAGAGGGTCTTGGCTAAGTCAAGGATCGAATCCCGATAGATATTTTAATAGAAAATGAATTAAAAAAAACACTTTATATTTCTTTGTTATAATTCCAGAGTATGCCTTAATTTCTCACAAAAAGTTTTGCATTCTTGCTTCATATAAGCTTTCGGTGTGAATGCTTCTTTATATATGTTGCTTCTATACATTCGATCCTACGTCAATCACAATCAGCGGTGTAGTGTGAATGGTACTTAAGAGAGTGTTCTTTTCAAATTTTACGTTTGGGACTAGTAGCAAAATATCAGCTCAACTTCTTATTGTTTGTTGTCACCCTTGTACCGGTGCTATCACGTAAGTTTTTATAAAATTATTTATTCTTTTAATTATTATATTTTAAGTATATTTTCTTCTAGATAATTTATTGGGGATATTTCCGTATTGTGATCTGTCGCGCCAACTACAATCGCCAAGGTGCCAAATAGATTTTAAACCTGCAAATGTTTTTAAAAATAAATAACATGTTGCATGTAACATAACATGCAATGTTGGAAATGGTTACGAATTATTCCTGGCGGAACTTCCAAGTCTTGGCGATTATTCTGTCACAGATCACGATACGGAAATCTCCATTTATTTTTATTCTTTACCTCCTTTGTCCTCCAATGTTTATTGAAAAATTACGTGGTACTCGAGCTATAAATTGGTAGGGGCTGGGGACAAATCATCATAAATTCTATTATTATTATCATCTACCATCAGTGTTCTCTCTAATCAGTGTTCTCCCCAATAAATGCACCCTTTTTATAAAAATAAACCGATATCTCTTTAAAATTTATTCAAATTCAAATTTTGAAGACTATTAATTCACTGTTTAAATAATAATTAAACATTGATAAAATTATCTGTCTTTAACATAAACAGTTGGGATTAAATTTTTTTTATGTTATCTAAAAGATATTTGTAGCATAGAAAATGATTGATAAAATAATTGTGATTAATGCTGTTGAAAGTCTTATGAATTTAGTCTCTGGTGTAAGATCGTCATTCAGAAGCAGATGCAATTGTCGTACGCAAACACTCGGTGCATATAGCACAGTTCTAAAATCCTGAACCTCCGTCACACGGAAGGACATGTGTCTGTGCGGCTGACTGAATCTCATGAGATAATCTCTTCTGAGATTGAGATTCGAAAGGGGTTCAGGTAGCCCAAAGTGTTGCAATAAGGCTTTGTGTCCCGAATCTTAGAATTAAGTCGCTGAGCACGGTACTTTTGAGACTAAATTTTAAGACTGGTATCCTACAACACTAGTGATGCTCTATACATTAATAAGCAATTTTCTTTTTCTTTCATTTTATTGTTATGATCTTCTGTTTTCCCAATCTTTTTTGATTGTTTAATGTAAGCTTTTTTGTTATCCACTATGCTCACATCTATATTAGGTAAAGCAGTTAAAGATAAAGTATCTGGCAATTGTATTACTATAAATTCACTCCCTGCTATTTTATCAATTGTATGAAAGACAAAAGTGGCTTATAATTTACTGCAATTTTAAGATTATTTATTACCATTTTATTATCCATATGCGAGTGCAATTTGCTGAAAATTATTGTAAACATAAATATTTCTTTTAGAATGTTTATCCCATTCTAAACAAGGTATTCCCATTTAAGGCAATAAAATGCAATTTATTTTTTTCTATTAATTGACTTACTTTTCAGTTCATTACTTTGGATTGACCATAATTGGGACATTTGACCAAAGAATTTGTTGAGCATTTGAATTTAGTTGAGAAAAAGGAGTGGAAGAATCTATCTGAGAGGATGGGTAAGTTTTGTTAGTGCAAAAAATAATTATTTACATTTTTAAATTTAGAATTTGGAAATTTTTTTATTTTTTCTTAAATTAAATGTGTAAACTTTTTTTTATAATGTCTAACTTTTATTTTATAACTGTTTTTATTGCATAATCTAGAGTGATTTTTGTGGATCTAAAGATATATAAAAGTCATAAGTTGCTAAAATATACAAGATCCTGAAAAGCATTTTATTTATAATAATTAAAAAACCACTCTCTGTTCCTCAGTAAGATGGTCTTTAATGGAGGTTGGTCATTCTTGGAGGTTACCTCCATCGACTCAAAGTTACGTGATTTTTCGCAAACAATTTAAATTATAGTCAGTGTCATTTTCTTGGTATTGAAATGTTAACGTGTGGACGTCATGAAAACTGGATTTATGAATAAAATTTTACGTTAATAGAAATTATCCCTTCTGATATTATTATGTATGAAAAAATATATATACCAATAATGTATGGTATAGTTATTTTAAATAAATAAAAAATTATGTTTTTAAGTTAGCATTTTTTTTAAAAAAATTCATCTGTAAAAGATGAGAAGGGGTTTGTTTGTTTGAGATGCTGAGTTTTTTCTAAATAATTTTTTTTACTAAAAATAGCTAAAAGTAATCCAACAAAAATAATTGATTAATCAAAAATAAATCATTCAACTCTGATTAGTAAATTGTCGTCTTTAGTTCAATTTGACTGCAACATGAGGTTCTAAGAGATCGTCAGAAATAACTCTTTATATAAGAGCAACACAAATATTTAGAATACATTTTAAACTACTTATTTGTTTTGATATTTTATTGTGTTTCCTAATTTGACCTTTTCCTCATCTGGTGCAGAGATTTTGCCCAGTTACTGGGAGAGGTTTTTAAGTCCATGGAAAAAATTCCTTGCCTACCTAAAGTGGTCGCAAATAGAGATCGCTGCATAGAGGTGATCTTTCCTGGAGGTTTCACTGTATATTGTATTTTAATGCATGGCAACAGTTTTATTAAACAAATGTAAAATTATAATTTATAAATGTTTAATCTTTAACTTTCTTCAAGCAATAGCAATAATTATACCTATTTTTTTCCTATATTTAACAACTTTTAAAAAATGGGTTAAAGATTATATTTCGTCTCTTAAATTTCTATCTTATTTGAAACAGGAAAATTGACTTTAAATTTTATATTAATTTTTTTTTAAACAAATTCCAATGAACTGTTTAAGTACATTTAATCTCTTCATTATTTAGTTTATTTTTATTATAGTTTTAAATTGCTTACAAGTGTAAAATATTTAAAGGTTTACACAGTTGTAAAAGCTTAAATATTATACAACAAAGCAAATATTTGGTAGCTTTCATTTGAATTTTTGTGGTTAAATCCTACTATTTCACATGGTCAATAACTAACTGTATTATAAATTTTGCCCTAATGTAGCTGAATGAAAATGTGGGTTTGATATAATGTATTTTTATAATGTTAAAATTCAATAGTACCCACTGAAACATTGTTAATAATTGACGAAATTTTCTAGTTCTGAATATTTAAGATATTTTAGTTCGGTAAAAAGGTGTTTGAATATGTTATGTATGTCAGGTATTACTTATTAAAATGATGTGTTATAAATTCAAAATATTTAAATCAATTCTTTCATTTTGCACACTCTCTCAAAACCATAAATTTAATTCACAAAATTTGTACTAATAATTTAAAAAGAATGTTCATACGATGTAAGTGATATCAAAACTAAAATATCTTTTGCAGATGGAGGCAGCAAGTTTCCATTTAGCACATGTGACCTCATAATGAATCAGGAATCGTTTTTGATTGCATTACTCACATAGGCCTTTTTTTAGTTTATAAATGTTTAATAATTAAATAAATAAACACTTGGCAAAACAATAAAAATAAGTTAGGATTGAAAAAAAATTAAAGACATGCTGCAATTGTTCATTCAAAAAATAACTTACTGAAAGTGCTGAGTATTTCTGACCTTCCATAAATTGTTCCAATTTAAGTGCTTATTTAACCATTCATGCCTTAGTAATATAGAAACATGTTAAAAATACAGTGTTCAGTTTAATGAAATATTTTCGTTAACTAAATAGAATGAAATACCACAGAATTTCAATGATCAAGTCTGTAATATATTTTTATTAAATAATTATATTAAGATTTTGAATGTCTAATCACTAACCCCCTCAGTCTTTTTAAGGTATACAGCAATGTTCAGTTTTTCTAGTGTTAAAAATTAGGCAATATTTTTCTCCCAGGACTATATATCAGGGTTCGCCAAGTGGGCCTATTTTGAAATAACCTGCCCGGGTTTTATTGGGTGGGCCCACTTTGAAAAAACCCATCAAAAACCCACTTTGTGGGTTTTTTCACAAATTGGTTTTTTAAAATTTGGTTGCTCCTAATACTATCACTGGACACATCATGGAAGTTACACATATTTTAGAAATGTGCATCAAGCACATGGATGGGCAAATGAAAAAACTGCTTGATGCGCCAATTACCAAAAGTTCATATTGTGATCACGTAAAAACTTATGCCAATAATTACCATAAATATCAAGAGATTGCTCTTAAACATCGAAATGAAGAATATAATAATATGTCAAAAATATTAAATAATGTTGGGCTTTACCAATAAACTATCAATTTGGAAAAACAGATACCAATTGTTTCTGAAGCTTTAAAAAAGCTTCAATCAGAAAACATTTCAATTTCAGAAGCTGTTGAAATATGAATTAACTTACTATCGTGTGATGAATTAGAACCCCATAAACATTTTGCAAAAAGATTCCATCAGGCTGTTCAGCCACCTCTTTTATTAGCATATGCATCCTGAATCCCAAAATAAGGAGGCAATTTTTAAATGATGAGCAATCAGCAAAAAACTGTCTTTCTAAGCATCATCCAGAATTTCTGCCAGGTGTTATGGCATTAAAAATTTCTGATTCTGAATACACTCCAAAATCAATAATGCTTGACATTGTTGTTCAATAGTTTTCATCAGAAAATAGTGTAAAATTATGGCAAAAAAAAAAATAAAAAAAATTTCAAAGCTTCCTCAAAATTTCTGCCAATTCTTTTTTCTGTCTCTATCGAAGGACAGTTTTCAACTTTCGGTTTGGTATGGAGTAAACTACGAAATAGATTAGGAATAGATAAAGCTGCGAAACTCGTAAAAGTGTATCCCCACCCAAGAGAAAATGTAGAGACTCTGCTGTCTGATAATAATAATAAAAAATAAAAAAATGGACTTTTTTTTAAAGTTAACTCTTAACATCTGCTGGCAATTTTTAACTATTTGAAGAATTATCACCATTAAAAACAGTTAAAAATTAAAATATTACTTTTGAGATTTTTAAAATAATATTTTTAAGATTTCATTTGAATATAATTTATTTTGTTTCTTTTAATCATGCTTAAAAAAATTGAAAATAATCGAGAAAAAAAATTCTATTAAGTAATACATTAAACAACAATTAACAAATTAAAAGTTTTATTTTCTGGTTTTAAAAAAATATGCTAAAACTTTTTATACATGCTTTTTTATAATTTTACGATTAATTTTAATTTGTTTCTAGAAATTATAAAGGTAAAATTTATCTAAGAATACAGTCTTTTTTCTAAGGTTGAATATTTGAAAAATGAGACAAGTAACTGATACTCCTTATAATTATACGTAATTTTAATTTCACTTTCTATTAATCGTATTATAAAGACATGGAAGACCATTAAATATTTATTCCAGTTTAATTTTATTAAAGGTAAAAGTCAGATGAAATTTTATTGATTATAAATATTTATTGACTATAAATTTTTAATGTAAATATATATATATATATATAGTGCTTCAGTTAAAAATTGTGAAACGTTGTGTATTTAACAAAAAAGATTCAATCATGTATTAGTGATAGTGCATTATTTAAATTTTTTTATATGTATTTTATATAAACTTTTTGGATTTATTTCTATTTTTAAAAACCCAATTCCCCCCGGGTATTTTCAATAAAACCCGGGCAGGTTGGGTTTTTTTAAAAATCCCCGGGTTTTTTCAAACCCTGTTATCACAGGATTGTCAACTTTCTACGATTTTTTTTTCCTTCGAAAATTTATTCTAGTGCTGCCTAAGTTTGTGTTTTAGCGTATTATTTTTTAAATTTATTTTAGCCAATTTTCCACACCAATACGTATATTGCAACGTTCATATGCAATGTGCTTTTGCTCTAGCTCTTTCGTTTTAAAGCTGTTGGCAAAATTAAAAAAACTTTTTAAAGCTTTGGTTTTTAAATGTCCACCACTCTAAATAATATTTTTGAAAATGCATTTAAGCTGGCAGACCTGTTATTATTTTCAGCTTAAAAATAAGCTAAAAGCTAGTGTCATTTGTTTATCTAATGTGCTTTAAATTGATTTTTTTATTTTGCAGTTTTTATTCAAGAATTTATGGGAAAGAAGTTCATCAGTTTAGTATGTTGAAATTCAACATTTATGTATGTCATACTTTTGTAGATTATATGTGTAAAAAAAAATAGAAAATATTGTTAAAAGTATAGATGTATTTAAATAAATGTTTTCAATTTACATGTTTGCCTTTATTTATCAAAATTCTATATTTTGAAAGCTATTATCTATTTTTTGTAAATTGTACTTTTACACTATAAATTTATTTATTTTTTTTATTTTTTTTTTTTGCTCTTCAATCTTATTGTTAAATTAAAAATAAATTATGGTATTCTATCTTGTTTTAAATTTAGGAAAAATATTTCTGTAAGTTAGGGTCCGCCAAATGATTTTAGAGTCTCAAACTTCAATTTTGCTCAGGTCGAGACTGTCACGACCTTCTAATATTAAATTGAGAGAAATCAACTTGTAATGACGAATTATTATAAAAGAATATAATAATGAAACTTCTACATAATCATAACCGATATTGACATAGTATTCCATACAAATATATATATGTAAATTGGACTAACATAAATATGTTTCAATTATGCTTATTAAAAAATGCATGGATTGTGGCAAAAAGTTATGGTTGTAAACAGCCAATTTTGTTCATAATAAAAATAGCAACAATATTGGTTTTTTATGTATCAACAAACAAACCGAAATATGGGTAATGTCTAGTCTTAACGGTATAATCAAGAATTAGTATGATTGTTGTTGGAATTCGTTGATTTGCGTTTTGTTAAACTATCAAGCAAAGTTAGTTTAGCTTATATTTGTTCAACATAGGTTGTCCCAAATTCTAACATGAAGTGATGGTCTATCTTAATGTTACCATCAAGGAATAAAATGGTTTTATGTGACATTAAGTGGAAAACCATTAAAATATAATGGATTGCTTTTGTTTGGCCACCAAACAAAACCATTAACCTATGTTGGTTTTGCTCATGTTAGTCCAACATAAAGTTGTTCCAATTCCTAACATGGAGTGATGGTCAGTTTTGGTGGTACCATCAAAGGTTTTGATGGGGTATTAAGTTGGAAACCATCAACACATGTTGCTTTTCTAACATGGGGTGATGGCCACTCTTGATGGTGGCAGCAGAAATTATACTGGTTTTTGATGGAATGTAAGTTGGACACCAACAAAATATGTTGGTTCCTGATTAATTTTTTTGTTGCACCATCAAAAAATACCATCAAACCATGCTGGTTTTTGATGGATTTTTTTTGTTGGACCATTTGAAAATACCATCAAAGTATGATGGTTCCTGATAAATTTTTTTGTTGGACCATCAAAAAATACCATCAAACCATGTTGGTTTTTGATGGATTTTTTTTTTTGTTGGACCATTGAAAAATACCATCAAAATATGTTGGTTACTGATAAATTTTTTTGTTGGACCATCAAAAAATACCATCAAACCATGTTGGTTCTTGATGGATTTTTTGTTGGACCATTGAAAAACACCATCAAACTATGTTGGTTTTGTGTATGTTGGCCCAACATAAATTGGTTCCAATTCCCAACATGTGGTGATGGTCAGACTTAATGGTACCATCAGGAATTAAGATGGTTTTTGATGGAATATAAGTCGAGACCAACAACATATGTTGGTTCCTGATTACTTTTTTTGTTGGGCTATCAAAAACTACCATCAAACCATGTTGGTTCTTGATGGATTTTTTTGTTGGACCATCGGAAAATACCATCAAACCATGATGGTTTTGTTCATGTTGGTCCAACATAAAGTTGTTCCAATTCCTAATATGAGGTGATGGTCAGTCTTGTTGGTACCATCATAAAATATGATGGTTTTTGATGGAAGTTCATGATGGTTACCATCATATTCATGTTGGTCCATCAAAGAAAAACCATCATAAATTTTGTCTTGGGTATAGATAGAGTTAAACTAGCTTACCAAATTCCAGGCAAATTTAAAATTAATCCATCACTTTTAACGGAAAAATTAAAAGAAAAAAAGGAAGAGAAACCTATTATTACCAGATTTGGTCGTTGTGTTCATTTTCCTAAACATTTTGCCACTGAATATAAAGTATAAAAAATTTGTAAAAATGTATTTTCATTTTATTGCCACTATAAAATTTATATTTTTATATGTTATTTTTTGATACTATGGATGGTGTTTTCAGTAGAAATGTAAACAATAACAATCTCGAGCTGTATGCCTGCTTTAGTTCCGGTTAGAAAGTTTGCAGCTGCTCAGTGGCGTAGCCAGCTTAACTCGCGCCCAGGGCACAATACCTTTTTAGCGCCCCCTCCCTATTCGAAAACCATATAATATATGTAAAATATACTCGCAAATTAATAAATAAATAAAGTCATAGGCTCAAGCTAGGCTTTAAATTTGAGACAAAAAATGCAGTTGAGCAAACAAGACTAGATTTTGAAATGTATACGATCCTCTTGAATTTGTTCAAAAGATACCTATTATTTATTTTACATATTTATAAAGAAATATTTTGAAAACGCGTAGTTTTAAAACAATAAAAAAGTAAATATTTATTATCTCTCAGGAGATACATATATTTAATAATAATAGGATTATAATACATTAATAAAACTAATTACTATTTATAAATTTTTCTTGCTTTTGATGAAGCAAATTTATCAATAATATCATCAAAGTTGGTCATTTCAAATTTTTCTCTTTCCACGCTTAAATATGCTGGGTGACTTAGGTGATTTTGTCCCATCGTTGATCGTACATACGTCAAAATTAATTTTAGTTTGCTGAATGAACGTTCGCAGCTGGCAATTGATACTGAGATAGTCAGGAGTATTTGAAATGGCACTCTCAGGTTTGGAAAAACATTTTCTCCATACGAGATTATAAAAGTAAGAAATTCTAATGGAGTTTTAGGTTCAATTTCTTTTCTACTGCGGAGTAACATTTTGCAGTCACATATTCGATTCCATTGAAATCTGTATTATGAAATTCATCCAAATATTTACAATTTTTTTCAAGGTCGTTATCAACATTATCCTCGTTTAATAAATTTTCAATGTCTAGTAGAAATCCAAATTTGAAATTAAGGTCACTTAATCGTGTACATATTTTTCTTGTTAGAGACTATCAAGAACGCTTTTCATAACGTGAGAAATTTCACTTTCTGCGGAAAGACCATCATCTCTAGCCAATTCTCCGGACATTTTGCGGCGTCTTCTTACACGTATTGTTGTATCAATATCCCATTTTTCACAAAGAGACTTCGCTTTTCTCTATTGCCTCTTCACAGAGCTTCCCAAGACAAAATTTATGTTGGTACCATCAAAGAATTTTGATGGTTTATGATGGTTTCACTAAGATTCTTGATGGTCCAACATGTGTTGATGGCCACCATCATACAACAATTTCCATCATGGTTTGTTGGTTTTTGATGGACCAACAAATTCCAACATGGCAAGATGGAAAATGTTGTTCTACTGCTATGATGGTAAACCATCAAATAATGTTGGATTTCTCATGGACCAACAATAACCATCATATTATGATGGAATATGTTGTATTCCCTTTATGATGGTCAACCAACATGATATGTTTACTATTGATGGACCAACAACACCCATCAAAATATGATGGAAAATGTAGGTTTACATTTATGATGGTCAACCAACAAGTTATGTTTATTAATGTTGGCCCAACAATAACCATCATATTATGATGGAATATGTTGTATTCCCTTTATGATGGTCAACCAACATGGTATGTTTACTATTGATGGACCAACAACAGCCATCAAAATATGATGAAAATTGTTGGTTTATATTTATGATGGTCAACCAACAAGTTATGTTTATTAATGTTGGCCCAACAATAACCATCATATTATGATGGAATATGTTGTATTCCCTTTATGATGGTCAACCAACATGGTATGTTTACTATTGATGGACCAACAACAGCCATCAAAATATGATGAAAATTGTTGGTTTACATTTATGATGGTCAACCAACAAGTTATGTCTATTAATGTTGGCCCAGCAATAACCATCAAAATATGATGGAAGATGTTGTATCGCAATTCTGATGGTTAACCAACATGGTATGTTTTTTATTGTTGTACCAACAATAGCCGTCAAAATATGATGAAAATTGTTGTTTTACAACCAGCAAGTAATGTTTATTATTTTTGGGCCAACAATAACCATCAAAATAACCATCGAGTATATTATGTTTAATTATGGAGCAGAAAAAAAAATATCAATCTATAGTGAAATATATATCAATCAATCAATAGTGAAATATAATCAATATATATCAATCAAAAATATATCAATCAATCTATATTGTTTTACTATTATTAGCACATGTATCAGTCTCGAGAAGTTTTTTCTAAAAATTTTGAAAGCTTTGAAATACAAGCATATGATCAATGGTTAAAAATAAATAAGAGGTTAAAAATAAATAGTTATTGCAAATAATAGCAATAAAACTGTTTATTACGATTCAAAAAAAAAAATTAAGAAAGATTCATTTATTTAAGTACTCAAGTGCTCGATTAAAGAAGATAAAATTCTTATGCACACGTACATTACGCTTGAGCTTTTAATTATTAAATAAAGTGAAATTACAATGAAGGGTAAAAAAAATTATTGCAAATATTTTCATTAATGTGAATTTGAGAAATATAGAATAATTAGGCTTTATATCAGGACTAAAAAAGATAAGAAATATTCATTCATATTGATAGGAGAAAGAAATTACATTTTTATATGCACGTGAACTGCTTGAGCTTTGTGTGTGACATTTTACTGAAAGGTTTAAAGTTGTTATTTAAATTACTAAATATGAGGTGAAAGTATTATTATGAAAGTTAAAAAATAAATAGCTATTGCTATTTAGAAACACAAAACAATGAGGCCCACGTCGGGTTTAACTTAATTTAAGATAAAATTCTTATTCGCGTGAGTTATAGTCGAATATAGTCTTGTGATATTTCGCAATATGGTAGGAATTTGTGCTTTTAATTGCAAAAAATGTAGTAATATGTTGTTAAAGGTTAAAAATTAATAGTAACTGCAATTAATAACATTAATTAGAATTTAAAATTCAGAAAACAATAAAGATTCTTATCAATATTGATAGGATTAAAAAAGATTCATTCATATAGGTACACGGCTGAGAAATTAAATTATGAGCACGTGTAGTATTTGAGCATCGTCTCGCGGCATTTTATTGAATGCTTAAAGGTTGTGGTTTGAATTATCAAACATGTGGTGAAATTATAACGAAGGGTTTAAAATAAATGGTTATTACAATTCATAACATTATGGTGCATTTTAGAAACAGCAAACAAGAAGGCTACATATCAGGATTAATTAAATTAACAGAGATTCAAAGAAGATAAAGTTTTTATTCACACGTGCGGTATAGTCAAACATATTTTTATGAAACTGTACGATAGGTTTGAAAAGTGTAATTTTAATAGCAAAAAACGTAGTAATATGTTGTTAAAGGTTTAAAATTTATATTAACTGCAATTAATATCTATAAGGTGAATTTAAATTCAGAAAAACAATAAGGATACATATTAGTATTAATATGATCAAAAAAGATTCATTCATTTGGGTACACGACTGTGAGATTAAATTATGAGCATGGTTTAAAATAAATGGTAATTGCAATTTAAAACATGGTGAATTTTAGAAACACAAATCAAGGATTACATATCAGGATTAATTAAATTAAAAAAGATTTAAGTTTTATTCACATGTGCGCGGTAAAGTCGAACGTATTCTTATGATATTTGCCAATGGGATTGAAAGTTGTACTTTTAAATGCTAAAAATATAGTAATATGTTGTTAAAGGTTAAAAATTAATAGTAACTGCAAATAATATCGTAAAGATGAGTTTTAAATTCAGAAAACAATAAAGCTACATATCAGGATTAATGAAATTAAGAAAGATTCATTCATATAGGTACACGAGTAACTTTTTATGTGCACGTGCATTCTTCATTGTCTGGTTACTGAAGGGTTAAGACTTGTGATTTAAATTATTTAACATGTGGTTATTACAATTAATAACATTATGGCGTTTTTAAAAAATACAAAACAAATAAAGCAACATATCAGGAATAATTAAATTAAGAAGATTTAAATAAGATAAAAAAAATTTTTAGAAATTCTGCAATTTGTATAAAAGTTCTATTTAAGGTTAAAAATAAATAGTTATTAAATATAATAACATTGAGGTAGATTTTCAATTTACAAAATATTGTACATATTCACATTAATGAATTTAGAAAAATTCGTGGGTTTAAGTAAACGAGTGATAGATAAAATGCAAGGAAAAAAAGTCTTTTCTTTGCAGTTTTACTTAAGTCGCGCATATTCTAGTAACATTTTACAACGGCGTGGAAATTTACTATTTTAATAAATAAAATTTTTTATATTGCTTTGGTTGTCGTAGGCCATTAAAGTAAGGGTTGTGTGATTGTACTTGTTTTCCAGTCACACAATCTAGGGCCTAGAATTCAACTTCTGCCACACCCATACATCACACCCATTTATATGGTGGACCCATTCATAAATCCAATCATTCATTCACAGATCGTAATTTTGACCTGAACCAGAGAGCGATCAATCTCCATTCCAGTACACACAGAGATGTAATCTGTTATGATTTCATGGAGAACTTTGTGACCCGACAGATTTAACTTTCAACTGTCACCATTTATTACATGGGTAGTCTTCGGTGGGTAAATTCGTTTTCTCGTTCTCACGAACGTGAGTCCAGCGCCTTGCCAACTAGACTATCCCGGTCTATTATAAAAATGGAATAATATATAGTAATTGCAATAACTTATATATTGAATTTTAAAGTTGCAAAAGAATAGGTAAAAACTTAAAAAATGCTTATATAATTTAATATTTAAGTATTTTGTTAGTGATGTAAACGCACAAAATCATAACTCTGAATAACTTTCGATCTAATGATAGGATTTTCAGATTATAAATTTTCTCCATATCCGTGTACCCATGGTATCGCTAATTGAACGACTACAAGACTACGATTTTACAAGACCTACGATTTTATAAGATTGTACATCGCATGTACTCTCAGAGGGTCTTGGCTAAGTCAAGGATCGAATCCCGATAGATATTTTAATAGAAAATGAATTAAAAAAAACACTTTATATTTCTTTGTTATAATTCCAGAGTATGCCTTAATTTCTCACAAAAAGTTTTGCATTCTTGCTTCATATAAGCTTTCGGTGTGAATGCTTCTTTATATATGTTGCTTCTATACATTCGATCCTACGTCAATCACAATCAGCGGTGTAGTGTGAATGGTACTTAAGAGAGTGTTCTTTTCAAATTTTACGTTTGGGACTAGTAGCAAAATATCAGCTCAACTTCTTATTGTTTGTTGTCACCCTTGTACCGGTGCTATCACGTAAGTTTTTATAAAATTATTTATTCTTTTAATTATTATATTTTAAGTATATTTTCTTCTAGATAATTTATTGGGGATATTTCCGTATTGTGATCTGTCGCGCCAACTACAATCGCCAAGGTGCCAAATAGATTTTAAACCTGCAAATGTTTTTAAAAATAAATAACATGTTGCATGTAACATAACATGCAATGTTGGAAATGGTTACGAATTATTCCTGGCGGAACTTCCAAGTCTTGGCGATTATTCTGTCACAGATCACGATACGGAAATCTCCATTTATTTTTATTCTTTACCTCCTTTGTCCTCCAATGTTTATTGAAAAATTACGTGGTACTCGAGCTATAAATTGGTAGGGGCTGGGGACAAATCATCATAAATTCTATTATTATTATCATCTACCATCAGTGTTCTCTCTAATCAGTGTTCTCCCCAATAAATGCACCCTTTTTATAAAAATAAACCGATATCTCTTTAAAATTTATTCAAATTCAAATTTTGAAGACTATTAATTCACTGTTTAAATAATAATTAAACATTGATAAAATTATCTGTCTTTAACATAAACAGTTGGGATTAAATTTTTTTTATGTTATCTAAAAGATATTTGTAGCATAGAAAATGATTGATAAAATAATTGTGATTAATGCTGTTGAAAGTCTTATGAATTTAGTCTCTGGTGTAAGATCGTCATTCAGAAGCAGATGCAATTGTCGTACGCAAACACTCGGTGCATATAGCACAGTTCTAAAATCCTGAACCTCCGTCACACGGAAGGACATGTGTCTGTGCGGCTGACTGAATCTCATGAGATAATCTCTTCTGAGATTGAGATTCGAAAGGGGTTCAGGTAGCCCAAAGTGTTGCAATAAGGCTTTGTGTCCCGAATCTTAGAATTAAGTCGCTGAGCACGGTACTTTTGAGACTAAATTTTAAGACTGGTATCCTACAACACTAGTGATGCTCTATACATTAATAAGCAATTTTCTTTTTCTTTCATTTTATTGTTATGATCTTCTGTTTTCCCAATCTTTTTTGATTGTTTAATGTAAGCTTTTTTGTTATCCACTATGCTCACATCTATATTAGGTAAAGCAGTTAAAGATAAAGTATCTGGCAATTGTATTACTATAAATTCACTCCCTGCTATTTTATCAATTGTATGAAAGACAAAAGTGGCTTATAATTTACTGCAATTTTAAGATTATTTATTACCATTTTATTATCCATATGCGAGTGCAATTTGCTGAAAATTATTGTAAACATAAATATTTCTTTTAGAATGTTTATCCCATTCTAAACAAGGTATTCCCATTTAAGGCAATAAAATGCAATTTATTTTTTTCTATTAATTGACTTACTTTTCAGTTCATTACTTTGGATTGACCATAATTGGGACATTTGACCAAAGAATTTGTTGAGCATTTGAATTTAGTTGAGAAAAAGGAGTGGAAGAATCTATCTGAGAGGATGGGTAAGTTTTGTTAGTGCAAAAAATAATTATTTACATTTTTAAATTTAGAATTTGGAAATTTTTTTATTTTTTCTTAAATTAAATGTGTAAACTTTTTTTTATAATGTCTAACTTTTATTTTATAACTGTTTTTATTGCATAATCTAGAGTGATTTTTGTGGATCTAAAGATATATAAAAGTCATAAGTTGCTAAAATATACAAGATCCTGAAAAGCATTTTATTTATAATAATTAAAAAACCACTCTCTGTTCCTCAGTAAGATGGTCTTTAATGGAGGTTGGTCATTCTTGGAGGTTACCTCCATCGACTCAAAGTTACGTGATTTTTCGCAAACAATTTAAATTATAGTCAGTGTCATTTTCTTGGTATTGAAATGTTAACGTGTGGACGTCATGAAAACTGGATTTATGAATAAAATTTTACGTTAATAGAAATTATCCCTTCTGATATTATTATGTATGAAAAAATATATATACCAATAATGTATGGTATAGTTATTTTAAATAAATAAAAAATTATGTTTTTAAGTTAGCATTTTTTTTAAAAAAATTCATCTGTAAAAGATGAGAAGGGGTTTGTTTGTTTGAGATGCTGAGTTTTTTCTAAATAATTTTTTTTACTAAAAATAGCTAAAAGTAATCCAACAAAAATAATTGATTAATCAAAAATAAATCATTCAACTCTGATTAGTAAATTGTCGTCTTTAGTTCAATTTGACTGCAACATGAGGTTCTAAGAGATCGTCAGAAATAACTCTTTATATAAGAGCAACACAAATATTTAGAATACATTTTAAACTACTTATTTGTTTTGATATTTTATTGTGTTTCCTAATTTGACCTTTTCCTCATCTGGTGCAGAGATTTTGCCCAGTTACTGGGAGAGGTTTTTAAGTCCATGGAAAAAATTCCTTGCCTACCTAAAGTGGTCGCAAATAGAGATCGCTGCATAGAGGTGATCTTTCCTGGAGGTTTCACTGTATATTGTATTTTAATGCATGGCAACAGTTTTATTAAACAAATGTAAAATTATAATTTATAAATGTTTAATCTTTAACTTTCTTCAAGCAATAGCAATAATTATACCTATTTTTTTCCTATATTTAACAACTTTTAAAAAATGGGTTAAAGATTATATTTCGTCTCTTAAATTTCTATCTTATTTGAAACAGGAAAATTGACTTTAAATTTTATATTAATTTTTTTTTAAACAAATTCCAATGAACTGTTTAAGTACATTTAATCTCTTCATTATTTAGTTTATTTTTATTATAGTTTTAAATTGCTTACAAGTGTAAAATATTTAAAGGTTTACACAGTTGTAAAAGCTTAAATATTATACAACAAAGCAAATATTTGGTAGCTTTCATTTGAATTTTTGTGGTTAAATCCTACTATTTCACATGGTCAATAACTAACTGTATTATAAATTTTGCCCTAATGTAGCTGAATGAAAATGTGGGTTTGATATAATGTATTTTTATAATGTTAAAATTCAATAGTACCCACTGAAACATTGTTAATAATTGACGAAATTTTCTAGTTCTGAATATTTAAGATATTTTAGTTCGGTAAAAAGGTGTTTGAATATGTTATGTATGTCAGGTATTACTTATTAAAATGATGTGTTATAAATTCAAAATATTTAAATCAATTCTTTCATTTTGCACACTCTCTCAAAACCATAAATTTAATTCACAAAATTTGTACTAATAATTTAAAAAGAATGTTCATACGATGTAAGTGATATCAAAACTAAAATATCTTTTGCAGATGGAGGCAGCAAGTTTCCATTTAGCACATGTGACCTCATAATGAATCAGGAATCGTTTTTGATTGCATTACTCACATAGGCCTTTTTTTAGTTTATAAATGTTTAATAATTAAATAAATAAACACTTGGCAAAACAATAAAAATAAGTTAGGATTGAAAAAAAATTAAAGACATGCTGCAATTGTTCATTCAAAAAATAACTTACTGAAAGTGCTGAGTATTTCTGACCTTCCATAAATTGTTCCAATTTAAGTGCTTATTTAACCATTCATGCCTTAGTAATATAGAAACATGTTAAAAATACAGTGTTCAGTTTAATGAAATATTTTCGTTAACTAAATAGAATGAAATACCACAGAATTTCAATGATCAAGTCTGTAATATATTTTTATTAAATAATTATATTAAGATTTTGAATGTCTAATCACTAACCCCCTCAGTCTTTTTAAGGTATACAGCAATGTTCAGTTTTTCTAGTGTTAAAAATTAGGCAATATTTTTCTCCCAGGACTATATATCAGGGTTCGCCAAGTGGGCCTATTTTGAAATAACCTGCCCGGGTTTTATTGGGTGGGCCCACTTTGAAAAAACCCATCAAAAACCCACTTTGTGGGTTTTTTCACAAATTGGTTTTTTAAAATTTGGTTGCTCCTAATACTATCACTGGACACATCATGGAAGTTACACATATTTTAGAAATGTGCATCAAGCACATGGATGGGCAAATGAAAAAACTGCTTGATGCGCCAATTACCAAAAGTTCATATTGTGATCACGTAAAAACTTATGCCAATAATTACCATAAATATCAAGAGATTGCTCTTAAACATCGAAATGAAGAATATAATAATATGTCAAAAATATTAAATAATGTTGGGCTTTACCAATAAACTATCAATTTGGAAAAACAGATACCAATTGTTTCTGAAGCTTTAAAAAAGCTTCAATCAGAAAACATTTCAATTTCAGAAGCTGTTGAAATATGAATTAACTTACTATCGTGTGATGAATTAGAACCCCATAAACATTTTGCAAAAAGATTCCATCAGGCTGTTCAGCCACCTCTTTTATTAGCATATGCATCCTGAATCCCAAAATAAGGAGGCAATTTTTAAATGATGAGCAATCAGCAAAAAACTGTCTTTCTAAGCATCATCCAGAATTTCTGCCAGGTGTTATGGCATTAAAAATTTCTGATTCTGAATACACTCCAAAATCAATAATGCTTGACATTGTTGTTCAATAGTTTTCATCAGAAAATAGTGTAAAATTATGGCAAAAAAAAAAATAAAAAAAATTTCAAAGCTTCCTCAAAATTTCTGCCAATTCTTTTTTCTGTCTCTATCGAAGGACAGTTTTCAACTTTCGGTTTGGTATGGAGTAAACTACGAAATAGATTAGGAATAGATAAAGCTGCGAAACTCGTAAAAGTGTATCCCCACCCAAGAGAAAATGTAGAGACTCTGCTGTCTGATAATAATAATAAAAAATAAAAAAATGGACTTTTTTTTAAAGTTAACTCTTAACATCTGCTGGCAATTTTTAACTATTTGAAGAATTATCACCATTAAAAACAGTTAAAAATTAAAATATTACTTTTGAGATTTTTAAAATAATATTTTTAAGATTTCATTTGAATATAATTTATTTTGTTTCTTTTAATCATGCTTAAAAAAATTGAAAATAATCGAGAAAAAAAATTCTATTAAGTAATACATTAAACAACAATTAACAAATTAAAAGTTTTATTTTCTGGTTTTAAAAAAATATGCTAAAACTTTTTATACATGCTTTTTTATAATTTTACGATTAATTTTAATTTGTTTCTAGAAATTATAAAGGTAAAATTTATCTAAGAATACAGTCTTTTTTCTAAGGTTGAATATTTGAAAAATGAGACAAGTAACTGATACTCCTTATAATTATACGTAATTTTAATTTCACTTTCTATTAATCGTATTATAAAGACATGGAAGACCATTAAATATTTATTCCAGTTTAATTTTATTAAAGGTAAAAGTCAGATGAAATTTTATTGATTATAAATATTTATTGACTATAAATTTTTAATGTAAATATATATATATATATATAGTGCTTCAGTTAAAAATTGTGAAACGTTGTGTATTTAACAAAAAAGATTCAATCATGTATTAGTGATAGTGCATTATTTAAATTTTTTTATATGTATTTTATATAAACTTTTTGGATTTATTTCTATTTTTAAAAACCCAATTCCCCCCGGGTATTTTCAATAAAACCCGGGCAGGTTGGGTTTTTTTAAAAATCCCCGGGTTTTTTCAAACCCTGTTATCACAGGATTGTCAACTTTCTACGATTTTTTTTTCCTTCGAAAATTTATTCTAGTGCTGCCTAAGTTTGTGTTTTAGCGTATTATTTTTTAAATTTATTTTAGCCAATTTTCCACACCAATACGTATATTGCAACGTTCATATGCAATGTGCTTTTGCTCTAGCTCTTTCGTTTTAAAGCTGTTGGCAAAATTAAAAAAACTTTTTAAAGCTTTGGTTTTTAAATGTCCACCACTCTAAATAATATTTTTGAAAATGCATTTAAGCTGGCAGACCTGTTATTATTTTCAGCTTAAAAATAAGCTAAAAGCTAGTGTCATTTGTTTATCTAATGTGCTTTAAATTGATTTTTTTATTTTGCAGTTTTTATTCAAGAATTTATGGGAAAGAAGTTCATCAGTTTAGTATGTTGAAATTCAACATTTATGTATGTCATACTTTTGTAGATTATATGTGTAAAAAAAAATAGAAAATATTGTTAAAAGTATAGATGTATTTAAATAAATGTTTTCAATTTACATGTTTGCCTTTATTTATCAAAATTCTATATTTTGAAAGCTATTATCTATTTTTTGTAAATTGTACTTTTACACTATAAATTTATTTATTTTTTTTATTTTTTTTTTTTGCTCTTCAATCTTATTGTTAAATTAAAAATAAATTATGGTATTCTATCTTGTTTTAAATTTAGGAAAAATATTTCTGTAAGTTAGGGTCCGCCAAATGATTTTAGAGTCTCAAACTTCAATTTTGCTCAGGTCGAGACTGTCACGACCTTCTAATATTAAATTGAGAGAAATCAACTTGTAATGACGAATTATTATAAAAGAATATAATAATGAAACTTCTACATAATCATAACCGATATTGACATAGTATTCCATACAAATATATATATGTAAATTGGACTAACATAAATATGTTTCAATTATGCTTATTAAAAAATGCATGGATTGTGGCAAAAAGTTATGGTTGTAAACAGCCAATTTTGTTCATAATAAAAATAGCAACAATATTGGTTTTTTATGTATCAACAAACAAACCGAAATATGGGTAATGTCTAGTCTTAACGGTATAATCAAGAATTAGTATGATTGTTGTTGGAATTCGTTGATTTGCGTTTTGTTAAACTATCAAGCAAAGTTAGTTTAGCTTATATTTGTTCAACATAGGTTGTCCCAAATTCTAACATGAAGTGATGGTCTATCTTAATGTTACCATCAAGGAATAAAATGGTTTTATGTGACATTAAGTGGAAAACCATTAAAATATAATGGATTGCTTTTGTTTGGCCACCAAACAAAACCATTAACCTATGTTGGTTTTGCTCATGTTAGTCCAACATAAAGTTGTTCCAATTCCTAACATGGAGTGATGGTCAGTTTTGGTGGTACCATCAAAGGTTTTGATGGGGTATTAAGTTGGAAACCATCAACACATGTTGCTTTTCTAACATGGGGTGATGGCCACTCTTGATGGTGGCAGCAGAAATTATACTGGTTTTTGATGGAATGTAAGTTGGACACCAACAAAATATGTTGGTTCCTGATTAATTTTTTTGTTGCACCATCAAAAAATACCATCAAACCATGCTGGTTTTTGATGGATTTTTTTTGTTGGACCATTTGAAAATACCATCAAAGTATGATGGTTCCTGATAAATTTTTTTGTTGGACCATCAAAAAATACCATCAAACCATGTTGGTTTTTGATGGATTTTTTTTTTTGTTGGACCATTGAAAAATACCATCAAAATATGTTGGTTACTGATAAATTTTTTTGTTGGACCATCAAAAAATACCATCAAACCATGTTGGTTCTTGATGGATTTTTTGTTGGACCATTGAAAAACACCATCAAACTATGTTGGTTTTGTGTATGTTGGCCCAACATAAATTGGTTCCAATTCCCAACATGTGGTGATGGTCAGACTTAATGGTACCATCAGGAATTAAGATGGTTTTTGATGGAATATAAGTCGAGACCAACAACATATGTTGGTTCCTGATTACTTTTTTTGTTGGGCTATCAAAAACTACCATCAAACCATGTTGGTTCTTGATGGATTTTTTTGTTGGACCATCGGAAAATACCATCAAACCATGATGGTTTTGTTCATGTTGGTCCAACATAAAGTTGTTCCAATTCCTAATATGAGGTGATGGTCAGTCTTGTTGGTACCATCATAAAATATGATGGTTTTTGATGGAAGTTCATGATGGTTACCATCATATTCATGTTGGTCCATCAAAGAAAAACCATCATAAATTTTGTCTTGGGTTGTGTCGAATTTCGGCTAGTTCAGTCGCTAATGATTCAAGATCATGGAACGCTTCTCTAAAATTCATTCTATGATCTTGTAATCTGAGCTGCACACGATCAATCCTCCTTAAGATTTCATACCAGAAATGAACTAAAATTATGAAACTAAAAGTTAGTATATTTTGCAACAGAATTGTAGCTTCACTTCTGGTGTCACTTGTAGTGGTAGTGTCCTCTGCTAATTTTTCTAATAGTACTACTATATTCTCTAGCCCATCGACGATAACGATAAGCGCTTGTATTCCGACACTCCATCGTGTTTCAGATTCACGTTTGACAGTTTTTGTTAAAGCATTTTTTAATAATTCCCGTCGTAACGTTGAACGTGAGAAAAGAGATATATGTTTTCAATTATTCCAAAACATGTAACAACAATTGGATCTTGTTTAGCTGCAGTTAACTCCTACTAAATTCAATGAATGGTTATCACAATTTACGAATAATGCTTTATGACTTTTTTTCCATTATCCTTTGTTCAACGCCAGCTGTGGGACCTGCCATCACGGCAGCATTATCGTAACATTGTGATCTGCAGTTTGTTAATGAAATTTCATCGGAATTTAATCTCTTTAAAATTATATTTTCGATGGAGGCTGCATCTTTAGCATGTATTTCAATAAAACCCAAACAAGATTTTTTGATGGAGACTTTTTTATTCATAAAATCAACATCTACATACCTAACGACTTGGGACATTTGTTCACGATGAGAGATATCAGTTGCTGAATCCAGCAAAAGTCCATAATATTTATTTCTTTTGATATCGTTTACTAGTTGATTTCGAACTGTAGATGCCAGAAGATGAATGAATTCATTTTGAATCTGTGTTGACAAATGTGAGACAGTTTTTGGAGTTTCTGTGGCATGTTTAAGATTATTTGCTAGTAGCGAATCAAACTAAGCTACAAGTCTAAGTAAAGATAATAGGTTTCTTACATTTGTACCATCTTGTAGTGCTAGTTTTTTAACATGGGTTCATTATTTGTATTATTACTTACCAAGAATGCCTTGAACTTGAAAGCTAGTAAAACAGTGAAATATACACTATAATTTATGCTAACATTAAACTTTTAATATATAACATTTAATATTTTATAACATTTAATTTTTATTCTAAGCAGAGCGCGATGATAATGACGCAAAACTGAAAAATACATTCACAAAATAACTTAAACGTTACTATTTCGGGTATTTCCCTAATTTGTTGAGGATTTCCACAACCTGTCGCAAGTGTCACGGATATGTACAGTCACGGAAAAAAGTATCCGGAAAGTAACAAATAAAGAATCATTTATTTTTTAATATAGATAATTCTCAGGAACACAACAAATACGGCGTTTTTGTCCTTTCATAGAAACGGCAAAACGCTGTATTTGTTGTGTGTCTGAGAAGTATCTATATTAAAAAATAGACGATCCTTTAGTTGTTATTTTCCGGATATTTTTTTCCGTGACTGTACATATAAGTACATTAGAGTGTTATTGTTATCGTTTTAAAATAACAAGCGTAAGCTACATTGCGTTTATAGAAATAAAAATATATAGTGTTCTGAAAGAAAGAATGTTTGTACTTTGTACACTGCAAATATCTATTATATAACATATTATTTTATCAGACAAATCAAGAAAGGAGATAATTCATGTAACCACACAGCGTAGATGCCGTAAAGAAGTGCTGACAGACACAGATCGAGTCAGCCCTGCCAGTAGAAAAGACGTGCCATTTCTATTATGAATATATTATTACAGTTTGATTTAGACTATTAATGTTCCTTTTTTTCCTTTTTATTTACAAAATAACAACTTATCACATTACACTGGCACTAAATTTAAAATATATTTTCAAGAAATAAATTATAATAAAAATAATCCAGCAATTTTTTGTTTTGCGGACGCGCCCCTTTGTGAGTAGCGCCCGGGGCATGATGCCCCCCCTTGCCCACCCCTCGCTACGAAACTGCAGCTGCTTACTACATGTTATTCTGCGAGGCGATATTTTCAAACGGATAATTTTGTTTTCAATAAAATAAATAAATTAGATACTTTCTGAGCTCAAATCTGCCGTATTTCATAAGATACTTAATGTTATTATGTAATTCTGGTGAGCTTGAAGTTAAAATTTGCTTTAGTTATTTAGAGATATATTGTTAAAAAAGGTGACATGGTTACCAGATTTTGAATAACGCGCTTTTTTGGCAGTCTTGATTTGGCTTGTTTCCATTTATTTATTACTGTTTGTTCGTGTTGCAAACTATGCATCATTTTATGTTAGTGTTAGCATATTGTTCGAGGAGCAAGATTAATTTATACATTATAATTCAGGTTAAAATTTGAAAGTTGGCATATATTATTGACAAGTTGTGAGCCAAATGGCTTTGAAATAAACCGGAAACAGTAACCCGGAAGCATAAGTGGCACCAAGCTTTCAGCGCTCCCTAGTGTAGAAAACACCATCCATTCAATTCTAAAATTTGTCGCTGTGATCTTACGTCATCGGCAGCCGATGCTCCAGCCAATAAGAGACATTCGTTCATCTACTCTCCAGGAGAACGTTTACTAATCTCTCTCTCTTGCTTCGCGGCAGCGACTGGCTGCCCAGTTATATTACTTGTTATGTTTTAATAAAAATATAAATAAGTTTGATTCACGATCATTCATTTCTACAATACAAAATGGAATACGGCAAGAAATCATCCTCAAAAGTATTTGCTACGTCGTTGTTGTAGTTCATTTACGTCGCACTAGAGCTGCACAATGGGCTATTGGCGACGGTCTGGGAAACATCCCTGAGGATGATCCGAAGACATGCCATCACAATTTTGATCCTCTGCAGAGGGGAAGGCACCCCTGCTTCGGTAGCCCAACGACCTGCACGTGAAGTCAAGCACTTTACGGTAGCATAGTTTAACGAGGACCAATACCGCACACCCTCGGTCCCTACCAACACCTCCTAGAATGAAGGCCTCAGCACGACACACCCCTCTCAATCCTTAGTAGTCCAACGCGAATCCTTATTGCGTCTTTTCAGAAAAGCTTCGATCGTATACTTTATATGAGTTTGTTTTTAATTAGAAACTTACCTTTCAAAAAATAATACTTTTCAAGCACTTTTCTTCTCTACTGAAATTTATCGAACATATACTAATATTCTGAGACAAATTATTTTAATTGTATTATCAATTGAAATAAAGATATTAAAAAAAAGGTTTGCACTCAAATATACCTTTTGTAATTAATGTTAAGGAATGAGAGAATATTATTTGGCAATTTATCTATGTAAGCATTTATTATTAGTCTTTCATTTAAATATATACATAAAACAAGCTATATATAATAAATAATTTTATCATTAAGTAAAATTTTATATGAAAACAAATTTTCATTTTTAAGACAGCTGATATGAAGTTATATCCTTAACTTTATTGAAATTTGAACACAATTTTAAATTAGTGTAGTATAATAAAATTATTTACAAGTTACTAGCTTTTCACAGCTTTCAAAAATCAAAAGTGATGAAACAAGCAACAAAACTGTTTATTTCAAATACAAATATAGAAACAATGTAAGATCTCTTCAGCTTATAAAAAAGATGATCACTTAAACATTAATTTATTAGTCTAGTCATACAAAGTATTTTTCAAATAAACTCAAAAAGTATTATAATGCTACTTGTCTAAAAAGTTACAAATAAAAAACAGAAGTTGTATCAAAAATTGATTTCATATTTTAATGTTGAAAAAAAAAACAAAAAAAAAACAGCTCATTTATATTAATGTTTGGAGTTTTGTTTTCTTAGTTTCTGGTTCAATTTTAGATTGAGTTACTTTTAAGTTTAAGCTAGCTTTCTTTTTATTAAGTCGTTCAGTTAAAATTGAATCATTTAACTTTTTACAATAATTGCTTAAAAAGGTGTTAATAGCTCGAGTTAACAAAAATTTAACAATGAAACTGGAATCGTGAGCAGAGCATTGATTGTCATTTAAGAATATTTCCTTTCTTTCCAAAACATTAATAGTAGTTTCAATAGCCAAAACTTCATGATTATGCATTTGTAGAAATGAGCTTTCAAATTCTTCAGAAACTAATTTCTGAACTACCACATATGCGTGCAAGATTATATCAACAATTTCATGCTTAGGGTATACCAAACAACCTCTGTCTAATGTTTGAATGTAAGAGTTCTCAACATCATCTATCACATTAAATTTCTCTTCGATATCTGTTAATGTGATAGATTTCTCACAAGATGAACAATTTTTACGTTTTAAATAACAATAGCAACAAGGAATAGAGGAAGATCTTTAGTCATATTCTCTGGACAATTTTCAAATATGGTAGGAATGGCATCTTTTTTCAATTTAAATCGACTTAGGGGAATCGTTTTTATTTCACCAGTCCTTGGGTCAGTTTTCACAGTTTCTTTAACTATGACATCCGGCGAAAAATGTTTCTCACACACCTAAAAACAAATATACATTTTAAGTATTTTGTTTTTATTTTTAACTATTTCTTTAAAAATATTATACTAAATACTTTATAGTTTTGATGTCATAAACTTTTTTACATATTTGATGTAAAGAAAAAAAAACTTTTAATGTTCTCACATTAAGTTCTCACTCTTAAAATGTTTTAATATTTTTAAACTCAACGAAAAACAATTTCAGAAAAATCAAAATCTTTGTTGAAAGTCATAGTTTACTCAATGAAATATGAGATTCAAATTAAAATTTCAGTTACAATTTCTATTTTTTCCCCCCACAAAACCAAGACTACTAATACACAATACTTAATGAAGTAAGAGATGCAAATTAAAATTTAAGTTAAATGTTTAATTTCAGTTAAAATTTTAAATTATCACTCTAGGAAAAACAATATTAAATTACTTATAGGACTGTTGTAACAGAGGTTTGTGATTTTTTTGAATGATTTAAATTTTCAGTTTCATATTGTTTAAGTTTTATAGCCTTCGTTATGTTTTCACGTTTTATCAAATCCTTTCTCACACAAAAATGTAATTGAAACAAATTTTAAAACCATGAAAAATTTATACAATCTCATTTAAAATGCCTTCTAAATTTAATATATATTTTTTTCCAAAAAAATTAATATAATTTTATTTAACTACATGAATGATTATTTTAAAAAAGAAATTGTTGATTTAAATCAACGAACCCCGATTTCAACAGAAATAAACAATAAGTGCAAAAACTTACTCGAGAATTCTTAGAGATGATAAAATCCTTCCGTGAGAGTGCTCGTAGCCAACGTCTTTGTTGAGCTTCATCTTTGGGAAAATTAAATACGGCAAATTTTGGGCCGTTAGCATAATTTCCTTTGCAGTTTACTGCACAGCAATGGTAAGGCATGAGAAATTAATATATATTGCAAATATGTAATCCAACAGCAGCTATCATAAACTTGTAACTTCGCAAAAACGAATTAAAAATAACACAACACGTGGAAGGGGAAGAACCGGCGCAGACAAGGGTTTAAGGGAATGACTGTAATGGTCACCGGAATTCCATCTCGCCAAAATCAAAGCTATGAATGACGCCAATGCTGATGGAAGAATGTGGCAGCCATTCAGGTCTACTTCGTTGGACTACTAACGGATCGGATTTTTCATTTATGTTAACCCGTGCTGAGGCCTTCCTTATTCTAGGAGGTATTGTCCCTACGCAGACTGATCCAAGTGGTGACCCACCCGCACACGGACCGCATATAGTGATGCTTGACTTTGGCACTTGGATCAGTCTGCGTAGGGACCGAGGGTGAGCGGTATTGGTCCTCGTTAAACTGTGCTACCGTAAAGTGCTCGACTTCGCGTGCAGGTCGTTGGGCTACCGAAGCAGGGGTGCCATCCCCTCTGCAGAGGATCAAAATTGTGATGGCATGTCTTCGGATCATTCTCAGGGATGTTTCCCAGACCGTCGCCAATAGCCCATTGTGCAGCTCTAGTGCGACGTAAATGAACTACAACTACAACAACTACAGCTTGACTTTGGTGATCTGCTGGGAACCGTGTCTTAATGATCAGTCCACTGCGGGACGCTACGTTTTGAGTGCTATCTCTCAATCTTGAGTGCTATCTAGTAAAATATAGTTGTTTTTTGTTTTTTTGTGTAGCATACTTGTGAGGTCTTCCAAATTCATTTGTTAATTGTTTCGTTGAAAGTTGAATTGAAGGAACGAGTAATATTGTAAACACTAAACTAAGCTCAGTGGTGCGACGGCCTATAGAAGGCCAGGGCCTACTATGCCCATTTCAGTTTTCTTGACCTTGAACTCTGGGGTGCAGGAGCAGATGTTCCGGTCAGGTGGTCAGCCGAACGAATAACCCCCAGTGTTTAGTTCCCAAGCATGCTTGGTACTCATTTATCGACCCACTGAAGGGATGAAAGGCTTGCCCAGCCCTAGGATCGAACCCAGGACCTGTGGCAAAGGAGCGCGAAGCGCTACCAATCAGCCACCGGGCGTCATTGTAAACACTACACTTCTAAAAATATTAAATGGCGCGCTTTTCCAAGCTTAGGCGTAAAAATCAATCGAAAGTGGAAACCTGAAAGTTTTACGAAAAATTTAGCTCCCAGCGCCACCTAGGCCCAATTTTACATGGTCGATCATCCATTAATGCAATCGTAACCGAAAATGAGTTGATTTTTATTTTATTTTGAGAAACTCTACTGTTTCAACTGAATCCACTGAAAAGGTTGAAACGTTACCTGTGTTTTGCTTTAGTAATTTGTACAATTCTATTTATTCGCACAATACCGAACAAAAATTGAGAAAGCGGATCAGTTGTTATCGTTGCAACATTACCACAATGTCAACCTTCATATCAATAAATAAACAAACAAATATAAGCCGAAATGTAATATAAAATATGCCGAACTTTGTCATGTGCACTGTTTATGTATGTATTTTACAATAAATTAACTATAATTAATCAAATTTATATACAAACTTGTTTACATCATATTTGTAATTGACATAAAACTTTCATGAAAAGAAACTACTTCAAGAATTTAAAAAATATTATTACTATGATGAAAACTTGATATGAAATATTTGATAAGAAAAGTTAATCAATGAAATTTAATTGTTAAATTATATCAAATGGCAAAAGTTTCAATCAGATTTTAATAGACAATCATGGATGAAAAAACTACTGAAATTCCTATTATACTGAATCGTTGTAAATCTGTTGAGGAGAATATTTTAAAATACGACTATGGTCCTATCCACTGCGCTCGTTATGAAGCTCATCAAAAGCATTGTAGCCTAGAAAAGATTTTTCATCGTAAACTTCCTAATCAAAACATTGTATCGCGTCTTATCAAACGAGAAACCACATTTGTAAGACCAAATGTTAGTCCTCATTACGCTGTTCGATATTTACATCAGAACCTAGTTCCTAACTTTACCGTTGTTGACATCGAAAAGCCGCCTTGCTTTCTCAGAAAATTTTCTCCTGATGGACAGCATTTTGTTGCTTTTTCATCTGATCAAACGTCCATAGAAATCTATAAATACAAAGGATGCTCAGCTGGTGAAAGCCTACTTACAAACTTTTCTGGAGAACTAACAAACATTAACGATCCGCTATATCGAACTGTGCGTACTAAAATTTTTGAACAGTTTTTTCAATTAAAACACATTGTGAATGTAGCTTTGAATGATGAGCAATTGAATCGGGAATGTAGTTTATTTACGGATGATGGGAACTACATAATTGTAGGCTCTGCTGCTTATATAAATGATGATTCAACTCCTCCCTTCTTTGAAATTTATCAAAACAATGAGTCAGTTACACCAAATCCAAGATCATATGTAGAAAACTACACTTTGCATTTAATTGACATGAAAAATGGAATTCTGAGAGACAAACGTGCTTTCAAAACGGATAAAATATATTTATCACATAACCAAGGTGTTTATTTGTATCAAGATTTCCTGTGTGTTTTATCAGTTCAACATCAAACTATTCATGTTTTTCAAGTTACAAAAGAAGGTTATTTTATCAATGTTAGAACTATTGGTAGGTTCTGTTACGATGACGATGAGTTTTACATGTCAAACATGAGATACACTCAAACGCCTCCCACTTTGTGTCGACCGTATCGCGAGACGACTATCAATGCCTTGAAGCATAGAGTGTTAGTTTTTTTATATAGAAGAGCTGTTCATCTGTCTCAAACTACTAAAACTTCTAAACCGTTGCTTCATTTTTACCACAATTTTCAACATTTTTTACTTTTGAGAATGTGGAAAATGCAACTTTTAGATAAAAATCACTTATTAATTAAATATGCGAGTGAAGATGTTACTACTCTACGGTTAATGGATCCAAACTCTCAACCGTCTTTTTTTGTTGTCTACAACATGATAACAACTGAGGTGTTAGCTGTTTATGAAAATACGTCAGATCAACTCTTGTCTATATTTGAAAATTTTTGTGACTTTTTCCGAAATGCAGCGTTGCATGCTCCAACATTATTATCTTGTTCTCCATCTAATACTATTTATGCTAGAATATTGCAGCATAGATTTTTGCAGACCATTATCAATGCCAAATATGGAGGGCAAACTGAAGCCGTTAAAAGACTTCTTGCTCAACTTCCTATTAGTTCTCAATCGTACAGTGTAAGTCCATATTTGGACTTATCTTTGTTTAGTTATGATGATAAATGGGTCTCTGTTATGGAAAGACCAAAGGCAAGTGGCGATCAGCCGATACGTTTTTATGCAAGAGACTCGGGACTGCTCCGTTATAAAATATATGCTGGCGTCCATGGAAAAAACCATCCTGTTTCTGCACGCAGACTAGTAGCCTTTACTTTTCATCCCTATGATCCTTTTGCTATTAGTGTTCAGCGAACAAATTCTGATTATGTTGTAAATTTTCACGTTAGACATGTTAATACTTGATATAGGTGCAAGTCTTCCTTAAATTATGAAAAAAAATTAGCTACTTTTTTGAAATATCAGGATAGGTTCTTAGATGGTTCGAAAGATTTCAATGATGCTGGCATCTTTTTGAGAGAAAAACCGTAGTGTTTCTGTTTGCAGATTAATTACCTTTATTTTGCATTGTTACCACCTTTTTATTATCTATGTTACGGTGAATGACCGAAATCAAGAGAATGTTGACAATCACATAGTCGCTTTGGTGAATGTACAAAATATGTGTTATCATTTATTTGTTGATATTATTATATTTGTTCAATATCTTAATATCTGCTGAAGATATATTACGAGAAACATCAGTGTTTGGAGTACCAGTTAAATGCATACTGGGCAGTGTTATTCGACTTTTAAAAAAAATATTGATGTAAAGTATAAGTGGCTCTTAACTAGACCTAGTATATCTTTTGGACATTTACCAAAGCGACTATGTGATTGTCAACATTCACCAGTGGAAGTCAACTACCACCGATTTCGGTCATTTACCATAACATATATAAAGTATTTGTTGAAGTCTTCCTGTAATGTCATACTCCTGCAAGAATGTCACAACCATAGATGGCAATATTTATACTTTCTAAGTATCAAAACTAAATTTATTAATTTTAACTTGCATTTTGTTACTATTAAAATTCAGTATATTTGCTTGTTATTTTGTTACTTTTTTTTTAGAAAATGTACAATATTTTTTTAAAATTTCCTCCAAAAAAGTTTTTTGAAATAATTTTCTAGAAGTTTATAAATTTAATGTTTTTAAAATTAAAAAAAAAATTACAAAAACAGCTAATTTAAGCTTATGTGTAATAAAAAAACGGTCTAGATGTATCAATTTCCTTTTTTAAAAGAAAGTGCACTGACAGAAATTTTTCAATGCTCTTGAGCTAATGTTTCTTAAAAGCATATTAAGCAATATATATATATTGATAAGTGTTTTTATTATGCGCTAACTAACCTTCAACTACTCTAATAATATATCCTTTCTTATCACTTATTATGAATATTTCTAAGCTTAAGTTGTACGCTAGTTTCACCTTTACACTGTTTGGCAAAAATATTGAATACTAAGGAATTTTTAAATTGAGGTAAATTTTGATTGAAGCAATATTCAATTATTTGAGTTTGAATTATTATTCTTGTTAACACTAATAATTATTTACCATTATTGTTAACAATAAAAAATGACACAGTCCAAGTATTTATGGTAATAAATTTTTTTTATTGGCATTTCTATATATTGCCAAATTGCAATTAAAGCTTTTTTGGCATGTCAGAATACTTGCCAAAAATGGATAAAGTAGATTTTATCTCAGTAAGAAATTGTTAATTTTAAAAAATCAAATGATTGAAACTGTATCAATTTTAAGAACTATGCTTAATTACTGCTTCCAATTGGTGGATGCTGTCATAAAATTTACACTTTAGAAGACCAATAATGCATATGATTATTGGTCTTCTAAATATAATATTGCATTATAGTCTTTATCAGCTTTTATAATCTTTATTTATAAATAAATAGATAAGATCTCTGCATATTAAATCTTCCATTATGGGATTGTCCTAATACTGTACCAAGGTATTCCTCTGTCTTTTGAGTTGGATTAGAACATTTTCTGCTTTAAGTACATTTCCTAGATTCGTAAAATAGGATTCTTTGTATACCAATATTAACAATTCTACTAGAGCTGAAATATTTTTGTGTTGCAAAATATGTTTTAAATGAAGTGACTCTTTTTTTAAAAATGCAGTTGTATTGCAAAATGAATAAGAATGTTTAATAACAATCGTTTTTATATTTTTAATGTATGAATGTTTTATTCTCTTGTTATTTGATAAAAATTATATTTCTTTGAACTTTCAATTTTTTTCTAAGTGTACTTAAAACTTTTTTCTTTTTGTATTTACTAATTTCTTTTCAAACTATGTATTTTTTATTCATTAACTTTTTAAGTACTTATGCAAAATTATATCTGATTTTGAAAACATTTTAAAAATTAGTGCAGTTTATCAAATGTGTTTACATACAAAAATTTAGACTTAACACCAGTTTTTGTAATAGCTTGGTATAATTATCTTATAGGATTCTAATAGTCAAGCTTGACTATGCTTGCCTTTACCTCTGACTTGCTAAACAAATAGAAAAAGAACCTAGCATTCTTAAAACATTATTTTGACTTAAAATAATTTCATAATTTATAAGAAGTTTATATGTCATGTATTCTATAAATATTCAGATTCAGTGTTTTTTCCCCTACTTTTCAGGGTA
The DNA here is from genome assembly GCA_949128135.1 of Parasteatoda lunata. NCBI lineage: Eukaryota > Metazoa > Arthropoda > Arachnida > Araneae > Theridiidae > Parasteatoda > Parasteatoda lunata. The sequence continues at coordinate 10,134,205 of OX421972.1, forward strand.
TGTTATTGATATAAATTATTATTATTGCACTAAATGTTATTTTAATTATGGTAACTTATAATACTGTTTCAAAATAATATTGAGGCAATAAATTGTTGGATTATTATCAAAATATGTGGAATATTTAATAGAAAATAGAGTTAATGAACATATGATCTCACTAAAATTAGCTTTATTTGCATTTGAAAAAAATTTTTTTTTTGAAACTATAGCATTTAGGATATTTAAAATCAAAGTATTCATTTTGAAAACATACTTTAAAATGTATTTTAAGATATAAAGAAAATTATTTCTCTTAATTCTGCTGTCTTAACAGTTCGGTGTCCACTCGAATACAAAATCTCTGCAATTTCAGAGCAAAAAAAAAAAAAAAAAAAAAAAATATACACAGCTAGGGAGACCCCAGAGTTATTTCACCAATCATTCTCTAGTATAAATTCAGGTAGTGCAGAGTGTTGGATCATCATGAAGGATGAATTTAAGAGAATGGCCTATTATTTTATTTCTTGTACAGCATTATTAAGTTTTGGTATTTAAACCAAAACTTATCTAATTCTCAATTAGATAAGTTTCTAAATTAGAAATTTCACTTTGGGAAACCAAAGATTTTTTGGTTTAGTTATCAGTTTTATACAAGAAATATAATTTTTTTTTTTTACAATAATTATTACTTTTATCTATTTAATACATTGACAATTAATACTTTTTACTAATGGTCTTTTTTTTTTTTCTACTAGAAAGAGAAATATTTTATTATAAAGCATTCACTTTCTTTTGTTGTTAAATAAAAAATTTTACTTGATACAATTTGATCATCCTTTGATGTAAATGAAGTAGAATGCATCATTTATGTAATACTTATGCTGCAACAATAATATTAAAATAGGTTCATTTATATTCTAAACAACTATAAACTGTTATTTAAAAAAAAAAAAAAAACTCAGTACATTTTTTTCATTTGTAGAGATAATTTTGTTTTCATACACCATTCTTACTTAATTATATTTTATAAATTTTAATGATCAAGTGAAGGTCTATTTATCAATATTTTTTGTACTTTCCAGATTTTTCAACAACTTGAGAGGGGTTTCATTTTGTTTCTAATACAATCTCAAGGTTGAGAGCCACCCACAGAACTTCTTTTTTTTGGAAATTGATTAATATCTTAGTCAACCAATCATTCTGAAGTTTATATTCAAATTAGTTATAAAATTATCTTATTGTATACCTGACTTTTCAAATTTTTTATGCTTCAACAACCTATTAACACACTTATGAGGCTTTTTCTTTTAAATAAACATTTCATTTTACAGTATATACATTAAAAAATCTAAAATTTAAGCTTTTTATATCATAACCTCTTGGTATAACACTATATCTTTTTTAAAAATCAATATGATTTGCTTCCCTGATTATTGTTGTAATGAGGTTTAACAGTTCAGATTACATGTATTTTTATTTATTGTGATGCAATAATGTTGGATCTTTTGATAGTAAATCCTTTAGTTTTGTTTGCTATTTATTCTATTTTATCATTTTCGCATTATTAAATATTGTAATTTTTTGTATCATTTTAGTTAAAGTAATATATTAGTTAAAAAAAAAATCTCAACTTTTCAAAAATGTCACTTAGAAATATTGGTACTATTAGTAATAATTAGAAATATTAAGCTATTACTATTAATTCCCAATCAATTAAGCTATCATCACTCTAAACAAATTACTTTTGTCAGAGTGAACACACTTAAAATAGGTTATCCTAAAAAAAAAAAAAAAAATTATTTTACACAAATTCTTTTTATTTTCTGATTAAGAAACAATTAAGGCAGACAAAAAAGAGGAAACAACCGGAATAAGAGAAGTTTTTTTTTTTTAAATGCAATTATAATTTAGAAACACCCACTTGCAGTCTTTTTAATTTTAAGAAATCCAAATCACAAACATGACGTAAGAACTATTCCCAATTATTAGAATGCTTAAAAGAAATTGATCTTTACATTAGCACTGAAAGTATTAGTTAAAAAAATATTAAACACAAAATTTAATGATCTTCTTTGTTTTCTGAAAAGGGCTATATCTATTTTTTAATGCAAGACCAAAGAATAATCTAAAGGAGTATTTTCTACTTTTTGATCACGTGTCAGTAAAGAATTTGCCGATTCTACTTAAAAAAGGCCTACATTTTTAAACATCTCAGTTGACTTAAAATAAGTATCAGTAATTTTCTCAATTATTTCTTTATTTTAGCCAAATAAAATAATTAGTAAAGGATAATACTTTTAAAATCATTGGAAAGATAATTTTTTCCTTATTGCAATGAATTAGAAATTGTTATTTTGTGTAAGTAAAAAATATATATTTTTAAAAAATTTAGTGAGCAATGCTTATTGTCACATTGTGTTCAAATAACACACATAATTACAAAGAATACTATCATAGAAATTAAGTTATTAAAAGTGCTTTAAACTTTTAAGAGTTTTTCTTTTAGGAATCAGCAGCAGTAAGTCAGTAGCAAGGTATTTTTTTACTTCTAAGATTATATAACTGATAACATGCAACTTTTAATTTCTAAAGTTAACTCTTACAACCTTGTAAAAAGAGGAAACATAAAGCAAATTACATTTATTAAATAGTAAAAGCATTTTACAAATTACACAATTCACTATTTTTATGCACATACCTTTCAGATAACATTTTTACTAAAGCAGAATAATAATATTGTATAAGACTAAGTATGACTTTATGCTTACATTTTCTTGCATAGCATTCATACTTTAGCATCAATAATAGAAAATGCAGTTCTAATATGTTTACAGTACTTTGGCATACAATAAAAGAAATCCATGATTCACAAATACGATTATTTCAGTTCATGAGCATTGCACATGCACGTTCAAACAAACATTCTTTCTTTAAGACTAAATCAAGTCCAAGCAAAGTAATGACTTGAAGACACTATATTTTCATGTATCACCTCTAGTTCAAAAAACTTTTTCCTAACACCACCAAAATTCTTGAATAAATGTTTCATTGTAATTACACAGTATCAATATACTTCTATCAATATTCTGTAGACAAATTGTGAATCCAAACAATGCAGATGAATTTTTAATTCATGCAATCAAATCCTCATTAAAAAAATCAGCATACTATTTTCACATCTTCGTAAATAGTTCGTGCTAATAAAGGCGGCTACGTTGTGTAAATCACTTTCAGTGAAAAGTTTCTGCGTTATATTTTAATTATTTATTCATTGTACACCATTTCTTACAAGTCTTATAATCGAAAATTCAAAATAATTATCAAATAGCAAATGGGTAATAATAATAAAAAAAAGAAACTCAATAATAATAAAATATGAAAATATCAAGAGTACACAAATAAACATAAAATTTAATATTTTGAAGAAAAATTATAATTTTCTTAATTGGGTATAGATTATAAAGAAAAAGAAAATAATTCAATAAACAAAACGACATTATGAATGTCAGCTTGTCTGCTTCGTATTGCGTATCCGATTCAGATGACAATTATCCCTGTTCTCTCTGGAGGAAGTACCAGGTGTACGCCTATCATCTTCATCGTCACTAGTATACGTTGTTCCCATCGAAACCGCTCCCCGTGTACTTGTTGCTTGCATTAAATCCATATCTGGGCCAGTTCTGTTTTCATAAAGAAGTATGTTCAGGGTTTCTTCATATATTCTTGCCTCCGGAAATTCAACCTGAAAATTATGAAACATTTATAAATCAACCAAAGGAACTCTTAAATGATTTTCAGTACTTTCAAGAATAAAGTAATATATGATAGCGTGATAATTTATTTTTTGAAGGAGCTCTTGGAACTTACTTGTAATATAATCAAGACTGTGCAAGGATAAAAAATTGTATTAATGGGACCAATAACTAAAAAAAAAAAAAAAAAAATCCTTGGTCTTTTCACATTATCTTATTTCATGTACTAAGAGTTAACTTTTATTTCCATTTAATACTTTTTATTTTATTTCATTTTATATGAAAAAGAAAAATGCTAAATGACATTCATCAATACATTTTGATAAATGCTAGAAAGAATATCTAGTTCAGAATTTTGTTACTCTTTATACTAATAATAAAAAAGAGTAACCCCACAGAGAATTAATTCAAAGATATAACAAACCTTGGTATGTTTTTTGTCTGTAGCATAGACAATTGAAGTACAACACACTTCAGCTACTTTTCTCCCATGTCCATAAAATGACCAACAACAGATCTCATTACTTCCAATGACATCTTTAATGAATAAAACTCTTCCACTAAATCTCAAAGATAACTTGTCAAACAATTCTACATTCTTCATTAAATTATCATCAGAGGTGCTGAAAAGATATTATTTTTTAGATACAAGATATCAGTGAGGAAAAAAAAGTAACATTTTAATATAGATAGAACAGCATGACTTTAAAATAAAAAAAAAAAATTGTAATTATCAAGAGTTTTTTTTAAGAAAAAAAAAACAAAACAAACTAGGTATTGTTTTTAACGGTCATGCTCGAAATAATCTCGAGCACAACACTGGTGTTCCAAAATGTCATGTCGGAGTATACTCTTTAGTCTTTGTTTCTTTTTTAGTGCATCATACTGTTATACTTGAATATATATTAGGAGCAGTTTATTTTGGCTTCATCTCTTTGTCAAACCCGAATCTATCTCCAGAAAAGTTAGCTTTAAATAGAAATTTAGAATACATGAAATTTAAAACAACAGATGGTAGCACTTTACTGAAGGTTTCAAAGGATAGAGGTTCATGTTTAAAGTGCAGGCAATTTTTTGTTACAAAATGGTGTCTAGTTCTTTGAAACGTTATTATAGATGATTTATTTCTTTAGAAAATAGTTAAAATATATATATTTGTAATTTTTACAAAATAGAGCTCCACTAAAAGCGAACTTTATCACTGCCACACTGAGTGGCAGACACCTCAAAAGAATATGCAGTGGCTATAAAACTTAAAATTTTTTATGCATGTAATTCAAAATATACATTTTTTAGCTACTAAGTATACTTTATTTTATATCAAACATTTAATTTTTGCAATAAAAAAAGTTTAAAATTTACAAACCCAGATTATCAAAATAACTTGACAGTTAAAAGATTAAACAGTTCGATCTATTTTGTATCTCCAAAATAGACAAGAGACAAATTAATGAGCCAGAACATGTGACACCTTTATGAGGCAAATTAATGGACATGACTACCGATAAGTCAAAGAAGTACTAACCATTAAAAGCATTACAATACATACAGAATAATAATTTTAAGCTAAGTTTTTACTTTTGCATAGAAATAAAATTTCAAAAAAGTGCAACTTTCTGTTTTAGCAATTTTAATAGAAAGAAAAATGAGATTCATTCTTTATTTTCAGAGAGCAAATTAAAATATAACATCCTTTTTTAAAGGTCACCAAAAGTCTATATATAAAACTCTTCGTTTCCTATCCGTAATGAAATTTACATTATATCGAAACATAACAAAGTTTTTCTGCTTTTCATTACCTAAGCGATTTCCCAGTTTGAACTGAACTAATGAAAAATTAAAAAACTTTCTTTCTATTTCATCTGTCATCAACGAATTATTGAGTAATTTAGATGATTTGGCTTTCAACTGGTTTTCTGCAAAATTATGGGTTCAGTAGTCAAAATTTTTTTTGCAAAAGGTACAGTAGATGAAAACAGATACAATCTATAATAGAAATGCAATCTTCAAATAAAATGGGGGATATTTTGGTATACACTTTTAAAATGATCAAAACACAAACATTTATACCACATCCTTTGTCTAAAAATATATTAGTTTTGAAATATTTGATACACATAATATACATCTGCTCATGTATTCAAGCAAACCTTGAAGGATTTATACTCCAAAAAAAAATTATGCAATGTATATGCATAGCACACATGATTTATTTCATAAATAAATAATGTATTAAAATTTAGAAATGTTTTTTTTTCCTCATATAATTTTGGATAAAAAGTTGCTCAGATAAATCTATAGAACAAAAAGTTTATGACTTCAAAGAACAATAAGGTTTGATAATTTCAAAGAACAATAAGGTATGATAATAGCAAAGAAAATTGATAGGAAATGATACAATGTGAAAAAATGTACTTGGTGGGTTTAAGGATATTTTTTCTTTCCCCAAAATTTAATTAGTTTTTTATGGAATATTGACTATGAGCTTTCAATTCTATCAGTAAAAATACATTACAAATGCAAAATGATTTTGGAAAACTTACTTTGTATAAGAATATTTATTATTATGTCGATTAATCAGCAACTTTACAACAGGCTGAAAAAAAATGATAACAGAAGTTAATTATATATTTTAATATTGGGTAAAATAAAACATTTTGGGATAAAATTTTTCAATAAAAAAAATTGAAAACAATGACATGATGAAAAGAAGCAAAAATTTCAAATTAGATCTATACAAATACAGATAAAATTGTAAAGTAATGATATGTTTTGGTACTAATGATTTAATAATAAATAAAGAATAAAATATTTTTTCCATTTATCTTAACCTAAGCAAGCTTTAAACATAACAATATGCTTATAAATAATGCAGTGTTATATAAAATATTATTTTTTTAAAAACTTTATTTAAAAATTGTATTGGGAAAATATTAAAATAATAAATGAAAACATACTTTATATATTGTACAAAATTGTTCACACTGATAATTTATAAAAATAAATAAATTAACTAAATATTAAAACATAAAATTTTGAATAACACTTTATTCCTTTTTTTTGTTCAGATTATAACAGGAACACTGTAACGAGATTAAAATAAAGCAATTATGACTTAACTTTAAATATGATCACACTTGTGAGAGAGAACAATCACATAAACAATTAAAAAATATTTATTTAAGCCCATTTAAAGTAATATAAACTCACATGAGCAATAAAACTAACTTTTTTGAGAAATTGTTTCTTTTTATTCAATTGTATATAAAATCTATTAAAACAGAATATTAAATAATAAAAAAACAACAATAATATAACCAAAAATATATACCTTAATACAAATAATAAAATAACATTTAATAAAAAAAAACTTTTTATTCTGCTTAAATAAATAGTTTAACAGTATAAGCAGAAGAAATTATAATTAAATCTATCATTATAAAATTAGAATAGATCTCAATACTTTTCACTGTTTGAACCAGATTTTAAGAAATGTCAAAAGCTAGTATTTAAAGTTTAAAGTCAACCATTGGTAGAGATAAATAGAAATGAAACAAATTGGAATGTTTATTTCAAGATATTTGAAAGGGCTTATTGTTTACTTTGGTTGAAGAATTAATGAGCATCAACTCTTCTTTGGATGAAGTAATAAGTGGAACTCTACAAATAGGTTCAAGATCCATCTCTCTTTTTCTTAACGCAGATTCACAACACTCAGAAAGTTCTTGAATCAAATAATATTTCGCTTCAGCTAAAAGTTCTGCTATTTCTCGAGTTGAGTCGGGCAATGGAACAGAACCGTCACGTAAAAAATTGAGAATAGTGCCAAAATGTCTACCACAGCGATCAATTAATATCCAACCTGAATTTGAAAAAAGAAAGCAAAAATATTGTAATGGATAATTTAATAAAAATAACAGATAATAAACTTCTAATGATACATTAAAATAAACTTTGTTAATAACAATTGCTAAATAAATTAAGAATATTGAAAATTAATAGCTTTCATAGAAATGTTTATTTTTCTTTACAAAGAAATCTTTATGCTAAAATTTAAACAATAAGGGATGTTTCTTTGAAGCTCTTTAATTCTTCAAAGCAAAAGAAAACAAAAAAGACAGTTTAAAGTACTTTAAGCTGAAAGTATCATTTTGTACTACCTATATTCTTGCTGTAAAGAATTATCTCTCCAAAAAAATAAACTTAACTTAAACATCTAAATAAACCTTTTTAGATATTGTCAATTTGGTGAGGTCTCCCCCACATCCTCCCAGAAGAATGCTATTAAAATCAAGGAATAATTAGCCTAAAGACAGATATAATACTAAAAAAAAAAAAAAAAAAAAAAAAAAAAAAAAAAAAAAGACCAAATTTAGCCTAATAATCATAAATTACTGATACAAATTCTCAGTTTTTAAAATAGCACATTATTAATTAAAAAAAAAAAAAGCATTAGATACTAAAACTTTTGTTTTCATGTAAAATCATTTCGTACTAGCCTTAAAAAATTGTTTATAAAATCATATTTCACCAATTAATTTATTATATATGTTTTTATTGAAAAAGATAATAATGAAAGATACCTTCAGAATCAGTTAAAACTTCCATGCGACCACTAAACATAGCTCTAAGCATGCTATCATTTTTGGTCAATGTTCCAATAGTTGTATAATGCAAAGATCCACCAACATTTAATTTCACATACTGACTTGGAGCTCCTTTAATAACAGTTCTGTGGTCCCCAGACATAACAGGATTCCTTTTTGGAACCAGGGTGACTGTTATTGTTAAGGATGGTCCCTAGAAAATATCAATTAAAATTAACTACATATACCTCATAGTTAAATTAGTGATTTCAGGGAAATTTCCGTATCATGATCTGGTGCAAAATATTCGTCAAGTCTTGGCAACTTCTGTGCATTGGATCAACTTAAGGGGAAAAAAAAAAAAAAATCAGAAACACCACAGAAAGGGATTAACTTGAAGGGTATAACTCAAAGGCCATCTACATGTTTTAGTTTTCTTTTTGAAATGTTTTTTCTTTTTCTTTTTCAAATCAATTTGGTGCCTTGGCGATTGCTTAGTTGGCATGCAGATAACGATAGGGAAATATCTCCGCGATTTCAAATAATAGATATTACATAACATAAAAATAACTATAAATTAATTTAAATAAATCTTTTATCTCTTTTCTATCTCAATTTTCATTGGTTTCTAATTGGAAACTTGCAGTGTCTTTTTTTGCATGCGCGTTTCAATCACAATGTAATAATCAAAAATTTAATATTAGCTTTACCTTGGCAAATAATTTTTATTTCTATCAGTTTCTAATAAAACTAATATCTCTGCTCATGTTTAATTTTTTTTTCCAATCCAAGCAACCCATTAACAAAGGAAAGTTTACCAAAAATGTAAGATTTGAGTAAGAAATTTACACTTGAAAGTACATATACTTAACGTAAAGGGTTAGGATTGCTTTAAAAAGAAACCTAATTTTTTCAGGACTTAGAAAGAAAAGTGGAAAAATCCAGAAGTAACATTAAAATAAAATAGAGGAGTCTGGATTAATTGAAGAATTTAAAATTACAATTGTAACAATCAGACTTAGATAACATGATTTTTTTTTTGCAAACACAAAATCTCTATTAAAAAACTTTCTGCAAGCAATTTCTTGCGACTAGTTTCAAGCCTTTCACTACCGCCTAATTTTGACAAAATAGGTTCAAAAATCACTTTTAGAAGTGTTATAATTAAAAAAAAAAATTATATTGATTTTTTATACCTATCAGCATATCTTTCTTTAAATTTAGAAGTTTCATTAAGATATAAATATAAAATTAGTTATTAGTTTACTTTCTACATATAAATGTTCATCAGGAACATTTTAATGCAAATATTAAATAAATATCTTCATAAGAATCACTTTTTAATTCCTCTACACTTAAATAATCTTGTTTTCTCACACTACTTATTTATAATATACAATAATATATTATAGTACAAAAAAATAAAGCATATAAAAATTGAATTGATTCAATATGTATTATCACAGAAAAATACTATAATAAAATTACATACTTGATGTTACCAGGGGTGTTTGTGGGACCCCAAAAAATCCCCTGAAACTTTTACGGACTTACTACCGACATTTTGGAGTTTCGAGAAGGGGGGGGGGGGGGAGAAATGAAAAATTACAATTATGAAGTATTGAATGACCTAATTATAAAAGTTCAATGAATTACTTTTTTTGCAAAATTAATAACCATAAATTTTCAAACATATAAACTACTACATTTTATGTAAATATTTTAAATTACCTGAATTAATTCTTTAAAAAAAAAAATTATCTAATTTCTGCTGCTTTTTTTTTTATTTTCTGATGTTTGTGGGCTTGTCTTTCTTTTGTGGTGAACTTCATAATTGCAGGAAGGTTGACTTTTATTTTCCTCATTTACAGTTGAAGAAATTTCCTCGAGAACTGCACATGCAGAGGTAGAAGCAGTTTGCTTTTCTGCTAATGTAGAAGGTTTTTCAGAGACTTTTATAGGTGACTCATCTGAAATACATATTTTTAAGTCCTCTTGATATGTTTTCCAACTTCTGTTCATATTCAGTAAGAGATCTTTGTGAATTGGATCAGTCATTGGATTTTTTTAGCCATATTTTTCACATGAGGTTTCTTTAGAAGCCATTAAATCATATTTAATAGTCTGCACTGCATCTAGGGGATCAATCTTAAGAGAGGTTCTATAGTCTGTGACAAGTGTATCCATTAAGTTGAATGCATTTTCCACTAATGGGCCATGGAAGCAGCTAAGGCAGGCTTTGACCAATTTAGCCAATGTAGGATACTTATAATCATTTGTGAAATCATCTTTTAAATTAAAAACTTTAGACCAATATTTATCAATTGTACACTTAACTTGATTTCCATGATTCGTGGAATTTTCTGCTTCCAAAGCAAACAAAATTACCCAGATCAAAATAAAGAATTCATTATTATTCCTACTTCCTTTTGAACGACGATCCCTGGAATTTCCGGGTATCGAAGTTCAAAATCCCCGGAATTCCGGGGTTTCTCCGGAGCACAAACACCCCTGTGTTACCATCTAAGAAAAAGAGTGAAATATATATAATATCATTATATCTTAATTTTTTTTCTTCAATTAATAATTAGTATTACTAAAACATTTTCTGCCAACAACCTTCGTGTATATTATACATATCTGGCTATAACTAACTACCTACATTTGCATAAAAATAAACTTTTAAAGAATAGTTTATATTTAAACACATAAAATTTAATAGAGACAAAGTGCTTCTTTGAAAATAATAGTTATTTTCATAGTATATATTGAAGTTTTACAAAATAACTTTTTACTTGGATTCATGTTGCTTTATACTTAACATTATTTGATTATGGAAATTAATATGCCATTCGTAATTGCGAATACTATTTATTATTTGATTAGGTATTTAAATTTCATTATCAGTGTTTATAAAATTTCATTATAATTTACAAGTTCTTTATATAATTATAAAATTAAGTACTACTATATTTATTTATTTAAAATATTAAAAGAAACAAATAGTTTGAACTTCTTTAGAAATTCATAAAATTTATTTCTTTTTGAGAAACTCCCTTTAAAGCTTGTGCTATACCTATGTTGAAGTGCATAGATAAAATTTTAAATTTAATAATTATATCCTGATAAATACCAAGAAACATAATAGAGTTTCCAAACAGATTTTTCTTTATTCCATCTTTTACATCAGCAGAGTTAGAAGTGAATACCCATTCTGTAGAAGACAGATCCCAATTCTCCCACTGAGTGTTTTGTGTGCATTGGGCTAGTTTCAGGGCATTCTTTAAAAATAGGCTATGTTCAGATACTGAAAGGTTTTATCTAAACATGTGTACTGTTTCTACTCAAATTATGTCATCGATCTGACACATTCTGAATCACCATCAATGAAGGATAAGAAATATGAGTTTCAAACTTTTTGTTTTAAAAAATTAATAAATAATAAAAAAAATATATATATATTTTTTAAATTTACGAGATAATTAAGACATTTTCAAAATAAAAATTGAACAAGTATTCATTTTTTCTATAGAAAAAACTGAACTATCCTTCATTTTCATTATTTTAGATATTTGCAGAGAATTACACTTATTTTGTCTTTTCATTTTTAATTTAAAAAGATTTTATATAAATTTTAAATATTTGTAGGATAGCTCAAATTAAAATTGCTTTTATCTGGACAATCTCTAAAAATACAATTAACTATTATTACAGCAATAATTAATACAGCAAAAATTAACTATTTTTTATTCAATTCAATGATTGTTTTTTTGATGCATAACATGATTAAGGTAGGCCAATTATGATAAAAGTCATAAAATCTCCTCCAAAGAATTTAGAATGCATTGCAGCTTATCACTATACACTGTGTTTTCAATTGCAGCTCTTCTACACTTAAAAGTTGCAAACTTCCGTTCTAGATATTAATATATACAGGGGTTGGACAAAAATATGGAAACACCTTAAAAAAAAACATGTTTCTTTGCTTAATATGGTGTAGGAAACCCGTTGGCATCCAAAACAGCTTGTGGTCTTCTCAGAATGGATAAATACAGTTCCTGTATGTTTTTGCCAAGGGAATATTATACCATTCTTCCTGCAAAACGGTGGCAAGTTCAGATAACGATGTTGGCGGTGAATAACGAGAACGCACTTTCCGTTCCAATGTAGACCACAAAGGTTCGATAATATTCAGGTCTGGTGACTGTGGTGGCCAGGGGAGATGGGACAACTCATCCTAGTGCTCAGAAAACCAGTCCTGGACAATGTGAGCTGTGTGAACAGGGGCTTTGTCGACTAGGTTGTTTAGGGGCTTGGAAGACACCATCACCATCGGGAAACAAAGTTTGTACCATGGGATGAACTTGATCGGCCAAAATTTTCACATAAGTCTTGGCAGTCATGTGCCCTGACACAGTTATCATGGGGCCAGCAGAGAACCACGATATGGCTGCCCAAACCATAACAGAACCCCCGCCATGTTTCACTCTTGGCAACAAGCAGTCTGTATTATAGGCTTGAGATGGCGTTCTCCAGACGTAAACTCGGCCAGAAGTGGGAAACAATGTGAAAGAAGACTTGTCAGACCATATTACTCGCTTCCACTGCTCTATAGTCCAGGCTTTATGACTTAAACACCACCTTTTCCTGTTACGGGCATTAGCATCACTGATGAGTGGCTTCTCAATTGCAGCACGGCCAGCAATTCTCTGTTTATGAAGCTCCCTTCCAATTGTTTTGGTACTCACAGGGTTCGGTAACACAACATTCATTTCAGCAATAACTTTTGCAGCTGTGGTCTTCTTATTTTTCGTCACAATTGCCCTTAATGATCGTCTGTCACGATCACTCAGGACACACTTTCGTCCGTGCTGTGATTTAGCAGATGATGTTTTTCCGCTTTTCAAATATGCAGAATAAATCTTCGATACAGTTCCGCTTGAAACACTAAACAACTCCGCTACCTTGTTTACGGAAGCACCTACCATACGTGCTCCAACAATATGCCCACGTTTGAAGTCTGTTAACTCTGACATAATGCAATGACAACCTCACATAACAGTAACAACTGAACTGTTTAACACATTTACGAAGTTGTATAGGTGGCATAAGTAGTCAAAAACGCCAGCGCCACCTACATATTTCATTAAAATCAATCTTTCTTTTCAAACATGCATTTCACAAGGTGTTTCCATATTTTTGTCCAACCCCTGTATATATATGAAATCATAGGTGGTCTGCTGTTCTAGAATATATATGGATCCTCAGAAAGTAATCTGCAGAAAAATACGTTATTGGCAAGCAAATGTGAAATGTAGATGATAGAAATATATTGTGAAAAGTAGTTGGATATATTAAAACATGACTTCTAAAAAATAATTTAAAACGTGTAATTGAACTTTAATTCCACTAAAACTATAGGTATATCTTAAATGGAGTACCATATGGACCATTCAATATCCAAACATAATAAGTTGCTTTAGAGAGTTTTGAAAATAAATATAAGAAATTTAAATGCGAACAAAAGTGTCAATGGCTATTTTAATTTTAATAACTGTCTTCATAAAAGATAACTTCTTTTTATTTTAATACGGACGAGTTTGATTGCTGTGATTGATAATTACAGGGAAATTCTTGAATCGGATTCCATACATGATACTTCTGCATGCTTATGAATAAAATTTAAACTAGCCTTATATAAATCAAAAATAACTCATTATTTCATCATAGATAATAAAATACTGCCGATATTCTCAGAATGAACCTAATTTCTAAAACATATTTATACATTATTTCAAAAATTAACAATTTAAAACATTATAATTCACGTAATATATAAGTACTTATCTATATTATCTACCTTAGTTGGAATTTTTGAGGTAAAATATAGTTCTATTTTGCATGGATGTTTCTCATTAAGATGACAGGTTCACATAATTAAGTGGATCTGTACACAACAATGAAGGATTAAATGTCTCACAGTTTTTCTTTACATTAGTTTAACTTTTAAAATGGTACACTACAAAGATTGACCATAATTATATGGGATTTCCCTCTTAATAACGGAAAACAGAAAATGGAGCTCCATTTCTATTATTTCATATTTATTTCGGAACTACTTTAGAGAACGATTAATCGAAAATACCAATTATTTTATAGAAAACAAGTATTGAGTAGTTATTATTAAAGAGGGTGGGTGGTAAGATGAGGATCATTCTCACTGTATCCAATTCGCATCTTTCATACGTAAATGCGAGAAGAGTCATTTCCACTACATCCGATTCGCACATACGGACGAATGCGCTTGCGATTTGCCAATGCGGTAACAGGTTCAGAAAAACTTGATTGGCGAAATGACTGCGGGTTCTCATTCTCCTTCAACAGAGGTGCATGAATCACATGCCGTGAAAATAACTTAACAGCGACCGTTTTCTCTGCACTTGATCACTCCACTAACAATGCACGAGTGTTTAGATACTTCGGAAAGAATTTTTGCGCATATAAATCACGTGTTTCTGCGCTTACAATTCATGCATTGACTCAATAAGAATCTGCGATCTTAAAAAATTAAAAAATTGTAAAAAAATTTCTAAGAAAACATCTAAAAACTCACCTCACGTTTTTGCTAGTCCACACACACACACACATATATATATATATATATATATATATATATATATATATATATATATATATATATATATATATATATATATATATATACAGTGAAACCTCCTGTTGTGGACTCTCCTGCAAAACGGACGCCTCTTAATACGGACATATTTTTAATTCCTCGGGAATCTTCTATGAGTAAACCATTATGTACATTCTCCGCAAAGCGGACACTCCCGTAACCGGACGCGGACAGTCATTTTGGCCTTGAAATGTTGTTTTCTATCTCTTCAAACCGGACACTACTTTTTCTAAATTTGAAAAAAACAAACAAACTATTTCTGCTTTAAATTGCAAGGGGAAAAATGCAACTTTTCACCATTTTTAAAGCATGTAAATTTTTTGCCTTATCCATAACTAAAAGTATTGTTAAGGTATTTCACTGCTGAAGAATCAATCTTTCTCCTGTCACCGTGCCTTATCTTTGTAAAGAAAGGAGAGAAAACGATACTGCTCTTGTAAAATAACTTGAACAGCGGCATCTTTTGATCTTTTCATCTGGACCATACAGGTTATAAGACCCCACAAGTTGAAATGACATTTTAAATGCTCGCAACACTTCTTCCCCATTGAAAATTTCCTTAATTTTCTAATCA
The DNA here is from genome assembly GCA_949128135.1 of Parasteatoda lunata. Taxonomy (NCBI): domain Eukaryota; kingdom Metazoa; phylum Arthropoda; class Arachnida; order Araneae; family Theridiidae; genus Parasteatoda; species Parasteatoda lunata. The sequence goes on from OX421972.1 coordinate 10,149,793, forward strand.
ATTTGAAGACTGTATTTAACGCAGCTGGGATAAAATAGAGAACAGAAGTATTATCTTTGAGGTTCATATATATGAAACATTTATTCAGACACTTGATAGCTGATCAATTGTGAATAATCAACTCCATAGGTCCTCATGACTTACAGGTAGGCATTGCTTTTTTTTTCTGTGAATCCTGGGAGGTTTACTTTCAAGAAGATATTAACCATGTTCCCTAATCAAATGATATGTATCATATGTCTAACTTGAGTATCTATGCTGATAGGAAAATTATATTCATTTATCTGTATCTACATCTAAAATTATATATTCATATCAAACTTTTTTATATATTCTTTTTTTTTAATTTTCTTAAATTTTAAATAAATATCCTTGTTGATAGTTATTGTAAATTAGTTAATTATTTCTACATCTTTGAAAATACTCTAAAAACAGTTTACGGTGTTAAACTTCGCTATTAGGGTTACCTTCCCTTAAACGGACAACTCTCATAAACGGACATTTTTTTCGGTCCCAAGAATGTCCGCTTAACGGAGGTTTCACTGTATATATATATATATATACATACATACATTGTTGTTCGAGAATTGGGGATCGAAATGGGCTACATGTTTGAGTAGAACAGGATTCTCTACCTATGCCAAAGCTGGTGTGAAGAATCAAAGGGAAAGGAAGTACGCTAGTTTCTTTCTTGATTTTAATTTGATTAAAAAATTTTTAAGTTGGGAAACTATATGGAGCTGAAAAATATATTGAATATAGTTCTAAACGAAAGCTTCGTGGAAATTTAAAAAAAAAAAAATAATAAATTGTGATATTTATTTAAAAATATTTTGAAAGTGGACAATATCTAGAAAGTGGAAAACATCGCAGTACTTTCCTATACAACCGAGAAGAGGAGGAGAGAGCAGATGATAGAGGAAAGACATGAAATGGGTCGTTTCTTCAGATGTCGTATTCGAGCGTTTTGATCTCAAATTCTTGAGACGGATCTCTTTCTTCAAGGAGTATTAATTTCGAATGATCAAGCAGTTAGTCTTCAAAAAATCGTTTATAAATTTTATTACTAGTTTTCGCTGGTCAGACTTTGTGTATAAAACTCCTCTCGCACGCGCGAAACGCAATAATGTGCGATCACACATGCTAATCGCATGTAGTAAGATTGCATCCTATTTCCATAGCAGAACACATGCCACTGAGAATCACACATTCAGTCCTTTTTGCAATCTTGTAACTAGTTTGCAAACGCATGCAATCGAGTTTAATGGCAATCAGATGCTGTGATATTGGCTCCCATAAGGGACCGTTCACTCTGCCTACGATTTACCTACACCGGATTGCCGTCCAGAGAAAAGGAAAAACCTGATAAAATCTGATTAGTGAGTTTTTCACGAGAGAACGTATTTCACCGGTCAGGTTCTTATTCTCCTCCACCCGATTTGCACATACCATCGTGCACATTTCAAACATTTGGGTGCTCGTGAAAGAGGAGCGAATGCGATTGTGTGAATGGCCAGATTAGATATTTCCATCATATTATGACGTCATTTTCTCGCCTCTAAACAAGCAGTAGTACTTTATTTAAGCGCATTGGAGCGAAACAATGGGCTAATTTTTTGGCGATTGTCTGGATTGTCCTGAGGATGATCCAAAGTTTGCAGGGTGATCAAAGTGGCTGTCCACCAGCAATCTGACTGCAATCATTGATGCTTGAGCTATGAAAATAAAGCATTCTTTTTATATGTATGTAAAAAGCATTGCGTTGTTTCAAGTTTGTCATATTCTGTAATATTGATTTTTTTTAACATTTATTTTTCACACAATTTGTAAACTTCTGTATTGTTATTTATTTATTTATAGTACCCAAATAAGAAAAAAACGTTCCTACAATATCTAAATAACATGAAACTGATAGATCAGATATCGGAATAAAAAATATTCATTCCGTAAGGACTTTTTAAAATTATTTTACTCATTTACTTTTTTATCTGCTACTGAGGTTTTCAAATATATTCTATGCAAATGGAAATAATTTCTTAATTTGTCGAGATGAAAAATCTTCCGATCTGCTATTTGGAGGAAAAAAAAAAAAAAAAAATGTTTAATTTAATTTAATATAATTGTATGCATTTATTAGTGTTGTGCCATTAATATTACTATTTATATTCAAAATGAATCTTAATAAAAGATAAGTACTTCGTAAAAATTTTTCATTATTGTCTTAAAGGTTTAATTTTTAAATGCTATACTTACTTTTTAATTGATATGTTTCCTTTTTATTTTTATTTGAGTTAATGCAATGGAAAATTTTTGCTGTTCTCAGAGATTAGAGAAGCATATATATTGCTGTTTACTAAATGTTTTGCCATTTGCTTATTTATTTAATATTTAAAAACATCGTTATTTGTTTTATAAAACAATGGCTGTAAAATTTTTTAATTGAGCATTTCCCACCTTTTTTAGCAAAGCAACAACTAGTCTGTGAATAATTTTATATTTCCATCAAAGTAAAATGTTAAAAAATCTTCCATTTTAATAAAAAAGTTATCATCGTCGTCGCCAATCGCGCTTTTTACTCTCAAAACGCAAAAACTATTTGTGGAAAAATGTGAAATATTGCCCATATTTAGAAAAAAATTTGAGGAACAATTTGATATGAAAATTTTATTTATGTGAACATAATTCTAAGAGATAAGTAAATAATATTAATAAACTGAAGTGAAAATGTATACTTGATTAAAAACTTCATTGGAACTAATTAGATTCAACAAAATACAAAAAAAAAAAAAAAAAAAAAAAAAGAAAGAATATTAATTGTCTATAATTGTTAGGAAAAGTCATGAAGTCAAATGTGCAAAAACGATAAGATGATATGGGCATTTTCGATGCAAAAGTTCGAAAACGGTCATTTGACCGGTAGTGGTAGCTTACTGTTAAAATAATGTTTAACTTTGAAAATAATACAAAAACAAATATAACAAAGTATTTCTAATTATATAAATTCAAATATTATAAGAACTATTTGTCTTTAAAGTTTAGTTTAGTTTCTATCAATAAATCGTAATAAAGTACTTTTTTTTTCTGTATATACGAATAAAACGCGGTGATTTGTTACACGCATAAAATTTTCACCAGTGATTTTTATATTCCACTTTAACGAATTAAATTTTAAAGAGATTTGAGAATGTAAATTCGTAAAATTTCTTTTCAGAATAACTTATTTGAATGTATTCTTTTCTTTTTACCTTCATTTCTTTCAAAAACGCAATGTTGCATAGAATAAAATCGAATTTATCACTTTTTTCTTGTGGATAATATTTTTCGAATTTTCGATCATCTTTTCGTTGTTAGAATTTTTTTTTTTATCTTGGTTTATACTAAGAAAATATTTTATATTCAGTCGAAAGAGTTACATTCGTAAGCTGAAACATTATTGCATGCAGTATTTTTCCCTCGCTATTTCTTCGTAAAAAATGCAAGCATATTTTATTTATATAAATTTAGATATCGTTTTCACTGATATTTTCTCCTAACAGTATTTAAAATTATTTTTTTCCCGACATATTTAGAAGAAATGATTTTACTAATTTCAAATTTTGGATGGAAAAAAAGATAATTCAAATTTGTCGTCGCTGGAACCATTTTTAGACACTATTAGTAATACTTATTTCTGACGCTATCACAATATTTGCGAGTATAAATGAAAACAATAACTGGAGAAGGAGATTTAACTTTGAACGATACAAGATTTATAAGCAACCTGATATTGTTAAATACATAAAAATAAATAGAATGATTTGGATGGCCCACGTGATTCGAATGAATGAAGACAATAACTATAAAAATATATTACTTTTCAGACCCACTGGAACAAGAAAACGGGGAAGGCCGCGTTTCAGATGGGCTGATTCGGTGGAGTGTGATTTTCTTGCAATTAATGAAATGAACTGGAGAGATCAATGATAAATCGGAATTCGTTATGGAAATATCTTCAGAGGAAGGCACTGTCCCACATCGGGCTGTCTGGCCAACTATGATGATGATGCTATAATGAAAAACATTATAAATTTGTGCAGGTGGCTTATTTGTGATGAAAATTTCATTACGCATTGGTGCAAGTATCTAATTAAAGCAGATGAATTTTGTTGATTATGGTAGAATATGGAATAAAATGTAGACAAGAAAAACAGGATGATGATGCTTAGACTTCAAAGATTAATATGGGACAGGTGGATGATGCATCACGCAATAATTGTAGACAATATATGTTGAAAATAGAATAAATTGTCGATGGGAAAAATAGGATAATGATCCTGATAAAACTTTTATTTCGTAAAGTAATAATACAGAGCTTGAGTTTCGAAATTTAAAAGAATGTAGTATCTAATCCAAATAACATTTTGAGTAAAAGAATACATTTTGAATAATGATATAAATAGGAACAGGCTATGGGAGATAAAATCCCCGGCGACCTGACTGATTAAATACCAATTAAGAAGTGTGTAGTGAATCGACGCCTTTGGAGTAAAGGATCAGATCCATTATAGGCTCTTTATTTAAAATAGACACTGCCGAAAGTCAAGCCAATTGGCTGAAGATTTAAAGTCGAAAAGTTCGTTAAACATTAAAGTAAACTTAATAGGGACGTTTATGCTAATGTCTAATGCAGTTCAAGAAAGAAAGGTTAAAAACATGTACTCAGTAGTCATGATTTTGAATAATAATTATTTATACACTTCCATTGAAAGAAATAGTTAATTGTTACATTCGTTGAGAATAGAAATATTTGCATTCACTGGATTGAAAAAAATAATTATCTGATTTATTTATATAGAAAGGGATTAAGAATGACTAAATATAAATATAAATTTTTTAAAAGAAAGGTAATAAAAAGCTAAGAAATATGTAATACCTATAATATCATGGCATTAGTTTACGAAATAAAATATACCTTTATCATTTAAATATATAATAATTAGCCTTTCTGAACTTTTTTTCAATTAAATAATTTTTTAAAATTCTGTTTTTAGAAATTATGACAATCAAAAAATTAAATCTATTTTTGTACAGGAAAAATTAAATCACATATTACACAATATATTAGAAGAGACAAAAATCCCTAGATAATAATTTATTAGTAAAACTGAATATAGTCGTCAAAATAAGGCAATCTAAGACACTTCAACTCACTTTTCGTGGTTTTAAAGTTTTAATTTTGACATTCTGAGCAATTATAAATCATTATGGTGTATGGCATACAACTATGATCAGGCAATCATAATGATGACATTATTCAGTTCCGTGACGAATAAAGCAAAGAGAGGAAAAATAGTTCTTCTACTAATTAGAAGAAAGCATCTAACTTCGAAATAGAAAATATGAAGGTGTCATAGTTAGAGGACGATCTAGATAAGTTTTTCTTATCATGAGATATGATGTGGCATTTTTATTTAATCATTTTTTCTCATATTTGAGCATGTGGAAAAAGTGAAAAGCTCACTTTCTTTAAAATACGTGATATAGATATATCTTTATTTTGCAATCATAAATCCTGATAACTAATTAAAAAATATTAATTAGTATTTTTTTAAAAAAAATGCATATTTTGTAGATGTTTCTACGATAACAAGAGCTAAATTCACTAAAGGGCACGGCAATGTGAATAAATCACAAATAAACTGCAGATATTTTTTTTATTATTTTTTTTTATTAAACGACTTAAAACTCCTCATGCACCACAAAGTATAACATGAGGCTTACAGTTGTAAGTAGAAAACAAAAGAAGAAAGATTTACAAATTTAAATTAAAAACAAAATTCCGCAAGGCAGCAAGACTTTCAATACTTTTGACCAGTTCTGATAAGACAGGAGGCCAACAAATAGAAAGACGCCTCAAATCAGTCTTTAATTTCATTCGGGCACTCGCATACAGATTGCAATGAAGAAGAATATGTTCAGCATCTTCATCAGCATCGCCACAAGCACAAATTCCACTGGTCTCCAGATGGAAACGAAATAAGTATCTCTTAAATGAATAAGTGAGCGAGTAAATATGTAAATGAGTGAGTAGATGAATAAGCGTGCTAGTAAATGAGAAAGTGAGCGAGTAAATGAGCACGTTTGCAAAACAGTGACAGGGCGAATTTCAAATTATTTTGACTATAGAAACTTTATTTGATTGAAAACTTCATTCGCCGCAAAAATATACAAATTGGAAATAACAGTCAATATATGTCGAGCGCTCAAAAACAGGGGCCCAGTTTCAAGATTTGTCAGACTTGAATGAAAGGAAACAAAAGTGATTTGAAATATAAAACGTAAAGTTGCCAACGAAAAATGGATTTTGTTACTTCGCATTCATCTCAAGTAAATCTTGAAAATGGGGTTGATTTGTTTTTGAGGGAAACAAGTCGACTGTTATCTCCAATTTGTATATTTTTGAAGCGAATCAAGTAATATCTTACCTCTTCAGTTTTTTGAAATTATTTATTTAATATAGAAAATTTGTTCTTGTAATCGATACATCGAATAAGTGACCAAAAATTTGTCAAATTGTTTTTTTTTTTTTTTTTTTTTTTAATTCAGTTGTAATTTTTAGTCCAGTGATACTCTTCTTTCTTCATTTACATCCATTTCTGCATTACTATATTATAATTGCATTTTAAAACTCGAATTTTGATCAAGCTACGAAATATAGAAGATGTTAACTATAGTAAATATTGATAAACTCCCAAACCTGAATAAAAGTAATTTTTTTTAAAAACTAATTCAAAATATTTACCATTTAAAAGAAAATGATACTTACTTTAAAAAAAGTTCATTTATAATACTTAAAAGACAACACGATAATCTACTACGTAAAAGATACAACCGGGAAAAAACAACAGGGTATTTATTTTTATTTTCTTAAAAATCTGAGAATATTTAAACTTTTTGTCGTTTCGAGACCCTTTCGCTTTAAGGCCTGCTTTACCTTATTCATGGTGTTTCGTAATTACTGTCCTTAAATATATTTTAAGAATTCTCGTTAAAATGAGGTATAAAAAGTAGACACATAACGGGTCTTAAGATGATATATAAGCATAGAAGTAAAAAAAATCGATATCTTTTGAATCACTTTTGAGAAAATTAGGGTGGAAAACATAAAAAAAATTTGATTGATTGATGAAACTTGCTAGTATTTCTAACAGTAATTTTTGGATTCCTCTCGGTTTCATCTGGCAATCAAACAGACTTTGATATTTCACACACAGCCTTTCTCATGTTTTGTTAGATTTCGATAGCACTTTTTTGTTTGGTTTTTGATTTGCATTAGAGTGTCGACTTCTTTGATTTCATTCTTAACTAAGGTTGTAAAAATAAATACTATAACTAAATACTATAACTACTATAGGCGGTCATTACCAAGTACCCTGTATTTTTAATTTTGTTTGATTACGTGTAGTTTACGCTTATGCTATTGCTTTGATTGTAAATTCTTTTGTATAATTTTTTTTTTGCTGCGGAGTTGCATACAATTTTTTTTTGATCGTCGTATGTGCAGAAAAAACACTTCTGAAGTTAAAATTTTGTTTGATATTTCAAAATAATTCAGTTTGTACGAAAAGTTTAAATCATTTAAAAAAAATCAATGAATAGAAAACAATGCACTTTTTAGTATTGTAATCTTTAAAAGCTTTGCATCTTACAGTTTTTTTTATCCGCGCAAATATAGTGAATAAAAATAGTGTTATTCTTCATGAAGTGTAACTATTATGTACGTATATACGTTACGGCGAATGAACGAAATAGGTGGTTGCCAACTTCTACCGGTGAATGTTGAAAATTACATAGTAGCTTTGGTAAATGTTTGAAACACATACTAGGTCTATTTAAGTGCCACTGCCCGGTACACATTTGTCCCGTATTTCTAACATCAATGTTTTTTTAAGGTCCAGTGCCACTGTCCAGTATGCATTTAACCGGTACTCCGAACACTGATGTTTCTTTCAATCTATCCTCAGCAGATATTATTGTAAAGTATCGAATAAATATAATAATATCAACGAATAAATTAATATCAAATCGGATATAACAAATATTTCGGACATTCACCAAAGCTACTATGTGATTGTCAACATTCACCGATGGAAGTCAGCAATCACCCATTTCGGTCATACACAGTAACATATCTTTCATTACTTACATATATATTTCGCTTGCACGGCGTCTAAGAATGTCTTCATTTCTTTTTCGTATTGGCAACAAAGAATTTAAATATCAAGCATGTGAACTGTTGTAAGCATGAAAGCGTAAACGTATGTGTTTACAAATTTCTTAATGAAAATTCTTTTCTCGCACAGATAACGAAAAGCTGAAACAAACTATACTGTGAGTTGAGAGTAATTTTAAGGTTTAAAAGGAAATATTTCATATCAACAAACAAAGTGTTCTCTATTATGTTATAATAATACTTATGCAGGTTCAATAAGAATAATTTTATTCAGTGTTATTTCTATTCATTGACAAATGAGGATTCATCGTGAGGTAACGCTATTAAATATAGCAGAGCAGAATTAAGTGTTGATGACAGTTATAAAAAACGTAACATTATAAGAATATCCAGGAGACTTATATATTGTTTTTTTAAAAGCGTAATTATTCTTTTGTTTCTGAAAGTTTTTATATTGCATTTCATTTATTTCAATTAAAATTTTTTATTTCAATAATTTATTATTGACACTCAAATTTTTAATTTTTCATAAAGAAATTAGTTTTAAAGATTTTAGAAATTAATTTAAATTTTTAGGTTTTATGTTAGATTTCAAATGGGTTTAACTTAGTAGCGAACAAAGCGAGCATAGTTTGTAATAAAAACATTATATAAAGCTGGGTCTCCACCGATCGCAACGGCAACGTAGATCAAAATCTGTTGCTGTGTTGCTTCCTATCTGTTGCCCAAGTCTTTCATACCGGTAATTGGCAACGACTCTGTTTCTTGTCTCGCGCATGCTCAGAAGACTTATCACGCGATACGGTTGCGTCATCTCCCGTTTCATTTCATCACTTTTGTTTTGTTTGAAAGTGCTACAGTTCTATTTATTAAAATGGAAAGAGCAAATTTGAAAAAAGTTTCTTCTTTAATATGCATTGTATATATTTTTTTCATATTATCTTGATTTTTGGTTTATTTTGTAGATTATATTACATATTTTAAATAGATTTTTTTTTATTAAACTCAACATTTACTTGAATCTTGAATGAAAGACTGTGTTTTTATCATATTATTAAAGATTTCAGCTAATACGAACTTTCTATTTCATTGTGATTTTTTTATAGGATAATGAAGTTTTTATAAATCATTTAGGTAAAAATTTTAAATGCTAGGAATAGAATGTAAAATATATGAACCTTTTTAATAATTCCATAATGGTTACAAGTCATTACATAATTTAATATCTTTTTCTAAACATGATTCCATAAAGATAAATGCAATAATTATTATTTTGAATGGAGAATTTACTTTATCTTTTATTTTTATTTACAAATTCGAAATTAGCTTATTGTCTTTCACAATAGTTTTACAGATGAAATTATGTCTTATCATATACAGTTTAATTTTTGTTAGTACAGTGTTCGGTTCAACAATATCTGCAAGATAGTTCTTTCCACATTCTCTGCAGTGATCAGTTTTCTTTCTTTTAACATAATAGAAATGATATGCAGATTACATTTTTCTACCATTTTTTGGGGGGGATTATCTGCTGCAAACTATTGATGATATAACTAAATACCTGCATAATCAATACGATTTACTCTTCACATAATCAAATATTTTGCAGACGACAAAAAAACACAATTTTCTTTCTGGGGGAATCACTCAATTTTTTTTAATTTTTTTTTTTTAGTGCCAAAGCTGCAATTTAAATTTCAACTTAAAAAGTTAATTTAAATTTTAACTTACTCCCTTCAAAAAGACTGTCTCCTCAAATCCATCTTTGGGTCTTGTTAGACTGATTTTTGATAATTTAATAAGTGGATTTGAATAAAAACACTGTAGAAAAATTTGGTAAAAAATTTTATGATTTTGTTCTTATTGTGTAAAAATAAAAGGAAAACACTGTTTGCTACAGTAATTAATAATTTGATTGTTAGAGAACCCATTCTATAGCAAAATAATCGTAATTGCTTACACCAAAAAAATAGATGAGGTTATGCTTTGAAAGCCTAAGAACGAGAATTCCAATTGCTTAGAACACAAGTTTTAAAATACTGACATATTCCTTAAAAAAAAATGTAGGTAAAAAATATGCCCTATTTAAAGATAACGGCTATTTTATTCATTCAAGTTATTGAAAGGATTAAGAAGTTTGCAACAAAACTCTATATATTTTTTTCTTTTTGACACTCAAACCTGTCGATAGCGAACTAATACTAAATCTAATAAAACCAACTACACAATTCTAAATAGTATTTTATTCTTGTTTTAATTCATCTCTTGCTAAATTTAATAGTATTTTAATATGAAGATCAATCTTTTTTTTCTTTTTTTTTTACATGTCCCAGATAAAATCCTCACGGCTATAATTATATAACCACGAGCTGTTTCGCGCAAAGTCAATCAATTGCTCTTCCATTTTTCTTTAATAAAATTGAAAACAAATTATAAAATTCAAATCGCTGCTTCGCTTTATTCACGTGTTCTGTTAAACGGATCAAAACGCGAGGGTTGGGAGCGGAAACTAACGACGAATCTGGTTGGCTACTAGGGTTGGCAACAGCAACAAAAGTTGACTCGTTTCCAACTCTTGAACTGAAAGTAACGACAACACGGCAACATGGAGAAACGGCGTTTGTGCGCCGGCGCGCAACTTTGGCAACAAGATTCACGTTACCGTTGCCCCCGGTGGAGATCCCGCTTAAGATAGCATAGCGATCTTCAGGGGTTGGGGAGGGTCAGCGAAGAGGGGGCGGAGCCCGCTAGTTATCTTTATTTTTCATACAGTAAATTTAAATCCATAAAGCAATTTTGTAATTAAAATTATTTTCCATCCAAATGATCTTTTAATCTTGTGTTGATCATGAAAGGAAGAATTGTAAACGATCAAGAAACGCACTGAAGTACATTTTAAGGATTACAAGATAAACCTTTTTAACTCATTAAATGAAAAAGGGAGACTTAATTTGCCTTTTGGGGATCCTTTAACAAGAATGAACAACGTTTTATAATGATAATGGGATCGTTAAAGAAATGAAGCGATTTGTTTTGTCAACCAAACAGTAAAAAGAACTTAAAAAGTTGAGAATAAGTAGTGATCGCTTTTGATGATTACAGTAAAAAAGAGATTTTTGCAATTCTTTCGTTTTAATAATAAAAACTATGACCAAATTTCAGTTTTGCACCATTTTTTATTTTTATACAACATTTTTTTGCTAAATACTTAGAAATTTGAATGTCTGTAAAATAATATTTTATGTAACCTCGAAATCAATTACTTCTCATTTTAGGTTTTATCGTATTTTTGTTTATGAGTAAGCTAAATGTAGTCTAGTAAGTAATATAATAAAAAAGGGTATTTCTTCGGAAAGTAATGTCTCGAGATTTTTTTTTCAGAAAGAACTTTATTACAATGGCTGTGATTCAGAATTCTCCGCTGCACGCTTCATTCTTTTTTGAGTGAAAATTTTGGGATTTAGGGGGAGGATTGTTTATGATATGCGCGCAAATGAGGTACTGTTTTTATTTTAAATTTTCCAATGCTGATTAAGACCCATTACGAGACGATCTAATAAATATTTAAGAAGTTACAAGAGTTATTTACACAAAAAATGTACAGTTTCGTACCTGTACTTGGTTATGCATAAGACTTAGCTATCGAATCAAGTGAAGCACTGTTTCCGATGCATTTTTTGTTTTTTGCGCTGAATCAAATAAGACTATACACAAGTTAATATTAGTTCATATGATGCTCTGTTAAATCAAGGCTTGTTGTTGTTTTTCTGATGTAGCATACTAAATCGAGCAGTTACGTATTCTAAGAGCTGGACTTCTTTTTCTTTCTACACTCTTTGACTCAGCTACCTGACCATCATACATTCTGGTATGCAAAAGAAGTCATATTATTCGCAAATAAAGCGTTTATAAAAGCAGCATTGAAAAAGCAGAAAACAAATATAATATAAAATAAGTAAAATATAAAATAAGTACAATATAAAATAAATACAATGTGAATATGTAATCAAATATTAAAAAAGATTAAATTTTTTTTTTTTTTTTTTTTTTTTTTTTTTTTTTTTTTTTAAGGAAACTCTGGTTTTTTCTTTATATTGATATTTTGTGCCATTTTTACATTTAATATGGAAATTATAGGTTACAGATAGTTATAAACTGAACAGACACAACCGTTTGTTTGGCGCAGCATGTCCTTTTTTGGACCTTGTGCCCTTAAACCCCCCTACATTCAACTCAACTCAACTCAAATAAACTGAACAGATTTAGCTAAAATTAATTAAAAATTGTTTTAAACTCACAACATTAAAAAAAAAAATAAAAAAATTGCTCATTATTCGCTAAAACGTGTTATATCGTGTGGCCTTCGAAAAACAGCTTTTAAATGACGAATGAAATGCATACAAACGTTAAAACTATTATAAACTTTGTGTGGGTGGTTCGAAATTTACATCTCTTCCTCTGACCCATTATGCATAAAGCTACTCTTTCTTTAGAATTTGAAACAAAGGAGAAACTTTTAAAGACTTAAATGAAACTTTTATCTCAAATACCACACACACAGTGAATTGCTCCTTTTCCGTGTTGAGTTTAGAGTGTGTATAATGGAAGAACTTAAAAGGGGCTTTTCACAACTATACTATGATAAATTCTTGGAGCACCGCATTCATTATCGCCATGTGCTACCCTAATTCTCTGCCGAAAGACTTAATTCATGACTTTTCAGTTGTTACTATGTGCGAGAAAGGAAGACTTTATTATTTTGTGTAGACGAATTTATTTTCCTTCCTAATGAAATTGTTAGTTAGAATAGCATATAAACGTGAATAGTTAAGAACTGCGATATATTATATGAAGTTATTTATTAGTGAAAGTAAATTATTAAAAATAATCACTTCGAAAAGATTATTTTAATTCTTCACAATGTTACCAACATATTATGTTGAAATCTGTTACCATATTTTGTTTTAATTTTATTTTTTAACCGTCGTTGAACATCAGACCCAATTTTTTTTAGGTTTACGACTACTAATATTCAACTCAGTAGCCTTGTTATTTTGAACCCAATCCAGAAGACAAGGGAACTCCTGGATTAAGTATTTGGAGAAATTTGCCTTCGTGGGGGACTTTTTGATGGAACTAACCCGCATTTGCGTTAATTGGAGAGAAAAACCATGAAAAACTTCCAGGGTTAATTTGATGGCAAGGGATTACCACGATCTGTCTACCACTGAGGATATTTTTGCGTCAGCATTGTGGTCGGTGCAATCTGTGCTATATTTTGTTGCCACAGAGTCTTTCGGGACCGAGATAGCCTAGTTGGCAGGGCGCTGGACTCCTGTTCGTAAAAACGAGAGTTTGAATCCAACGCATCGATGATTCCCTATGTCAGTGTTTCCCAAACTTAGGACTTTTGTGTACCCTTTCTAAATTTTTCGTAACGCTGTGTACCACTAATAAAAAAAATGAATGTATTTTTTTAAAAAATATGTTTATTTTTTTTTTTTTTTGTACAAAGTTTTGTTAATAAGTTTATTTGCATCAGTGAGAAGGATGATATTGTTTTTGCTGTGATAAAAAAATTGCACAAAAGTTAAAAATCACAATTTACTGTTGACACCGCTAATTATTAACTGTTAACTCAGCAAAAAATAGCCAATACAAAAATACTTAATCGTAAATTTTCATGTCTAGCTTTAGTTTTAAATAAATTTTTTTGAAATTTTCGTTTGTTGTAAAATATTTCACATAGGAACGCGTACCCCCGCTAAACTGCTCTCGTATTCCTTGGGGTACGCGTACCACACTTTGTGAAAAACTGCCCTATGCAGTAAATGATGACTAGTGCACGTTAAACCTGTCGGGTCACAAAGTCGTACAAGTTCCCATAACAAATTATATCTGTGGGTGTACTGAATTGAAGATTGATCGTTCTTTGATTCAGGACAAAATTGCAATCTTTGGATGAATGAATGGTGAATGGATGTATGAATGGGTTCACCCTATAAACGGCCGTGACGTATGGGTGAGGCAGAAGTCAAATTCTCGGCCATAGCTGGCGCCAATGGAAACCAAGAGCAATCTCACTCCTTGCTACAGCAACAACAGAGTCTTTCAAAGTCATAATAGCAAATAAATACTACTGCACACAAATTCCTTTTTACTTCCGAATTGGAGAATAGGGCTTCTGTCGCAGCTTTCCATCTCACTCTATTTGTGATCAGATATTTTGCCTCTCTTTTCTAATGTTTTTAATTTGTTTACAGTCGTCCTGAGCCAAGTATTTTTAGGTCTTCCACTTTTTCCAATTGCCCTAAGGATTCCGACCAAAAAATTGTTTTACTTTCAATTTTTCAGGTTTACGTAGAAATAAAAAGAAGAGTTGGTCTGTTTCACTTATGATTCCAGAAAGATGGGTGATAGGGTCTTGAAATTAAGACAGCGGGTGTGAGAGGAAATTTTTGCCTATGATTCTAAAAATGATTTAAAAATTCAATTTTAAATTATTATAAACCGTTTTTAGTTTATATTATTGTTGTTTTGTTCATTAAAATCCACCGCGTTCAAACGAAGCATCCCAAAAAATCGTCCCTTGCAACATAAATTTCATACATTTTTCCATATCTCGAGAATTGTCGAGAGAAATGTTATTTGAAGATAATAAATTTTCTTTCTGATTTTAAAACTTATTATAGCGTCTCACAGTGGGACGAAAATCGATTTTCCCGACCAAAAGTGAGAAAGTATTTTCAAAAGTTACTTTTAATTTTAATTTTTGCTTTGCAGTTAAATGATAGTGATGGTCTTTACTTTTCTATTAAATAAATAATAAAAGTGCAATAAAATTCATATCTGAATAAAATAAAGGTTAAAATTGAATATTTATATGAAAATTAAACAGATAACTGAAATTTTAATATATAAATAAAAAAGGGTATATTTGAATACATTTTATTAATAATATTGTTATTTGCATCTTTAAGTTATAGAATAAAACCTGATCTTTCTGAAAGGGCTACAAAAAAGCTCCAGATTGTCGCGGTCGAATCAAAATAATCTTTAACACATGTAATTTTTTTTTCTTTTCCAATGGCAGGCACTGAATTTGAATCTTTGCCTATGAAGATGCCAGAATTGTTGCTCATTTCGCGGTACCCAGTGGGCACCTGTGAACCAAAGTCACGGAGGCGAGCAACATTGCCCACGTCACACTGCCACAAACCCGTTTGTGGCAGTGTGGGTGGGCCACATTCACACATCACACAACAGAGGGCAGCACAAAGAGAGAGAGAGAGAGAAACATCCATGCCCAGAGCGGGATTCGAACCTTCGCAGTCAGGCGCGCTAACCACTCGGCCACCTGGCCGGCCTTTAAAAAATGTAATTTAAGAGCAAAAAAAAAAAAAAAAAAAAAAAAGCAGCTAATTTGTATTTGTGAATGGATTGACACACTCTAACATATTTGCCGTTTAGAAAAATATTGATTATTTTCCAGTAAATTTCCTTTCGAAGGTGTTTCAAATTCTGAGCTCTTTTTAGAGTTTTAAAGTATTCAGAGGCATTGATTTTGCATCAGCATATTCTGCTAAGATATTTCAGATAGTTTCGATACTGAGTATCGGCTTAAATGCCGAAGTATTAAAGTATTTTCTTAGATTCGAATTCCTTTAAGTAAATGTGTGATAAAAATGTTGAATGATTCGTAGGGATCCCGGTTGAAAGTATTGCGCAGCTAAGATATAAAAGTAATTAATGGAATGAAATATTCTTGAAAAAAAAAATCCTTATATTCTCACTATTTGAAACTAAGCAATACAAGAATTACGTTATTTAAGTTTTTCAAAAGTGTCAAAACGTGATTTTGGGCAAAATTTATGAAATTGAGTTTACTATACATAAATTTAGAATCCCTGTACTCTTAGCTTTCTAAAAATACTTTACTTTTGTTTGTACTCTAATTATTTACAAAGTTTTTGTGCAACAGAGCATAAATGAATGATTTTAAGTATTTAAGTGCATTTATTTACGCATCAGATTTTTTTATATGAATGCCACCGTGGTTCAGAGAACCAAAACTAAACTAACTGAACTCGTTCATTTAAGAGATTTTCATTGCGAATGATAAACAACAAAACTGAATAAAAGCAGTTAAGATTAAAATGATTCGGCTTAAGTGACAACATCGCAGTATACCTCTTCAGTGCCGTCACTTTCTGAATGTAACTTTTACTCAGTTATTAATTCTAAACTTCCACACAAAAAAATTTCTCCTATTTTTCTGCACAATGTCATTAATCTCCTGAAAGTTGCACCGAAAGATGAAAGAAAAAAAAAAACTATACGATAGAAAATAAAGAAGCAGGAAATTCCATAGAACCACATGCTGGACGAGTATCTTTTGCGGGTTCTAAAGGAGTTTCTCTCGAACACAGTAGAAGGCACTTAATAGAAAATAATGTTGATGAAGATGTTCATAAAAATTGATCAGATAAAATATGGAAAGGACTCTCTCTTTACAATCCTTTTATGGATTCCTGATACTGTTTTGAAATCAATATTAGACAAAATGTGACAAAACTAGTATTTTTTTTTGTTATAGATTCAGTATTTGCACTATACATCTTTCGTCATCATAGTTAGATAATAAACCTTTTTGAACTTCTGATATTTAACGAGGAGCCCTAAAAACGATTGAAAAGTTCCTTTAGTTAAATTTCCGCCGTTCTCTTCACCTGGTTGTTCAGCAATTATTCCTGAATCCTTATGTCCCCTTAGAGCGAGACCTTGATTTCCACAAAATAGGATGGTTTCAATGATTGGAGTAATTTTTTTTCTATTTTCTAATTTTCTTCTGCTTGCTGCACAGTCAACTTGTTCATCCGCAGGTTTCATCTTTTCAAGTAAAATATCGTTTAATGTCCCAGCAGTTTCGACAGATTTTTTGTGATAAAGACATTTCTCGTGTTCAGAAAATCGCTCTACTGCTTTTTTCCAGTTGTCAAATTGTCCAGTCGAGAGAGAGAGAGAGAGAGAGAGAGAGAGAGAGAGAGAGAGAGAGAGAGAGAGAGAGAGAGAGAGAGAGAGAGAGAGAGAGAGAGAGAGAGAGAGAGACCCGGTTAACCTCATTAGGAGGTGAATACTCTGTCTCCTGAGCCACAACGTCTTGAAACAAAATCCAAATTAGTTGTTGAATCTAGAAAAAAGGCAAAATGGATTTTTTTTTCACTTTGGCAATCTGTAAAAAATCTCAAGGGGAATAATTTTCAAGAATCGCAGCTGAGAATTGCTTGATACAAAGTATTTTCGAGAGCAGCTCGTTTAAAGTTATACGGAACAAAGCAGGAATAAAATGCAATTGACTGATAAAAAAAAAAAAAGTCGCAGATTTGGACTATAAGTAGAAGATACGTAGCAAAGGTTCAGAGCAATACAAAGAATTAGAAAAAATGTTTTCTCGGTATTGTGTACATGTTTAAGAACACAAACATAAAATTTCAATGTTGTTGTGGGAATTAGACGTTAAAAGAAAACCCTGTTGTATCTTGGATCAATATTTCTTTTTAATTTTTTTTTCTTCTTCTTAATTTTAGTTTAGTATTCATTCACAAAAAATGATATTAACATACAAGCGTACAATGTATTTCGCACAAGTTATCAGTGTAAACGTTTAAGTTATTTGAATGTTTGCTTTCTGTGTAAAAAAGCAAAAAGTGAAAATCGCGTTAAGTTACTATATTCTTATCCTATATAATATGAAATGTGTGAATTAAATAACCGGAGTACTCTTAAAAATTAGTTTTATTGAAAACATTTTACACCTTCAAGTCCCCTTCAATGTCATCCTCTTCCCTATCAATAAATCGCAGCATACGAGTTTTCCACTGTTCAAACCAGTACTGCAGGTCATTAGGTGTCATCTTCTTCAGAAAGTCTTCCGCTTTTGCTATTAATGCGTCTACAGACAGAAAATGATTTCCCTTCAGTGTATTTTTGACTCAGTGCGAGATCTGGTGAGTACGGTGGATGCTCGAGCACAATAATGCGTTTGTCATGCAATAACTCTTTCATAGAGAACGCAATGTGCGCCGGGTTGTTGTCTGGGTGCAAAATCCATGCTCCACAAATCTCTCCTTTTCTTCCTCACTCTTTCTCTAAATTTTATTTGGACTTCATGTAGTATTGCTAGTTTGGTTTTTCTGTCATGATGATACTATTAATTAAAAAAATGATGAGCACGGCTTTCAGTTTGGACTTGCTCATTCGAGCTTCTCTGACCCTTGGTGATGTGGGGGTCTTCCGGTGCATAGATTGTCATGATCACGTCACGTCGACACAACTCAAACTAGGATAAACTAAAGAAACTGAGCCGTGATGGGTTAGGCAATAGAGCTTTCACCTTCCATTGAGATGAACCGGGTTCGAATCCAAGCGATGGCTGATCGATACGAATTCAGCATCCGGCTAGCACCGACCACAATGCTGACGTAAAATATCCTCAGTGGTAGACGGTTAGAGTCCCCTTGCCATCATACTTATCGTGGGAGGTTTTCGTGACTTTCCTCTCAATGTAAAGCAAATGCGGGTTAGTTCCATAAAAAAAGTCCTCCACGAAGGCAATTTTCTCCCTATACTTGATCCAGGAGTTCCCTTGTCTTCTGGATTGGGTTCAAAATTGCAAGGCTACGGAGTTGAAAATTAGTAGTCGTAAACGATAAAATTGGATCGGCAGTTCAACGATGGTTATATATATATATATATATATATATATATATATATATATATATATATATATATATATATATATATATATATATATATATATATATATATATATATATAAATAGACAGAATAAGGTGCACTTGCACAGAAAGCATCAAGGTTAACTACATTCTATTATTCTATTTTCACTCCCCCACACCAAGCCTAATGGGTAGGGCAGTGGTTGGAAGAAGCACGCTATTAGTAGTGAAACTACTGTAGTCGCCATTTTTTTTCGTTGTTTGTAGTGTAGTGCGAATTTCTTAAAAGAAGTAATGTAGCTTGTATAGTGATACAGAAAGAAATAAAAAACAGTAGTTTGTAGCGATTTGTGGCAACTACTTTTAAAGTTTAGTAAAGAAACAAAGTTCAAACGCAAATTTTTTTTCGTTTGATGCTTCATCAGAGCAGCAAGTTCTTTTTTCATTTTGGTTGGCAGCAGTTATTTCTTCCATGTTCTTAAGTTATTTCATTCATTGTCATGGGAATTATTGTAAAGAAAGGAATCACTGGAAATCGAATCATTAAGATTGAATCCTAGAAAGTGAAGATTCGATTATTAGATATAAAGTTATTCAGGGTGTTTCGTTTTTTTTTTTTATTTTGCGCGATATACTTTATTTCTAGGAAGATATAAAAAAAGCATAAATCCCAAATATTTCATAATTTATTATATATCATCTCTTAAAATAAATATTCATTGTCAAAAAGAAAATAGAGTTTGAAAGTTAAAAGAACAAATTCATAAAAAGTGCTTAAGAATAAACTATCTCATGTAAAGATGAATCAATAACTTCCCACGCTTAACTAATCCAATTTTTATTCAAAACCGTTTTGAACATTTGTGTGATTTATGCTCTCCAGTAAAGTATGTATGTCTTCTAAAAGTAGAGAAATAGTAACTATATTTCGAAAGTAATTTTAGTCGCTACATTTAAAAAAAAGTAGTTATTATATCCCTAATTTAAAGGTATGTTTCTGGTACTGTTATTATTACGATTTTGATTTAAGAGTTTAAAACTAGGAGAATTGTTTTTTTTTTTTTTAAATTATTATTATGACGTAATTTTCGGCTACACTTTAAGATAAATATATATTTAAAAAGATTTCTAATCTTCTTAACCGTTTTAAAATTATTTTTTTTGTACAAATAATAATAATATACTGTTATAAATTAAAGAGGTTCGTTAAATGGTTTAGAACTTAACGATCAGCTTCATGCACAATATGTTGCATGAAGGCTGATCTTAGTATTTGATATATGATGCATGAAACAAACTTAGTATTTGATATATCAGTCCGTTTTTTAAACGAAAATATTAAATTATGGTTGTGAACTCACCAAATTTGTTAGAACATAATGTTATAATATTACATAATGTATAACAATATAAATGTTAGTTTAAAAAATGACTATTTAGAAAAATTGCTTCTGTTCACCAATAGATCTAAATATTTATAATCCTAATAGATTGCAATATTTGGACGTGAGAAGTGGAGGCACAACCAAACAGAATTCTTTATAGTACATTTATAAGTGAATAATTTCAACTATTGTAGAAAAATTTTTTTCTTGCCAAGAAACAATTATTGCGAAGCAATTATCGAGGTTAGTGAGCGACGGCGAATAGGAGGCTTAGCTAGCCCCCTAGTTGGGGCAAAAAAGAAAAAAAATAATATTCGTGTTTTTATCAAATTATCATTCGATTGCATACATTCTCAATTTGTTTTAAAATTCTCAATTTGAGTTAATTTCTTCGCCTAAAGATAAAATCAAATGATATTGATCTTCATCAAGTTTTAATTTTCTGCTTCGTATGTTTCGTTAAGCAGTCTGAATCCCTTTAATGAAATTCTTAATTTCATTCATTCTCCCACTTAATTGAATATTTTGAGTATATTTCGGTTTTCTGTTCTTGATTTGATTAATTCTAATGTTCGTCCTTAAAATGAGCGTGTTGGCATTATGGATGCTACAATTCTCACTTAACTTGTAGAATTTACTTAATGAAGGATACATTATGTCTGATTTGATTTGATGAGGGTTTTTATTGAGTTTGATTACAATTATTCTTGAAATGTTTTTATTATCCTATTTAATGATTCAATTCATTAAATATTCATTTGTTCAAATGTTCTTTACTTATTTAAGGTAGTTTATTGAGAAAAGAACGAAGAACACGAGTTATATTTAAGGCTTAAAGTACGTAAAATTTTAAAGTATTAGTGGTAAAAGTATTGATTTGGCTAAAAGTTTTTGAAGTAAAATATTTTTTACGCTTCTTTTGACAGTATTCTCTTGTGAGCATGATCAGTTAAAAATTAGAAATATATAAAAAAAATATTAGCACCAATTTTTTAATCCATAGAAAATTTGATTTAAGTTTCCTAATTGTAACCAAGATGAGTTTTAAAGTGTTAGATAAAACAAACATATGAGTCCAAGTCAAGTTATGAGTCAAACTTATAAGTCCAAGAACCCGTAAACACCAGACCACTTTTTTTTTACGTTCAAATAAACTTGTACAGGTAAAAACGATTTGCTATTATGAATCTTGAGTTCACTTGCTTTTCAGGTAGTAGAAAATGTGATTCTTCTTACGTCATTTATAAAAGCTGAATTTTACGTATGTTACTTAAACAACAAGTTAAAGACGTTACCCGATCTTATACTGTAAACCTCTTACAAGTTACCTTTAAAGGTTAAGAAAAATGTGACCCTACTTACATCATTATGTATTAAGTAGTAAAATAAAGATTAACTTCATTCAGAATGATTTGGTAGGATGCCGTTGCTCGAGGCAAATTAAAGATGGTGTAATTCCTCACGATAAATTCTTCTGATGGGTCGTAAGAAGGTGCTTTCCATGTTAAAACTGCACCAATTGCCATGATACCATTAGTATGACGTTCTTTTACGTTTCTCTTTACGAATTAGGAACAATAAGAATATAGAACAATAACAGAAGAAGAATCGAAAGAGAATCATTAAATATATAGAATAATAAACAAGAGTGAAGAACTATAGAATTTAGAACATCTTATTATGAACTCTTGGAGGTCTTTGGTTCGAATCCTCTCTGCAGTCAACGAACATCTGACACTCACATTTAAACCTCCATATCACTTTTAAGACTATTTATTTTATAGTTTCAATTTTGAATAAATTGGGTTTTTCACATTCGACTATTATTTCTTTCGGAGCTATTTTGGCTAATTTCTTTCATAGTGTAGAGACGACCGAACCCTTGTGCGATGGATGATTATAAGTTAGTCTTCTGTCAGCGATTACTTTAGTCAGTCTTAATTATAGAAAATTTAGGAGTTTCAATTTTATTTATCTGAAATGTCTAAGGTTTCGTTTTGAAAAATGAAAGATTTGAAAAAGAAAAAACTAAATATTGTGTGCAGCTTTCAATAGATATTACAATTACTTTGAATATTTTTTTTAAAAATGTGAGAAGATCTAAATTTATATTAATTATAATTATTTTTACATTCAGGGGTTTCAATTTAATTTAGATGAAATATCTAAGGTTTCAATTTAGAAAAAAGAAAGCTGAACATTGTATGTAGCTTTCAATAGATATTACAATAGGAGCATTGTGTACAGTTGAATACGATGCCAGATTTTCTACTTTGCCGGTAACGTGAATATTTGGAGCTCAAAACTTGTATATGTTCCCTTTCACTATTCCTTAACAGTAATCCTTATTTTAGTTTCTGTGTTTGTAGTAAAGAAGAAAATATGTATTTAATCCAGAGTTATTCAGCAGTTTGTTTGCTTCAAATATTCTATTGTTGTATTTGACGTGGGTTTTCAGATTTAGCAGAATCTTTCAACAAAAGATGATACTAAGCTTGTTATGAAACGTGATTTGTTGAGAAACTATATTTGGATTGAGGCTGTAAACGCTATCAGTAACAACCACACACACTCACTGAGAATTGTTACTCAAGAATTTAGGTGTTATTTCTAACGGATATATTTCGACATTTCGGTTGGATGCATATTTGATATACATTTGATAAATTAAATGTAGTATTAATGTACTTTTTCGGAACACAAAGATTTTATGACGAATATTATATAAAAACCATTCAAAATAATTAAAACATTATAATTGTGTACCGAGAAAAAAAATCTGGTTAAATTACGGTACTGTATCTGGTAAAAAAAAACGTAATTTAAGTAATAAAACTACAACATAATTTTACGTAACGGTTAATAAACCATTCATTTGGTAGTTTTTCAGTTCATATGATATTGGGTCACCGGAAAATCAGGCTTTTAAAATTATAGTTTTTATTACCCCACATTTAAAAGCAAATGCAGAATCGAAAAGTAAATTTAACCGAATAAAAAGTTCTTATGTATGCTCTAAGGAATCGTGATAGAATTGCCAAATTTTACCATAATTACGAAATGTTAACATGCATTATAAAACAATATTTTATGGTCAATTTTACCAAAATTATTACCAAAGTGCATCGGCAAAAATTAAATTTTTTTAAAATTTTACCATACCACATTTTACCATAGTTACGAAATTTTAATAAAACAATAAGACAATAAAACTAATACAATAAAACTAATACAATAAAAGGAACCATAAAACAATATTTTATGGTTACTTTTACCAAAATCATTACCAGATCGTTTCTGTAAAAATTACAGTGTTTTTTTTAATTTTACCATAACCATTTTAATCATAACCAAATTTTACCATAATTACAAAATTGTAACATATTATGAAATAATATTGTGTGGTTAATTTTATCAAAATCATTACCAAAGAGCTTCCGTAAAAATTACAGTGTATTTTGGTGTTCCCATAGAGCACGGTAAATTTCACTATATTTTGATTGTTTTAACCATACTTTATTTCTTAGTGTGATAGCTGTATAAGGTGACCCCTTAGACAGGGGGGGGGGTCAACTTATTAAGTAGGAATTTAATTCTTTTCGTAAGTAAGGTGCATGATCATTAACTTAAATTTTTTATTATTATAGAATGTTGGATAGTTTGTCTCATTCTACTGCTAAAAACACTTTAATAAGAAATGTATTTTAAAGTAAAAAGTCTAGTTCAATGCATCTTTTTATTAATTGATCTAGAGCTCCGCTCACAAACTGCCATTATTGAAACTTAAACATCTTATTTCTCGAACCAAAACAAACTATTTCTTTAAAAATTGATGTTATTCAATTAAGAATGTCCTATTCCAGTCTTTTTAAAATTGATCAAGATTTTTGTAGTTTTCTGAAAAACAACACAAACTGTTTTCAAAAACATTTTTTTTTGCTTTGTTCCTTTTTTTATATGCATTGCTTAACACCACAGTTAAATTTTTCGTTCTTGGTTTTCTATTTACGTTTGTTGTTTTCCTGCGAAAATGCTGAATTGATCATCAAAAACTGCGGAATATTCAAGGATGCAGAGAATGAGTCGAGGTTAAAGTTTTTAAACAACTGTACAAAAATTGCTTCAGGGCGTGTGGTGTAGATGCATGCCTTTAAGTTCCTTTGACGTTGAATTAACAAGACTTAGTTCAACTAAACTTGTGCTTGCGTAACAGAACATAGCTATATTTTGAGTTCTATTTGATTCAAAAGTTATAATTCTTGTTGCAATATCTGATGAAAAATCTTATTTTAATATAATTATATATTGTTTTGAATTAAATATTCATAAATATTATTTGCAAGTTAAAATCCTATTATTTTTCCAAAAATGTTGAATAAACAAAAGAAAAAAAAAATCAAATTCTTTAAACAATTTTGTGCTCTTAACCTACTTAAGAGAAGCGTTAAGAAAATCATAGCAAAAAATAAAGACGATAAAAGCTTTGAAGTTTCATACTATGGGGAGAACTTTTCGAACAAAAAGTTTATTGGACAACAACGTCAGAAGAAATACCGAATTCCATTTTCACACCTTACTAAACTTTGTTACGGTGCCACAACAAGCTAAAATGAAGGGCGCAGAAAAAATATTTACCAGAACAATTCTTTGAAACATTTAAGAGAAACAATAAACTGGAAAAGTGTAGAAGAAAAAAAAGGAAAGAATTCTTAAAAAGTTTTTCACTTTTGAGTTGAAAAGAAAATTCCATTGGAAGGAAAAACATGTCAGCTTCATGAATAAAAGGCATTTTTAACACACGTTGTTTTTAAATATGGCAAAGAAGAACGCTTTTTCTTAAATATGCTCATCAGAAAAAAAATCTTTCCAGTTGTTTTTTTATTTATCAATTTCTGTCAACTTTGTTGAGTTGGCCATTTTATCTTTTTCTCTTACAAATGGAATCTTCATAATCCACGAAAATGAAGGGTCTCTCAAAATTTCCACAATATTTTAATTAAATAGAAAACACAATTTTCTTTCCAATTGTAGATTTTTTATTATGGTACATATGATAGGATCCTTTTTCCACCTCTGCTTATCGTAAATATTTTGTCGTCTCTTTGCCCACTCATGTTAATTCTAATCACCCAAAATGCCAAAAATTTTCTGCACTCTATACTGTTGTTTTCTGCGCTCTAAATCTTGCTCCGACTCTTTTTTTTAAAAATTCCGAACTTTACTTCCTGCGCTTTCTTGCTGCTAACAGGGGATTAAACCCTTCTATAGTTGATTCAGCACTTGCTAAACTCATTAGAACAAAACGTTCCTTTTCTAATCCTTACAGGTGGCTTGTTACTTTGCCGTTTTTATCCTCTTGTTTGTTATAAAATTGCTAACATCTCCTCCCGTTTTGGTTTTAGAGTCATTGTTAGGCCTGTTAATAATATTAAATCTGTTAAAGATCCCATTAGTTTGATTATCACTGGGGTACTTGCCACATTCCTTGTCAGTGCAACAATCGGACAAATTAGACGTACTTTAATTGAAGTTGAATGAACGAACTTTAAGATTTAAGTTAAGATGAAAGGAACACGACGTCTGTTATGAAGAATACGAGAAACCATCAATTGCTGCACATTGAAGGAATCTTGAACATACATTCAATTTTGACAATGCCAAATTATTTCCACCTCTGTTCCTTTAGCCCATTTTGATGCACTAGAATTATGTTTTATTCATACGAATGTTGATTCCCTTGTTAACGGCATTTGTAATTCACCAGTTCTCTATAGCGGGGGGAGCATTTACCCTTGCCTTGATGCATTTTACCCTGATTTGCCCTTTTCGGGACACTATGGTTTTTCTTGTCCTATTTTTCAGCTTTTTTCTCTCTCGGCTACTGTGGTTTTTCAAGTTCTTCTTATCACCATTATTTTTCCATTCTTCGTTGGAAACTTTGCATTTTATATTTCAAATCACTCTTATGTCTTCTCATTCAAGTCTTGAAAATTGGTACCTATTTTTGAGCACATGAAACAGGTTTACCGTTATTTTCCATTTGTATATTTTTGAAGCGAATAAAGTTTACACTTATGCAATATCTTAACGTTTAAGTCGTAAGTTAAGATTATTTAAATATAGGTTATGTATAGAATAGCACATAGAGCAAATTAGCTCCACTACTTTGCGGGCATATACGTGTCTCTTATTTTCATCAAAATAATACGAACTAATAAAATAATGCAATCATCAAAATAATATAGTTATCAAAATGATACAACGCGAACTAATAATAAATAACTGTAACTATTCCACAATATTCTGCTTTATATTACTCAAAAGACTAAGTAGCGTGTTGGAAACATAATTTGTGATGAACGATAAAAATAATTTATCCCTACATTTTATCGAGAGCATCGTTTATTTTAAACTCGTGATAAACAGTGCTTAAAATTAAAATTATATTCCAGTTAGCAGTGATCTTCTATCCTGTTTGAATGTTAAGGGAATTTATGTGGTCAATAATAAGTGAATTTATGCTATACTCTAATTATTTTATTGTCAATATTATCTATGTATTTATTTCTTCTCTGAGGCCCCCCAAAACACGGGTATTTCTCAATCTAAATTTGCAACACTATAATTATCTATAATAATTCATTTTTTTAGGATATTTTAAGTAATTTTTTTATAGTGTTGACTGATTAGTTATTCGTTAGGCATTTTAGATTTATTTTGTTAGGTTGATCTAAGTAGTAATACAAGTAGTGTTAAATACTTAGATTTACGTTAAGTGTTTATTTAGAATCATTTTGTTAGGTAGGCTTAAGCGACAATTTAAGTAGTGTTGAATAGTTAGTTATAAGTTCAGTGTTTATTTAGAATAATTTTGTGTTTTTATTCGAATGAAAACTTAGTTACGAAGTAATTGTTTAGATTTATTTTTGATCCTTTCTAAAATTGCTGTAGAAATTTTAAATATAAATGTTGCCGCGTGATGCCGCATACGATCATACCACTTATTCGTGACGTAGTTTGCCTTTTTCAAGTAATAGCATATATATTATATATAGCATATATATATTACTCAAGTTATGGCTCTAGAGGTGCGTGAGGTAATATACAGTGAGAAATGGAGCATTGGGCTAAATTTAAAAAAAAAAAAATTATTTTGATTTTTAATTTAATTAATTATTTAAAAATTTCTTATTTCATAACAGAGGTGGAAATAATTTGAATATACTGGAGCCATGATGGCTCAGGGGATACAGAGTTCGCCTTCCAATGAAGTGAACCGTGTTTAAATCCCAGCGATGGCTGGTAGATACGAATTTCATACTCGGTTTGCGCCGATGACAGTGCTGGCGTGAAATATCCTCAGTGGTAAGCGAATCATGGGCTACAGTCCATTTGCCGTAAGGCTAACCGTGGGTGGTTTTCGTGATTTTCCTCTCCATGTGAAACAAATGCGGGTTAGTTCCATCAAAAAGTCCTCCAAATTTTTTTCCCAATACTTGATCCAGAAGTGCTCTCGTCTTTTGGATTGGGCTCAAAATTAAAAGGCTACGGAGTTGAACATTAGTAGCCCGAAAATTGGTTCAGCTGGTTCAACGAAGATTATGAAATAAAATAAAGTATTTGTACTACCTACTATGCTGAAGTGTACCGAGCTCATTCTTATGTTGGTTTGTGTAATTTAATATATGCCAGACAGATTTTAAATTATTATTAAAATTCAACACATCGAGAATTTTCAAACTCTTTAAACTCCGCGGGCAACAACCAGTTATTGTTTTGTTTATGCTATTATTAATATTTTATTTAAGCAATTATTATTATTTTACTTATGCTATTATTTTCATTTTTTAAATACCATTATTATCATTTTTTTCGTACTATCATTATTTAGTGAATCTAGTTGAATTACTGAACTTGTTATCTAATATTTAGTGAATTTATGCAGAATTGTAAACAGATAAATTCATTTATGATTTGCTATCAATTTTCTCTAGAGCATAAGCTCTAGGTGGCAGTGCTTAAAATTAAAGTTACGAGGAAATAGCTATAATCAGCAGCGTTCTACTGGCCTGTTTGAATATTTAGTGAATGTATACTCTATTGAAGTGGATAATGCATTAAACGGACCACACAGAGTTGCGTATTAAACAAAGAGCTCCATTAATGTTGAGATAGTGAGGAATAGTTAATAAACTATATTGTAGATAGGGATGTTTCACGATAAGAAAATATCCTCAGTGGGTGTATGTTTGTAAATAAGAAATTTTGGAAAGCGATTGTGAACGCACATAAGTAATGTATGTCAAAACCAACCCAGTAATGTTATTTTAAAAATAAAGTTTTTTTTAGTAAAATTCTGTATTAAAAGTCTTTATAATGAATAATTTTTTTAAGTCTTTTAAAACTTAATAAGACATTATGTCTTATAATGAATAATATAATGAAAATTATAATGAAAAGTCTTATAATGAATAATTGTATGTACCTGAGTAACTCATTTTGTATCCTGAAAACCGTATAGATTGCAGTTTAAAAATCGATAGTTTCATAGGATGTGAGTATATTTTAAAGAAAATATAAGTATAAATACAAAGCTAGACTAAAGTATCAAATGAGAGAGAGCTGAGCAAAATCAAAATGGTAACAAGAACTTTGAAAGAAGTTTCTCAGAAATAATTACTAAATGCAATGATTCTACTGTAAATATTACAGTATAAAAATTAAGCTTTTTTTTAGTAAATTTTTATGTTAAAAATAGAGTTTAGGGTAAGAAGTACCGGTACTCAGTGTTCCAGTACTCTTTACTGTAATTTTCTTTGGTTTTTCTTTTCAATGTGTAAAACTTTAACAAATTTAGTCATTTTTCTCCTTTGGAAGTCTTAGTGGAAAAACTATTTAAAATATTTAAGTTTCTTCGTTTTTGAAGACTTGCTTTCCTTTTTTCTTTATGTTGTTTTCTTAAATGGTTGATAACAATGAATAAAAATAGAAATAAAAGTAGCAAAGGAAATAAAACAAAATTAAAAATATGACCACTGAAGCCGACGTCTTCAGGGGGTACCGACCCCAGTGGCCAAAAAACAAAACCTTTTCTATTGAGGAAGATGGCAAAAGCCTAAAAACCTTCCTCAGTACCCCGAAGGTTTTGCTTAAAACTCCAGGAGAAAAAAAGACATAAAACTAATACAGAAAAGAAACTCATACAAATTCATCAGAAAATAAAAATCAACAGAAAATAAAAACTCACATAAACAAGGTCAGACAGCGAACTCTAAAGCAAACCAAATGAAATGGAATCACTTAAACCAAAAGAAAAACAACGCCCTCTTTTAAAATGCGCAGATTGAGAAAATGATAGGAAAAAGTTGTCAAAGAAAAATTACGTCACATATTAATAGAATGCTTAACTGGGGCTGCTCAGTTAAGTCTTGAATTGCGCCCTGTTAAAAGAAGTAAAAAAAAACTAATATTTTTCAATCATTTTCTTAATTAAAAAATTAA